>CAMQGK010000058.1:9925000-11125000 GCA_947000775.1 Pterois miles | reverse complement strand
TGTAGTCACCTAATGTATGGTGGTCTAAACTGACGTGTTTCCTATTTATTCATAAGTATTAAGTCACACTACCTTTTTGTGTGTGTGTAGTCACCTAATGTATGGTGGTCTAAACTGCTGTTTCCTATTTATTCATAAGTATTAAGTCACACTACCTTTGTGTGTGTGTGTGTAGTCACCTAATGTATGGTGGTCTAAACTGACGTGTTTCCTGATTTATTCATAAGTATTGAAGTCACACTACCTTGTTGTGTGTGTGTGTAGTCACCTAATGTATGGTGGTCTAAACTGCGTGTTTCCTATTTATTCATAAGTATTGAAGTCACACTACCTCTGTATGTGTGTGTGTGTGTAGTCACCTAATATACGGTGGTCTAAACTGACGTGTTTCCTATTTATTCATAAGTATTGAAGTCACACTACCTCTGTATGTGTGTGTGTGTGTGTAGTCACCTGAATATACGGTGGTCTAAACTGCGTGTTTCCTATTTATTTATAAGTATTGAAGTCACACTACCTTTTGTGTGTGTGTAGTCACCTGAATGTATGGTGGTCTACACTGACATTTACCTAATAAATCCATATGTGACAGTCACCGTACCTCTACATGCATACACACACATATATGTATATATAACACACATATATACATATATTGTGTATATATAACATATATAACACACATATATGTATATATTATATATACGTATATATATACACATATACGTATATATACACATATATATATATATATACACGTTGTGTATATATATATACGTATATATACACACATATATGTATATATACACACTATATGTATTATATATATATATATATATATATATATATATATGTATATATACACACTATATGTATGTATTATATACATATATGTATGTATGTGTTTTGTGTGTTATATATATATATATATATATATATATATATATATATATATATATATATATAAATACCTCTTTCAAATCCTTGAGGACTGTAGATGCTGGACATTCTTCAGTGACGACCTCTATGTGGATGATATGCCATCATGTTGGCCATTTAAGTCCCGCTAGATTCCTAGAATTAAATTAACAAACATAGTAAGTGTAATACAGTAATACAGAAAGCATGCAGTCAGCATCCACTTCCAGCAAAACGTTTTTCACATAAAGCATTTCCCCCTTACAATTATAAGTCTACAACATGCAAATAAATCACCTTGTCTCTCCATGCCAGTCTGCGTCACCGTAATTATAGGTAATCTCCTCTCCTGGTTAATGTCCCTTTTTCCAATATACAAGTGGGCTTTCCTTACGGCTGATAAGTTCACCACGATATTCCAATAGGAAGTCTCCTTTTCCAAAAGGAGCACAAGCGACGACACCCCGCCCTAGTCAAACACAATAAAAGGGACAAAAAGTCAGGTGAAACATTAGATTTTTGGCTGTCACTTTGATTTAGCTTACCCTTGAAAGCACTGATGTATTTACCATCAAGTCCACTCAAGTCCAGCAGCAACATGGAGTCTTGCCTCATTTTGGGGTTTAAACACCTTCTCCTTGGCATTTCTTTCCCTTTTCATGTCAAAAACCTGTTTCCAAAATAGAGTAAAAGTTATTATGGTTGATTCTAAGACAGGTATCAAAAGACATGAATGTGAAACCTAATGCTTTACAATCCAAAATTAAAATTTATATTTTACAGATCCTCATACTAGACAGTTATGGTGATATTCATCATTATTACATTCACTGCTCACTTTAGGCTTAATGTGCAACTTTTAATTTTGCAGTCAGAAACTCTCTGAATGTTAGAATTAAGTGGTTTCAGTGAAGGCAGCAGAATTAATGCACAATTTCAAAAAAACTTTAAAAACACACTACTCCATCAGATTACTCTGACTAAACTACCGCGCTGTTAACCTGTCTGCACGTGATTTAGACATCAATTAACACGCACACGCGGTAATTGCTCTTAAAAGGCTCCGTTACCGGTGCAGGTAGGCTTATTATCGAGTATTTGCCAAACTTCCGGTCTAGTAACATTATGTGACCAAGCAATCCAAACAAGCAATATAAAATCATCATTCAATGCAATTTCACGGTGTTTGTCTCCATTTACATATAAAGAGTGCAATACGTCCACTTTCATTCGGTAAAACACGTAACAGGACTCACGTCGAAGGATTTACTTCATTTAGCTCAAAACAACTCAGTCACATAAAATAAGGTATAACAAAAATATGTAAAAAATCACTAACCTGTTATCCTCGTGTCTCCCGCTAACTCCCCAACTCGTCTTAGCCCCCCACCGCAAATATTGACAGCGTGTGTGCCGTGTGTGTGTGTGTGTGTGTGAGAGAGGGTGCAATATAGCGTTCGGCCACTAGGGCGTATACACACACACACAAAATCTCAGATGAGGGATACACTACAGTTCAAAAACCATAAAATATTATGTTTAGAAATTAAAAATCACAATTATTGTTCCAGTGGGGAGAGGCTTATTTTTATCATATCAAAAAAAAGGGTTTAGTACCTAAAAATTAAAAAACAACTCTTAATTAGCTGCCTGCTGTCAGTCTAATACCAATCCACTTTCCCAGGTAAAAGCCGGTGTTGTCGGTCTATACCACATTTACCAACACACACACACACACACACACACACACACACTCGAGACACTCCAGAGCATGTAAAATATCTACCCACACAAAATCATGCATGGGCACCAGAGAAACCACACCTAACTCTGTCTCACTTTATTCGATGCACCATGTGTTTTTTATATTCCTGTTTGTTTCTACTGTCAATTAGACAAATGACAGCAGTAGCTTTGTTTGAGATGCAATTTTCACTCACAGCAAAACAAGAGGTATATCATACTTTGCAGTTTACTGTTGTGCAACTTCAATATTTGAATGGATGTTCCAAAGGAGACATACAGAGCTGCGTCAGGAAGGGCATGTGGTGTAAAACCTATGCCAAATCAATGTGCCATCCGCTGTGGCGACCCCTAATGGAAGCACTAGCAAAACAAACATGTGCCAAACTATTTCTTGGTGAGGGGCAATTGCCTTATGGAGTCTTGTCAGGCAGTCATTGCCCAAAGAAATAGTCAGGCACACAACCCCCATAAAACCACAAGATGTCATTTTTACACTTCAGTTTTTGTATAGATTAAACAAACAAGACATAGCAGCTTTCGAGTTACTGGTTAGTGTTTTCAGGAGAAATCATCTAGCCTGGCTCTGTTCAAAGCTGTTTTCAGTCTTTGTGTTAAGCTAAGCTAACCCCCTGCTGGCACTAGCTTAGTCCTAATAACGTACACAAGTTGTAACAGGCCTAAGGCTGTTCAATCAGCGACATTCAGTACAGCTAATGTAACAACTGGGTCAGTGATGCACAGGACTCAAAGGAGGAGTAAAAGTTCAAAACCAGCTTTACTTTTTACTACTTTGCAAAGTTCAGTACACAGGAAGACAGTCTGATAGGCAACCAGATCCAAAGAACAGTAAGCAAGAGGCAGAGTCTAAAACAGGCAGAGAGTCAGGAAGACGGAGAGGCAAGCACAAGGTGAAGAACGCAAGAACTACCATCACCACAGGGATCAGATACGAACTGGCAACATGAGGAAGGGAGCACACACTTTATATACTAGAGGGGAGTGATTAACAAGACACAGGTGGACACAATCAGGGGCGGGGCAGACAATCAGACCACTGGTGCAGCCAAGAAAAGTAGGTCAGTGGGCGTGGAGGACACACGAGGACAGGAAGTGCAGTGGTCTGAAATGAGAGGGAGGTTAGTGATGTCAAAATAAAACAGGAAATGAAAATAATGAATGTGAAAAGGGAAAAACATAACCTAGGATCTGGAAGGCTTAACAGCAAAGGCTTTCACTAGAGCCATTGTTTGGTTTGTCCGTTCTGGGCTTCTGTACAAAATGGCGGTGCAACATAGTGGTAAATATGGTGAAGAGGACCTGCTCCCTAAGTAGATATGAAGGGCTCATTCTAAGCTAACGAGTACACAGTTCTTAGTTTACACTCATGGAAATATAGCTATGAATATTATATTCCATTTCTGCTAATTGATCCCCTAAATCCTACACATTAGACCTTTCACTGTAGCTTTAGTGTTTCCTCCAATACTCTCCACTGAGTAGAATGATTTAACCACAGGACACTATCAGCTTTCACTGTAAGCAGAGACGCAGTATGACAGAAATACTCCAGCACTTACCAACATATATCAAACCACACGCCCACATAAACACTCATGATGTACTCACATACCCACAAACACATGCTTACGCCCTCCCCTGAGCTTGATGACCATCATATCGAGCCACGCAATAGAGATTTGTTCCTGTTGACTCAAATCTGTCAATACAGCCTTTTAATCAAACACTCTTTCTCACCCTTTTACTTTCCCTGCCTCCCACACATTCTCCCAGAACAAACATATTGACTCAGATTTCAGGGAAGAACAAGTACAAACTTTAGGCGTGGCGGCAGGTGATGACAGACATGTACAGTCAATTCTAGGTGTGTGCTGTGCTGAACATTGGATCTGACCTGGTTCTGTGAGGCTGCATTAATGATCTGGCCCCAGCAAGGTCTACGCTTCATGTCTCCCCATATTTCTGTTTGCACCCACATGTATGTACATCGATGTGTACATGTGAGGATGAATGCTCAATTGTGTTTTGCGCTTTCCTTGCATTTTAGAGAGACAGGAAGCCTCTGCAAGGACACAAGAGTCCCGTAACAGGGACAGACACATAGAAGGTTACAAGGGTTAATACAATATGGGACTGAGAGGTGCAGGATGGTAAGAGAGGAATGCAAATGTTTCATCTCAAAACTTCCTTGAGGTGTAGACAGTAAACACGTTATAAGAGAGAGAGCTCCTTATCTCAATGAAGTCACAATGTAAGTATATCTGTAGTACCTGGAATGAACAGGTTGCTTTGCATCGTGAAAGAATACAGATACATTTTCTCAGATTAGCATAGAAACTGGCACAAAAATCAGTCTGGCTCACAAGATTTTTTTTAATAAATGTGGTTCCCAAGAGCAAAATCTGAGAAGAACAGTGGGGCCTGAAGTGATCTCCATTTTTCATCAGTACACCATTCAAGCTGACCATAAAAAGCTCACAGTGGAAGTCTACAGGCTGTGCCAGGATCCTGCTGCCTCGCAACATTACACAAAGAAGAGACACCGTCATGTTTCCGTATGGAGCGTGGCCATGGAGCTGCAAGATAATCAACCCCATGGCTGCCTGTGCAAGGTTTAGGACTCCTTTCCACAGCCAAAAAAAAAGCAGGAAGTCACCACTTATCTGTGAATACCATCATCGTGAGATAGTTGTCAAGTCAAGCTTATTTAAATAGTCAAAAATTGCCAGTTTGTCCCAGAGAGTTGTGCAGTCGGTAACAATCTTATATCCTCATTCCCTAAATTAAAAATCACTGTAAAACAAACCTTTCTCACAGATGAGACTGCCATGCATATGAACAGAGTGGACAGAGAATTTAAATAAAGCAAAAATATATAAAGTCGGATAGGTACAAGTACTGGTAAAAAATACAAGAATGTATATGCATGCTTTATTTCACTTTAGTATCATTAAAATACTGTTCTGCTTTCAAGTAATTCATCTGGTTTGCATGATACAGTACATGACTAATATACATTAATTAGAGTGACAATCAGAAATTATTCACCGAGCACACACCATGTACAACGAATGTGAGTTGGTATTCAAAAAGATAATCTAGTGGAGAACCCAGGTCAAGTAAAGGTCCTCATTCTTTATTCATCATTTTCTTGTGTTCAGGAAAAGGCTTTGAGAAGAAGTAGAGTTGTTGATACACGTCTCTGTGATAAAGGTACACTCCTCCACAGGAGTCTGCAGACATCTAAACAGTGATGAACTGACTGCAAAATTTTTGCAGTGCTGTGTGTAATACAGCTTTCTGTCAAGTGACTACAATGTTAATGTGTAAAAAAATCCACAGATTTTTAGGTGGATTCTTAGGAACGTGGTCTGCACAGTCGCCACTGCATTCAGTGTACATCTTACATCTTATCTTATTCATCATTTGACTTTTTGGTAGGTCAAAATACTTTTATTTCCTGCTGAAAGTTAGACAAGATCAAAACCACTTTCATTTCTGTACATAAACTATGAAGCTAGCCTTTTAGCCTAGCATAGCATAAGAACTGGAAATAGACAGAAGCCTGGAAATTAATCTCCCTACAAGCTCATCTTAAAGCTCACTAAATAACAAATTATATCTTGCTTGTTTAATCTGTACAAAAAAACGTAAAACTGACATGCTGTGGTTTTGTGCTGGACTACGTCTTGGTCCTGTGCAGTGACTTCTAGAGTCTTGTCATCACTGTGAGTTTGTCAGGCAAAAGGCAAAGTCATTGTGCATGGCCAACAAATATTATTACACTTTGTTTTTTGTGTGGATTAAACAAACAAGATAAAACTTTTTAAATATTGAACTGTAACGCCAGGACACTGGACTCAGATGATCAGGTGGTGTAAAAGAGAATCGGCCTTTAATCAAGCACAGGTCGGCACATAGGTGAGCAGTCAACACGGGCAACCACATCCAAAAACAGTAGGAAAGGGCAAAGTCAAAAAAACAGGCAAGACACTAGGAAAACGCTGGAACGAAGGTCACCAGAGAGGATCAACCACGAAGTGGCAACATGAGGAAGGGAGGACACCATTATATAGTGGTGAGGGAGTGAATAACGACACACAGGTGGACACAGTCAGGGGCGGGGCTGACAATCAGACACAGGTGAGTAGATGGAAAGTAGGTCAGGGGGCATGGAGACACACGAGGGCAGGAAGTGCAGTGATTTCAAACTAAAACAGGAAATGACAATAATAAAAATAAAAAGGCAAAACAAACATGACCTAGGATCTGGTGGATATAACAGTGAACTGTAGTGATGGTCATAAGTGGATTTTGTTCCTTTGGACAAAGCCAGGCTAGCTGTTTCCCACTGTTTCCAGTCTTTATGCTAAGCTAAGCTAAGCTAAGCTAATCATCTGCTGGCTGTAGCTTTATATTCCCAAAGAAAAATGTTGAACTACTCCTTTAATACATGAAGCCTAATATGTAGTGAGAATAAATATTTGAATTAATGAATAAACAGAAACATTACCTCGCCTGTTGTTTTTATGAAAGGTTATTTTGAGTTTATTATTATTGTGTAATACGTATTTATCTCAGTGTGAGCTGCAGACCGTAGAGCCCCTATACACCAGCATATCCAAAGCACGCAACCACATTCTTCCACTCTCACCACAGAGCTGTCTCTCTTCATGCAGGGCAAAACACTGCAAATGAAGAGAGAACAGAAAGGGTGAGGGCATCATTTTAGTTTAGTTTCATCTTGACTTTGCCGGATACTTGTCATTACAGCTGTAAAAGATTTTTTCTATAACCTTGCCCTAATTGTGGGCTACACAGTGGTGCAGTGGTGTCGCCTCACAGCAAGAGGGTCGCAGTTTCAAATCCGACTTGGGGCTCTTCTGTGGGGAGTTTGCATGTTCTCCCCGTGTTTGTGTGGGTTTTCTCCGGGTACTCCGGCTTCCTCCCACAGTCCAAAGACATGCTGTTTAGGTTAACTGATGACTCTAAATTGCCTGTAGGTGTGAATGTGAGTGTGAATGGTTGTCTGTCGATATGTTGTCTGTCTCTGTGTGCCCTGCGATGGACTGGCGACCTGTACAGGGTGTACCTGGATGGATGGATGGATGGACGGATGATGGACGGATGGATGGATGGATGGATGGATGGATGGACCTTGCCATAATTCAGATTTGACTAAACTTGCTTATATGTTAAAATATACTGGTATTTGAGACAGGATACCTATGGTGATGTGGTTGGTACATTAGGAAAATGTTTTTATCTCTGTCAAGCAATAACATGGATTGTTTCTAGCACTATAACGTTATTTGACATTATTGGCATTTCTTTTGAGCTGACTTGAACACCCACAGGCTTTCAGGGATTAAAGGGCACCAGCTGTTGGCACCAGTTGATAATTGGCACCCAGTGTTGAATTACCAAGAGAGTTGATATTCCATCTATAGTAATTCACTGAGGGGAAAATTACCAAACACAACAGGAGATACAGTACATGTTGTTTCTGTAATAGTGCAGCACATTATGAATATAATCCAACCAATGCAATCACTGCATAACAGTTAGGGTACAACCAGCTGCACAGCAGGGGGTAACTATTTAGTACAGACTTTCAAAGAGACAATACTCACACCACCTACCGCCACATCTTTCTGGATGGACACCATACTACTAAAATGACTCTGTCAGATGGTTTGATTCACAGAACATCCGAGAAGCGGTCATTGGAAACTGTTTGGAAAAGGCAAGCACTTTCAAGAAATACTTGACAGGATGCATGAACCATCTGTCAATCAAACTAATGAAAGCAAAACTAGCTGAAGGCCAAAAACACTGCCTTCACGACCGTTCTTTGCTTCCTTTTCAATGAGGCAACAGTTCCAGTTCGGATATAACAGATGCTATTGCAACATCTACGCTAACCTCTTCAGGAGCCGAGTCGCCATTGTTGTTTAGAGCTTACAGTCACCTCTCTGTGTCGTCTATGGTCTCACTATGTCAAACGCCTAAGCCACGCCTGTAACTGCATTAGCTCCTCACAGGATGCCGATTGGTTCATCGTCTAGTGAGCCACACAATACGGAGATGGATTTTCATGTCATTTACTACCGCGACTCTCGCGTGATCTCATGACATTGTGAGAATCCGGCTGTCATGCAAGCTTACCTACAGCAGACCCAATAAGCAGTGTTTGGGAACAGAAAAAACTTCACCTGAATCTCAGGAGAGCTCCAATGCAAACAAAACTTGCAATAATTAGATGAGTCTGTATCCGGCACAGTTAATTGCTTCATCATGTTGTCCCACTGGATTCAAGCTGTAATATGTCATCTTATGCATGACAATGAAAAATACAGACATGATTTATCTGCTTTCAAATTATCACACTGCATAGAGCATTCCTATAGGCTTGTTGAGAGTTACTAGTGTGAGGGAGCGCTTAAGCATTGTGAGTGCTATTCAGCATACAGTATCTTCACTCATATTTGCCTGCTGATTAGAGTCTCTAAGTTTTGTGTTTGTGCAAGTATGCATATCTGAGTATATGCAACGCAAGCTTTCCACAGTGTACCCTGTGTGGGTTTTCTTGCATACATTGGAAACAGAAAGATAATGTAGAGAATGTGTTCGCTAGAATGAGAGGAGATTGTAAAAGCACAATTTAGCACAGTGTAAATATAGTGTGGTTTTGTCAATTACTTCTCATAAATTAAAAAAAGACAAACAACGTTTGAACTGTAGCATTGAGCATGCTTTTCTTTGGCTGGACTTGTAAGTCATTTTGTGTGCAATCACAACAGCATTCTTGTGTTTGCTGTTGTGTACGTCATGTAGACTGTTTTAACTGCAATATAAGTGCAACTGTGTGACTATGCTACGCTCACTTCTAGGAATGTAGAATAATGCATGACTCAAGAGCAAGTGAGGAAATGCAAGTAGTATAAAAAGTGGTTTGTGATGTGTTTTCTGTACTTATCTTTCGTTATTTCCATACATATTTTTCTTAGTTTACATACTTATTTTAAGCCCAAATATGATGTCTTTCCTAAACCTAACTGCGGCCATTACTGTGGTGATGATTCCTAAATATAACCGTGACTGTTTAATGGTGGCTTAAAATGAAAAGCTGGATCGCAACGTCAGCCCTGTTGAGTGAAATGACATGTGAAAAGCTGAAAATACATTATCATAACACTGTCCAATTTTCCATTTTGGATTAATACTGCATGTCCACACACAGTGGAAACAGGAAATTATGTATACGCATACCGGACATGATACATGATTTCACACAATGAGGAAGACATTTGATCAATATGTCAATATAACTGTCATGCTAAACACATAGACAAGCTCCTCTTCATCTGAAGGACCGACCCTCATTAACTGATTATTAACTGTTAACAGACAGTGGTGCACCAGCTGCAGTGTATGTGCAAACCAGACAACTGAGTCCCTAGTTCAGAACTAGCAGCCCTGGTGCTGCGTATAGTGTCAAGGACACATGCAGCCACTTCCCCAGTAAGTCTCCACCGCATCTTTTAGTTAAGCTCAGCTTTTCTTTTATTCATTTCTTTTAACTGATAGCATTTATTGGTTAAAATTTAAAAAATGTTGGTTGACAGTTAAATAGTTAATTATTAACATCCCAACTGACAAGCATGTTTTCTGCCCTTGACCTAAAATCAACCAGCACGGAAATGTTGCATATTATAATTTCATGACAAACTATTATCATACAGTGATGACAGAAATGTTAAACATTTTGCATGCATGCTTTCCTACACCGCAGTAGCTTGCCTATTCTGAAAAGACACACTCTGTGTTTCTACAGGGCCAGAAACCAAACCTCACGGGTTGTGGCCACCTAGAGAGAGAAACCTCCACTTTCACATTTCAAACACTCATTCTGACGGCGATACCCACTGCTCACTCTACAAGATGATAGTGATAGTCAAGATGAACATGATGATAGTGAGAGTTATGGCAGCACCGGTGGTGGTGATGGTGGTGATGTGCATGATGATGATCTGATATTTCTGCCAATGACAGCACTGAGTCTTTCCCAGGTAAAGAGAGGTGCAGCAGATATGCTGGCATTATCAGGTTGGCAGTAGGGGTCCAGGCCAGCAGCAGCAGGAAAGGTGAAATCACATTAAGTGGAATGAATGTCATTGGGCCCCAGGCTGGTCATCAACACACAGGCCTCCAACTGGTTCTGGATTACATCGTGAAGGGCAGTGAAGAAGGATCCAAAAATTGCAAGCAATTTACTGAAGTGTGTATACGACTTGTGTATATTTGTTTCTCTAGTGTGAAGCTTGAACAACGAAATAGACACACGTCAGGCCTCTCGAAGAAGCAGGGCAGAAAAGCATCACTTTTAAACTGGGAGCGCTTGTTTTTGGCCACCAGCAAAGAACACTTTCAGCCCCAGCTTTACTACTTACACTGTCAAACAGCCTCTTAAGTGTCACCCTGTCTCGTAATGACACACGCACTCTGGTGGATGTCTCTATTTCTCTGTGTCACTTTGGTTCTGACAGCTCCTCTTTAGACTCTTATTCTGTGGATGGAACCACTTTTCTGATCCATCAATCCTTGAGAAGATGCGAGGAGAGGGGAGAAGAAGACAGAGAAGAAGGGTGTAGTGGATGGAGATGAGAGCAGACTTGTCAGACATAAAGAGTGTCTTTCTCTGATTAAAATAGCACGTTTTGGAGCGACACGCCATGCTGGTTGTGAGGCGAGGTGGGTATGTGAAGGCGCTGGTCGATTGCACTCCACCGCAGCGGAATATGAAAAGTATTGATCTGCTTTTTACTTCGGACAGCTTTGAGCACAACGCCTGTGATGTTTCTGTAGCCAACCTTCAAAGTCAATACCCTTTTCTCTACATCACTCTGACTTGTTAAGAGAAGGAAAAGAGAGAAAAAGAGATTCCTGTCATATCAGACAGAGGGCTGTGTTTTCCTCTGAGCTTTTTGTTAGAGAGGTCAGGCTGAGTTGTCGTTTTTATTACCTCATGGATCTGATGCAATGGAAGGGGAGGGATAAAGACGATGAGGGTCTGGGTCAGATGACGAAAGGTTAGAGCCAGAGAGAGGCGGTTTAAGGCAGGGAGGGACAAAGGCTGGAGTTAGATAGATGAGGGCTAGCCAAGGCGACGACCCCATGTCTTTCACACATGAGGGTCGCTTTCCATGTTTGTGAATTAGCTATACCACCTCCCTCTCTCCTTTAAACACATACCGAGAAAAAACGACAAATAAGCAGCTGTAAGCTGTCAGAGTGAGGAAAATCAATGGAATCAAGGCAAACTGACAGACGTGTTTATGGGCGCAGATCTTGTGTAAGAGAATCCTCCTCCACAAGAGAGACCTATGGAAAGAAACACACCCGGGACAATCCTCACTGGTAAAGCTTGCTGATCCCTGATCAGAGTAGGGGGAGGTCTGCAGGGAGTAATACAGAGAGACAGAACACCAGAAAGCGCTGGAATAACATCGTGGAGAGATCACAGAGAGCTGCTCCGCTCAGGAAAAAACTCAGACAGACACAGAAGGAATTCAAAGTCAAGAGGCTTTTCCTTGTTGAGCCTTTTCTGGAAATTTGCATTGTTTTCATCCACCGGGCCATTCTCGTTCCCAAAATACCAAGGCTTTGTCACGCCCTTCAGCGAGTGATATCAATGCACAAGGTACCCTTTAGCGACTGTGAGACTCAGTGGGCTTTCCATTAACTACAATGTAAACCCATCCACAGCAATAGTAAACATCAGAGTACTCCAGGAGTGTGGTGACATAGTTTAAAGAGTGAAAAGACACATGCTAGCCCGTTCTCATTCCCAGGGCGTCAAATATCAAGGTTTTGCCAAGGCCGTCAGTGTTGGGCACATCGGGCGTTCCATTAACTACAATCTAAACCCATCCGCAACAACATTAAATGCTCGGCGAAAGTGCACCAGGAGTGTGGTGACAAAGTATAAAGAGCAAAAAGACAAGTGGATGGGAGGGGAGGGGAAGGGAGGTGGATGGGTCCAGCAAACAGAGTGTTCTTTAATTATACAGTCAGCTGTTTGTTTGTGTCCCATGTTTACAGCATTCTAATCCAAACTAAGTGGTTTTGTTGCCTAAACCTAAGCAAAGGTTTTTATTCGAATTCACGTTTATTGCGACTGTAAAGTGAAGTCAAGGGGTCTCACCAAACCTCAGTATGCCATGAGCTGGGATGAGAATGTGTTGCATGCACTGTAACATTGCTCTTAGAGACTGTGAAGGCAATGTGTATGTGTGGATGATGCTGCAATCACTACATTTAATACAAAGTCTCTCAGCCTGATTATCTCTCCTGGTCAGTGCCATCAGGTCTATTCAAGAGTCTGGGTGAAGAGGTGGGAAAAGAGAAAGAGCCCATGATTAGAATTGAGTGAGTAAACGCAACAGGGTGTCTGAGAATTGGACACATCTGCTGTGATCAGATGAGAGGTGTGGCTCTGTGGACCTCTAAGTAGCTGGATTAACCACTGGCCACGGGGCTATCGATGTTATTGAGCTGACAGGCTGATGAATGGAGTCCTTCCACAAGGTGTACGAGTCTGCTGCTGTAACTGGTTAGCGCATTTACAGGCCAGGCGGCCTCAGAGAATATAGAACCGTGGGCAATTAATTTTGAAAGTAAAAGATTTTTGTTAGGCAGCCTTTGATTATTAGGGGAAGAGTCAAAATTTGCATTATTAGCAGGAAATGTGCCCTGAGGCCACGTACGTCAACTAGCCTCTCTTAAGAGTAATTAATCCATGTTACAAAGGTCAACCTGCCGTCTGCTGCCAGTTTTATGTTTGTCAATATGGACATTTTCTTTATCACCAACAATTATGAGTAAACGATGGGATACACAATCAGGATTCATTGCTTTATTACATTTAAATTGCACAGTATAAACTTCAAGGACAGTACAAGTGTTTCAAAGTCATTTCTTCATGTTGAGCAGCTATTTGGCTTTGTGCAGCATCACTAATCCGAGAGAGGAAAAGCTTGACAAAATGAGAGAAAATATGTTATGTCTTTATTTAAATATCTCACTCTGCAGACCTGACTCTCTGTTTTGACTGAGAGTCAATTAGACAGTCAAAGATTCATTTCAATTACTTCCCTAATCTAATGTGTCGAGTTAATTTTCTTCTCTTAGCACAATCTACAGTCATTTGGGGAAGCTTATAGTGAATTAGGTATCCAGCAGTCATTTGTGTTTCTATAGAGTAGCTAAAATGGTACAACTTGCCGAGGAAGTCATTTCACAGTCACTTAGAGTAATTATTTTAGCATACAGTCTAGTGTTTATATATCAGTCTTCAATGTTCTGCTGTGTAACATACAAATTGCAATATTTTGAGTGACAGTGGTTAATTACCTTCCTATTCAGTTCTGTTCGTCAAAGCTGTTGCTCCATACATTCACCTGTAGAGTTGAACAGGATGTTATTTTCTCAGTTTATACCTTCTGGCTGTGAAGACTTTCTGGCTCCTCATGTGAAGGACGGGTACCTAACCTAACCTGCTAATTTATTACACAGAACCAACAGACAAGCCATAAATGCTAAATGTTTGGAAAAGGACAGGCATTTAAAAAAAAATGAATCACATGAATCACATGTCAATCAAACTCTTGCTGAAGCCAGATGGGAGAAGAGTTTAAACACCTCCTGACACCTCCTTCTGATATATCTGATGCTATTCAGCATCGACACTAACCTCTTCTGGAGCTGCCATTGTTGTTATGTATGTATTCTAATGTATACACAGATTTAAGCCATGCCCACAGCTGCCAGTAGCTCCTTACAGGACACTGATTGGTCTGTGATCTGGCTAGCCGAACACAAATGTGTGATCCCATGACACTGTGAGAATCCGGCTGCCGTTTACATGCAAGGTTAGTGGGTACCCACGCTTGCATGTAAAGTACAATCCGATTCCCATTCAGACACACATGCATGTACGCAATCAAACAGACACACACTCTCTCTAATCACGCAATCAAACCAGCAACAGGTGTCATTTCTTATTTTCAAATATTTGCATGGGCGTAGAGGTTCCTGAGGGTGTTGTTAAGCTAATCCGATGATAAGGTCAGGAGGATTACTCCTCTCAGCCTGACAGGGAAAAGTTAGATTCATGCAGCTGAGCTCCTCCAGTGAAATACAAATCATTCCCAGTCAGACAAGGAGTCATCCTGACCACAGCTGACCGGATCCTCCTTGTTGCAGAAATCAAAATGATAATCTCTATGACAAAGTCTTAACAGACCACACCTGTCTCCTCTTTGATAAACAGGCTAGAAGAGATTTCTCTCTAAACAAAATACTAGTTCTGGAAACACAGTCACTTGAGAACAAGCCAGACATAGAGAAAAGACCCAGAGAGGGAAAAAAGACCTGGTTAACAACAGCCAGATGAGTTCATCCTCTTTTATGGAAATAATCTGTTATTGTCCATCAAGAAAGCAGAACAAACACTCCAAGGAAACATGAACTTGGCTCCTAAACGAAGCCATTGGGCCAATCAGATACAGGTGATATTTCAATGACTCAGCTCTTATTCCTTCTTTACCTTGTCTTGACCCAATGTGGCGCAGCTTATCTGTGTTGGCTGAGACAGATTTGGAAGAGGCTGACTCTTGCTGATTTATGCTTTTATCATTGTTTTTACACATTCATTACTGTCTGAACTTCCCCTCTGAACCACAAACATTTTCCACTGTGACTGAAAAATTATATCTCTATTTAAAAGGATAAATTTGGAGGTCATTACAGTGTTGAGTTATTGCAAAATAACTTTTGAATTGGTCTGGCTGAGTGTATTAAATGTGTTAAATTTGGATTGAGAGCATTTGTATTTCCTCTCAACATGGTGACGGCGAGCCAGTGGCTGACAGCTAACTTTGCTAACAGTGCTAACAATACTTTGACTAGTTTGCCAGGGATTACGGTTTCTCACATTACCCAAAATCAATCAACATAATAAAATTCATGTACTCATTGCAGTAATTGTTCATCAACTTCGGTGTCACTTTAAAAATTGGAATCAATGTCTCTGCAGGTTGGGCTTTTTAAATTCAGGCAACAGCACTGTCTTGGCATGATGCTGACCTCTCATCTAAAATATATCGCTCATAAAAAAAACAACAGAATTTTAGAAAAATATGAAAGATAAAGAACAAAGGAAAAGGGAAAAACATTCAAACAGAACAGGAAAACAGTTCCCTAAGTCTGTCCTTTCCTTTCGTTTGCTTTTGTCTCTCCTTTCACTACAAACAGCAAGATCTTAAAAAAAAATAGCTTTGAGACATGTTGTCAGTGTGTTAACCATAGAAATTAATTTCCTGAATAATGGCGATACATGTTGGTTGTGTTACGATGGGCAGACGGGACTCCTGGAAGCTGGTCATGTACACCTATAGGCACACACACGGTACACACACACACACACACACACACACACACACACACACACACACACACAAAATACACATGCACATACAGTATACTGTACACCAGCAGTCTGGCGTTGGCGCTGGTGCCAGTGTATTGTTCAACATGTTTAGTTTAGAGATAAGAATCCTGCCTTTTTCTGATGAAGTCATTTCTGGCCACATCACTCAAGAGCAACAAAAGAAAGTTGGAGAGGCATGCTTGGTCGTCACGTAGACGCCACAGCGTTGCCATGTAGACATCTAGCTAATTACACAGAGGACATGGAGCCAAATACAGTGAGCTTTGAATCTGCAGTTATGACACTGAGCATGTTGAGCAGGTCATTCAGAGAGTGCAACAGAAAATCTGAAGCTTTTCTCTGTCTACCTATTTTAGCTCGAACCACGAGGGTAGCTCAGAGAATTGGGATTTTGTACTGGAAGGCTGTTTCCTCAAATCCCTTGAGCTGGGAACGTGAAGGCAGTGCAGAAGAAAAAGCCAGCACATTCCCAAGTAACTTTTGTGGAAGTGACCCTGAGCAAGGCAATTAACACCCGGCTGGTCAAGTAGAAACACTTGCCGAACAACAGTGGGGAAACCTTGGCTCCCAGAGGTGCGAACGTGTGGAACTGAATGTGGGTGAAGCAGGATGTTACTGAAAAGAAGCTCGGTCAGACTAGCCTGAGTAAATAGAGGCAAATAAATAAATAAAGCCTGTTTTTCGGAGCCCAACCACAGCAGAGGAAGCACCGTCATGCTGGTTTGAAAAAAGATCCTCGAACACTGTCTAAAGAGCAGAGCGGGGAGCATAGCCTTGGCCCACATCCTGTGCAAATTCACCCCATTTTGGTTTATTCAAAATACAATATTCTCATTACGCTCAGTTGGCATCACTCATCTGGGTTTCCGCACAACAGCACATTAGCCCCTTTGGTCTAGTAATGTTCAGAACATAACCCATAAAGAACCATTGTAATGTGTCTCTGCCTCATTATTGCCAGGTCAGTGTGTAGAGCAACACAGGAGAATAGGGTGCCTCATATGGCTTGTTAATTCAACACCTCTCTCATTCAGAGCAGCATTTGTACAGCTGGCCTTATGAAGGGAGTTCAAACTATATACTCCTACACATGCAGACGCAGAGATATGCAGTGACACCACACACACACAGACACACAAATCCTAATCCCGGCTCTGACATCACTCCACACCACCGGTTCCTGCCCAACCTTCAGCCCCCACCTTGGGAAATCACCCAGAGTCTGTCCAGCCACCAGGGCGTGAAATGCACACCCCTGGAAAGCAACCAATGTGGGTGGAGGGACCGGGCGGTCGGGGTGGTGAGGGGCCAAGAGGTGGCGAGTAGCAAGTGTGAGATTTGGAGATGGAAAATGAGGGGAGAATTTAGTGAGGAAAATGCAGAGGAATGTGTGTGTGTGTGTGAGGGAGCGGAGGGAGGGAGGTGTTGATTGGAGGGTTTGGGCGTCAAGAAATGGAATTGAAGAAGGATTAAATGGACACTAGGTTTCAGAAGGAGGAGGGGAGAAAGGAGGGGCTGCTTTGAAAGGAGGTCTAGGGGTGCACGCTTGGCCTTGAGACTGGGGCGCCGTCACGCCTCAGGTCTCTGCGAGCCACTTGGGCCCAGTGCTCCAGAGGGGAGTCGGCCCAACCTTTGTTACAGCGGAGGAGTGGGGAGTGACAAGGCATACCGGCATGTCTGACATGTCAGAGCAGTTGGCTGGGAGACCCTGAATCTGGTCGAGTCTGACGCTGGCCATCTGTAGCTTTTGAACAGGGCTGGACTGTTTTAATTGATGAAAACCGGAGGATTGTGAGATCGTGCTTTAAGGAGAAAACAAAGAATTGTGGGTGAATCAGGAGTTGATTAAATGTGCGCCAAGTTATTTCAGTGAGCAAATAAAACCAGAGTATCCTTAGAGGAACACTAATGGTAGCTAAATCAAAGAGAGAGGGGTTTTTTTTTTCTCAGCTGAAAGACAAATAGAAATATGCATGATCAGCTTTGAGCATTGCTCGAGTCCCCAGTTGGATGTATTCATCCTTATTGCGTTCCCTCAAAGAGCTCCCCTTTAATGTCACCCAGCGAAGGGAAGTGATGAAATGGAGCAATTATGTATCCATTTGTGCTATTCAGGTGAAACCAGGTGTAAAATTTCCAATCTGTGCACCTGCTGTATCTTCAATTCATTGTGCTTTCTCACCAGTGTTGCCTGTTAGGTGGTAATATCCCAAATGGACAAAATACTACATGAAATAAATCTATTTAGCATTATTATATTGCTTCCAGGGGGACGGGTTGTTTTTCCTGTGTACCCCAAAATTGCAATAGAGGAGTTATGATAGCCAAACACAAACTAATCTTAAACATTAACAGTACTGTTGAGTTGTGCTGTAATAAGAGGAACAGCACATTGCAATGAAATAAAATTGTCCATCAAGCAGCAACATGCTTGATTTGATATCCAGACATTTAGGATTATCAGACAGAAAACAGTTGAGCATTCTCGTCCTGAATGAGGAGAATTGTACTCTTTGGTGAAAACAGATAGCCAAGTCATCTCCCGTCGGGCTGCAGATTAATTTTCATTTTCCAAACAGTTTGTGCATATAAATATTCATGAAGCACCTTGAAAAGCGATGGGCGACTTTATAAGGCGGTCAGTGGAGAAACCAACAGACCCCCCTCCCTTCTCTGCAGCTGTGCTGATGAGGGGGGGTTAGTTCATGATGAAAGACTCTCACTATCCACGACCTTTCCAGTCTAAAACAAAGATTTGCACAATTAACTACTTTTAAATGTCATCCAACTGCCAAATCTGCATATCAACGCCAAGCCATGCATAGAAATTAGGATGTTTGTAGAGGAATCATTTTTCTTCCTTTTCCCATCCCGATGCCACCAAATGGGGTTCTTTCTCATTTTAGCAGGAAGGAAGGAAATGTAAATGTCAACATATCTTGTGTGGAGATCCTTCTGTTGCTAATTAACCTTTGCCGTTTAGAAGCTAGACTGAGCTCTGCCTAAACACTGCAATTAACTCCAGCTTGAAAGACAGAGAGACAACATCTACATGGAGCAAAGGAACAGCCGAATCACAGTGACTTCATTATCCTTGCCGACACACATACTCAGCCCACCTCACTCTTTTGACGGTACTCACTGGTTGATATTTTCCCCAGGCGGCTGGAATGAGCCTATTGGGAGGATGTCAAAAAATTTGGTGGATTAACAAATCTCATTTCTTTTTATCTTTATGAGGTTGGACAGGAAAGCTGGTTTAGTTGTAGCCCCTGGTGAGAAGCAAACCATTATAGAGGAATTCATACCAATAAATCTTCATACATCACACTCTGGAACGCCGGGGTCTATCATGTTCAAGTTCAATTTCCAGATGCAGTGACTGGGAGAAAAATTCATCCTCCTCTAACTGACTTTGACCATCCAAAACAAGTCAACAAGCCAGTGTAATTCAAATACTCCCTTCTGGAGTCCTCTGTGGGTCTCATCTGGGCCTAACCTGCACAGGCTGCTCTGGAGTCATGAATAGCAACGCTGAGTTCACTCCTGCTGCTCAAAGGTAGTGTCAGTTACAAAGTCAACCCATTAACATCTTCACCATTCAACGCTACGCTCTTTCCCAACTGCAGAATCAACACGAGTCAAATAGGCAGGCAGAATACCACAGGTAGCTAGGCGAAATACCTCCTTGCTCCCCGGGGAAGTGGGGCAAGAACAGTATAGGGTGATGGACAGGAAATATTTTCTTTTATTGATAAATACTGAAGCTCTTGGAACACTCAGGCCAGATGGAGACAAATGATTGACATAATTTCCAAGAGACAGGAAGAATCTGGGTTTGGAGAGGGCAGGGGTGAAGCGGAGGGAATTCTGGGATGTGCCAGAGTAAAGTTGATTCAGTGTAGAATGAAAACGGTGAGGGGAAGCTTCAGCAGAGTGGACCCTCCACAGTGAGTTGGTAGGAGTAAGTCAGGAAGAGAAGGAGACCCTCAAGGAAGGTAGCTGAGGCAAAGATGACCAACCAAGGTAATGCTAAATACTTGAACACAAGACACAACTTGTCCAAGGAAGGTGTTTTTGGTATAAAATGGGAGCATTAATGATAGGGGCTGCACTGTATCAGATGGCTACTGCAGGAGATATGATCAAACCATATCATGGGCACCACCATTGGCTGGATCAACAAGTTTCTGCATGCAGTGTTTGCTCACAAGCATCCACATCTTGATCGCATGCATTACAAATACAGAGGCTCTGACATACTTTCCGTAGTTCTTGTCAGCACACCAACACTTATAGAGAGTGGACTGCCATGTTTCTAAAACACAGCCTTCATCATAACTAGATGAGGAAGTTCAAAGGAGCCCCTACCTTTTCAGTCAAGGACATCCATCAATGTCAGCTATGATTAGGTCTTGAAAAATACTAATTTCTTGGGAAGACTAACGTCCTTGCAGGTCCGACATGACAAATGTCCTGTATGGACAGCGTCAATTCTTATCAGTACCTCATTAAAAATGTAATGACCACATGAATATTTACCAAGTTTAATTACTGCTCTCTATTGCTATTCTGCCATGCCCTGCACACTCTCTTTTTTTTCTCCTTTCCGGAGGGCAGTCTCTCTTCCAAGCCCACCTTGATGAATATTGCAGAAGTCCGAGGAGTGTGAGCCATCAATAGAATCCACCTCAATCAGCAGGAGAATCGATGGCATACACTCACATTTGCAAAGGCGCTAATTGGCGGCAGTAAAATTCAGCAAGCTGCATAATTTACCCAGGAGAGAAACAGGAGTGGAGTGCGGGGAA
Source organism: Pterois miles (assembly GCA_947000775.1). Taxonomy (NCBI): domain Eukaryota; kingdom Metazoa; phylum Chordata; class Actinopteri; order Perciformes; family Scorpaenidae; genus Pterois; species Pterois miles. The sequence continues at coordinate 11,103,994 of CAMQGK010000058.1, read as the reverse complement.
ATCAGCTCATTTGTAGCAGAAATATATTTTTCAAAAAAACTGTCATTCTGAAATCAGAAGGCCTTCAACAGATGCAGAGGAGACCAAGCCAAAGAGCAAATTATTAATGTCTCTGCTTGTCAGGGCCAATGAAGTACAAGCTATTGAAGTAGGTTTTTCTTGCTGGAGAAATAATACTGAATGTCTTCACTGAAGGTCTTTTGACCCTTACTGGCAATACCCGACCCTCTTCTCTCTACCTGCTATGCTGACATACAGTATTAAAGGACCAGTGTGTAACAATTAGGGGGATCTATTGGCAGAATTGTAATATAATATTAAGTATGTTTTCTTTAGCGTATAATCATCTGAAAATAATGATCAGTGTTTTTTGTTATTAATGAGCCATTTACAGTATGTCCTCTTCACGGAGTCCGCCATGTTTCAACAGTAGCCCAGAATGGACACACCAAACACTGTTAACTTTTTGTGCTTGGGCCAGAGTTGATAATGTTAATTGCTCCTGTTGCCACCACCGCTCACTTTCCATGTACACACACTCTCAAAACACTGGCTCTGCTCCAGGTGATCTATGCTATTCTGACAAAAACTGGCTCTAGAGAGGGCCATTCACATTTTCGTGTTGACTACCGTAGCTGTCCTTCACACTTGGTACACAGAAGAGGCTTCAGATAGTTGCAGTCTTTATGGTTGCATAACATTGACAAAGCAACTGCAATTTCACCTGAGAAAACATGGAAATTTGTCTCTTTTATATTTCATAGACAGTTTCAATGGTATTGCATTGCTAGGCAACAGCTTAGGTACATGTTTAATTCCCTGCTTATGTCACTCACTGCAACAGGAAATAAACTGGTACACATTTGGGTTGTTTACAACTGTGGAATGGTCTATAAACAGTTGAGGAAAGAGATCATGGAGGGCAAGACCTCGACTCCCTTGCAACAACGATAGCACTTTTCTCACCTTGTTTATCTGATAAGAATGCACAGAGGAAGTTAGATCAGATGGAGTGCAGAGGAAGACGGAGTTAGAAAGTGTAGCCGTGGACATGTTTGCATGTCATACTCCTTTCTTTCTTTCTCCCCAAGTTTCCTGCCCATATCTAGATTGTCACTATTTAATAAAGGCAAAATGCCAAATATAAAAAAGGACAGTTTTTCCTGCCAAGACACAATATTTTTGGTCACACAGCAGCTCTTTCAGAAAATTTCAGAGAAAGTCTAAAGTGATAGACAACTTTACAAGTGTTGTTTTGTGTTTACAATCTGCTCAGTTTCAAGCAGCTATAATGTTTTTATCCCTCTGTTGTGAGCGAGTGTCGTGCTAACAGTTACGGGGGGCGGGCATGACATAATGAACACCTGGTAAATCTGTTGCCATCACAATAGCCCATCACTGCAACAGATTTTACCTCATGAAGATTATAACACCGTTCCTGAGAGGTTTTGGGAAAAATACATCTGAAACCGAACCAAAATTGCAGCCGTTACACACAATAGTATTGAAATAACACCTCTGTGACATAAAACTTTAAAATTAGACACTCACAAAGGCAGTAACTGTTGTAGGGCACCTGTAACTGGTCAGACAAGATTGCAAAGGTGTTGGTGAGTCCATTCCCTTGTATGCATGTATGGATATCTATGCTTGCTCCATGCATTCATGTCTCTGTACTGGATAGGAAATAAAAGAGAAACTGAGAAACAGAGCATCCCATGCTTTTATAAGATTACAGAAAACTCCTTAAGCTGTGACTGAAGTGAATTGTGCCTCGTGTTGACACAAATTGTGTTGACAACACAAAGAACATATCTGGGAAGAACCAACCTTTGCATCCTGTTTGATGCTATCTCCCTCGTTTGATCGGCAGACATGAAAATAGGCACTTGAAAGGGACAATATTGTCAAAGACTGGGGACACATTGAGTGGCAGCTTTTTCGCTCTTTGAGGCCTTTGCCGTCTTGCTGGGCAGTGAGCTGACAAAGCTCCTCACTTTGTTTCAGATGTGAAGCTCCTGCGATTGTGGCAACAGTTCTGACCTTGACATCACAAGTGTGCCTCAATGGAAATGCAGGTTGATTGTTGTGTCATGCTGCTTAGTAGAAAAGACATTATCAGTGTATGGATCTCTGTGGACAACATCTTTATTTCTACCAATACAGTGGCTTCATATCATACTTTTACGCTTCCCAAGGCCTTTGGTTGTGACAAAAAACATGCTGGTATCTATATTTGCATTTTACCTGGGTGTACAGATGCAGTCTGTGTTGAATTTGAATTGCACCATGTCTCCCATTATAGTCACTGTGGTTTTTGCTAATGTAAAGACCACAATGACTATAATAGTACAACTGATGTCATTAAAAATCTATGAAAATATGCCAAAAAAATGTTTAAGCAGTCTACAGACTATGTAAAATGAGCAGAAAAGTATTCCACTGTAATTTTGAATATTCTTCTCTCTGCCTCAATTCCACACATACAAAAGGAGAAAAGAAAAAAAAAAAAAAACGCTTGAAGTAGTGTTTTATTCATCTTTATGTAAATCCAGTCATTTACGGTTGCCTTAACAAATCAGGAATCAATTGTGTCAACATCTAGCAGAGAAGAAAGTGCATATGGGGATTACAAAAGAACAGAAACAGAACAAAAACAGGCAGAGGGAGGAACTCTCCATCGGTTAAAGTCTACAAATCCTGACAGGGGTAAAATGAAGGTGTTTTTAATTGTCTGAAATCTCTATATGCTGTAGAAAGTTTACAGTTCTACTCAAACCCTCAGCTCAGTAAGCTATTGTTCATGTCTTAGTGACAGTGTGTGGAGGCTGAGCCCAGAGCTGGTTCACACCATAGAAAAATACCCTGGTTATTTGCATTTTTTTTACTATACACGACTGAGTTGCTATAGAACAGATGAAAAATGATCGACTCTCTCCTACAAGCTTCCACTGGCTCTGGTTATAGGGCCAAGCCAGTTGTTTTTTGTTTGTTTGTTTTTTTTGTTTGTTTTTTCCATCCTACACCACTAAGAATGATAAATCCCTCATTACATTGCTACATAGCTAATGTTACAAGTATATGCTCAAAAACAATATTACGCTAAGTAAATGCCACACAGTACTTATTTATATGCATACTGTATATCAGATAATCAAATAATGGTATCAGATAAACTCAGATAAATGTTTCATCAGTAAATCCTGGGTCAATTTCAGGTCGCTAATTGGATGGCAATTACCCACTAAGCACTTAAGGCAATGTTTCCTCTTACCTGTCATCACGGTGTTTGTGGTTAATATTCTGATAACATGACCCAGGGTTTTTAGGTAAAGGCAACTTCTATTTCAAGCACTTTCTTATTTCATTCTGCACTGACTCAAGGTGATGCCTGTCCAACTCTAAATCAATGCAGGGCATCAAAAAACAGCATTGTTCCCGAGTCATACAGAGGCTCATTTCAATGTCAGGTCATCCGTAGATAATAGCTCTGTGACTGAAAAAAACTAAGATGAGGATCTCAATGTAAACATGCCAAATTTAAGACATGTTTTCCTGCCATGAATGTGCCATAATCTTTCTTATGTACCATCAGGATGTGCATAATAAGTCACAGCAAAGAGCTCTGTCCTTCAAATGGAGCCTCATCAAACACGTATGAGTCCACAAATGCCTTTAACATCAAACATTCAAGAAAGGAAGGGGAAAAATATCATCTACGAGGACAAAATAAACATCACAGATTTCTCAAAATGCCTCAGGTGAGATCTGAAGCCCTGGCAGCTCAGTTGTCTTCCGGTTTGAAGCTGTGGGACGTCGTCTCTTGATCTCCAAGTCTCTGCTCCGTCTTGTGCGATCTCGCTGCAACAGTTGAGTTCGGTTTGATGGACATAAACACTGTACATAGGCGCATTGCTCAGGAACATTGGCTCCGTTTGGGGCGACAAACCGTTTTTCAATCCTTGCTTATTAAAAACAACTCTCCTCCTACCATCCCTGAATGGTTAGTTTGGATCTTTTTCACATGTTCAAGACCAGACTGCCCCCTTCCCCTCCTCCTCTACTCCATCCAAGGTTGACTTTTAATGTATGAGGCTTAATACTCTATCAAACTGAATAAAATTCACTTAAAGAAGATATCAACTTGGTGGTACACTACTTTGCAGAAAAACTCACTCAAGCTTTTGTTCATAGAAAGTACATAAAATTGCTGGGTGTAATCTGACTGATGATGAGGACAATTCAGTCAAGCTGTTGATTACAACCAAAGATTGGTAGAAGTATAATGTCTCATTTAACTACAAAATGCCAGGGGGCCCATCTTTTACTTAAAGTATTAAAATGGGAGATTTGCTTCAAATGAAACAGTTGATCTGGACCTTTGTGACTGTGTAGCCACATGTTCACATGCATGCTTGAACAGTGGATGAGAGGCAAGCATGACTGAGCTAAAAACAATTGTGAGTGTCTGTACACAAAAAGAAAGGGCCTCTGTGTAGCTATGTGTTTGTGTGTATGCATGTGGGTGTTTGCGCGAAACAATAGTGGCTACGACGTGTTTGACGTGTTGGGGCTCCAACCCATTTGATAAGCTCTTTCCAGGGTTCTCTTGCAGTCCTGCATCACCGTGCTGAAAACAATGTGAGGGTACTGGACCACCAGCCTCTCCACCGTCTCTTCGTTCACCTGCAACACACACGCACACACACACACACACACACACACACACACACACACACACACACACACTGTTAATATGATGATCATGATTCACCTCAATGACTCTAAATGTAACAATAATTATTTTGAAATGTTTGTCATATGTCAGTTCTAGCCAAAACGTTTTTCTTTGGTCTCAGTTTACTTCAACTATGCTCATAAAATATGCTTATATAAGAGGGGAAAATCACACAAAGTTGATGTCAGTATTTCCAAAGGAAAACTCTCTCTCTCTCTCTCTCTCTCTCTCAGGATCTCATCACGGTACCTATGTTCATTCAAAATGCCATCAATAAAATGCACTTGTGTTTGTTGTCCATAACATACGCCTGCCCATACCATAACCCCACCGCTACCATGGGCTACTCAATTCACAGCGTTGACATAGCAAACCGCTCACCCGCGACGCCATACACGTTGTCCGCCATCTGCCCTGTACAGTGAAAACCGGTATTCATCCGTGAAGAGAACACCTCTCCAAAGTGCCAGACGCCACTGAAGGTGAGCATCCACTCAAGTCGGTTACAATGACGAACTGCAGCTAGGTCAAGACCCCGGTGGGGAAGACGAGCATGGAGCTGAGCTTCCCTGAGACAGTTTCTGCAGAAATTCTTTGGTTATGCAAACCTGATTGAGTGAAGGTGATCCTCTGACTGTATATTTACATCATATCAGCAACATAACTACATTTTTGATGTCTAGATATCTGTAGAAAATGTAACGGACATGAAGAAAACTCAAGATGTATTTTTAAATCAACACTTCCTGCTTTCATTTCAAAATAAAAAACCTTGTGTTTTTTTTCCTGTGGGCAGAACTTCTTCATTTGTAAATTCAAGGCTTTTATACTGAAATATGTGCAGAACAGTGTCGCAGAACATTCAGTGACTTGCAGGGCTCCATGAATATAGCATGGGATTTTAATTGTGGATTATTACTATTATGTACAAATTACCACACATCTCTTGACCTTTCTCCGTCTAAAATAAATCTAAATGGCGTTTATGACATGAAATGGCCATTATGAGAGTCGGTGCAGAAAGAGCAGCAGCAGAAACGCTGCGACATGAACAACAGACGCGAGAATCACGCAGCCATGAGGTAACGCAGCCACCATGCGCTTGTCAAGCCGCCAGTCTGGCCCAGAGCTTACAGCACACTGAGAAGAGCTGAACTGAGCATCGAGAGCTGTTGTGCATTCGAATTGTTAAATCAAATCGACTTGTGAGGCCACACCCCAAAAAAATATACGTTTGCAGCCTTCAGCAGTCTGAGTTAATCACATTTAATTGGTGTCTTCTGAAGTTCTGGTGTTTTTGTTACAGAACTTAATAAATTAGGTCCAGCCCTACATTTACACACTGAGCATGTCATCAGTCAGTCAAGCACTTTATTTCAGAGTCATTCGTTCGGTATCAGAGCACATTTACTGGGTAGATGTATTAAAAAGAGGCAATCAGCTTAAAACCAAATAAATGTAACAGAAATATTGCTTTAGGTCTAATAAATACAGATTTTTAAATGACTTCATTTAAATGCAGCAATCTAAAAATCTGTCGACCGTTTCTGCATCGCCACATGATGCCTTATGAAGATAAGGAACACAGATTGAACTCTTAATGCCCTGTCAAAATGGCAGTGTACTGAAGGAAACGTAATTTCTTAAGAGCATAAATGGTGTATGCACATACGCACACATACACACACCCAACTGGACCATGGCAATGGGTTTTGCACCAGAGGACAGCTGAGCTCACAAGACTAATGAGGCCTTCATGTTCTCAGAGGACTAGAGACAAGCAGCTAATAGCTACTCCTCTGCCAGTCTAACACTCCGTCAGACCGTCACCCAGAGCCAAGAGTCAGAAAGCTTGAGAATCTGACAAAGAGCAGAGGCAAAGTAACCCTGGAGACCTTGAGGGGTTAACCGCAACCCACCCAGAACCAACCCCCGCCCACCCGCGAGCATGACACTTTCCAGGGGAAATGATGTATAAACACTTGCACACATGTTGAGCACACAGTCATCTGTTGTTGCCAAAGCAGTGACGAAGTGTTTCACAGTTCTCCCCGAGCTCATTGCCCGAGAGCCCTTCGGTTTCTGGGTTTTCTGGAAGAGAAGTCTTGCAGGGTAAGAGTTATCTGGCTCTAGCTCAGCTGTGATCTGCTCTGGTTGTCATTTTCTGTGTAATTCCTTCTTCGTCTTCATTGAACACAATTTCTTTAAGTGGTGGGCATCAGCATTTCCTTGTCAAGTATAGAAATTCAGTATCAGAGAGAGATGTAAGTGTGCTTGAGTGAACAGACCTCCGATGCTTCTCAGGTCACAGAAGGAAGATGGAAACAGCACAAAAGTGAATTCAAGAAGACTAAAAAGCAACAAGATCGTTCCTTTTACTGCCGAAGAAGAAACAGCGAGCTGGAGTTTGGGTGCTTGACGGCAACACACAGAGGCTTTACAGACTTTCAGGATACGGGCGATACAGGCAAAATAGCATAAAATCACAACCACGGGGTCAAAAAGTCGTTTTTTCGTCTTGTTTTGTGATCAGACGCTATGAGAAAATTCTGTGCCAAAAAAAGAGCCTTGCTCAGTTCTCTCTAGCTTCAGTACTCAAAAGAAAGCCAACAGAGACTAGCAGAAGGCTTTTAAATTTGAAATAATACTCTGACATCTTAACCGCTGAAATGTGCATTAAATCGGCGGGTAAGGGTGGAAATGAGAAAACTCCAGCGACACATTTGCGTGCTGTGATCAATAATTCATCAGTGCAGCTGATACATTAATAAAACAATGTTTCAGGATATTGCCTTAAAGAAGTCATGTTATTATTGTGACATACTATGAGTATTCAGACTGCTTTACAAACAAAACCATCACATTCCCTCTTGTACTGAACAAATCAAACTCGACAAGTGAAGCAACAATGGCAACCGGTGGCAGAAAAACAGGAGACATTTTGGATATCTGACCTTATTCACATACAGTATGGCATGAAAGAGACTGTAGAGTTCTGCATCTCTGTGCCTTTTAATGAAATTTACATATTTTTATGAGATCACTGGCTGGGCCGAAAGTAACCTATGGTGGATTTATGGGTACAATAAGTGCGTTTCCAGTTTTAACCTGTTTTAATGCAGCTTTTTTAAAAAATCAGAGTTGAAAGTCTGTGTAATGGAAACCGACTTGACGAATTAGCCATGATATATATGACACGTGACTAAAGCTGCAGTGGGTAGAAATGGAGCAAATATGTTTAAAAATACTTTTATAAAGTGGTCACTATATCCTGATAGTACTGCATGTGACCGGTAATCTGAAAAAAATCATGTGACTGTGACCTCCAGTGTTCCTAATGGCAGAAGAAACAATAAAAAAACAACCAGTCAGAGCTGATCTGGAGTCTGCTGTCACTGAGCAGGTGTCAATCACTCGTGAACTGCACACAAACGATCAAACCAGGCAGCGCTGATCAAATACGCATCGATATTCTGTTACTATAATGCCTATTTCTTGCCTCTAATGTTTTCAGAATCATCTTGTGGTGTAGTTTGGCTGTAACATGAGAAAGTTTGTGACCCAGCAGCCACGCTGAGATCTGCTGAGGAAATACCAAACACTGCCCACCAGCCAGAGCACAGCCAATAGGAACGCTCTCTGAAATTGAAAAACTACCCACAGGTTGAGAACTACCTTTGCAAAGGTGCACCAGCTTTTTCTTGCGAGCCAAACACAGTAGACTCGACTTTTTCAGGAGGGAGGCTTAAAGAGACAGGAGCATTTCAGACAGAGGATGAAAGCAGGTATATTCAGACAGACAGTATGAGAAAAAAACATTAAAGCATGTAAATGTTTTCTAGTAGAAACCTAAAATAGTATGAACCTGAGCATGAGCATAGGTCCCCTTTAAGCTTCCACTGAAGAGATGAAAACATCAGATCAGTGTGGAGCTACAAGGAGGAGAAGTGACCTTCCTGAAATTAATAAAACAACGAAACAAATGCAGTATATCCATCATTTCCACATCATTTTCATTCACTTGAGATTTGACTTGTTCATGTTGGCATCTTGTTGTGTCGTCCTCTTCTGCAGATATTTAATGGTACCCAGCTGTAGAGTTAATGCCACCAACTGTATATCTCCAACTCCTGCTATTAACAGTAGATGGAAACACGCATTAATTGGCAGCTTCTTTTGGCTGATTTAAAATTTGATGGAAACTAATAAGAGATTTCAGCTGTAACTTGCAGGTATCATATTGTTTGTCACAGGGTTGAAAGAGAGAGAGGCTGAGACAAAGATGGTTATTTTTCGAGCTGTAAATTCTGTTATTTTATATGTGCATATATATACTCATCCTCTGGAAAAAAGGTGAATAAATCCTGGCAACCAGGCAACAAATCTAATCAGTTTTAATAATAAACAGTGCTTCTCAGAGGCAAGGATTAATGTAGTCTCATCTTTCCCTCTTTTGGGATTTGACCCGGGTGTCTAACCAGAATACTGTCTTGGATCATGAACTGAGCTTTCATTGACTGTCTGGTCTGGTGACTCTTGGATCCTTTTCAAAAAAATTAGCAACTGGCTCCACATCATGATCATTAACTTTTATGTGAAGTTGGATCACCCTCACATCTGTTTTTTTTTTTTTTTTTAATTTTATTATTTTGGGGGACATCTCTGGAAAAGATGGCAGGAAATGAGGGAGGTATGGCCAGATCTGAACCGTAGACTAGGAATGTTAATAATTAACCGTTTATACATTTTATTAATTTTTTTTTTTTTTTGTTTTTTTTTATTTTTTCCACCTTTCTTGGTGTCTCCCCCTTTTTTTTTTTTGTTTTTGTTTTTTTTTTTTTTTCCCCCCTTTTCCCCCCCCCCCCCCTCCCTCCTCTTTTTTTTTTCAACCCCCCTTTCATACCCCTTCCCTTTTTCTTTTTTCCCCCCTCTTTTTTTTCATTTCTCCTTTTTTTTAAGCAAGCCATAGTGTGACCCCACCGTATTTTTCTCAGACAAAAACCTGTAGTTTGCCAACAAACATGGCTGCAAGTTGCCATCACAGAAGAACAGAGCAGGAGCAGAAGAGAGAAGAAGCAGCTTAACCGAGGCCTCCAAACGCTGCTACTACAGAGACAAGTTTGTTATGACATATGGCTGAGCCTCATTAGCAGATAAAATGACAAACCCCCAACTGCCTTCATAACATATTATGCTGTATTCATGAAAAGAGAATGGAACATCCCCCAGCTCGTTAATCAGGGCTTAATTACAATTGAAACAAATTTAAAGAATAGACCTGTCAAACTGATGGGAGGCCATAACATTCATTAATGCTAATTTAGTGCAGCTCTACTTGCTGAGCAAACACAGCACACAAAATGGCTCCCAATCAAAACGCTGAATCATTTCCTAATTGATGGTTGCGGAAACGCTAAATGTTTGAGTTACGTCGAGATCACTGTGATGGAAATCATGAAAAGAATAACTAGTGCACTGACCTTGTTGATAATACTCATTTTTATGTTGTTTTTTTAAGTTTTGAAATGTAATTACTGTTGCATGCAACAGGTGTCAAATGATTAGGATTCAAACATCTTATTATGGCAGAGGGAGAAGCCAATCAAGCTGAAAGAAAAAAAAAGATTTTACTATCAATCAAATCCAAGCCTTTATAAATTTTAAATTACAGCACAGAAACTCATTGTACCTGCTTTGATTAATTGGCATCTCATAACTATGCTCATTTTGAAAACATTTTATTGCCGGTGGATAGAAAATCTTCTTGACAGAAAATCAGTTGACAGAGGCATTTATACATCACAGCATCTATTAACTCTCCTGCGCTGAGCTGCTGTAAATCTTTTCAGGCCTGAAAACAACAGCCGTCTGTAAGAGAGCCCTTTCCGAGCCAGGTCCCAGAGTTCCTCTCTTTCCAGAACAGGGCTGAGCGCCCTTTGCATGGGGCTGTGGTATGTTGAATGAGACGTGACGACATCACCGCACCTGCTTGGTATTTGTGGCTCCGGGCTGATGCTAGACATGAAGGTCAGACCAAATGCTAGCTGGCAGAGAGGGGAGTCTGTGGTTGTGCCACTGACTACTTGAAAACCACTGATTCAGCTGTTTCTTCCCAAAGTGAAATTTTGTCACCAGGCAAAACTGAACCTGAAGATATTTTGTTGCTAGGCAACTTAAGCATAAAAATGCTATCGTAAAGCACTGGGGCCTATGGTGTCAGCAATGGTGCTTTAAATACGACTGTCGTTCTTTTACCCCATGCCGGTGCACTGTACTGTACAACCCCTCCTCCAAACCTGCTGCCAAGTCTGTAGGAGAGCCATATGATAGAGCAGATCGCTGCTCACTGATGATTCTAATCTTTGAGAAGCATCTGGGAGCGCAGCCACAGCTATCTGGAGCAAGGCCTATACTTATGATATTTTCCCCCATTTTAACTTCAAAGATGCAGCCCGGCAGATCTAAGTGCAGTGTAATGCATGCTGACGGGTAATGTGCCGCTGTCAGGGTTTACAAGAGGGTGAGAGCGGGTTGAAGGGAAAACAAAAAGATGCATGTCTGATATGCTGCTCAGCAAAAAAAGCATCTTTTATTTGAACATGCTGTACAGTAAACGTATACATGGTTGTGTGTGTGAGCAGCTGTTGACAACCACTCCTCTACTTTTACTGAAGGTAAGTGACGCTGAGTTCCCGAGCTGACCTCTGCTCTCTCCTGGAGTGCTCTCTTTCTTAACAGTGATTTCTTTTTTTTTTTTTTCTGAGGTCTGAACCTCTGATGCAAATGCACTCTATCACCACGTAAAATATACATTTACCGCAAGCCCCGTGCCTTCCCCTAGTAAGCAGCGCTGTAAAACACGCCGTAAAGATGACTAATGTTGCAGCAGTTCACGTTCGCAGAGGGAGAAAGAAGAACGGGGTCGTAAATCGATAATCAGATACACAAACACAAAGATGCATATCATATTAGACCGACGTGGAGAGAACACCCTCTGAGTGCTCCTAGCGATCATGGGAGGGAAATGGAATAAAGAGAGAGGAAGAGACTTTAGGAAATAGAAGCCTAAAAAAATATGGCCTCCACTTATTCTGAATACATCAGATCCTCTGAGCGCTACTTTGTACGCGGCAACAATGACCCTGAAAAAAACAACAAAACGGTTCATACTGAACAACTTACATACATGCAGATACCAGAAAAAGTTCAGTGGTCCCTTTTTTGACGGAAACAATTCAATGAAAAACTCTTTTTATTTCCTCTGTGTTTTCATTAAATTCAGCACAGATCTTTAGGGTTCTTTTAAACTTTTTTTCTTTGGCCATGTGGCAGCCTTTGCTTTAGTCCCCAGCCCATAAAGAGAGACAAATACCCCCCGCTCCCTGTCTACTCCCATGTAGAGAGTGTATCAGTCAACCAGTAAATACATTTGGGCTAAATGTTGAAAAAGCCTGTTAAGGCAGCAGAAGAATGCAGTGCATCAGGTCTTAGTAAAAGGCAGCTTAAACAAGGCTGGATTTAAACAGGCCAGATTTATAGCCTTCTTTAAACTGCTCAGAGGAAAAGCCTCTGTTGTAAAGTTTCTAAACGAGTGACTGGACAACTGAGAGATAGTTCTCCGATAAGAGACGGAGGAAGGAGGGAGAGAGGAATGAATGGAAAAGAAAGAACAGAGGATTTCAAGTGTAGGGACAGAGAAGAGGTTGCCACAAACTTATTCTGAAGGATTCAATATTTCTAAATGAACTATCGATGCATTGGCTCGGAAGCTTAAAGAACAGACTGCTCTTTTTCCGAGGAAAGCCTGAGCTCACACATTTTGATTTTGTCTCAGAAAGCCAAGCGACCCTTGCAGGAATCTGCAGAGCGTGGCTCAGCGAGTGTGCTTTTAAAAGCCAGGTCAGGCACCGCTTGTGACAACTGAGGTCTGGTCCCACTCACACACCCTCATCCCTGCACAATATCAGACAACAGTAGAAGTGAAAAGCAGGGTGTTAGTGCATATACACACACATACATGGAGGAATGGGGGCTCAACTGAACAGGGTCAGAGAAAGAAGCTCTGGAGGCCAGGTTTGTAAACCCCACACTCCATCACGCGTGACAAAGGTAACTAAAGGAATGTGTTCGAGACTCAGCCCAATCCCTCTCTGTGCCGGCCATCTTATCTTTGCAGACCAGAGGAAAACATTCCACAACTCAAGAGGCTTTCCACAATGTATTTGTTAGTCTCGGTAAAACACTATCACAGCTATTACATCTATAAGGCAGAACTAAAATAAAGCTAATTAAAATGGGGTGTTGTGGTGACACAATGAACCCACAAGCTTTTCATTTAGATCCTATATTCTGGTGCATATCTCACTCATAACCACCAATTTCTTTAGCATTTAATACTTAAATTAAGTGTTAAAGGTAAAATATGCCAAACTATAACTTGAAATGATGCTGTAATTATTTGGGTGCAGACACAATTAACGTTTGTCTTACAAATAAGATATAGTCTGTTATATTATTTTATCACACAGTATGATAGATTTATTATTAGATTATATACAATGAAATAAAAAATATGGTGCTCTAAAATAGAGGTCCTCATGTCTACTAGTTACTAGTTAACTAGTTCCCAGTTAACAAAACCAGGGATCTGATTCAGTCCAGATCAAAATTATATTAATGACTGATTCAGTAGGGCTTAGTTGTGTGTGCAGATCAATTATGTCTAACACCTCAGGGGATCAGAGTAGACTCTCTATTTGTTTTTGAAGTGAGATGGAAAGAGTGAACTGTAACGTTGTCCACATTTTGGATCTGACTGTCCTCAAATCCCTTGCAGGTGGGTTTTCTTCATAAATAAATATTATTTATATCTACTAATACTAATTCAATGTAATAATAATATTAATCAACTTGAGTTTAGGTGGGTTTCCCACAGGTCTGTTTCAAATTGGGTCCAAAGTTTTGGTAGGTTTTGCGAGCCATCATTTAGTTTGCTGTAACTTTGTTCATTTGGGCGGTTGTGAACAGTAATCATGCTGGTGATCTGGTGTGGACCAAGACAACTGGTTGGAGACTGCTTGTGAGAGGTGGTCTTGGACCGTTTACAAGCAAACCAAAATGCAGGCTGACTGCAGGGGCATTTGTTGAGATAGATACAGGTAAATGACAGGTTAACATGAGCGGGAGAAGACTGACCCGGACTTCTGCAGAAGTCTGATGTTTGCTTGACATCTGGGTCGAAGGGAACATACCAAATATGAGAAATAAAGTTCACAAAAAAAGCTTTATTGAAGTGAAAGAACTTCGACAGCATAAAAGTCTGCGATTCCCCACATAGAAGTGGCAGCTCTCGAGATGAATTAATTTTCTAATTTGGCCCACTTTAATTCATGCACTTATCCATCCATCCATCCATCCATCCATCGTCAACTGCTTATCCCGTTAGGGGTCGTGGTGGGCTGGAGCCGGCGAAGGCGGGGTACACCCTGGACAGGTCGCCAGTCCATCGCAGGGCATATAATATTTATTTATTTATTTATATTATCCATAACAGCTTATCCTATTCAGGGTCATGAGGGGGCTGGAGCCTGGGCGAAGGAAAGGTACACTGACAGGTTGCCAGGAGGAGGAAGCCGGAGAACCCAGAGAAAACCCACACTAGTATGGGGAGAACATGCAAACTCCACTCTGAGGGGCTCCAAGTCCGATTCGAACCTGTGACCCTTGTTCTGTTTTATTGTATGAAGGATATAGACAATATTTATATCCCTATATAAATTTTATTTTTGGCTATGGCCACTAGGGGGGGTTCAGTGAGCCTGAACCAATGCAAACTGTACCTATGAATTTAACTGTAGTTGAGGTCATGTATTGTAACTGGAGGAGTACAATAAGAGTACAATAACAGATCTGTTGAATGTCCTGTAAACTAAGACCACTTCTTCCTCTTCAAATGGCAAACGGCTCAATGTAGAAAGGTGGCGCACACACCACACACACACACACACACACACACACACACACACACACACACTTTAGGTACAAATTACAGAGCTGCTTACTGGAGGTCAGACACAAGCAGAATTCCTTGAAGATAATCACAACAGAGCTAGTGTGTTTAATTTTTTTTGCTTCGCATGACTCCCTTGTTCTTCAGAATAAATAAAGAATGAGGACAGCTTGACCCCGTCCTTTCAAAGAACACTGTAATACAAAATTCATAGCAACTCTTTAGCGCAAGGAGAGCTGGGATTAGATTGCTGGACTGGTCAGAAATCCCCACAAGGCAGCGAGCAATACTCAGTGATCTCATCTGGAAGCCTAACAAATGGACACCACCTACTGCAGAGGGATTATTCTGAATTATGCAATATTAAATAATTAAATGAGACCACTGCAAATAAAGTCAAGCTACTCTGTATTTAAAGGGTAACATTGGTATTTTTCAACCTGTTTTACTTTATGCAGATGTCTGCTCAGAGGCTGCAATGTGATGCCATTGGGGCAAGCTGGTAGTGTCATTTACCTCCACTAAAAGTGCTTGTTTTTGCCATGCCAGGCTCTGATTGTTATTATGTATCTGACATGATGGAAAGAGTCTCCTTCTGAAATCTGGTGAGGTGACCTGTTTCTGGAAGACAATGGTAGAATAGTGCAATACATCCATGGTGGAAACACGAGTGAGAGCCGGACAAACTTTGTTGTGTTGGGAGTACAGAAAGCATAACTTATTGTTATCTAAAATATTTTCAATTTCATGGCTGAATATTTAGATGGTTTCCACAATGTAAATGAGGTCTTTAAGTTTGATGGCCCCCTGTAGTTATTTCAGCAACAGTATACAGATATTTAGCTTATAGAGAGACTTCTTCTTGAGCAGGACTTGGACACAAAACCAAAGAGACCGGATCAAGAGAAAGGTAAGAAAACATTTTACTCCTCTGTGGAGTCCTTTCAATAATGTCGTCAGACACTTATAATTACAATATGAGCCTGTCACTGGCAAAACAAGCACTTTTAATGAATGCTCACTTGCCCTCGCAGCTCGTTTTGTAGCTTCCGGTTACTTTGCTTTTCCGCAATACTGGACCAATTTCAGAAAGTGTTATTTCCATTAGTCACTGAGACACAAAAAACATGGGAAAATTGAGTCCAGGGTGAAAAATACTGAAGTTACCCTTTAAAGGTCAACAAAAGATACACAAATTTCAGCCTTTTGTACTCCTCACTGTCAGAACAAGCACAAATCTTGACAACATGATAAATCTGTATCTTTGTTTTCTGAATTTTTTGCTCTTGGGTGAAAATTGTTCATTTTCTCAAATATTCCCTGACCAGCAACAGGTCATAAGAGCACTGCTTCTGCCAACTTCCTCTGCAAAACTTATTCAAAGGTTTACATCCATTGGCTACTCCATGTCCAAAAGATTATAAATAGGCTTAATCGTATTCAATTTGTACACAACATTGAGTGAGGGGGCTACATTGTCATTAGCATTAAATAGCTTAATTCATCACCGACACAGACGCTGCGCCTGCAGGCTAAAAATGGACTGTGACCTCCTGCTGCCGCTCTCAATGTCTGGGAGAAAGAAAAAAAAATGTATTAAGCCTGACGTTAGTTTATCCCCAAAAACATATCAGGATTGGCAAGTCTGAGTATCCAGGCCACACTGAGTCTTGTCTACTGTCTGTCCATGACTCCATGAGATTATGTTGACCTCCATTGTGATGAGTAAACAGCCCCAGATGAGGGAGAGAAAAAAAAGGGGGGAAGGCTGGAAGACAAGACAGAGGGGGCAACTTGAATGAACTAATTGAATGAACAAAAGATGTGAGCAGCATTCAAAATTCAAACAACCTTGGCTGTCCTTGCTTAGGGGAGGGTAAGGGAGAGAGAAACAGAAAGACAAAAAGGGGTAAGAAAAAAGTGTGGACAAGGTGGAGAAAAATGCAAAGAAACACGAGTGTGTATGTGCGTCAGGTGAGGCCGGGTGAGGTCAGGTTTACATGTGTGTGTCTGGTAGATATTCGCTGAAGGGCAATTCTGAGATTCTCTTCAGATACTCAGTGAACTCTGTCGATGTCTCACTTTATTTCACCCTCTCTCCTTCACTGTCCCTTGCTCCTGCCCTTTCGAAACAAGATGAAGGGATGATCAGGAGGCGGCTTCAGTTAAGACCGCCAATCAATACAGCTCTTCTGCGTGGGATGAGACTCCAAGATTACACTGAAAATCACAAATAGCAAATGACTCTTTCAAACTACTTTCTCGACTTTGAACATTCAAGTCTGACCAAATCCAGGAAAATGGGAACCAGAGAGAACCTGCCTATGTTACACTCGATGCTGTGCATGCAGCATCTGTCTCCTAATTCCCCTTCGCTTTAGCAGCCTTTAAACTAAGAAGCCCTGCCGTTCACAATAACAACACCCATCAAAGAAAGTTTTGCCGAACTACCGAACTCTCATTTCCTAAACGAGAGTTAAAATGCCTCCTAACTCTTCAACATACTTCATCTTTGTTTTCCTCACTCCAAACCTCCAGGCCCTGAACAATTAGGCCCTTGTTTATGTCTGAAAATTGCTGTGCCGTGCCTATCTGTGTATGGTCCCCGGCAGCTGGATGCACCGGTGGAACGGCTATATTGATTGGGATGTCTGTTCTTTTAACAAGGTCTGTCTGGTTGCTCTATCTGGGGGTGCAGCGGCGCTCATACCTGTTCCCCAAACACCGCTCCACCTCAATTCAGGTAATGGGAGCACACTTCAAAACTGCTTACACAAAACACTTTTTCAGGGCCCATTTGTAAAGGGAATAGCCAGCACCCATTCTATTGTTTCCTTTTATCTAATTTTACTTGTTTTTTCTTTCATTCGTTAAATCCTTTTCTCATTCTTTTTTTTTTCCACGAGGCCACCCCTCATTTTACTTTGTCGTCTCCTCCCTCATCTCCTCCATTACTATGATAAGTAACTCCACCAGCTGTCCCTGAAGGGGCCAGTAGCAGTCAGCGTCATTATTTCCCTAGTCCGGCTTCGTGCTGACTGCGTGAGTTTACCTCCCTCTCCGTTTCACAACCTGGACTGCCCATTTGTTTTCACCCTAATGAAGTAGTGGAAAAGAAGCAGGGGACAAAAATAAGGTAGATGAGTACAACGGAGAGGGGGGAGGTGAAAAAAGGTGAGGGGGAAGGAGAGGACAGAGGCAAGGGAAGAGAATGAGAGGGAAAAAGAAGTATATTTGAGCAAGCTGTGAAAATGCTTGTAAAGAAAACATTCCACCGAGGCTGAAAAAGATCAAAATCCCCAAAGCGCTACGTCAACAGAGGATGAAGGCTCTAAATGTTCTCAGTGGTCAGTAGGGCCCATTACGGAAAACTGAAACTTAACACATACAGGAGACATATGAAAACAGCGTCAAGATAAGGGACAATGTACAGTGTGTTTCTGCACAAATCAATAAAGCTTACAGCTGGAGCTCTGTCCCTGTGATTGGACACTTGTCTTGATTTTGTGGTTTGCCAAAAAGCTATAAATGTTACAGCATTAGCATTTGGATTTGAATTTGTATGAGTTTGGCGTGTTTATGTGCGTTTCTGTTTCACAATCTCTGCCGAGTCCAGTGAGCAGAATGTTATTACTGCATCATGATATTTTTAGTTGAAAATTATCTCTGACGCCAGCGTGCTGACTCCCACCACTCAAAAGTCTTTTCACTCAGCTGAATCCTTCAAAAGACTGACACAGTCATCGCTGAAAGAGGACGAGATGAATTGATTTGATTATTTTTGGGCGAGTGTGGATCAATCACATTCTTTCCCCTCGTCAAAGCAGGGTGGTTTGGCCCTGAGGGCGGTGGGGTGTAATCATTTGAGGCGGGCGAAGCGCACCATTTGCCTGGGCCTGGAGGGCTTCTGATTTCAATGCTCCATTATAAGCCACGTTAACAGAAAATAACATAAATTCCTCTCGGAGAACACACACTGTTACACACAGACACATCGTATTTGAGCATGTATAAACACACTGAGACACAAAGGGAGTCCTTCAGACAGACAGGAATGAAAGAAGTCAGTGGGACGAAGGCACACATTCCATATTATTACAACCGTATATCACAGGACAGTCTAAATAAGGCAATAGTCTGATAATCAAATAGACTTCAGTCAGATCTGTGCTTGTGTAGGTCTGTTTGTACAGGGTTATAAAAAAAAAGAACGTCTCAAATTCCTCATATCAGTCCAAATGGCAGTGGACACAATATTCAGGCTGCCTGGCAGTAAAATGTATACAGTACGGAAGCACGTTTGTATAAACTGTGACGGAGGAAATCGATCCTTCACACTGCTCCACATGAGGAGAGCCAGATGGATCCTGTTAACAGTTCTTAAATGAATTCTACACTTTCTAAGTCCTGTGACATTCAGGGAAGCTGTTACATTAAAATTCACAGCGTTTTGACAATTCCAAACAAATTTACACAGGCCGAGCCGTGCTGCCAAGGCGGAGAGCTGACTGGGTTGTCCGCGCTGTGTGTCAAGGTTATCACAAGGCTGTATTTGTCTAAGACTGACAGGGCCCAGTCTGAAACCTAACTCCACATCAGTTAGTGTGGGAGGAAGCTTTGTGAAGGGAGAGGGAAAAAAAAGTGAGGGAGGAAGAAATAGAGAGAAACTCAAACCATGATTTATTTTAAATAGCCAAATGTAGGCTGTTGTAGGAGTTACATCTGTAAGGCAGACGGGCTTCGGCTTGCCCCAATGGTGATGAGGCGACAAATGGCTGAGGAGAAGGTCTGTTTTAGACAGTTTTTTTCTACCTGTGTTGCAGTTATTTGTATTAAATTCCTGCAACATACACATCCTGAACTGAAACCAAGCAAAGTACTTGTAAGGGAAATGTTAACTTTGGAATATTTGCAATATGTCCAAAACACTGTCAACACAGCTGCCACAAGGACTAACTGTGCAGAGCGCTCTGTGTGACTGTGTATAACAATTTGTTTTCACATTGCAAACATTCATGGTTTGGTATGCAAAGCTAAATGATTTCAGGTTAGGGTTGTGCTATCAAAGACCCCCATTGCCACAGTATGTTGGCTTGGCCAGTAGTTGGCCCCCAGAGTGTGTAGATACTGGGGCTGGGCTAAACAAGTGGCTTGGTGGGTGGGGAAGTGGGTTGTTAAGGGTTAAGCTAAGAATGTTAGACCATAGACTGTATATAAAGATGGATGGCATGACAGCTTCCCAAAAGTGAAGCCAAAACATATGGATCACCCCCTGGTGGCTGGCTGCAGTATAGGTCATAAAGCCTGTCGCCTCCATGTTAATGAATGGGACAAAATAAAATCAAAGAACACATCCAATCGATTTTCCCTAAAGACAATTTCTGTCATCTTAGTTGGTTCTTATCACACTGATGTATGTTGAAGTGTTTATTTTTCTGATAAGTTTGGTTTTAGTTAGTTATTTGATGCTATAAAAAGGGGGTCAGACATCATGATTGACAGCTGTGCTCAGCAAATGGTTGGGATGGGTGACAGCACGACTGTCCCATCACTGCTGCGCAAAGTCTGGCCCCAAATGACGTCAACCTATCAAGATGGTAGGTCCTGTATATGGGATAGTAGTGATACGTCATCCAACTTAATATACAGTCTATGTGAAAATATTATCCTATTCTAGAGAATGCTTTCTACACATTTTGCCTGGAATCCCCTCCTGCTCTTGTCCCATGTTTTATCATTGGATGTAATCTTCACTACAGTCCTTGGCCAACCTAAGCACACAGAGGAAATGTTTAATAAGTACTGCTGACCTTCTACATATATGCTGGTCATTCATGCTGTCAACACTGGGGGAACAAAAGAGACAAATGGATGCATGGAGAAAGCTATGCCTTGCATCTTATTTTAAACAATGGAGAGTTTAATAAAATGAGGCATGAGGAAAAAAAATCAAATGGATTTGTCAACATAAGGAAGAGACGCTGTGGCTGAGAGAAATCTAAAGTTAAGTAATTTGCACAAGACTTTCATTATGTGGGAACCTTGTGGAATTGAGAGTTATCCCCCAGCTTCTGCATTTTCCCAGAACTGCATTAAGTGCAGAGATGAGATTAGTCTGCTCTGAGATTGAATTGGACATGCCTCCGGATTTTACTGCCGTGATACACAAATAAAGCGTGATACAACATTGCTAGAGGCTGAGACGTCAAACGCAAACCAGGAAAAAAATCACGACCAAATCGAATGTGCTGCAGCCTATACTGAAAACAATTTTGCAAAGTACTTAAAAATATTGATTTGGTTCATTTAAGAGACAATGCACGTAAAATGGATACACCCACTGTGAAACTTGTCAAATTTTCTACCAAGCAGTGGTCAAAGCATTTATAACTGGCGCAAACTGTTTTCTTTCAAAATGTGGTGTGTAATTTGATTTGATTGTTAAAGCGACTTGACTTCCTCAAGCAAAGGCAAGAAGTGAAGCAGCAGATTGGCCGAGGGGCCAATCAGACAACAGCCAATAATGTGAAAATAAAGTCACCTTGGTAAAGATATCAAACAGCCCCGAACTGTGAGCAGTTTTGGAGTAACAGCTACAGTAAATGCCCACATTTAGTAAAGGCAACTGAAGAGTCTCAAAGGCGAGCGGAGCAGGAGGAGCAGAGTGTGGTCACTGCTGCCTCTGGGCTGACTTGTGGACCACAATTCTGTGCTCCTCACCTTTTTACCTCTTTAACTCATCCAGTAGCTCTCATTTTCACCATGACCTCGGTAATAACAACCTATTTCTGTTTATTTGTTTCCCTCTGAGCGACTTCATATTACCCCCATCCCTCTCTCCCTCTCCCCTAGAAACCCGACTTCATCTCCAATGAAATCATCAGCAACAACAAAGAAAGAAAGTGGCTGCCGTAGGCTGTTCTTTCTCCCCACACAGGCCTGACCAGTCCTCACCTGTACTCCGGGCTCATTTGCAATGCTAAATACAAGTTTTAGGACTGGAAGGACTGAAAACAGAGGAATGAGTGAATGGGACAGACATGCAGTGAATTCATTCTGTGATTCTGTTAACACACCTGCAAACTGCCAAACTCTTGTCTTTGCTCGATTCACTCCATTACAACTCTAATAGCACCAATTACGGCTTTATTTAGCTATGTCATCCCCATATTCCCCCTTCAGAGCACAGGGAAAATAATTATTTATCTTTCCATCCTCCGGGCAAAATTATGAGTATGAATATCACATCGAAAGAGAGAGGTGGAAAGATAAATAAGAGCAGTGGGATGGGTGGATGTGAGAATGCAAGAGAATGAATGCATGGAGAGAAACCAAGAAAAATTGTTATTCCAGTAAAGATGTAGGTCATTCCAGCACAGATTTTTATTAGCATGGCTGTAGATATCGATTGTTGGGTCAGTGAGTCAGCGAGGCAGGAGGGAACTAAATGAAAATGGAATCTAAGTGATCACCTGCTATGTAATGCAGTTACTCTTTATTACTCCTAGATAAATATGATAGATACACATTCATGTCTGCAATAATGTGAACTGAGTACGCCACTTCATCACTGAGACTTTACACATGGGGTCACTGTCAGACCCTCATACGGTTTAATTTCATTACAGCACAAATAGATAAATATGATACACCGATGTTCTTGTCGCACTTAACGATCTCTGGGCAGGCATTTTTATCGGAAAAATCCATAGGGTCAACCTTGAGGCCGCGGCACGCAGATATCACTGATTTTATAATGTAGAAATAAAAATGACGAGTTCCCAACCTGGTGAAAGGCCTTAGCTATAAGTCAAAATCTCTCCTCCCTCCTTGCCTCCCCTGCCAACTTCTACTTGCAATTTTTACTGCGCAGCAGGGCTTTTAAATTAGTTTAACCCAAAACCCAAATGTAACATTTAGCCTGAGAACAAAAGGCTCATTAAATACTGTTACACTCATATGCAGGCCTACCAGCAATGGCATTATGGCCTATGTTGTGTACTAGGCTACAGTACAAGAAACCAGGCAGTAAAGTATCTGAGCAAAGTTTGAGCTGTTCTCTTTCCTATCCTTGTCTGCCCTCATCCCACTCATGTCAAGCTGAACGATCCCACACTAAGTGGATGCATCTTTGGTCGGAGCTTCACTGAACCAATTGGAGAGGTGGGTGGAGTAGTTACCATGGCACTACAACTAAATGTGCTTCCATCAGAACGGTGATTGGATGGATAAGAGAGCCCAGATGACAGTTAGAGGGTGACTCTGGAAAGATTGTCCCTCAGACCCAGAGGCAAGTAGGTTTGAGAGGGGTCATTATGTCACTATACTTCTGATATCACCCAACTGGTTGATCACATAGACATAGTGGGCACAGATGGCTGTGGATTAGCTACTCCACACACTCCTCTGGATACTTTTTATTGGCCAGTTGCCCTAGCCTGGGTATTTTGAGGGTGCAAAGCAGTGGAATAAAAACACCGGCATATCTCAGACAATATGATAATAATGCACTTTGCATACTGAGTCTGATAGTCTCCTGATAGTCTAGACCCCTGAAAATCCCTCCAGGACCCCTGGGGGTCCCTGGACCCCTGGTTGAGAACTACTCCCTTAAAGTATCTGGGTGTGTCAGCCAATGCGGGCATCGCTGCACAACACTGAGCAGGAATGCTTTATCTATTTTTATAATATTTAATCCTGATGATTGTATCATTGCGCGGTTCTACTTACAATGGCAACAGGACGTGCACAGGCATGTATGCACACACCAACATGCACAAGTTAAGTACATTTAGTTCATGAAAATGGGGGTAACAACTGTATCAGGCTTCGGTTATGTTTTTGAACTGACGTGAAATCGTGACAAGTAAGTTTTTTATACTGCGCAGTGGGGCCGTGTCTAGTGCTGTGACGTCACTTTGGCCATGCGGACACCCGTGTCCTTTGCGGATGCGGCGAGCATAAATCAAGCTTGAATGCCATTTATCTGATGATTATTTTTCTTCTTCTGCAAATTCCCCCCAAAATGTTTTTTTGTACAAATCACACAAAAAAGAAAAAAAAAAACCCTGCGTTTATAAAACATCTCCAGAGGCAACTGTTGAGCGCATGCCATGCATACAGTACAGCATACTGTATAGTACCGACAGGAAAGCAGACAGCAGTAGACATTCTGGGCTGAGCTTGTTACCTTGTCACATCTCATGAGGCCTAGGTAGCGGAGGGACTTGCTGCTCTGAGCAATCTGTGTGGCTCCCTGGTCTGTGATGTCCTTACACCAGCCAGCATCTACGGTCTCTATGGTGCTGCTGTACTGGCCTATGGCTATCAGAGCTGTGGACGCAGGAGGAAGATAGAGAGGAAGGACAAGGAGGGAGGGGGGAGGGAGGGAAAGAAACAAGAAAAGGTGTTAGTCTGACAACCTTTCTCATGCAAATGTGGCAGCGTTGGCCTCCCAAAGAGACGCAGAGAAATTCAAGATGAAACCAGGGCAAGTCATCTGGCCAGCTGTGACATATAATTCCAGTGTTTGCACAACACCTTGAAAAGACTCACACATACACACTCACAGGGTAAAGCGCAAACACACACATGGAATACACACAGATCTCACACACACCCATGTTTGTTCAGACTGCTGCAGGATTCATCCATTAGAGCGTTGGCATGAGTCACAGCACTGAAAGGCAATGACACTGTGCCAGGGCAAAGTGTGACTCCATGCCAGTGTATGATTTAATTCTGCTGGTGTGTGTGTGTGTGTGTGTGTGTGTGTGTGTGTGTGTGTGTTTACTGCTGCCAGGGAAGAAACAAAGTGCCAGCAGAGTAAAGAGTATCCACCGAAACAAATATTTGTCAGTGTCTAGGGGCGTTGTTATACATCGGAGCAAATGTGTATACATATCTTCACACACATCACACACCTCACACATGTTCTTCTCTTGATACTGTCTTCATTTATTTCACAAATTAAAATGTGCGGCAGACAAACAAGATGAGATTAAACTGCCTGTAATCTATCTTAAATAAAGACATACTCTCTATTGCATTAACACACAAACAAGCACAACAATCTTCCCCATCAATCTTTGACCCATCAATTGTTGGGCAGATGGAGGAGACCTGTGCTCCACCAGTCGATTGATAGTGCTGCTCGGTGATCGATTGGCAGAGCCTGGGCTTTGTTCTCCCCTCTCTCACAACCGTCACTAATGAGAGTGGGAAGGGAGGAGGTGGAGCGAGGGATGAGAGAAAGATGAAAGGAGGAGGGTAAAGACAGAGAAAGCCTTTGACAGCACCTTCAAATAGTTGCTTAGCCCTGATGTTGTTGTTTTTTTCATTTGCAGAAATCCATTTCACTTCAAACTTTTTTTCACAAACAAGCTTCAGACTCAAACATCCCCTCAGCAAGGAGAGAAAATGTGTCTTTACAAATTCGTTTTCATGTTGAATCTCTTCCTGTCTCCCCTTTTCACTTTTATCGCCAGCACTATTATAAATACCTCCACATATTACCGTATTAAATAACATGCAATCAGCAGATTGTTGATCTCACTGCACACTAGGTTAGACTCGCTGTCCAAGGCTGTGTATATGTGTGTGTTTGTGTGTGCGTGTACATGTGGAGAGGGAGCTTGTTCCCACAGGAGAAGGGAAATGAATAATCTTATGCTTTTTGAGTCAACTGCATGTATTTAACCGTCTTTCCTCCTGTCCAGCTGGAGCTATGTAATGTAGAGTGTCCTCTACACACACGCACGCACGCACGCACACACACACACACACACACACACACACACACACACACATCATGTGTGCAGTATGTAACATACTGTATGTAATATATAGCTTTGGGCACTTGGAGTGCTCCACATGTGGTTCCCTTTGTGCTCCAGCATGCTCTTGGATGCCATGCATAATGGCACATTATGACTGAACAGGCAGTAACATGGCTTTGAAGCTACAGTACAGAATGTTTCATGTAAAACGGCACCATGGGGAAGAGGCTGCATCAGGCCAGATGGGTGAGCAGCACACACAGTACAGCCATGTTGTTTTTTGACTAGTGGTGACCTGGTTAAGTATTCTAAAAATGGAGACAACCGTGTTTTTGTATGTGTGCCTGAGCGTGTTTGAGACTGGAAAGACAAGTCAAGAAGGTGAACGGCGCCCATTTTGTTCCCCCTGTCACGTCCAATCACATGATCCCAAATTCGATTACCTGGGCTCAGACCTCTCGTCTGATGTTAAGACACACATATTGCTGCTGTTAAAACCTCCCTGCAGAGCGACCAGGGAGTTTTCTGAGGAACACGGAGATCAAATAAAAACGGAGAGCTTCACAGTTAACCAAACCAAACAACAGAACTCCCTCTACTTCCCCTTCACCAACTCCAAGTCCCTGTTTCTTCCACTTAAATGTTACTTCTTTCAACCTGACAACGTGAGAGGATTGAAGCAGACAGGTGCCTACCATGGCGCATGTATAAGAAGTGAGAGTGAATACATTGTCCATGCATTTCCTGATTACTCTGCTGCACTTACACACAACCTTCCAACTCTAAATTACAGAATTACAGGCTCCAGATTCTATATGGGAAACATATGGCAGTTTGAGATAGCTGCAGGAAGAATGAGAAGAGCAAATAACCCTAAACATCATTTTGTTATGCTCTCAAGTTGGTCAACTGGAGAGTCAGATAATGCATTTGTCAGAACGAGCCAAGTGTTAGGCTATTTCGACTTGTTTAGTACTCCATCAACAAGTTCATCTGGTCGCTATTACAGTCTAATATCCCTGTGTGTGTGTGTGTGTGTGTGTGTGTGTGTGTGTGTGTGTGTGTGTGTGTGTGTGTGTGTGTGTTATGTCTGCTCGTCTTCTCCCCGTCTGCCTTTGATCCTCTATCAGGAGACTGTAAACTCCAGCTACAGCTGCTGGCAAATGGAAATCGTTGGCTACTTCTGCAAAGCAGAAGACCTTTCAGGGAAACCTTTTAAGTACAGTCAAACAGTTTTGCTCACCTTGTCAGAGATAGCCAGTGCAACCGGAGCTCGGTGCATTTGTTTTGAAAGAGTGCATAGAAATGTACATAGAAAAATGTAAAGTGTTTTATTTGTGATGAAAACATTATAATCATACTCCAATTTTATTTGTGTGAAAACACAATGGTACTGCAGCCTTCTCATTATGAAATAGTGAAACTAAGTAAACTAAGTTTTTACTAAGTAAAAAAAACTTGCACATATTGCTTGTCAAATTTTTAATTTTAGTTAAATCCAATGTAATTGCCAGTATAAACAGTTAGGGGTGTAAGAAAATATTGAAACAATAAAATATTGGAATATTGGAATATTATGTTTTGTGATACTGTGTCAATTCTCAAAACACTGTACTGATTATTAATTAATAGTTTACATGCAAAAACTCAGCCAATGCTTTATTTCATTTGCAAAGATATGTGCTCTTTTAATATCGTGTCATGATGCTGGATGTTACAGGGACTGTGATTCATGCAAATGTAGATCCTACTGTTATTTAATTATCTTTTTTATGGTGGGGTTATTTATGCTATGACTTTGTTGTTTTCCTAAAATAAGATTTAAAAGATCACAATATATCACCTTGCATATGGTATTACAATATATCGCAATATGTTGAATTGCAACCACTGTATCGTGATACGTATCATATCACCAGATTCCAACCAATACGTAACACTAAAACCAGCGCTAGGTATAACGGAGATTTTTTAAAAGTCTGGGTGTTTTTTTTCTCCAAACAGAGCTCTTTCATTTTCTTGATGCATTATGATGGTATAATACATAAAGCTATGGTATAAACAGCAATCTTTCATTAGCTATTATAATGTTAGCCTGTCTTTTGTCCTTTGTGATATGACATTTGGCTCTCTGTCCTGATTACTGTTATGTGTGTAAAAGTAGACGGACATCTTTGTGCAGAAATGGGACTGTTATAGTTAATTTCTTAAAGACGTGTCTGGGAAGGTCAACAACAAATTAAGGTTACATATGTTAAATCAGATAGCGTTAGCCTTTAGTCAAATATCACAACATTCTGAAGGTGACAGGTGCTGACTTTAATTGATTAATGCTCAAGACTTATTTTATTATATTAACATAATTAAAAAAAAAATCTAATTTTGAAAAATCTAAATTCGTCAATTCACTTTTTAGGACAGTTGCAATTAACTGACAATTGCATTGCCTGAAATTTAACCAAATCTTTTTTAAATATAGGGTTATCAAAAACTTTTGATTGGCAGTGTATAAGGGACCATAGGAGCAGGAAATTGTCTTTCCTGACTGATAATGATTTTCTGTCTGAGAAACAGATGAAGTGATATGCAAGAGGAGTTAAGGTGGAAAAGATGTGGAAGAGTCAGAGGAGAAGAGAAGGGAAAATCCCATTCTAGCAGCAGGAGCTGTGACTGAGTGGTGACTACACACTCACAGACGGTAATGAGGACACACTCTGCTGCCCTGCCTGAAAATGGCTTTAGGATCTGGTTCTCTCTCTCTCTCTCTCTCTCTCTCTCTCTCTCTCTCTCTCTCTCTCTCTCTCTCTCTCTCTCTGTGTGTGTGTGTGTGTGTGTGTGTGTGTGTGTGTGTGTGTGTGTGTGTGTGTGTGTGTGTGTGTGTGTGTGTGTGCATGTGTACTCTCTCTTTAGTAAAAAAAGAAGCAGACAGAGGCAGAGATTGACCTTAAATCCTGGACATCATTCATTTTGAGCATGGCACATTTCACCTGTCTTTTACCAAATCTGTCATTTGGGGATAAAACTATGTCATGATATGAGAAACAGGTGGGGATCACATTTAAAACCAATGGCTCCAGTTTATTTAAGCATCTCCGGAGATTTGGGCCAATGCATCTTCTCGTCAATCAATCACCAAACAATAAATAGGTGTATGGATCAATATAAAGAGTGTCATGGACCATTACGAATGCTATCCCTGTGTCAAAACCAGAGTCTGCAATGGGGGACACAGTAGGATGCCTTGTAATTCTTTCATGAAGCTTTTCCCAAATATTAGAGTTTAAGTGTAGGGCGCTACTCATAGCTTTCAGGTAATAAATGTCGAGCAAAGGTGAATAACCGTTCAAATCCCAAATCTTTGGTGTTCCATTAACTTCTATATTATCTCCAGACAGAGATTCATAACCTATTACTTCCCATATCAGGTACAAGCTGTTATCAAATGCCATAAATAGCAGATTTATCAAAACATAGGAGCGGCTCTATTGGCGAAGGTAATCTCACTCCTAACAGCGGGGTCAGGAGATGGTCAGTCCTGCGATGACCGCAACGTGAGAAGAAACCTTCCTTAATCAGCTTATTCTCCTATCTCTGTTCCTGACCCCAGAGCTTCAGGGGTTAAGCATCTTTTACAGGCTTATTAGATATTCACTTATTACATTCTCCTAAATGATGGTGTGCCATTACTGCTATCTTATTGCTCTGAAGCCATCCCCATGCCTGTCTGCTGTAACCCTATACACCATATTTTAGCCACTGATGAAGACAGAATGCCTACAAAAGAAGTGATGGTATATGGTTAAGAGTTACTGTGGCGCAGTGTGTGCATGTGTGCAGCAGAGTGTGTGTGTGCATGTATGAGTGTGTGTGCGTGCGTGCATGCATGTGCATGTGTATGAATATGGCAGCAGGGACAACAACAAAAAAGGGCTTATTATGGCTGATGTATTCCAGAGAGCACAACTGTCATGTCTAATGTGAAAGACATTCATTCGCTTCTTTGTGTTGCATTTAAAAATTTGGCCTCCACTTTGCCCTCTTCACTGTGCTGCTGTATGCCCAAAACCAACAGAAACCCTCTTTTCACCTCTCATCTTTTTAAATTGTGGAAGTTACAAGGGATGTAACAGCTATTAATTGAGTGGATATTACAGTCTGCTTTTTTAAGCTTACCAGAGCTGATGTGTATGTGCAACAAGGCCAAGTTTTAACTCTGCTGTATTTCGTAAGATTCCTGAGAAGAAAAGTTGCATACGGTAAATGCTACTGGAGCAAATATGATTAAAAAAACGTATTATGATTAAATGATCACTATATCCTGACCGTACTGCATGAGACAGGTAATCTGAAAAAAAAAAAAAATCATGTGCCTCTGTGTCCTCCAGTGCTCCTAACAGCATCTGCAAGATTTCAGACCGGAGGAAAACAACCAATCAGAGCTGAGCTGAAGCCTTGTTGTCTCTGAGCAGCTGTCAATCACTTGTGAACTCCAATCAAACAGTCAAAGTAATATAAATCAATATTCTGTTACTGAAATGCCTATTTCTTGCATTAAATGTTTTCAGAAACATCTTGTAGTTACTGAAAAATGAGAGTTTGTGACCCGTGTTGAGATCAGTAGTGAAATATGAAGCGCTGCCCACCAGCCCGAGCAAACTTTCAGTGAATAAACAGCCAATAGAAACGCTGTCTCTCTCTGAAATGAGGAAAAGTGGAAGTTAGTTTTCTCTCAGAACACTTGAATTACAATATGCTGAAAGGTTATTATGGGATTTTTGCCCAATGATGCAAAAGAAAATCTGCCGACTGCCACTTTAATATCTCTTCATGTATTAGGTAACTTAATTAGCGGGAGTGCTTTGTGGCAACCCTGACTCCCACAAAATCATGTTCCCACACAATTAAACTGCATTCTCAGTTACATTTTGAGGAAAACGTGTTTTCTAATAATGATAATGTTGCAGATTTAATCCGTTTTAAAACGTGGTTAATGTTGAAACAAAACAAAACAACAAAAAACAACAACAAAAAAACACATTAATAAAACATTATTAAACTACACTGACTTTTAATTTCACACAGCACATGAACAACAGTCTCCTGGGTGGAAGCCCTGTGTTTGTGTGACCCATCCATGACCCCAGCTTCCTCTCTACATGGACCATGGACAAACATATTTGTTGTACATCAAAAGCAAATGTAATCCGGGACAAAATAAGTTTCCTCATAGTGTAGATCACGATGCAGTTTCGTTGTATGGGAACATAATTTTTAGGAGACAGGGCTGTTTGTGGCATTCATTTTTTACAATTTTATTATACATTTTATGATATACCACCTAAAATGAGACATTCTTGTGAAGGACTTTTGATTTTGATGGCTGTGTATCATATTCAGCTCCGTCCTCTGTGAGCGAACTGGTTGTCAGCGTTAGAGGAAATGAGAAAACGCTCTCACGGGAGTGTGTTTACATGCATGTAAATATACATGCCTTAGCACACACACACACACACACCATACAATAGTGTAAAAACAGTGTCAGGAGACCTCAATGAGCACCATGTGGCTGTCACTTAACTCCTTTGATGCCTGTTTGACCTGGCCAAGCGTCGGCCTCATGGTATGATTGATTAACACACTACGCTCACCCTCAAAGCACCGAGTCAAACTAACTGAGGTCACACAGAGTGCCAAAACTAATGCAGTAAACAGCATGCCAAATAAAGCACTTGAAACGCACATGCGAAGAGAGAAGAGAGGGACTGTTGCTTTGGCCTGTGGTCAGCTGAGAATTATCAAATTAAAAGCTGTGAGAATTAGAGGGAACTGGAGAAGGCATGCAGACAGTCCCTCCATTTAGAGGAAAAACAGGGCTGTGGACGTGAACATGAACTCGATGCGACAAAACCTGAGCTGTATCTTCCAAGCCAGATGAAATTATTCAGATATAACATGAAGAAATAGAAAAGGGAAAAGGAAAGAGAAGAAAGGGAAAAACGAGAGAGGCAGAGGTTCAACGAGGTGACGTTGTTTGCCCTGACATTTTGGGCAAACGCAATCAAAGACCAGGGGAACTGAAATGAGCCAGGCTCCGCGGAGAGACACGGGAGAGAGGAGGAACAGATTGAGTGCGACACAAAAAGGAGGGAGAGCACTTTATGGTGGGACATGCTCGATCTGGGAAATTAATTAGCCAGAGGGCAGGGAGAAGGCAGTGTGCCGCCATGTGTGTGTGTGTGAGCGCTGAGGGCATGGGCATTTTCCCAATCAGTCTCTGATCTGATGTAAACCAGCTGACACATACCATTGTGTGGCTGTGTGTGCTTGTATGGTTTTATGTGCTTTTTTGGCTATGTGTGTGAGAGAGAGACAGAGAGAGAAACAGAAGCAATCAGCAGACCCTGAAATGTTTAAGTGGTGAGGTAGACTGTACAACAAAAAAGTGACTTTGACTTTCTATGGTGGTCTACCATCTGAAAATAATACACTTACACACACACATACACACACACACTCGCAGATTGTTTTAGTAGTTGACGTATGATAACCTTGTGGAGGGGATGTGGAGTTTGAAGAGGAAGATTGGAAAGGTGAGTGAGTGGCAGCGAGAGAAGAGAGATAGAAAGGAAGAGTGATGGGCAAGGACAGATAGACAGAGTGAAGGGGTGATAAGGAGAGATGGAGCTATCACAGAGGTGACCGACAACAGGCTTTCCTTCACCACTTCCCGTCACCCATTCACACACACATGCACAGGTTAACAGGACACTTAACAGGTCGGCATTACAACAAGATGCACTTACAATTCAAATAATAAAGCTTCAGCAGGCTGTAAGTTTTTGGCATCATTGGGAAAAAATTCAATAATATCCTTGCTCCCCGCTTGGCTCTGATTGGTTGATTTCCACCGGTCTGTGAAATGTTACAGATGCCATTCAGAGCACCGGAAGACACAAACGTACCGTATTTTGCGCACTATAAGGTGCACTTAAAATCGGCCAGCTGTTTAACTCAGACACTGGTGATGAAGGATTTGATGGATTTGTGGAAGAGGAATGAACTGAAAAGTGAGTGTATTTCATGTGTTTTGTATTTCATGTGTTACAACTGAAAAATGTTGACAGTTATTGAAGTTATTGAGTTATTAAATTAATTGAATAAAGTTTGACTTATCTGACCGTTTTGTTTTGCTTAATGCGCCTTATAATCCGGTGCGCCTTATAGTGCAAAAAATGCGGTACGTGTTTTTTCTCAGATTACTTCTCATGCAGTACTGTCAGGATATAGTTACCATTTTATAACGATAACTTTTTTAATATCATATTGACTCCCACTGCAGCTTGAAGAACTTTTTACTCCGACCATTTATTATACACTATGTACAGTATGTCAGGGCAGCACAATTATGGACGCGCAGTATCCATACGTCCATATTCTGATATTCTTGTGTTTTCTCCCCTCACAGGAAGTGGGCTGGCAGTGCGCAGGCGGTTATCAAGCTGGCTGACGTGGGTTGATGAGCTGGCAACAAGCCTTTAAAGCCGGCAGCTCAGTCAGCCTCGCTCTCTCTCATCGTCCCTATGATCTCCTGCTTTGCTGTGTCTTTTCTTTTAGCATGCAACATCTTCTAACTCTGTGCTCCACTCACATACTGTACATCACTGGTGTTAGTGATAGTTCACATCTTGCAGATACGTTATGTAAATAACTCAGTTTTCAGAAATTGTTTTTTGTTGTTTTTGTTGTTTTTTACCTCCAGCTTTTTGGGTGCTTTCCCTCCTTTTTCTGATAGCCAACATTCAGTGCCAACACAGTAAGTATCGTGCTCTACAGTACGTGTAGAGAGTAGGAAAGAAAGGGTGCGGAGATCAGTACACGGTACAGACAAATAATAAAGCTTCCTGTTTTTGTTAACTGTAATCTTTCAAATCTGTCAAAAAAACCCACAAAACCACAGAATCTTTCCTAAACCTTATTAGTAGTTATTGTCATGTAACTTCTGTACCTAAGATACGCCACTTGTGGTGTTATTTTAACCCAAACTGCAATATTTTACCTACATAAGTAGTTGTGTTGCCTAAACCTAACCAAGTCAATAGTGAGAAACGTTAGCACTGGATGTAAAAAAAAAAAAAAAAAAAAATTGTTGAACATAATCTGAAGGTTTGTTCTCCAATAACAATGTCTGGCGATAGACCTGATGCAGTTTAAGACTGGCTTCAGTGGTGCATTGAAGGTAAGAGGAGCTGCCTTGTGACTGCTGATTGTCCCCACATCGGCAGAATACATACAAGACAGCAGCTGCTGACATACCCTTGAGCAAGGCCTTTAGTCCCCAGCTGCTCCTGTGAAGCTGGAGCATTGTATTTTGTGATATTTAAGGTAGCTGTATAAATGTGTGCTGTTGTACAGATTATTTTCTCTGAATCCAACACACAACAAAGAGCAGCTTTCTCTTCACTATAGGCACAATGTTTTTGCCACAACTAAGACTGAGTAATTGTATTTCTTCCTCACTGTCAACAGCAGGGATTTTCAGATTGTGACTCATTTTGTTTATGAAGGTTTTTCTTCCACCGTTCCATCATCCCCTCTCACACATATTATATAGTAGTTTTGGGTTCAGTTGTCGTTCAGTGATACAGTTTCGGGAGGAATTGA
Source organism: Pterois miles (assembly GCA_947000775.1). Classification (NCBI taxonomy): domain Eukaryota; kingdom Metazoa; phylum Chordata; class Actinopteri; order Perciformes; family Scorpaenidae; genus Pterois; species Pterois miles. The sequence continues at coordinate 11,069,808 of CAMQGK010000058.1, read as the reverse complement.
AAGTGACTTTGATTGATCAAAAAAGATGTCCCTGCTAATGAAAATGAATCAGAATTGTGGTCATGTCAGAATGAAATTACATAGCAGTAAAAATCAAAATCTTGATTTTAATATGATTAAGCAGGCAGCCCCGGTGTACAGATATATAAATACAGAGAAATTCTAGCAAAAGAACCCATTAATTGTTGATAACAATTAAGACTGTCAGTCAATTCAAATATTTAATCAATCAATTGCATGAATGTCCACAATTAATCTCAAGTTATTCATGCACTTCTTATCTGTTCAAAATGTACCTCAAAGGGAGGGATGATATAAAATATCTATGAAATATTTAATGCTCTTATCAATATGGGAGTGGCCAATATATGCTTGCTTTATGCAAATGTATACATATACTAATGACTGGAAATCAATTAAAAACACAAAAACAATTAAAATTGTCCAGATATTGGATGTTATAAATATATATATGGATATTGGCTATACAGACATTGTCACAGGTACTGTATTAAAATAAAAATAGTCAGCGTCAGTGAGCTGACCTGACTATGACTTGTCTAAAACGGCATGTGATCATCATTAAATGAGCATGTCTCCAAATTTAGCATAAGTTTGGAGCATCATTTAACCTCTTTCCTGACAAGCTAGTATCACACGGTTGGTACAAATGGAGTTTTGGTATGTATACTAGTATCATCCATCTTCAAAGACATCAACAAGGAGAAAATACACTCAAACACACACACACACACACACACACACACACACACACACACACAAACTAAGGTTTGCCATCAGCAGTAAAAGCAGGATATTAAGCTCTATTTCAAACAAACAGCACCTCTGCTCCGATGCACCTCTCCTTTGAGGATATTAATCCCCCCCACCTTTTCTCTCTCTCTCCCTCTCTGTCTCTTTCTCCATCACTCTCTCTGTTTCTTTATTTTGGATTGTGTACAACAGGAAAACCGCTCTCCAGCTCTGGCATTGCAGACAGAGGGGCATAAAGCTTAACAACGTCAATTTGAGATGAGAAGGTGAGAGAGGAGTGTTGAGGAAATGAAGAGGAGGAAAGAAGACAAAAATGAAGATGGACGGCATCGTAGTCATTGAACTGCATGTTGCATGCATCTGACTGGAATTAACGTAGCGTAGCAATAGTTATGGCTTTAGTTATGGATTAGGGCTAATCCTTTAGCATAGGGAGCAGGTCTTTAAGGTAATTACACGCTACTATTGGATCCAGAGCCCAGAAATGGGCCTCTCTTCCATCATGCTTATTAAGATCCAGAAGAAAACTGGCATGCTCGTACATACTGCTTAGACAGAGTACAGGTTAACACACCATGGCGTTCTCTGCCAATCTTAATACCATTTAAACCCGTCTGGAAGGTAAAAGAGCATTGTTGCTGAGATCTCAGCCGTTCTTTCAGTTTTGTGACGAGAAGAGGAAAGTATGGCTTAAGGATACAAAAAATTATCTGTAATCATTGAGACAGGGATTCATTTTGTCTTCATCAAAAAGCAAAATAATGAGCTGACCCCCTAATTAACCGCTCCACTCAGTTCTCAGCAACACTGACAGACACTGGACTGTTTATTTTAAGCATCTGCCACTTTATTTTTGTACACTTTCCTCCTCAAAATTCCCCTGTGATTCTGTCTAATACACACAGGCAGTATTTCAAGTGCCACTAAGTCTGTTTCTATGTCTTATCTCCAGCCTTTAACAGTCCACTCCATCCGCTTAACCCAGCAGGAATCATTAACCAGGCACACACTTCCTCTTCCCCCACCACTGACAAAACGCTCCAAATCATTATGATCACAAGACAGTGTGTGTGTGTGTGTGTGTGTGTGTGTGTGTGTGTGTGTGTGTGTGTGTGTGTGTGTGTGTGTGTGTGTGTGTGACATGAGTGGTTTCACTTGTGTGTGAATTATGGGTCTACTTAGCCCCTGAAACAACCCTAAAACAAATGACCCAATACCAATTAGTTGCACAACAATTAGGTTAGTAGACCATTGATAGCGGGCAGACCCACCCAAGGAAAGGCTTGAAGCCTAAAACTAATAAAAATAGCAACAGACAATCTAACCTTGACAGTGCAGTTAAAACATTATGTGTCAAAGGGAACAGAAACAATGGACTGAACATGCCATGTAGATTAATTCTGTGCTCCATGCATTTCAGCAAACTGAATTATAGTTCTTGTCTCAACTCTTTGCTCTCATCTTAAACACCTTAACTTTAACTTCTATGTGACCAACAAAAGCCAAATTTAACCTGAACCTAAATAGCAAAGCCCTTAAAAAGTCAAACAAAGTAATTATTTCCTCTGCTTACAGAATTCGCCCTCATCTTGCAATTCTCCACTTAATAATCAGTCTAAAACAAAGAAGTACATCATCAATAGACAAATTAATACTTCCATCTTTACCCCAAGTGAAGGAGTTCAAGTACCTCAGGGTCTTGTTTGCGGTGAAAGAAGCCAGTTTGCGTTGAAAGGAGCCAGTTGAGGTGGTTTGGGCATCTGGTAAGGATGCCCCTTGGGTGAGGTGTTCCAGACACGACCAACTGGGAGGAGGCCCCGGGGAAGACCCAGGACTAGTTGGAGAGATTATATCTCCACACTGGCCTGGGAACGCCTCGGGATCCCCCAGTCAGAGCTGGTTAATGTGGCCCAAGAAAGGGAAGTTTGGGGTCCCCTGCTGGAGCTTTTGCCCCCGCGACCCAACCCCAAATAAGTGGTTGAAGATGAGTGAGTGAGAGTGAGTGACTTCCATCTTGCCAGTGTTGACTGATGCTGCAGTGTTAACTTCGAAATGTAAAGGCTGCAGTAGTGTTGGTTCTATGCATTTGGTTTGACATACTGTGTTGGAAAAGCAAAGGTGGAGGGAGAAAAGAAAAAAAAACAGCCATAGTGTTTTCTGACATACCAACATGATGTCAAACAACTAGTGGTGATGAAAGCCACCAGTTGCATCACCTCACCAAAAGTTGCCAAAAGTTGCACTCGAGCACAAGCAAAGACCACAGGTGATGGCCAGCTACTACATATGTTCTATGCCTACATGACCAGCAGGCAGCAGTAGTCTGTATTCATCATTCAAAAAGGAAAACCAGAAGACTGAGGACTGGGGATATACAAGCCATTGTTTTAATATGTACATGAAACAGAGCAGTGTTTGCCGTTTTCACACCACACTCTCTCACCACTTACCCATTAGCTTGCTCTCCTCATGTCCGATTCCCTCCTCGTGCACTGATTTATCTAAGCTTGACTGCCAAACAGAGTGATTTCTCTTAATGACGGGCTCTACCGCCACCCATTCCACATACTAAATTGGCCAGCGAGGGCAGACCAAACGGCCAGACGGTGCAGGACACACCAAAAAAACTAGGCCGACAGACCCACACAGATGGCCTCAAACTGTCCGACACCCGCCCGTCGTCTCGGTGTGTCAGAGCCCTATGAGATATAGAGGTTAGCTGCATAAAGGTACAAACAGATGATCTGCAATATATCACAAAGAACACCACATAAAGAGAAAATTCAAAGCTCTCAACTTGGAAAAGTTAAAAATCTTTAAACAGTACTATATGAAAGAAGGAAAAAGAGCAGAGTTGTGTATGTAGTGTTCAAAAAGATGAAGAAAAGAGTATTGTCTCCATAAAGAGTGGCATTTGTGTCTGAAAAGAAATCATCTGACATTCAAAATGCTCTCACCATTGTCCATTTGTCCCTCTTTGGTCTCTTCTATACAAACTCCTAATGGCTCATGAGTCTGTAACAGCACTTTGTCAGGTCTCACCAAAAGCTCTTTAGCAAAGTTTAAAGCTCCCATGATGTTTTCTGATCGATATCTGGCCATAACTCAAATCACACGTGCCATTACTGTATGCACCGCACACTCTCAACACAAGTGCACTGATGCGCGCGTGCACGCACACAGACATGTACATTTTCATGAGCTTAGACAGTGTTTTTGATCAATACCTGGCTATAGATCAAACACCTTTTTCAGTTTATGGCTAACCTTTCCCAAGGCTCATTTCAGACACACGCAGAGTAACTCATGTCTTACTTGAGACTGCTGCTTTGACTGCGTCTATGAAATTGATAAGTGCTCTTAAATGCAAAATGACAGTTTAAGAACCTTGTTTTTGTGCCGCGGCGTAGTCAGAATGTCTCATAAAAACACAAAGCACTTTTCTCCAGGAGGTAACTTCATAGTCGCTGCCAGAAAGAGAAATGCACAGCAGACCAAATGTGCAGCTGAAGACTTGAAACTGCATGAGAGTTCTTCAAAGGATAATTTGACCAAATGTAACAGGGGAAACGGTGCGTTGGGAAACTATTTCCCCCTCATATTTTCCATTATATGTAGAATTCAAGAAATAGATGAGTTTGTTTCACCACAAATATTTCATCTGCCTGAATATTACTGATTCAAAAGGACCCCACTGACAACTGCAACAAGGGTGCTTTAATTTAGCTTAAATACAATCAGCAGAGAATTAAATCGAGGAAAACTTTTTAACAATGACATGCAGTGAAAAAAGGACTTTTTCTTCTTCATATATCACTTAAGATATGCCTCGGCAATCACACGGGGCTATATTTCTGCCTTCCTTTTATTGCTTTCTCGAACAAGGTGGACCAGAGTATTCTAGCCTGAAAACCACAGCTACTCAATCCGACAAACTGCTTCACTCTCAAACCCGAATAAAACTTTTGACCCACATAGACGTTTCTCCCAATTGTTTACTGTATGTGTCATGAGCATTTTCTCATCATCTACTCCCTTCCCCTTTTTCTTGCTTTGCTCCTCGTCCTTACTTACTTCTCATGGGCCCGACTCCAATCCGGCTCCTACACCCTCCAACTCCATTACAAAGTCAACTCTGTTTGTAGTCACACTCTCAGCTGAGTGAAGCACCATCGTTTAAGGTGTAGGGTATAAATACAGCTGCAAGCTTTGGGATGAACTTCCTTTTCTCTGGGAAGGAAATAAATAAATAGAATAAGAAATATTTTATTGATCCGTGAGGGGACGTTGAGTTAAATTTTGCTCCCAATCTGTAATAGAAATATGTATATGATCATAGAGATATCATAAGAAAATATAAATAGGAAATATGTAAGTAACAATGCTTAAAAAATAGGATCTATCATTAATTGTGTAAAGAATAGCATAAATAAATAATAGTTTAACTGTACAGTGTTCATACATGCATTGTTAATGCCAGAGTGAATCAGATTATTGCACAGCTGAATTATGGCACTAAATTATTGTCCTGTTAAGTCAGTATGTTTGCAAGCAGGTTGGAATGGGTGGAGAAAAGTGTGATGTGTGATAAAAGAGTATCGGCAAGAATGAAAGGAAAGGTGTACAAGACAGCGGTGAGAGCAGCCATGTGGTTTGGTTTAGAGACAGTGGCACTGAGGAAAAGACAGGAGGCAGACCTGGAGGTCGCAGGGACTACAATGCTGAGGTTCTCTTTGGGAGTGACCAGGATGGATAGGACAAGTAATGAGTACATCAGAGGGACAGCGCATGTTAGAAGTTTTGGAGATAAATCCAAAGAGGCCAGGCTGAGGTGGTTTGGATGTGTGCTGAGGAGGGATAGTGACTATATTGGTAGAAGGATGCTGAGGTTAGAACTGCCAGGCAGGAGGTCAAGAGGAAGACCAAAGAGGAGATTTATGGATGTAGTGAAAGAGGACATGAAGCTAGTTGGTGTGAGAGAAGAGGATGCAAAGATAGGGTTAGATGGAAGCAGATGATTCGCTGTGGTGACCCCTGAGGGGAACAACTGAAAGGAGAAGAAGCAGCTACTGACAGAGGTAAAATAATCTATGAAAAATATATGTTGCATATATACTGAACAAAAATATAAATGCAACACTTTTGTTTTTGCTCCCATTTTTTATGCGCTGAAGTCAAAGATCTACGACACACCACACAATAATCATGCTGTCTAATCAGCATCTTGATATGCCACGCCTATGAGGTGGATGGATTATTTCGGCAAAGGTGAAGTGCTCACTAACACAGATTTAGACAAATGTGAACACTATTTGAGAGAAATAGGCCTTTTGTGTACAACGAAACAGTCTTAGATCTTTAACTTCATGTCGACCGTCTACTTTCTAGGCTAGACAAGGGTCTATTTGATCCTTAATACAACGTGACATTTAAGTCACGTCTGTATGACAATAATGTAGAATAAATTAAATGTCTGTCTTATTGTGGGCACTTTCGTGAGAAAATCTTTTGTAACTTACAGTGGAGCGTGTTTCATGATGAACACAAAACACCACAACAAGTCGTCAGTCAGGGCCACTGGCTAAGTCGGCATTGATGCAGACTGGTTGTTGAAGGGCTTTGTAACCCACTTACATTCCCCACTAATTGGGTGGAATGGCACTGAATATAGTGGACCATCCACGAAAGCGCAAACGGAGTGGAAGTGGGAAAAGACAGGGTGTAGGGGGTAGTTAGAAATTGCGCCACAATATCCTTTCTCTCATCCTGTTCCCCCTCCTCTCTTACTTGTGCCCTTTTTTCTTCCTGCTTCTCTCTAATGTTTGCTTTACCCTTATCCCTATCCACCCACCCCCTCTGACTTTATCCTCCTCCTCTGAAGGATGTTCCTGTGTTCAGGGTCACTGTCACCCCCTCAGTAGCTCTGTTGACCTTTAACCTCTTTACGACTGGGGTCAGCGGCTGTCGCCATGGTGTTTAACATCCCCATGGGGGGTCATCCGTGTACTAGGGTATAGTGTACAATTCAAACATGCACATAGACATTAGTTATAATGTCAGAGGCATGCGACGTTGACCTTTTACACTCACTTTAATCTTCCACTCAGGTTACAGGCCAAGACAGGCTACAGTCAGTGTATCCGACAAACCTCCCCCACTATTTGCTTCAACATCTTTTACTCACTCTTTTATCCAGCCTTTCATTCCCTCTCCTTACTCCCCGTCTCCCTGTGGTCTAAACAGGTCTTGTTCTCTTTGGATGTTCGCGTCTCTGTGACTTTGAACTGCAGGCTATCGGGTTACACAATCACAATGGAAAGACATCCAGTGACAATTATTCTGTGTAGCGATGGCTGTAATCTGTGCCTGGGAACCAAAGAACATTTATGAAAACAGCTCTTCCTGCTGATTCAAAGAGCTCAGTGGCAGCACAAAGCAAACAGGCCGATTTCAGCTTTTTGCAGTTTTCTTCTAAGTTAACCTCAATTTTAAATCAAATGGATCACATGTGGAATCTAATAAAGGAATTAGGATAAACTGTAAAGCTGCAATAACATACATAAATGTCCACGTTTTATCTTTTGAAATCAAAGAAAATATGTAAAAAACATTTTTCTTAAAACAAGCAAAACTTGTCGGGTTATAAAGTATCATCACAGTTTAATAAAATCATCCCCCTGGTGGGTCATGTGTTTTGGTTTAAACAGTTTTGTGTTGTCTGTGTGACGCCATCTGACAGCAGAAATATGCCTCAATTTTAATCAGCGCAGCTGACTACAGATATTTGTTTAACACCCCCGCATTCCCACTCAAAACCATCTTTCTTAATATCATATGCTTTTTTCCCCCATTTTTTCCACACTTCAGTATATGTGTGCGCACCGGTGTGTGTGTGTGTGTATCTGTCAGCGCACATTAGTGCTGAAGTCGAATGGTTACAGTCTGTACACCGACGGAGAACTCGGCTGCTTTCACTGCATGGTCGGACCAGACACGGAGTTCCTCTTGAGTGTGCACTTCTTGCAGTGTGTGTGTGTGTGTGTGGGCAGTAAGTCCCTACTTACTTTTGAGGGGTGTCTGTCTGTTTGCACTTGGCTCTGAGAGTGTATGCTCGTGTTTCCAGAGGGAGCGGGTGAGCTTGGGGAGGCCAAACAACACTCAATGAGCAAATGATACAAGTCCTGCACTCCTCCATAAATTACCAGCTCATTACAGTAATGCAGCCCATTTAGCATAGGAAGAGCTGGGAAGAAAAGAGAGAGATGTAAGAAAGAACTGCAGAAAAAAAGTGTTTGGGTGTAGCAGGATTCATATGGGGCGCAGCAGATAAAGCATAAATGTCAATGAGAAAATAGGGTGAGGACAGAGGGAGATATGGCAGGGAAAGAAGGAGGGAGGATGTAGAGAGGGAGAAAAACAGGAGGGGAGGAGAAAGAAAAGACAGAGGGGTTTGCTGTGATGTGTTTAAGGAGCTTTTCAATCTCAACAGAAGTGCTTTTCATTAGGTTAAAATCTATCATCTATGCTGGTGCAGGGAGAAAAAAAAACAATGGGGAAATATTAATATAGATAGTGGCTACAGTAGGAGACAGAGATATAGACCCAGACAGAGTGAGAGGGTGGAGGAGAGAGAGAAAATGGGATGAGATGTAACAGTTGTAATTGAATAGTGAACTAGAGAGGGCCTGAGTGCAAGCACTGATTAATACAATTCAAATTGATTGTCTCCTAGTAGCTGTGAGAACATCTCATTCTGACTTTCATATTTGAATGTTCAGCATGTTCTCTGTGTGCATGAGTGCATGTGTGTGTGTGTGTGTGTGTGTGTGTGTGTGTGTGTGTGTGTGTGTGTGTGTGTGTGTGTGTGTGTGTGTGTGTGTGTGTGTGTGTGTGTAACAGACAGCAGTACTGAGGGGTAGGGAGATAGAGAGTGCCCTCTAGTGCCGGCTGCTTCTTTTACCCCACCTTTATGGTGATATTGGGTTGTTGTACGTCCTTTGTCAAGTGTGTGGCCCCGACCTTCATATCATCCACAGTGGTTATCTACACACACTAAAGACTTTTGGTTATGTACTCATTTTAGGATAAGCCATGTGCAGCTTTTTATTTTCATCCATTGTAAAAAAAAAAAAAAAAAAAAAAAGGATTTCCACAGACCTGAAAACTGTCCACCCTAGATATCCCATCACAGTAAACATGAACTTTTTTTTATTGCAGTGTGGCATGCTCTGCCAATCAGGAAGAATACAGATACCAGATCAACTATAGGGCCGATACTGACTCAAACAGTGACAACAAAGAAAAGATTTTTTTATGAAGTTGCTGATGTACAATTTATTATTTTAATGATAAATAACAATTCAGTCAATGTGTATCTATGTGTTTATACCAGTATGTCATATTTAGTTTGACAAACTAGGAAAGCAACGTTTGAGCCTTACACATAAAAGAATGATCCCAGTCACACGGTGAGGTATACGGCATATTAATGAAACACTGGTATTGAATCGGTATTCAGTATAGGCTGATACCAAAAGCCTGGGTATCACTATCTGTATCAGGACTGAAAAAGTGGGATCAGTGCATCCCTATCAAAAATAAAAATATGTTATAATCACTTCTATTTATTTATTTGGTATGTGTTTGATGGATGAAGCAGCAGTTCATTTCAGGCTACAAATGACACTGCAAACAACTCAATCTAATAATCCTACATTTAAAGTGGCTGCTATAGTATATGTATCTCTGTGTCTATTTCTCTAAATAAATTACAAAGATAGCACCGGAGAAGCGGTAAACAATCATATAGATGAGAGTGAAGATGCCTGAGGGGGAAGAGTCGAGCTCCATTTGCACCTCAGGAGTAACGGAGAAGGATTTATAGTTGGGGTGTGAAATAATCACTCATGTTAGCGAGTCAGGCCCTGTGTTCAATCAGCAATAGCTTGTGTCTCACACTGATTCCTTCTGCCTGTGAGCCAGGAAATCCAGTCAGCATCGTGAACACAGGAAGCTCACAAGACCCCCCACAATTCACTGCTGCTCTACCTGCTACTTTCTGTCATGTAAGGCCCGTTGTGTCAAAATACTTCAGGAGAGGGAAAGAGGGAAAAGAAGAGAGAAACTGTAGTAAGAGAGGCCATTTGAAGAACGAGAAGGACAGAAAATGAACCTCTCAAATCTGATTCTTCTGTGGGGAGAAAAATTTCCTCCTCTGCACCTCTATCACCCTCCGTCTGTCAGGTCATCTCTCTGTCTTTTTCTTACAATATCATACATTCCCTACTATTTTAAAAGGCATTGTCACCAGTGTTTCAATCTAGTACTAGTACAATTTATTGTGATTTTTGTTAACTTTTTTAACACTAGACCATGGGAAAAAGTTATATCATACACTTGGACTTTTATTTTGGAAAATATCTAAATTTATACAGTAGGAATGTTTGATTTTCAGCATGTATATCAGTCATCGTCAGGCATTATTTATTACATTTTTTCCACCAACCCAAAAATCAAAGAATAAAGACATTTCCCTCACAAATTAGTTGTATGTTCTTTGTAATTTATAAGGGCCATGTAATGTTTCACACCTCTGGTTAATATAATACAATCAATTATATTTCCATAAATGTATTTTGTATATACAGTTCCCTTTGTTAACACCTTATTTTGAAAACCGGACGTAGTCATATTTCTGCTAACTTTGCCAAGTCCATTGCTACCTCTCCATTGCTCTCCTGTCAGCTCTGTTGTCTTTATACATCCATGGTCAGGCCCACTGAGGCCGTTTGAATGCATTTAACATAAATGTCAGTGTATGGTGCTCTACAGTTGTAGCGTCAGGTGATTTGACCACGGAGATGAGAGTGACAGTCTTGACCACATGTTACGATACAGTAACGTTTCCTGTCCATGACAGAGTTAGCATGCAGCTTTAGCCGTGACGTCTAGCTCTGCTTTTCCTGGCAATGTGTGAAACCCAAAGTGTTTCCATACTTCACTGCACATATGTGTAGTGTTTACCACTTTGGACTGAGTGCAGGTGGTATCCCCACGGACCCTCCGCTATTTTTTACTTTTACATTTTGGCTTGTGGCGGTTGCTTGATGTTTGTTTTATTTAAAGGACATGGAAAAGGATATGTCATCACTCCACTAAGACTATAACAATAAAACTACGCACTGACAGTGGAGAGTAAATTATAAAAGGCTTCATTCTTGTCTTCCTTGTATTTGTTTCATTACCTTTAAAGACAGGCAGGTGATTCAGGATGAGATGTGACCAGGTAAGTGCACTTTACAATGTTCAGGATATTTAACTCAGTGGCGTAGACAGAAGAAGCCCCGGGGATCTTGGCCACCAGGTGACCAGAGGAAGTGCCCTCCAATTTCATTTGAAATTAACAAAGTTTAAAAAAAAAGACCAAAATTATTTTACATATAATTACCTAAAAATCTTCAAGGTGCCTCTGGTGCTTTATAAATGAGGCTGAGATATCCATGCTGAGGTATTGGAGGAAGTGGTCAGGAGATCTAACAGTAACAAAACACAAGCTCTGTGGTCTTAATTATCAGATGCACTATAATGAGATTCTGGCCAGTTTGTTCCCTTCAACATGAAATCTGACAACATGTTATGTGTACATCAGTTCTTTTCTTTGTTTACTGATACTGACCTTTACATGTAACTGTGGACGTGAGGAACAAACAGACTAAAATGTAATCCTTTCTTTTGCTTTTTATGTTTCACACACACACACACACACACACACACACACACACACACACACACACATACCCACACACACACCTCTCTTTCATCACAGAAATGATGCAATTACTGTATGCTCTCATTTATAAACTGAGGGAGGGGTCAGGTGGAGAACAAAGGAAACAGAGGCTGTGGGGCATTTACTGTATTTTATAGCCACTTCAGGAAGGAGGTATGGACAAAGCAGTCTGTTGTGGCGGACAACAGGAACCTACTTATCCAACAGGCGTGCTGCACTTCCGAATCTAGTATGCACTCTATTTCCCTTCCGCTGGAAAGCACTTCCTGCTTCTCGAATGCAATTATTATTATTATCAAACAATACCCCAACACTCCAAGCAAGACAGTGAAATATATATAGCAGTCCAAAATCTCTAAAAATGTGTGATTTTTTTACACATTATCTCCCTTTACCTCTAAAGAGAGCCCTGCAGACTAGATTGAACAGCTACTTGTCAAATATATGACAACGTCTGGAGGTTAGGTGTCAAGTATGTACAAACTGTGAGAGTGTGTGAGGTATTGATCCAGGCAGCTGATCAAACCCTTCATATATTATGGAGAAACGGAGGAGAGGCAAAAGTTCCATACACATGAATGATTTAGAGAGCGCCTTTGTGTACGCTAAGTGTGAAACCTGTGTGTGTGTAGAAAAAAAGAAACAAAGAATGAAGGAACCAGCTACGCAACTCAGTGTAGTAACTCACTGAGAAACTTGTAGACAAATTGTAGGCACCTACACATGTACACAACAACCTTTAAAACCAAATGATAAAGGGCTTTTTGAGCTTGTCTCACCTGCTCCTTTCAGTCTTTTATCACCTTTATACTGAACTCTGCTGCACACATCCAAAAAAACTTACAATACACCAGGCTATACTGTATATGGTCATCCAATGCACCACTGAATTTGATGGTCTAACCCTCCAAACATTACAGATAAATCTTGCAGTTAATGAGTATAACCTTCCACACGATATTTAAGCCCCTAAACCTGAACAACTCCCACCCTCCAATTAACTACTTTTAACTCTTGTGAGTCCTGAAAAGCTCACTAATGTAATGTGTACTCTGGACCGGTCGACAGCGTTGGATGGACTGCTGCTCAATAGAACATAATGGCCAATTATCCTGCATGAACGCTAATAGCCCACATTAACTGGCATGAATATGGGGGTGGGAAGTAGATTATTTAGTAAAACAATGTTTTCTACCCATCTGGAGTTGCGAAGCACAGACGCAGGCTGTTTGGGGGATTGGTACGTTGCAGCTGGCTCAGGTATGAGGTTGAATCATTCATCAAACCACAGTTGCAGACATTTAAAAGGCCGAGGTCTGCTCACATTTTGCAGCATCATGCTGCCTCACAGCCCCGACACGCAGGAGAGAACAGTTCGGCAACATGCAGAAATCTTCTACAATCACCTTGCTGTACTTTCGTGATGTATTTTTATACTTAAGTTATGCTGTTCATGTTTGGGTCTACCATGCTAAAGGGGCAGGATGGGAACATATGATAACTTTTATGAATTGATTTTGTTCTTGGGGACATGGTATTATGCTAAATCAATTGCTAGTTTTTATTATAGTAGTTAGTTTTATATATTATTATATTTTATTTACTGTCACACTATTGCCAGTAAATTTCAAATGACTGCATTCACCTCATCATTTTCCAAATGAACAAAAATGCATATCTACTCAGACTTTTACTTGATTTATTTCTAGACAGAAACCTTGATCCAGACCAGTTATATTGACTGCCCCTTTAATGTTTCATATGCAATGGACTGATATATGCGGTACAACCATCCTTTATTATCCTTTTCATACTGAGAAAGTAGTGTTATTTAACCCAAAATGCATCCAAATGTTTTTTTCTCATTTGAGATGGTTTAATTATTATTATTTTCTTATCCAAATGAATGTTTTGTAATATAATAGAGTACATTCAGATTCACAAATGTTTAATTTTAACCACAGTCTGTCTGCAGTGCTGCCAATGAAAAGCAGACATTTTTTTTTTCATCAGTAATTGTTTTGTGATTTGTGATACTGGGCTGTACAAATAAAATTGACTTGTTAATAATTATATTGGCCCACTCTAATCATCTCTGTATATGTAAAGTGTGTCAGAATAGTAAAAGTAAATCTTTCATTTTTATCTCAACTGTTTTTTTTTTTTCCACCCCATGCTTGTTGAAATATTTTAGGAGCACAAGGCTGTAATATAGATATTAGTTATTCTTTTCCTCTATGCCTCTTCCCACATATTGTTTATACATGCACACTCCCACAGCTGATTCCTGCTCACACGTAAACACAAACACAAGTGGGCCTCCAGCTAATACCACCTACACACACACCTACTGTAGAACCTGCTCACCCTCTGCATTTCCCTTCACAATCACCTCCACTGCAATTAATCAAAGCTTGTTCTTTTTCCTACACAAGTTAAGCCTGTCACACTTACCTCTCACTCTTTCATCATCCCTTGCCTCTTAAAGAGCCACGCAGAGGACAATATGAGCCCTGCGGGGGCGGCGATATGACACAACGTCGACAGAAAGTAGCAGCCATGGTTTAAATCATACTGACATGCAGATTTATCACTGTTTAACTTGTCCAAAGTGTCTCCTCTAGTTGGTGCAGATCTGACTGTGTGAGCTGGTTGGCTTTCCTCGGGGAGGACCCAAAGTCCCAGCCAGGCTCAGCTCAGTTTTGTTCTGCTCACTACAACATCCACAGACATTTTCTCTATGTCTATGTTCACAAAGGGTCTGTTCCACTGTCAACACGTTTAGGCCAAGTCCCTGATATATAAATCTGATATATAAATTTGGTGTACATATTTTTCTTACGTACTTTATAATTTAATTTGATAAATTCAAGCAAATAATGGTTTTACAAGTTACCAATGGTGGACAAATGAGTATGTACAGAAAATCCAATGCTGAGTTATCATTCCTGATCCCAGTTACACAAAATACAAGGTTGTCCTTTGGGGGGGTTTCCAAAGGCAATCTGGGAAATGTAGGGAATCAACAACTTAAACATACGTAGACAAGTAAGACTTAAATAAAGTGGATACAACAAAATGGTAAAGTCTAACACTTCATCATAAATAACTGCTGGAATGCATCTATCATCTCAGACTCATGATACAGAGCAGTGTCACAGGCAAGCTATATTGAACATGTAACGTATGCTGAGTGGCTGCGGGAACAATATGCTTCCACTATAATCAATAAAGATGGATACAGCAGGCGTGAGATCAGCATGTAAGTGGTGCATACGTCTACGTTATGGACATCCGCTCTACAAATGTAAAAATAGGCCAGTCTTCTAATTATCTTTACACAAGGTGTGTGCAGCATTTTCACATAAAAATGTGCCATGAGGTGTCTTTGAAAAAGAATAAATAAATAAAACTACCGATATACAGGAAATGACTTGATGGCTGCCAATTATAATATTGGCGATTTGCAGGGGTTTAAGAAAATATAAAAAATACCGAATATAACAACATTGTTTTGCGATACTGTATCAATTCTCAAAATGCATGCATGCAAACATTATTTTATTTAATTTACAAAGCGATATGCCGCCTTAGTGTAGGTGCTATGATGTTGGATTTTACAGAGACTGTGATAAATGCAAATGCAGATCTCACTCTTCTGATTACACAAAAAAGTCAACTTTGACCAACCAAGTATCGCAATATGTCGCAATATATTGACTCATAACCCCTGTATCGTGATACCTATCATGTTGCCAGATTCTTCAGTCAATACACAACCCCAGCAGTTTGGGTCAGTGCATCGCAATGCGCTGTGCTTACGCTTCGCCCCACTGCCCTCTCGCTTCGCTCCACTGCGACTGCGCTTTGCTCGATGCAGCGGAAAGCTGCTGTCGCGCAGTGCAAGCCGTTGGAAATAATGGCTTCCAGAGCGCAGTGGTGCTGTTGTGGTGTTGTGTGAAAGGCACATTCCAGGGCACATCCGCAAATGGTCCACATCTGTTACGTATTCAATGCAGCCAAAGTGCTTGAGAACCCAAGAGTGAAATTCCTGATTCCTGAAGTTCCTTTACAATCTTCTTGACAATTGTAATTTGAAAAAAAAAAAAAAAAAATAGTTTGTTTGTTTGTCTACATTTTGTTCATGATCCACTGCTCGTAATTTCCACTTCTTTACTTCCTGCTTTTACCCGTATGGACACTACATTTAATTATGCCAACAAAACTTGTTCATTGTAATGTAACATGTTCATTTAATGTATTATTTAATAACAGCTGCCCAGAAACTTTTATTACTCAATAACTAACTGTTAATGGGCTATTAGAGGCTTCCAAACTTGACCCTTTAGTCTAACTTTCCTGTTTTGTCTTTATCTTCTGGAAGATATTACGTCTCTTATGACCTGCTTAACTTCTGTGTCTTTCTGTAGATAGTATTAATGACGATATAATAAAGTGTCTTTTATGCTTCAGTTTCTTGCTATAAGGAGTTCCAGATACCATTGTCGTTAGTCTCCTGACAATTAGGCATAATTCATCAAGAATGCAGAGCACCTCCCTGCAAATGCGCACTGCTCACATGCATACATGTTTAAGTCCAGCCACTCTGCAGCCTGAATGTGCATGATGGATGTCATGTAAAACTGGCTCACACAGAACCACTGTGGAGGGAACGGTGGTAGGACAGAAAGCAGGAGAAGAATAATGAAAAGAGATTCAGTAAACCTGGCCTTGATGAGGCAAAAAAGCAGGCCTGATACCAATTCATGATGGATACAGTTTAGGGTAAGATTAGTGAGTTATGCCAAGTTAGGTGGCCTGGATTGAGAAGACTGATAAAGTACAAAAAACTTCTCTTCATTGGTTCTTAACCTTCCCCTCTCACCAGGGCTCGCTAAATCCTTAAAATTTTGAAAATGTGAGAGCTGTGAGAAGAAGAGGTGTTTTTAACAAACCCTTCCTTTAAGCAATCAATATAACTGAAAGTAAAACTGCCCTCTCAAAGTGGAGATATGCATCATTCTATCATGTTTAATCAGAATCCAGTGCGTGGTGCCTGAGATTTTGCCAGTGACGGATGGATACACAAACCATGGAGAACAATTCTCAGTCAAAGACAGAAAGGGCCCACAGATACAGAGAGAAATGTGCATAGGCACAGTGAATCTTACAGCAGCGAGTGAGCAATTCAGAGATGGAAGGCAGCCGTGAAGGGAGGGGGGCAGAAGGTAAGCAGTCTTGTTGTGCGAGGCGACAGGGGGTCTGCCTTTAGATGGATGGGTCCCAGCTATTGATAAGGTCAGACCTCATTTGCGCCAGACCTTTTACATTTTGCGAAATGTTGGTCTAGCCATTGGACTGTCAAGAGCAATTCGTCCCTGTGAAAAATGGACTGGCTCATTGAAAATTGTGACTCCATCGTAAAAGCATGAGGCCCTGGCGCTGTGCTGCTACTGTAACTCGTCATATAAAACGCTCCCAGCCCAGCCTCTGCCTATTTCAAATCTCTACTATACTGCTGTCTACAATCTGAGTAACTCCCCCTCCACATCATAAAAATATTGTTTCAATGTCAGGATTTTCTAGCCCTATTTCCCCCAACATCACAGGTTGGCATTTTGGCATTTTTTCACGTCAAAACCTATTCTCAGGTGCAACCCACCAGTTTTTATTCTGCTTTCTCATCTCCCTTATTTGTTGCTGTCTTCTATTCTCTGATTATAGCACAGAAAAGGTGTGAAAATCCCAGATAACCAAAAAAACACCGCAGAAGCAATGGGCCCTCATGTACGAAAAAAATCTACATGGCTAATTTAATTAACCTGACAATCAGGCTTTCACAGCAGGCATAAGTCAAGACGCCTATGGTGGTCAAGGTCAAATAAGGCAGAGTATCTGATGTGTAGCTGTGTGTGAGCACATCTATATGGGCATGTATGTGTGTGACACAGTGGCAAGTCTGTCTCCAGTGAGATCTGTCTCATAATGTAAGTAGGGGCATATTAACCTAGCAGGGCTAGAGAACAAGGGGGAAGGAAAAAAATAGTGTGCAATCAGAGGAGTGCCGTGTATGGTCAGAGAGATGGCATCCGCCTACTCGTCATTTAACCCGTATTGACCCAAAGACTCCCATCATTCCTGTGTTAAACTAAGGTCAGCTACCACCATTAACGGGTGTGCTGCACTTGCAAAATATACTGTGCTTCGTGTTCCACAGTTGTGTGTTTTACAGTACGCTTTCATGTATTTCACACATTTTAACAGGATTAGCATCACCTCGTTATTCTTGCAGGTTTTTCAATTTTATGACTTACAGCAACTATGATAATGTGGCTTTATTTTTAAGTAATATTTCCAATATTTTTCTTTCACAGAGCTTGTGTGTCCTGTATGACAAAGCTATGCCCAAGTGGTAATTCATTTACTTGTGGAGGGAAACATTCAAGGTCCATTAATTTATGCAGTGGATGCTTATACCAGCGCAAAAGCACATTTCCTAGACTGTCCAGCACATATTTCAGATGAGCGCGGCATCTAATTTGTTTAAAAAACAGCCGATCCATGTCAGCTTTTAATGTAAAATACAACCACTTTTGATTAAATTGGTCTTTGTGCGTCACAAACAGCCCCATATATCAAAGAGTAAAGGAATTCACTTTATTTCACTTTTTTCATCCGTTCGTCATTAAAGTACATAAAAAGCTGACCCCTCCTACTCCTTTGAACAAGGACATATAGCTTGAGTCCAGAGGACTGTAACTCCTTATACTAAGACACCAATCTGGCAAAGCTCCAAGGCACAGTAAAAACAGCTTCCATAAAATAACGCTACCATCAGTGTTTCAGATATGCAATCCAATTGCATCTCATCAGCCTGCTGGTCACTTCCATAAAAGTGTGCTGTCTGCGCAATTCCCAGAGTTCAGGGTTTATTCAACAGCATTTCTGAAGGGTTTAAGACACAACAGATCAACTGGCTTCACATAAGAAAATCCACTAGAGATGCTGTGCTCTGAGCATCCACTCCCTAACATGGCGAGTAAAGAGTTTTCAGTGCAGTTTTCAATTATATCCACCTTCATCAAAACTACACATGTGCCTTTTTAAAAAAATATGTTGCTGCAGCAGCAGCAGAGCTGTAATGGTACATTGTACCAGATCAAAATGGCGGTAGCCAACTAAAGGGCTGCATGTTAAAAAAAAACACAGGGCACTGTAGTGACTTCTATGAAACAGATGAAAACGCCGAGGGCACCGGTGTTATCTTTGATGCTGTATAGAGGCGGGTGTCTTGCCAGGTAGAGGAAATTAAGTCCTGTAATCCCATCCACCATAGGCCGCAGATGGCTAGCGTGACTGAGGCGGCTACAGACCATGGGCTAATTGACATAACAGGCAAGATTGGTGTGTCTGCACAGCCTGGCCTCCCCATGTTTACATTGGAACTCAGTCACCATTAGTCATTAGGGGCACAAGGAAGAACCAAATCGAGCGAGACAGCACTGTCATGGATCCATGCAAACGTCGTATATACACACACATATAAATTATATATATTTCTTAAATTCTTTGTCAAAATCTCATTCTTGACAAGAGCCAAAACACAAAATAAAGCCTCAGTGTTAGACATGCAGGCACAGGTTTGCACTCAGTTAAACAAACCACAGTGTGTTTGTTGTTGCTAACTGGGGCAAAGTTTTATCACCATGTTGAGGTAGTTACTGCAAGCCAAATAAAGTACCTGGTTGGGCAGGAAAAAAAGAAAGAGGTCTTATCATACAGAGAGCCAGCGAATGCCTCTGGTTTTAACACTGCCTCTGCTCTTTGGCACTTCAAGAAAACTGTGTTAAAAATGAAAAAAAGAGCGATGGAAAGAACAAAATCTATTAAATCAAGAAAAACTTCTGCCATCTAGGTAACCATATGCAGTTGTTCTTCCTGGCACCATGTAAAGTTAATCATGCATGAAAATGACGGAGACAGTCATTGACCAAATTCCAGCAATAAGCTTTCCATGTCAAATAATGTTAGTGCAAACTGTATTCTACCAGTTTTAATCCATCCATCCATCCATCCATCATCTGCAACCGCTATCCCAAACAGGGTCGCAGGGGGGCTGGAGCCAATCCCAGCGGACTTTGGGTGAAGGCGTGGTACACCCTGGACAGGTCGCCAGCCTATCACAGGGCTGACACATAGACATAGACAACCATTCACACTATTGTTCACTCCTACAGGCAGTTCTTTAGAGTCATCAATTAACCTAACCTGCATGTCTTTGGACTATGGGAGGAAGCCAGAGAGCCCGGAGAAAACCCACACTAACACTAGGAGAACATGCAAACTCCACACAGAAGCCCAAAGCCAGATTCGAACCTGCGATCCTTTAGCTATGTGAAATATAAATGTTCTATCACCGTGAATCTTAAGCAACTTATGCTGAATTCAAACAGTACAGTCAAGTTTCCATTCTGTTCAAAATGCTCTGAGTGACGTTAATAACTGTTAAAAAAAGAAGAAGTTGCCTGAAGGCTAAAATTAGTGTCCTGTTCCTATGGGCATGATCTGTTCCCGGCATATCACATACTTGCACTGCACATATCATATCCTTGATTCTGACTGGCCATGACGATAATATTGTCTTCTCCCACATCTCCCTTTCCAGGCTAATAGCCTGCTAGCTCTGGCTTAGGTGGCTGGTCGACCCTGACTGCTGCCATATCAGGCAGAGACCTCTGAGCTGAAATCAATAGCCGGTGCTCAGGATAGAGCTTGTTTGTCACCCTGTCCCTGGTCTGTCAATCGCCATCCCCCATATCCTCCATCTGCTGCAGCCACGTAACCTGGCTGTTGGGATGTACATGTCAGAGCCCTTGGAAAGACCAAATGTCTGATCATTTTCAATTCGGATGCTGCTAATTGCAAGATCCATTAGCTCAAATGTTAGTTAAGGGAGGCAGGCTGTAAAATGTGGATATGGGTCTTGGTATACAATGTGGTAGACTAATATCCTGTCCAAGGCCTATACAAGACAGTCATTTCTAATATGCATTTATGGTTACATTTATTCATATAATAAATATACATTATTTAGTATTGTTTAAAGTCACCCTATTGTTCAGTAATGCAGCATAGTGCACATGGACAAAAACTAAGTAAACTGCTGTTAGGAATAGGAACACTACTGAAGTTGGGTCAGTCAGACCCACCAGCGACCGTCTGGAGAAACAGGCTGGTCCTATTCCTTCTCTTTAACATTTTACAGGGTCAATCATGCAAAATCTCACAAGAAAATGTAACTGAGTTAAATGACCTGTAAATTCCGTTCATTATTTATCAGACAAAAATATGGTTATCTACTGTAACCATAGGTCTGCGAGTACAGGTGAAGCCAGTGAACGGGGTTCCACAGGATTAGCATTAATGTAAAGTACAGTACAGTATGTCAAAGAACTTGAATTTTGAATGAACATGCTCTGGCATCCACCATCCTAATCAACCTTAACCTCACAACACACATCTCAGATGATGCTCACAGGAGCTGGGTAAAACGCAACGACTTTTGCCAGTCTGTGTAGCCAGCATTCTCACCAGAGAAAGGCTGCAATTAATGAGTATATTCATTGTTCATTAATCTGTGGATTATTTTCTCAATCAATGGTTTAGTTGTTGGTCGATAATCAGAAAATGGTGGAGAATCAGTGTTTCCGAAGATGACATAGTCAAATGTCCTGTTTTGTCCACAACTCAAATACTGTATATTCAATTTACTGTATTAGACAATTGTAGAAATTAGAAAATATTCACATTTAAGAGGCTGGAATCAGAATTATGACTTCTTTTTTAAATTACTCAAACCAATTAATTGATTATCTGAATGGCTAATTTAATAGTTGGCGACAAATCGATCAGTTATTACAGCACTACACCAGAGAGAAATATGCAGTTGTAAAAATCTGCACAAAAACGTTAACAGATTTGATTCATATGGCGTGCTTTCACAGAATATTTTCTCTTTTATTCTTTATCAAACTCCCAAATTTGTGCTGTAATTGATCAGTTCGTGAAACATGAGAAGTTGACAAGTGTAGCACCTCTCTTTGAAGTTGATTTTAACCTGAAGCATCATGGGACGTTTGCACAAGACAGCAGGCTCTTCAGAAAAGTTGCTGGTGGGAAAAAAATCGGCCAACGGTTTTAACAGCTCATCTGAAAGGGTGTCAAGAACCACCAGCAACTCTACTTATCACTGGATGCTGGCACCTCACTCCCTGTAGGAAATGCTTCAGCAGAGTGGTTGAAAACCAATCTCTCCTTGAACCCAGCATTAGAACTGATTTCTGGCACATGCCAATTGATAGCAGAATGTGACAGACTCCTCTTTAACAGGAGCTGAACAAAGGGGAGCACAGATCCAATGGAATCAACTCTTCTGTCCTTCTGCAACCACTGAAACCTCTCCGAAGACAGCACTGCATTCGCTTGACTCAGATTAACTCAGTGGGAGACTATCCTTGACGTACCTGCCAGCCCCTCTCAGGGTCCAAGCCTCAAGGAGGTGCCCCAGGTAACACAGTTCACCTGAGAAGTTCTCCTTGATATCTGGGGTTTGATCGAGGGGGCCAGTAGTAGCTGAGTCCACTGTGGCTCTTACACTGGGGGGCAAATGGTGTGGTGTTAGAATATGCTCTTTTGTGAGTTCAACCCAGCCAGAAAAACACTTTTTGTGACACTTTTTTTTTTTTTTTTTTTTTTTAAATTTCGTATGTTTACTTAACAAATTCTTCTTGACTATCTACTATGGTTAATTGTTGGCCTTCCTTTGGGGCGGCAGTAGCTCAGTCCATAGGGAGTTGGCTTGGGAATTGGAGGGTCACCGGTTAAAGTCCCAACATGGACCAAGAACTGAGTGTGAACTGGTAGCTGGAGAGGTGCCAGTTTACTTCTTGGGCACTGCCGAGGTGCCCCTGAGCAAGGCACCAAACCCCCAACTGCTCGGGGCGCTTGTCAGGAGCAGCCCCCTCACTCTGACATCTCTCCATTGATGCATGTATATAGGTCCTGTTTGTGCATGTATGTATTTCAGGTCTGTGTGTACTGTGTGA
Organism: Pterois miles; assembly: GCA_947000775.1. Classification (NCBI taxonomy): domain Eukaryota; kingdom Metazoa; phylum Chordata; class Actinopteri; order Perciformes; family Scorpaenidae; genus Pterois; species Pterois miles. Next base: position 11,047,140 of record CAMQGK010000058.1, on the reverse strand, counting down.
AAATTAACAACAGAGTGTAAAATTGAATTTCCCTCCGGGGATTAAAAAAGATTCATCTTCTTCTTCTTGTGGCAGTAGGAAGACTGATTTTGGCATCATTGGGAAAAAAATTCTATAATAACCTTTATATTTACATTTTGATTTTTAAATAACTAGACTTGTGCTCCTCCTCTTGGCTCTGTTTTCAAGCTTTAAAGAAATCTAGCCCATGACAGGAGACTTTGACCAGTCACAGGTCATATCAGGGAGAATTCCTGTTAGCTGTTTATTCAGTACAGGCAGTTTTCAGTCACTCACGAATCACCTCAAATGTTTTCAGAAACATCTTGTAGTGTACTGTTTAGCTGTAAAATGAGAAAGCCTGCTCCTGCTGGTGGGCGGTGTTTTGTATTCCCTCAACTGTTCTCAACATGGCTGCTAGATTGCAAACTCTCTCATTTTACAGCTAAACAGTACATAATATTTTATAAGAGAAACATGCATTACAGTAAGAGATTATTGATTCATATTTGATCACTGCAGCCTAGTTTGACCGGAGGACACACCTGTCTCATGCACTACTGTCAGGATATAGAGGCTGTTTTATAAAAACAACTTTTTTAAATAACATTTGCTCCATTTCTACCCACTGCAGCTTAAACGTGTTCAGAGAGTAGTGCAAATTTTCACTTTACCTCAATCACACAAACATGGCCGCTGTACAGTTGTGCAGCCTGAGTAGATTAGCCCCAAACAGCCAATGTACAAACTGTACAGACGTTAAATGTAAACTAAAGCACCAATCATGTGTCTAATCTCTGGGATTTACCTCCAATTCATCTCCCTTTTCCTCTCATCTCTCTATATTTTTATAAAACAACTCATAAAGCGCCGGAATAAGCACAATGCTTTCACTTGCATCTAATCACGCCCCCTCATGTGTGTCCATTAACTTTTCAAACTCCACCAATGAGCTACAAAGGCCTAACATGATTTGCTGAGATGAGTGGGATGAGTGGTAAAGCATACAGAGTCTCATTAGAGGGCAAAGACTTTGTAAACTCAAACTGGGATGTCAAGTCAGTTGATAATTTCCCAAGCGAGTGCCTGGCTCCTATTGAAGTGATGTGACCTTAAAATATTTGGTGTTATAGTGGATTTCACTTTATGTCACCCATGCACACAGCTGCTTGTGAGCATCTTAAATCATAATCCTTAACCCTTGCTATTACATAAGAGGGCCGTTAGACTGTCACATGCATTTTATGAATTTGTACAAAAGTTTTATGGAGCTGACCTCTGAAGATGGAAAAACTGTGAGAACTCTTTGGGAAGCATTCGCTCAAATGTGACTTTGGATACTCCTGACACTGAATCATCCGAGTCATTTCAGTGTTTGTGTTTCAATCTCAGAGCACATGTGCAAATACTCAAACGACATGCACACACACAGACACAAACACACACACAGAACTTGCCATGCTGCCTCTACTCAGAGCATATGGTGGATATTTAATATATTTTCCGAATGTCAGCGAAGCCTGTTCACAAGTGTCACCACCAAATCCCTGCTGGGATTTTAAGAAAATAAAAAAAATAAAAAAATCAGCCAAATGAAATCAAATGCAGAGCTTCACTTTCGACCTCACCATTTGGAGGAGACTATTAAGGGAAACAAGTCTGCAAGAGGAAAAAAAAAAACATATGAGGAAATATTGATATGAGAACAAAATCAAGTAGAACCTTTTTTTCTTACAGTGAGGCACTACAAGGGAGACACACACACACACACACACACACACACACACACACACACACACACACACACACACACACACACACACACACACACACACACACACACACACACAGATCTCCTTGCATGCATATAACATGGACATTCCCTTCATTAAGCTTCTAATTTCTCCGGTCACAAGAAACATTTCAATAAAGTCTTTTAATTAACATGCACACCGATTAGAATGTCATGTTTCAGAATGTGCAGCAATCTGTCTTCCTGTCACTCCCCTCTCTCCCTCCCTCCCTCTCTCTCTCTCACACACACACACACACACACACACACACACACACACACACACACACACACACACACAAACACACACAAACACACACACACAAGCCTCCCAGCCATTGACTTAATGGTTTTTTTCACCTGCACTTAGTGATGGACTATGGTCTGTGAATAATAAGTGGGGAGAAAGTAAAACATGTGAAAGGGGAGAGAGTGGGAGTGAGAGCGAGAAAGGGATGTATTTCATGGTTTGACTGTCAAGGTAAATGCCATATTCTATTGAGTATTTCATATTTCTGCCCGTATTTCCCCTAACTCTGCTGTACTGATGCATGTATGGGGAGTACGTTTTTTTCTCTTCAAACAGCCAGGACTGATATTCATGGATGTTGTGTGCGTAGGCCTAATTTGACTGAATAGCAGGGGAAAATGGAGGCAGGCACTGAAAAGTCTATTATAACCTTTTTGACTTAACAATGGAGACACAAACACAACCTACTTTCAATGTATTCTCTCCATACAAGATGTGGCAGGCTTCACTCCTCTCCAGTCCAGTATAATGCCTTTTCTCTAGCAACATGTAAAGGTCTTGAGAGAAGAAAGGCTGTGTGTGTCTGTATATTTGTGAATAGGTACGTATGCATTCATTGTATTAGCCAGAAGCCAAGGCTACTCAGACACATCTGAATGTACTCGGAGGAGTGGAGAAATAGGTGTCGATAAAATGCGTCTCATGCCACAATGGCGGTGCGCTCGCTGCATTCCAATGGGGCTGCTTTGTTGAGCACCTGCGGCACAGCACAGTCATACAGAGCGGAGAGCCATTCAAAACAATTGACGGTCCCGTGGGTCTGACAAACAATCTTTGGAGACGGAGGGAGGAAAATACACATGCACAATTACAGCAAAGAAATGAGGTTTCATTCTCATTAGTGCTGGAAATACACTGCTAATGTCTGTGTCTTGTGTGTTGGTTCAGTGACTGTACATGCAGGTGTGGTCATAGATGTCTCTCAGACGCCACAGTTGAAAACACATCACGCTGTTTTCAGACGAGAGCTACAATTTCCATCCCATAAACTGTTTTGAGACTGCAGATGGAAAAGAAAAATCGACTATGTCATAGCCTATAACCAAACAATAAACAGAAAAACACAGAGCCAGTGTTTACCTGAGTTCCCCAGGACATGTCTATCTGCGTGAGGCAGAATCCTAACTGCCATTCCGGTGAGCTTATAGCTCTGTAAGCCTGCGTATCTACGTGGGCGTGTGTTTATGTAAAATCTCCCATGAGGTATAATGTAGACTAATAAGAAGTAATAAAGGTAATGTTGACCTTGTAATAGCGGGTTTCCTGACAGCCCCTGGGCCTGAAAGGATGTCTTTGTGCGATATAGGGTGCTGTTTAGGCTGCTCATTTGAAGGGTTAAATAAACCAAGACCAAAGAAGACCTTTCTGTTCTGCTATGTAGCATTGGCTTTATCTATTACGATAATAAATATATAACGATTTTATAGATTACGGCACATGGAATTAATTGTTTTTAGTTATTAAAATATTTAAATGTAAAAATAAAATAATTTTTAAAAAATGAAATGGTATGCAATAATCTGATGTGCCAAATACTTGAGTTCATGTTAATTTTATACTGGCAATAATTTTTGATAATTCACATTTACATTTCATCTGTTCTTCTATTTTCTTGTAACTTATCTATTATCATATCTATTTACATATATATTTTTTATTCTACAATGGAACAACTGTTGTTTCCTCGAGGGATCAATAAAGTATTTCTGATTCTGATGTCACTTATTACATAGTGTTTAATAAAGCCTTTTTGTAATTCAGTGCCCCCGCTGGTGCATTAGTAACAGTTAAGGCAGACAGTGGTACTGCAGCACGGAGGAGAGGCTTCCAAAACAAAACCCCACAAAACCCTAATTAATTCAGATGAAGTTCTGTGAGAAGCTGATGAGAGAAAAGCTGCTAAAGTCAGGACAGTGATTGTAGTAACCGCTGTGTTGTGTCACTCTCATCGGACTGCATCTCTTCTCCGTCCATTTCATGTTACAAAGACACACGGTAACGTAATACTTTAACACACACCTTTGGTGGATTACATTTGCTGTATTACAGGAGATGCTCAGACAGATTCAGAAAAAAATGATGAATCTAATGTGATCCATATATGCGATTGGTAATTAGAGCCACGCCGTTATTTCCTGTAAGGGGGATCTGCTGTGCAGCCGGAGACAAATCCCTGACCTGCTTTAATCTTGTCAACTTCACTTGTTGACTCCATCCTTCTGGTTATCTTTTGATTATTTTTTAACCACTAGAAGCAAAGTTAAAATACCTGCTCCCATGGGATCCTAGTCCTAATGCCGTCCCCTAAAGCAGAGCGCCGCAGACACATACGGCCCTGCGGTTGCACATCAATTCAATTCACGGCTCGTATTAAAACATTCTTAAAGTATTGGTACTAATAAAACAGGGTATCGCGATACCTATCTAATATCGGTATACTGCGCTACGCTAAACACAAGTTAATTAAGTGGTGGGAAAATTCCCTCTCTGTGACATACCTATGTACTGGTGAAAAGATGCACCGTCACTTGGAGCAGAGTGGCAAGGCAGCATCTTCACATGTCTTAATGCTGCAGTTCTTATGTTGACAGTGTCATCCTACCATACAATGTTTTAGTTAATGAATAGTGTTTCATAATTTACCACTAAACTGACAAACTTCTGCCAGACACAGTTGGATTATGCAGAAATATTGTGAATGCGAGGATGAAGGATGGTGGCTGACCAACATTAGCACCCTAATAAAGCTTGTTTTAACACATCTTTTGAGCTGGTATTTTACGGGAGTAAAAACTTGCAGTAAATGTCTTTAATGTCGGGGGGCAGGTGGTTTATCTTGTGTTAACAGCTGATAGTGGTCATATTGGATCTCTACTGTGTTACAAAAACACCCCCTGGCTTTCTCATTAAAGACACTTGTATCACTGGTTTTGACCATACTTAATGACTTTTTTTAGCCACTGATGGTTAAGTATTGGCAAAAGCAGGCAGATAAAGATTAATTTTATTTTTAGTAGTGAATGGCATCACCTTCAAGCTTGTAGACTGGTGCGGTAGAAGTTCACTGCATCAAGTTCAGACTCTATCACAACAAAAAGTCATTCCATGTTACATACTAGTAATTAATAGCAGTAAAAGATTTCGAGGAATGGTCAGATGATACACAAAGAAACTACTGTATAATAATATTAGCATCAAACAAAGCTTTGCTGTTTGTACTGGAGGCTGCATGATAACGAGGCAGAAAAGCAAGGTCGAGCTGCGCTGTGATTTCTCGCTAAAGGTTACACGCCTCTACGGTACAACACAGCAGATGAATATTCTATCTGCAGAGGTAGGTAGCCTTGAAGCAGTGAACTCCAGCAGCAGAGATGTTCAAACACTATTCATTGTTTGCTCTCCCGAGCTCATCTTTTCATGCTTCATCTGATTCCACCCTGATGTCTCTCGGGCCCAACGCCACAGAGCCTAACCATGAGCTTTGAATGGCCTTGAAAGTAGAATAGAAAATGGTTGGATCTACTGTAGCCTCGTGCCCTCCACATTGTTCTGACTCCTAGTTGAAATAAAACGTGTGCATGAAGGTTTTACTAAAATTTCACTTTCAGATACTTATTGCTTTATTATATAGCAATATATCATTTTTGATGTCAATGTATTGCATTATACTTTTACTACTGTACTTACTTCAGACCTACTTAACCTACATACCATAGTCTACTTGTCCTTTAATTAGTTTTATCTCACAATTTCAAGAATACCCTCAACCAGCCTTGAAGCTCTGACACACTAAGCCAACACTTTGCAATCGGACAGTTTGGGGCTGTCGGCGAGAGTACGTCAGCCAAGTTTTTTCTGTGTGTGCCGCACCACAGGCTCGAGTCTACCCACATCAGAGGTTTTGGGGCCGATTCAGCATGTTGAATCAGTGGCAGGACCTGACGGTGAGAGAAAACACTCTGATTGGCGGTTCAGCTAAAAGGAATGAGTGCATGACGTGAGAAATGGAAGTGAAGAAAGCAAGCCAACAAGTAAAGTCAAGAGGAAAAACGCAGACGGCTCTTCTCATTTTTCATCTTCATCTCATCTGCTCATTCCAGTGCCCAGATGTTTTCACAATGACATGGTCATCTGGAATGAAGTTAAGTGGTGAGTGAGAGTGGTGTAAAAACTGTCAGCAAATGCTATTTTATTTCGTGTAAGTATCACAACAATGGCTTGTCTATCTTCTGGTTTAGCTGTAGTCTTTACGGTGTGTTGGAGTGCAACTTTCTGGCCAAGACAAAGGCAACGTGAAGCGATGCAACTGGTGGTTTCTGTCGGCGCTAGTTTGTTTGATGTTGGCTTGGTCAGGCAGCTTTCAAGAATATTCCTGAACAAGGATGCTAATGTAGAGTTTGTTTTCTGACTAATCGCCAAACCTAGTTAACTGATCATTAATCATTAACCAACAAGATTAGTGCCTTGCCTGCAGCGGTGCTGTGGTTGAGGTGCTTAACAAGCAGCCACCTTCCCAGTAAATCTCCTAGTTTATCTGCAACGTTGTCAGCTGTGTCTGTCTGACATAGTTTGTCAGGGTTTCTGCCAGTGTATTGCAGGCCCGGGGGCCCACTGTGTGAGTGATGGTGAGCATGAAGTTAACAGTAATGTTATAGGTCTGTGAACATGGCAGTGCAGTGTGTACAGTTTATTTGTTGGTGAATAAATGCTACAACTCCTCAAGACCCAACATCCTGTGTCTTGCTTGCCATCTGCTGATTAAAGTGAAGGGGGTTAGCCCGGAAGCTAACAACTTCGGCCCAGCCTCACTTAAGGTTGGGTGGCCTGTAAGGTGGACCAGCTACTTTCATTTTAGCGAAAATCCGCTCCAAGATTTGTCCAGCTTTTTTAAAAAAAAGACATTGTACATATGGGATAATGTGCAATAAGCCTGTATTTCACAACAATGACCCGCTAGCTGTACACTGTCTGGTTACTTACTTAAGAAATCAATTACTAAACAAAAATGGTCCACCAGAGTCCCATAGCAATGGTCTGTTATACATAGCAATGATCTGTTATAAAGAAATAACAGACTATGGACGCTGTGATTTACCAGAATCAAGTAGTCAACAAATCTGTGTGATAATATTTGCTGCTAACTGTTTTAACTGATAGCCTTAATCGGTTAAAATTATTATTGTCAGTAAATAGTCACACTGTTGAATATTAACATCCATACTCCTGAACATTTTTGATTTCACCTGTTGATGATAAGTGCAGACAGAAACAGTACTTTCAAAAGTATGTACTCACTCCTTATCCAGTTTGACCTGGTACTCTACAATCAGTTTTTCTCTATGCTTGATTTTCTTCCACAGCATTAACAGTAGGCATATAAAGCCATGCAATCAAACACGCTCAAGGATGAAACTCAGACACACGAGCAAAAACACAAACAGGCCTCCCAAGTGTCTCTTTCCCACGTCTGGGTGTCGGGCATATAATTGAGGGCTTACAATGCGCTAAGATTCTGCTAAGCCTTGCTATCTATCAGGCCACACACTGCTCTCACAAACTGTTCTCCACTGGTACATATCTGATTAGGGCTCCTCTGTAAATGTAGCTTTACAGGACACACCGATAACAGAAGGAGAGAGGAGACGAGCAGGAGAGGGACAAGAAAGATAACAATATGTAAAGAGGAAACAAGGTGTGGACAGACTCGAGTACCACACAAGAACACCAAGGTGGGGATGAATGTGGAGGAATGTGATACTACGATGAGACAGAGGAGTAGAGGAGGGCCATGACATGCCGCCATGGTAGAATCACTAAAAACGGGACATTTCTTCTTTCTTTTTTTTTTTGAACATTTAATGGCACCTCAGTCATAATTGAACATAATGTCATAATGCACTGGACAGCTCTTTAATACAGATTATTCCAAGTCCAATCAGCACATAGAAAGGCACATATGGTACATCTTGGAACAATATTATAGAGCATTTTAAAATTTCAATTAACTTTGAATGAATCCACATAGTTAATCAGCTATTTTCTATCACCCCAGGAGTTTAATAAATCACTTTTCACCTGTCTTTTTTTTTCCCATTCATTAACCTGAACTCATGAGCCAGTGCTACTCAACTCGTCACATTAAGTCATTTCAGATAGTCCCTTTGATTTGTTAAGTGAAAAGGAATATCACTTTTTTTTCCTATAAAATTAGTCAAGCACCTCAAATATTTTCCAGAAAAAATGTTTATCATGAACTTCCATCCAAATAACTCTTCTTACTTCTTTCACATCTCCGAGGTGGGAGCAACAACCTCACCACATCGCACATTCCCATGTAGGCCTTACCCATTACACAGAACAGACACATGCTGAATGAAGCACATGGGCTGTGTTGCAGTAAATCATAGTCATGCCAAGACAGCAACCCCCCGCTGCCTTTTATGTTTAAAGAACAGTGATTTACACATGCTTTTTATCATATAATTACACCGTATACTTACACGCGGACACACACACTAAGTTTTATCAGTGCCATTGATCAAATGATGGGGGGAACAGCGAGCACCCTGTGTGACATCGTGGCTATTTGCCAGAGCTGCTGCTGAAATACATATAAGAGTCATAAGCTGAGCCATTTAAATATGGCCGGCACGTTATGTATCATAGCCATTCCCTGTCAACTGGATGATGTACAGTACTTTTGTAAAACAATGGAGTAACAGCAGGAAAAGACATCATATGGACAGAGAGGAAAAAGGGAATGAAAGTGAATAAGTCAAAGAAACTGACTTCAGCAGCCAATGAAAAGTGAGGAGTGAGAAAAGATGATGTAAGAGGATATTAAGAATCCAAATGAAAAGTGACCTTTAAGTACAAATAGATTTTGCATTTAGATAGTAACCTTCCTGTAAGCAGAGGAATCCTACAGAGATAACGACGGGGATGTTCTCTTGGACAGCAGCCACCAAGGTGGACTAAACCATGCGAACGATAGGAGGTAAATGACAGGTCAAAGGTCCGAGCCAGCAGGATGAAATGACATCAGCAGGACGTATGAATAAACAGTGGGGTACAATCATCCAATACAAGCACTGACCTTGCAAGGGATTAGCAGAGGCATTATCTTGCAAATATACAGATGCAGAAAAATGAGTGAGGGGGGTGACCTTCCAAAAGAAAGTTTGTTATTTCAAGTGTTATGTTTTACTGACATGTAGACATATAATCTAAATGATAGCATGTTGCTGTTAACTTAGTAGATTGCTATTTCATTAATAATTTTAAATTTAATTGTTCAAGCTGGATAAAAAGGACTTTGCAAGTGATGGCAGTTTGATGATTAAAGAGATACTGTAATCTTCAAACTGTATATTATATATATTTAGTGACGATTTTCTAAGAGACTTTTTGCTATTCATCTTTGTTTTAACTGAAATTAAAAAAAAATGTAAACAACCCTGAGCTATATATATATATATATATATATATATATATATATATTTTTTTTTTTTTTTGTATATTATATATTATTTTGTGTATATATATGTATCTATATACATATATACATACACACACACACACACACACATATATATACACTTACATTTACATGTATCGAGTATACAGAATAGCTTCAACTTTTAATGTTTAATTTTTAAATTAGAGTAGTTTATCACAGTAGTGGCATCCAGGTAATATGATGTCTTATATGCTGAATCATTTAACAATGTTTATGTAAAATTGGATATTTATCTTTAGATCTTACGGAAGGCACTCACCTGGGGCATACACATTATCTTTATTTGAATAAATTTCCCCAGACCTTGCACGAGAGTCACAAAAACATTAAATCAAAACAAGAAGCCAAAAGAAGAAGAAACTAATAAAAGAAGACCATCAGCAGTGGTAATAAAAGACCAAAAGGATGGAAAAGAAATAAAGAGCCTTCATGTACAATAAGTGGGCATCTCCCTAAAGGGCCCTGCTAAACATCATCAGAGTGAGCTAACTATAGAAACCCACAGCGGTGTGTCTCAACTATTAAACACTCAAATCTGGTCGCCAACACACATAAACGCCCACGTCACCTACAGGACAGCTCCATTCACACCTGAGAGGAGAGGAGGACGATGAGGAGAGAGGGACGGACTAAGAGAGCAAGGAGGACGGCGAGGCACAAGAAAATAAAATGAGATAACCACAGAGACAAAGAGAAGCCTCTGAGTCATTATAGCAATACCGAACATTTTATACCTGTCCTCGGCTGCATCAGTGCTGCGCAGAGGCAACAGCACAGTGGATGTGATGCTGCCTCTCTGAAGTAACACTTGTCATATCCAGATTCACACACACACACACACACACACACACACACACACACACACACACACACACACACACACACACACACACACACACACACAAGTGGAACTAATAAGAAAAATAAGAAAATGCAATGTCTCACTTCTATAAACAAAAACCTTATAGCCAGCAATAACAGGGACATCTTCTACAGTGTATACAGCTTGGTGTTATTGAGTCCCACAGGCTCACTTAAAGCACACTGTTATTAGGAACTACAGATCTGAGATGACGGCGAGAAAGAAAGAGAGAGAGAGAAAGAGAGAGAGAGAGAGAGAGAGAGAGAGAGAGAGAGAGGGAGAGAGGGAGAGAACAAATGGACCGTTTATATCAAAGCTTCATAAACACACATGGGGCCTGTTGTTGCTAAAGCTACCTCTATCTAAAACAGAAATATTGTCACCATTGTAGCTCGTAGATACATGATTACATCCTTTGTACACACTCACAGGGACACATACATCTGTGTACACAGACGCAAATTTACATATAAATCTGTATATAAACACATACACCCAAGTCATTTCAATCCTTCTTGTCCATAGACTTAAGCCTAAAATAGCAGCGGCTTAAACGATTTTTTTCCCCCAAAAGTTATGCCAAGTGTGCGTGCTGAAATTTGATAGTGTGAGTGAAGGAAGATATTAGCATGAGCTCAAAAGTGCATCTATAATACGTGCGCAGTGCCTGTGTGATTGTGTCTGTGTGTGTAAATGCAAACGGGGCTTGCCTGGTTGTAATCCCCATAGCAAGGATGTGTGTGTTTGTTAGTGGGTAAGAGAGAGAGTTAGTGTATGAGTGTGTTTGTGTGTGACCAGTAAGATGGTAGACAGCGTAAGCCCCAGCCTTCACAGCTTAAGCCCCCCTCACTTTTCTCCCCCATAAGGCAAACAGTAGATAGACCACAGGGCTTAGCTGGAGAAAGAGGAGGAGAGGACAATATATGGAAACTAATTCAATTTCAGCCTCTTTGCACTGCTCCCCAATCTGCAAATACCACCACAGGCTGATGTAAGGAAATGGAAATCTCGACTGCCCTGTCTCAACGCCACACTATGAAGCATCTGTAGATTGGAACCCTATGGAAGAGTGCTTATACACTTGAGCAGCGGTCGTCCAGTTAAATACCTCCTCCCGGCGGAGGTTCAGGTCCAGCCTCTGGAGCTGTTCCTGCTCCCTCCGTACCTGTCACCCTCTCAATTTTCCTGTATATCATCTAATGAACTTTCCAAACTTGTGAATGGTGGGAAAACTGTCATCCCATTTATTCTCTACAGACAGGCTGCTTTACAGTTTCCGTGACTAAAGCCAAAGGCAAACTTTTTTTCTGAGACCAACATTCTTTAGTCACTTTTGGGTTTTACTTCACATTTTAAACATATAGTAGTTTAAAGAAAAATGAATTCTAACAATGATTTGCAAAAAAGGAAATAAGTGTGTTTTATGTAGGCTATGTGTTGTGGTTACTTGGATTCAGTTGAATTTAGCTGGTAAGACTAGCCCATTAGTCAACAGACAAATATTTTGATTAATAAATAAATTAAAATATATTCATATTTTTCCAGAGTGAATCTTTTGCTACTTACCAACTTGGTTGGACACATAGACTGTACAGTATATAAAGATTGATGACAAGACAGCTCTCCAAAAGTGAAGCCGAAACGTCTTGATCGCCCCCTGGTGGCTGGTTGCAGTATAGATCATAAAGTCTGGACTGTTCCTCCATGTTAGCGAATGGGACAAACTAAAAAGTCAAAGTACACATCAAATCAATTTTTCCCAAAGATGGTTTCTGTAATTGTAAGTAGTTGTTGTCACACTGATGTACAGTATGTTCAAGTGTATGTTTCTTTTATTTATGTTTGGTTGTAATTAGTTATTTGATGCTGTAAAAAGGGGGTTGACAGCTATTATTCTCTCTCACTGAAAAGCCGAGGCACGTGATTGTTTTGGGTAGGTATGTGGGCAGAAACACGATGTCGCAGCCCGTCACTATTGTGCAAAGCATAAGATGGCAGCGCCCATATCCAGGATATTTTAGCTTCACTTCTGTACAGCAGGAGGAAGTGGAGACGCATCGTCCATCTTTAGTCTAGTCTATGGTTGGACACAACAAGACATCTTAAAACATTTTTTCATGGACTGACTAATTATTTGATTATTATAGAAAACAATTGTTAGATTAATTGCTAATGAAATGAATTGTTAGTTGCAACCCTTTATAACACAGAGCAAACATTAGCCCCCTATGCTTCAGCATTGCAGGTGGTCTTGCGAGACAAGTGCAGCTCTGAGCTCGGTGTAGTGTTGGTTGTTTTCCCCGCGGCTCAGGTACTCTCATTGATTTGCAGAGATAATAACCCACTTTATGAGTCTTTGCCCTCACCATGTCCAGTAGCACTCTGCAACATATGTTACTCTCTCCCTCTCTCCGACCCACCATCTCTCCCACCCAGAAAACACACAGCCTATGAATTTTCATAGTCGGTGCCATTTCTGTGAACTACTGCACAGTTTGTTTTTTGGGCATTGCCGTGATATGAGAAAGGGTCATGGGAGCTGGCCTTTGAGCTTGGCTTCCTCCGGTTTCATTGTTTGATGGAATCATTGTCAGGAGGCTCGTGCCTGGGCAGGGTGTGTTGTGATGGTTACACTCTTAAACATTTAAGTTGCCAGGTGAAAACAACATAATATGCTGACATTCATAACCTAACTCAAGTATGCTTTTCCAGAAGAAGAGTCGTTTTTCAATGAATCTCTAAATAAATGTAATGGGCTGTAACACGACAATAATGTGTCAATGCAAATTTGTTTTAATATCACTAATTTCTTTAATGCATGAACACAATCAATCTTTTGCAGCTTGTAGCAGGCTTTCAAGCTAGAATGAAAATCATATGACATGACACATATGGCATCATATGAAACCACAAAACCTAAGGAATCCATCAACCATGTTGTTGAGGAAAAACTGGCATGGCCAATTTCAAAGGGGTTCTATGGGTACCCTCAAGTCTCCCCTTTACAGACATGCCCACTTTATGATAATTACATGCAGTTATAGTCATAGTCAACTCAAGTCAGCACATTGACACAGACTGCAATTGTTGCCTGTTGGGCTTGAGTTGGCCATGTTATAATTTGAACATACCTTTATGCTAAATGCAGTACTTGTGAAGGTTTCTGGACATTATTTGTCATTGTTTTGTGTTGTTTTGTGTTTTGTGTTGATTCCAACTTGACAAATTTACCTTTAGGTGCATTTTGAACTGATACAAAAATGTGTAATTAATTAATTAATCATGGACAATCATGCAATTATTAAATAATTTCATCAACTGACAGCCCCAAATAAAAATAATTGTGTTCTTCAATGAATTGCTTTTAACATACTTACAGATATATATTTTAGCTCCTAAATATCAGTCCTCACATGACGAGAGCAGCAGCATGATTTGTGGTGGTCCCTCAGCTGGATTCAAACAAACACAACAGGCTCGCAAAAAAGCACCTAGATGTTCCACAGCACTACCAGCAAAATGTTCTGTGGACAGATAAAACCAAAATTGAGTTGTTTGAAGGAACACACAACACTATGTGTGGAGAAAAAAACACACAGCACATCAAACATCAAAACCTCATCCCAGCTGTGAAATATGGCGGAGCGGGCATCACGGTTTAGAGCTGCTTCGCTGCCTCAGGGCCTGGACGGATTGCTGCCATCGACAGAAAAATTAAATCCCAATCTCATCAAGACATTTTGCAGGAAAACGTAAGACCGCCTGTCCACCAACTGAGGCTCAACAGAGGATGGGTGATGCAACAGGACAACGACCCAAAGCATAATAGTAAATCAACAACAGAATGGCTTCAACAGAAGAAAATAGGCCTTCTAGAGCGGCCCAGTCAGAGTCCTGACCTCAACCTGATTGAGATGCTGTGGCAGGACCTCAAGAGAGCGATTCACACCAGACATCCCAAGAATATTGCTGAACTGAAACAGTTTTGTAAAGAGGAATGGTCCAAAACTCCCCCTGACCGTTGGAGGATCAACCAGTTATTAATTCCAAAGGTTCACATACTTTTTCCACCCTGCACTGTGAATGTTTACATGTTGTGTTCAATAAAAACATGAAAACATATAATTTTTTGAGTGGTATTAGTTTAAGCAGACTGTGTTTGTCTATTGTTGTGACTTAGATAAAGATCTATCTATATCTAATTTATGCAGAAATCCAAGTAATCTCAAAGGGTTCACATACTTTTGCTTGCAACTATACATAAACGGACCCACCCATACTGCACTGCAAACCAAGAAACCATAACCTTTTTCCTTACTCAACACACCCACACACACACACTCACTCACTCACTCACTCACTCACTCACTCACTCACGCACGCACGCACTCACGCACACACACACACAGACAGACAGACAGACAGACAGACAGACAGACAGACAGACAGACAGACAGACAGACAGACAGACAGACAGACAGACAGACACACTCACTCACTCACTCACTCACTCACTCACTCACTCACTCACTCACTCACACACACACACACACACACACACACACACACACACACACACACACACACACACACACTCACTCACTCAGTGGTGATTCAGACAGACAAAGATTGTCTATTGACTTGCCTCCCTTTTGCCCACGTAAATCTGCTGCCCTGCTCTGCGCATTTTAATTGACTGTTTTAAGAGTTACATTATTTACTTACTGCATGCCAGACAGAGAGGAGCAAACAAGCTATTACGCTATCTAAGTTTACATCACATTATGTTTCACAGCACTTAGACTGTAGGTGGTGAATAACTGCTAAGTAAACAAACAAGATGGAGGGAGAGCACACAAATGCTCAAAGAGAAATAGAAATGTGAAAATGAAAGACGACAGAATGAGACACAAGTTAATCTATTAAAGCAGCTGGTGCAACAAAGCTGCAGCCTTTTACATCGCCACCATAACACCATGACGTTCAATCAGGCCACATGTAAATACAATCACTGATCCTCTCATTTTTTATGGCAGTCATTCCAACACTCTGTGACATTTTAAAAATGGCTCAATGCGATGCAACCATGGTTTGCATCGTGCATGGTTTGACATGTGCATCAATCCCACAAACAGTGCAGAATAATAAAAAGTGAATACTGGTTTAAGGTTAAAAGCTAGCACAGTAACTCTTGAGCCTTGGGTATAGCCTAATAGCCTCATCATACTGTATATGGGAGGGAGCACAACAATCACATGCCATTTTCATAGTTGGCAAGATTGTAACTGTGCTGTTTCAGCTGCTTTTATGCTAAGTAACCTCACTTTGTAAAAAGCACTATGATACTCTGGGGAGCGAGTGTGTATCAAAATTTCCCCAGCGGCAAGGGAAAGCTGTTAAAGTACACAAGAGCTCACGCAATAGCATGTAAACAATCACAAAGTCACACAAATACTCATATCAGTAAAGGAAAACACGTACAGCCATACTTCATTCTTGAGGTTTCGCTCAAGGCGGCAGGGAAGCCCCATCTATCAATGTTCTGTACATTTAGAGTAAAGCATCTCAGATGAAAGCGAGAGCTGAAAGATGAATGAAAAGAGGGATGAGAGGGGAAAAGAGGGATGAGAGGGGGAAACAGGAGAAAGAGGTTTGGTGCTGGAACAGGGTTTATAGTGAGAAAAAAAGGAGAAAAATGTAGATGCATGTTAATTATGTGAGAGTTATGGAGGGGTGATCAAATAAGAGAATAAGACACTAAAAACTGAATGACAGCAATAATCTCACAAGCTGACAGATCGGTAAATACAGATGGACATAACAATGAAATGCACAATCTGAGTAGCTCAGTCCTTCTTATACAACAATACAACACAATCACAACAGTCTGGAAGATGGGCTGTCGTCGTCAAGATTTCTTATTAGGAGTAATATAGTAGGAACACATTCAGGAAGTATTTTTCCAACTTTTAATTCCCATGAATTCTGTCTTCAGTGTTCCGCAACATAGAACCACGAGAGGAACCTGGATGATTTCCCTATACTATAGGATTATGTTATGGCTGTTGGTTTTAATTATTTCAACTTTGTGTCTGTTGCTTCAGTTTGTTTGGTATGGCAGATGGATTAGATAAATCTTAATGACAATAATCACCTTAAAGCTTAAACAGATTTCAACGTTTTGCTCTCGATACGAAATAAGTCAGTTAATATCCCACTCGTGAATTTTGAAGTTTTGTTAACAAGTGAAACTAAGAAACATCATCATGCCGACTCGTCCGCCTTTACAGCCTTGTTGCGTATAGTCATGCTCATGCAACCGTGGTGTAGTTCAGGTATAGCCTAACATTAGCTTTTTACCTCTGGAGATTGCATTCACACAAAAATCATAAAAGTGGTGTTCATTTGTGGAGATTATCTTGCTGAACAAAATGTGGAAGTATTTTAAACGTGTGTTGCCACAGAGCTGATTTTCTACAATTATCTAAAATCCAATGGAAAAATCCCATTGGCTTTTTGTTGAGGGAACCCGTGCTATTCTTAAACTTTCTGGTTGGCCTACAAAAACACATCATCTCTGCATCACTCTTCACTTGCTGACAGCAGCACATATAACAGAACTGTGCTTGTTTGTCATTTTAAAGTGCTCAGTTTCGCCCCCATCTAAGACTTGGAAGTGTTCAAAATGCCAGTCGCCGAACACTGTCTATGCAATAAATGAATTAGACTTTGACTTCCATCAGTCTGGAAGCCTGAAATAATCCCTCCCACTTCGCAACTCTATAGCAGCTCTGCTTGAAGTACTCTAAAAGTAGACCAAAGCTGCTTCTTTTCTTCCGTCTCGCTCAAAAGCAGTCTCCCACAGGTGTCTCACTCCATCATGTATTCACACCGATGTACACAGAAGGCCATGACTGACAAGGTAAGGGATGGCGGGGAGGCGTGCCGGTGAAAAAGGAGAATTACCATATGTGAAGAACGGAGGTGCCAAGGTCTCTCTTTTTGTCTCATGATAAAGCCGGTGGACTACAAGGGACAGGATAAGTGCAGGGAGATGTACACACTCACAGTGCAGACACACAAATGGATGCATGTGAATGCAAAACACACGTAAGAAAAGAGAGACAAGGAGGTATCACTGTCTATCCAGGTGTGTTGAGGATGCTGTACGGACCACCTCCTGTGTATGGGTCGCTCAACGAGGATGACAGTGGTGGTGTAGAGATCTGATTAGCACTGGGAGTGAGGCTGAGTAGGGTTTCTCATAAGGATCAGCTTTCAAACCAATGTTGTACTGGCACTTTGATTTCTGATGGGGAGAGAGAGCATACCGTCTGTATGCCTACGGGAATAAGGACCTTAGGTGGTTTATCCTTTTTGCTTTGTTCCACCATGTGTGAATAGGTAAAACTGAGGAAAGTGTACTCTCCTGTGACTGCATCGCTTGGTGTTTTGTCAGGTACTGTTATTTCCTTATCAATACTTCCTCAACATTGTCTCAGACTATTACAATCCCAGGAGATTCACAGAGGCCTGTTTTTCTTTACTTTGAAATTTTAAAAAAGAGATAAGCATGTCATGTGGGATTTATTATTTTTCTAAATCAACAGCACAAACTCCAGATCCCATCTCCGACTCAGACTATCACCACTTTAACTTCTGTAGCAGCACATTTAAATATATAATTAGTGAATGTGTTGGAACGTGTCTCTGCAGCCCTTGAAGTGTAGGAGTGGCGGTGATAAGTAGGCACTCTGGAGATTAGGGGTTCTTACACAAAGGGTCAGGACTTGAAATTGCTCAGAGGCCTGCAGCTGGAGGGTCCCCATATGAAAAGATGAGTTGTATTATCTAAAAAACCTTGGGTCCCCTCCCAGGGTAATGCTAAATGTATTCCATATGGACTCCCTGTTTTTGTGTAGTCCATGAACTACAGGGTCCTCCCAGTGTCTGATTAGGTGAGGGTTTCTGGATACCCTTGACCACACTTCTTAAGAGTCAATAGCTGTAGAAATATAACTATACTATATAATGAACTGACATAAAATGTCAATTAAATTTTTTTGTGTTAAATGAGTCACACCTTAAAACAAAATCATGTTGTAAGTTAAGGTCTTTTAGAGGTTTAATGATATTTGTAATTTTTTTTTATTCATCATCAGTCATTAGTTACAAGTGTGAAAAATTGAAAATGCATAAATCTTATGAAACATCATGGAACCAACGTGTTTAACATGTCTCCATGTTCCCCTGAATACAACCAAAATATGATTCAAGCTAATTAATGTCCATGTTTTTTAATAAATGAGAGAAGTCTATGAAGTTTTTCTTAGTCACAGCAATAATAGGGCTTTCAGTAAGATCATTACGCCAAAAAAAGATCTATCTTCACTTTTTCCATTTGTTTCCTCTTCCTCACAAAATAATCTCAAAAACCATCTGCGCTGGGAGTAAAATTACACGTTGCCCAGCTCTCTCTTTCTGTCATCTAAACCCGTCTTTATGTCTCGCTGTCTGTCTGCCCTCAAAGCTCCTGTAAAATCACACAGGAAGCAAACGCTGGGGGGAAAAAACAGAACACTCAAATGTAAGAGGCTTGTGGACATCTCAAATGCACTCAGAGAGGCCATTAATAAAAATAATTAGCACGGGAGATGGGCGGAAAAAACGGGGGGCCGGCTTGGCTGATGCAAAATCTCATTTCTGTTATTTAATTTATCAGAGGCTGAAGCAGGAAATCCACCAATCATTTTGTTAGACTACAGAGCTCCTACAACAGGCATCTCTATCCTTGAAGGACACGCACACATGAATACACACAGATCCCATCATCAGCCAGAAGGGGCTGAAGGGGTCATTAGTGAAGGAAGAAGATCAGATATCACCAATTCATCTTGGTCAAAATGATTAGAGAGACACACACAGAGAGAGGGATATATAAGGCGGTGGTTGTGTGCATTCCTGGTTTAATGTACTATTGTGATCTTGGAGTCATTAATCAAACACCAGTAGACACACGCCCACATAACGTTTCACACACACTCGCACGCAGTGGAGGTTCAGGTTCAGAGAGGTCAAGGTGATTATTGTCATTGTAACTCACAGAAGTCAGCAGCAAGCTGCAGTTTGTTCTAGAGGGTAATCATTTAAGTCTACACTAACACACGCGACATAATCACAACTTTGTTGAAACTGCAAACGAGCAAAACGCGGTGGCATACAGAGGGAAAAAAATGAGAGGTAATCAAGCTCCGTCAGTGAAGTAGCCAACAGCTGGAGCTGTAAATTGCTAACTGTCTCATACCCGAGTCAGATAATGATGTGGCTTGCCAATAAATCTGAACGGGTCAGCATTAGAAAAACTGGTTGCAGCGTTCCAAGATGTCGCCTGATTCGCTTCTTTGACAGTTGCTTACTGCCCACATATGCCAAGACCAATTTTCAGGCTTGCACTAGAGTTAGTTGAGAGTACGCACATTAGAGACTTCCTCTGGCCAAGCCAGCTGACTTCCTGTTGGCTCCCAGTTTGCACACATTTAAACAATTACCCAATTGAAACAAGCAGCAAAGACAGCGAGAGAGAGAGAGAGAGAGAGAGAGAGAGAGAGAGAGAGAGAGAGAGAGAGAGAGAGAGAGAGAGAGAGAGAGAGTGCATCAACTGGACAAGCAAAACAACTGAAACTGCAACAAGTGAATGAATTAGGGGTGTAAGAAAATACTGAAAATATCAAGTATTGCAATATTATGTTTTGTGACACTGTATTGGTTCTAAAAACACATCAGTTTTTAATTAATAGTTTACATGCAAAGGTTAACTCGGTCAATACATTACTTCACTTGCAAGGGTATGCACCCTCTCCAAGTAGTCATACTGTGTGATGTTGGATGTTACAGGGACTGTGATAAATGCAAATGCAGATCACAGTAATAGATTTCATAAAAAAGTCCCACCCTTATTCCTTCTTCCTTCTTCTAGTGCTGAATCATCAGCCCTGTATCATGATACATACCATATCATCAGATTCTTGCCAATACACAGCCCTACTATAAATATGAATGCACGTATTCAAGCCCACATCATACATAGGCCCCAGTATGTAGGGTATAATAGAGCATCACCCATGTCAAGTTCATCTGTACATCCCAACATCACATACAATGTCTCAATGGGCTTTACAGGCCCACACAAAGACAGCTGCCGAGCCAGCCTAAGCTCTCTAAGCTCTCGAGAAACACTGAGGGACTAACAAGCACAAGGCTTGCTTGTCTCTTATCTCAGTAGTCCCTTTGTGGACTTTTCAATAGGCTTATCATTCAGACAACAGCAAGTTAAAAAACAAACAGCTGAAGCAATATTATCCAACACAAAAAGCAAGTATAAAGCCTAACTATCAAAAGCACAGGCCACTTACTTTCTTCAGTTCAAAAGAAAAATAAACTCACCTTAAGCAGCCGACTTAAGAAAACTCTATAGGAGACCCGTTTGTTATCTTATTGTCCCTTTGCGCAATTTCGAATAGATGATTCATCCAGAAAATGGTGATTAACGCAATATAAAGGGAAGAGAAAACAAGCAAAAATATATGGGACATATCTTACTTACTTGAATCAAAAGTAAAATTGAGCAATAAAACTCAAGCAGACACATTTCATCCAGTTAGATCTTCGTTTTGAGCACAGTGGATATTTTGATTTGCAAAGAGGATTAGAAATAAAAATAAGTGACAAAAATAACTTTAGATTGTGTTATACTGAGTACTTCTTGAAGGAAATAGTAGGGTACCCATATGCTTTCATTTGTGGATCTCCCAGGGTACACACATACACAAACAAACACACAAAACCACTTGGCAACAACCAAACAGACAAACACTGCCAAACAGGGAATCAAATAATTCGGGCAAGCAGTGTTAGTCAGCACTGCAGCTCCTGATGCGTCAGTATTGAAGTACTCTGTGTATTGTACTGTAGTTGATAAAAGACTCAAATATTCTGCAGAACATATGGCAGAATGGACCCAAGCAGAGGAGGGAGGTAGTGTAAACAAAATAAAAAAGGAGAGAGGATGCTAGAGGGATATGAAGGCTGTATGCTGGGCAGGAAAACAGCATGTAGTGTATGTCTCCTCACCTTAAGTAGCCAATTTAAGAAAACTCTATCGAAGACCTGTTAGTTTGTTATCTCATTGTCCCTTAGTGCAATTTTGAAAAGACAATTCATTCAGACAATGGTGATTAACAAAATATAATAGGACGAGAAAACAGGCAAAAATATATTGAACTTATCTGAATCAAAAGTCAAATTAAACAATCAGACTCAAGCAAACACATTTCATCCGAGTTCAGTCTTCGTTTTGAGCACAGTGGGTATTTTGATTTGAAATATGAATATTTGAATATCTGATTTGAAAGAGGATCAAAAAAAATAAAAATAAAAATAAGTGACAAAAATAACTTCAGATTGTGTTATATCGAGTACTCAGTAGGCACCCATGCGCTTTCATTTGTGGATCTCCCAGGGTACAAACATACACAAACACACAAACCCACTTGGCAACAACTAATCAGACAAACACTGCCACACAGGGAATCAAATAATTCGGGCAAGCAGTGTTAGTCAGCACTGCAACTCCTGATGTTTCAGCATTGAAGTACTCCGACTGTGCATTGTACTGTTGTTGATAAAAGACTCAAATATTCTGCAGAACATATGGCAGAAAGGAATCAAGCGGAGGAGGGAGGTAGTGTAAACAAAATAAAAAAGGGGAGAGGATGCTAGAGGGATATGAAGGCTGTACGCTGGGAAAGAAAACAGCATGTATGTCTCCTGTCAGACAACACAAATACATCTAATCCACAAACACAAGCAAACGCATAGAAAACCTGTCAGCAGTCAGCACATATGTCACATACTGTGCCCTGAAACAATGCTCCTCTTGAAGTCACAGTATTTGTGAATTCACAAAAAGGCAGCTGTCACCAACCGTTTTTAAGTGTTGCTGCAGACTTCGTTCAGATTAGAATATTTCTACTGAGATACATTACTTTATTCTGTGCGAAACTTTTCAATAATATTTTTACTGTTTGCGGGTCTCATAAGGGGGCGAGTCGTAAAATCAAATGAGTCCTGAATCATGGTAGTGGCTGTGGGTAATAACGGTTATGATGATAATGTTGGAGGTTGACTGCAACAAAGGGACAGTGATGGAAAGTATCCTACCGTGGTCTGTGATTTTACAAGACACCAGATAGAGCTCCTTCAGACTTCTCCCCTCCTTGGCGATGATTTCCACACACCTACAGAGAGACACAGAGAGAAAGAGCCAATGCTTAAAGTGTCACCTGAGGCATCTTTGTTCTTTATATTGCGTTTCACTTTAGCTTGAAGGCAATTTTGACCTGCCTCAAAAACAGTGAAATACATGCAGAAAACTCCCTCTGTTACGCACACACACACAGTAAAGGTTAAACAGTACAGCTGCAGGGTCATAAACTGCTCACATATTCTGCTTCTTTTAACACACACATCAATAATTAAACACCTGATCTGATTAGAGAAGCATGCACTAACAGCACGGGTGTGCGTGTGTTTTTGTGCATGTAAATGCATGTACAAACACACACATATAGTGAGCTCGCTCACTTCAAAGAGGAATATCTGCATTCAGCCCAGCGCCTGAGCCCAAAGGACCTACAGGGTGTGTGTGTGGAGAGACAGTATACACCAGGGAGGGCCAAGAGGAAGATCAGAGTATCTGTATCAAATGATTCTCTTTAAATGCCTCTAATGAGAAGAGTGTGTGCAACAACTAGATTCTGATCAACGCATTTGACCCATTAACCTTCAGGAGAAAATGTTTTGATCTTTATGCTGGTGTTCTAGCATGAATATTAATGAGACAAGCACACACACACACACAAACACACACACACACACATATATAATAAATACTGTACAGCTCTCAGTTTAATGTGAAAGCAGAGGTGGAAAAAAAAGCAATGTCAAGCTGTCTTCCGTCATGTCAAAGTGAAACAGGGAACAATATTTGTGCTCATACACTTTCACGCAATATGACTGACAACTGGGGTTGTTCTGAGATGCACTGCTCATATTAAACTCGCTATCTGCTGGCTTATCTCACCACTGGGCCAAGCGTGATGCGTGAGGACTTGTTGAGAGAATTTGAGCCTCTCTTCTTTCATGTTGTTGTTGTTTTTTTGTTTTTTTTTTAAGCTGCATCAGGAGTGAAAATAGGATGCAGATCAACAGGGGATTCAGTACAGCAAAATTTCCTTTTGAACAAAGCATGATTTTTAAGCTTGTGTTATTTTGAGTACAGAATTCATTTAAGACGACACAATTCGTGGATGTCACTTGACGTGTGACATATCACGCTGTAGGATCAAGTTGGAAAAAGTGGGAGGAAAGTTAAAATGTGTGTGATATTTCTAAAAAATCTGAGTGGAGCCAAAGCTGTTAAAATGTGCACTGGCCTATCTGCTTTAGTTCACTGGGCTGCATCTTCATGTTCTCACCTTTTCTATCAAATTTCTGTTAGGGTGGCCTACGAGTCTCCCTCAGGTTGTTGTTCTTTTCCTCCCTTTTCATTGTCCTCCCACCTCTCCCTGTTTATGTTTCTCTCTTCCTCCCTGCCACTAACTCAGTCCCGCCCTTATTCCTTATTCTATCTTACACTCTTTTTGTCTCCCTGTGAGATGTAAAAAACAAACACTCTCAAAAATAGAGAAAGACCTGTTGCAAGTGGTCATCCCTGACCCAACCCTGTGCTGTGGCTATAGATTACATCAACAGCAGGATCACAATATCATGTCATGTGCCTAGGGGCTATATGGCATTAGGGCTGCTAATGAATGAATGCATTGGGATTAGTTGGTGAGGAAACAGATAAAACGAAAATAGTGATTCAGGGATACAGCCGCGAAGGCCGAGGCGGAGTGGATCCTCTGGGAGCTTGTTACACCGTGCCCGGGTCCCCAGGGTCAGAGCTGAAGCAATTAGATCAGACATCAATGAATGAGGGAGGGAGTGGGGAGTGATGGAAAGTGAGTACAGCAGGAAACAGGCTGAGTAAAAAAAATCACTACAGAGGCTGAACAGAGACAGAGGGGGCACATCATAGGAGACTGAGAAGTACGGAAACAAGGGAGAAAAAGAAGAAGGAGTAAGAGGCCATTAATAAGGCCGGAGTGAGGTGAAATGGGAGGACCGAGGAGACAGCAGAGGAGACGAGGGAGGCCAGAGCAGTGGTGAGGGATACGAACACTAAGGCATGGATCATGCCACATGAAAGGCCTTCAAGAAGCAACAAGCTCCCACCCACCTCCACTGAAACCCCACAAGACTCAGCTGACATGAATTAGTGATCTGCTCGCTTTCAATGATGTACAGAGCTGGTGACAAAAGCCCCGGTCGGACACGGCGTGCATACTGAGCATTTAGTCAGAGGCGATGCTACCGGAGATGGTGCTGAAGGGAGGACATTAGAATGCAGTGTGGGGAACAAGTCAACGGTACGGCAAGGTGATCAAGCTGGAGAAGGTGCTGATGAGGCTTAAAACGGGAGGAATGAGCAGGATGAGGAGAAGAATGAGAGGAGAAATGACAGTTTTAAGAGAAAGAAAAAAATTAGAAAGAGGAAGGAGGAAAATGAAAAAGGAGGGACAATGGCATGGAGGCATGGAGAACACAAAATGGTAGACGGGAAGATGTGTCAGCAGAGATTCAGGAAACGTGTCGTGTAGAGAGGCTACATGCAGGATGAGATGAGCCAGACAGTATAAGATGACAAAAATGAAGGTTGAGTTTAGAGGAAGGTTAATTGGGAGGATTTTTGAACAATAACGAAAAAATTAGCACGACAAAGGAGTGCAAGAAGATGAGGAGGAAATTATAATGAAGGGAATAAGGCGAGAAAGTCTCTGCTATACCACAGAGGGCAAAAGATGCTCTTATAAATATCATTGACGCATAAAAAAGTCCACAGAAAACATTTTGTTATAGTTATGTAACTAGGTAATATACAGCTCAAGGCCACTTTTTTCCAATAAAATGACAATAAAACAGTCTCCATGACAACTAAAGGACTGCATGTTTAACGGCAGGCAGGCGGGAAAAAGAGGATCATCAGGGGTCAGTGTGTGTTTGGCTCACTGTCACCACGCTGTCGGCACAAACAGCTAGAGGTAAACAATAAAACCGTCACCTCTCTCTCTATCTCAGTCTCATACAAACAAAATCAAACTTTGGTTCGGCTCTTGGCATGTCTGAGATTTGGGGGAATTTCTCTTCCTTAAACACAAAGTCATGCGCACATTTTCCATCTAAATTGAATTACTGGAGCCACACAGCTGGACCTTGAGGACGTTGCTTAACTCTAAAACATAGTCTATATTTAATTTAGTTTTCTTGCCAGCTAATGCTGCCTGCCAAATAGTTTAGCCTTTGTTGGACTCCACTCTGCAAGATAAGAAGCTGAATTATAGTAAATAAAGAGTCAGCCCTAACTGATACAACGCATCTCTGACCTGAAAGAGAAAAAAAATCATCAGGAAAAAAAATTCCACAATAACCTTTCCGCATATTCAAATTTAAGTGTTCTGAAAAATAACAAGACTCTATTTTCATGTATTACAAAAATCTAGCATGAGACAGGAGACTTTGGCCAATCACAGGTCACTTCAGAGAGAGCAATCCCTATTAGCTGCTCTCTGGCTGGTGGGCGGTGCTTGGTATTTCCTCAACAGATCTCAACATGGCTGCTGGTCACGAACTTTCTAATTTTACAGCTCAACAGTACGCTACAAGATGTTTCTGAAAATATGTGAGGTTAGAAATACGCATTACAGTAACAGATTATTGACTCATACTTGATCAGCACTGCCAAGGTTAACCGTTCGCGAATGATTGACAGCTGGCTCATAGACGGCAGCTGGACAGCAGACTCCAGATCAGCTATGATTGGTTGTTTTCCTCGGGTCTGTGAAATTTTGCAGATGCCATTTGGAGCACCAGAGGACACCGGACATTATCTATCTCATGCACTATTGTCCGGACTAAGTAACCATTGTATAAAAATATCTTTTCTTAATTTGCTCCATTTCTACCCACTGCAGCTTTAATGACCGAGGTAACATTTTGCAGAATAACTGTAACAGGAAGTAACACTAATAATCTCTTAGGTGCAGATCTAGCTCTACAATATATGTTCATAGTATCAGGAGAAAAAAATACAGTAATTTGCCTTGCTGATATATAATTGCTCTTCCCTTGGAGTTTATAAGAAGACTCAACTCAATTATGCTGCTTAGTTTGAAACCATGGTAACTACATCAGCGTTAATTTATCTTGTGATTAACGAAAGCATTTTCCAGGCTCTGTGCATGTAAATGAGGCCCTAAGGTATGACGAGCTAAGTGGTGTGTAGATCAAGGTGGAAATGCCGCTGACAGACTTTAAACATCCATTTTTATTTCCCAGCATTCAATTTAGTAGAATATAGAAATATAGAATATAATAATAAAGCAGCTCTATATTGTGCTTAGAGAAAAGATGCACCGATATGGGATATCAGGCCGAACAGCTGTATCGGGTGTCAATCAGACCAATCTATACAATTCAATTCGCTGTTCATATACTGGAATTTGAATCCAGTTTAAATTTTGGCTAATTTGTTGCTGCATTTAAAAGTTTTTCAGTTGTAATTTTTACCAAGTTTCTGATGTACAATTTATTATTTTAATACAATTCAGGACATTTATATCTATGTATTTATTTTCTACATTTTGTTTTACAAATTGGAGTCAAAACAGGTGTTGCCTTACACATAAAAGAATGATCCCAGTCACTGAAACACAATGAGGCATACACCTTACTAATTAAACACTGGAATCAGATCAGTACTTGGTATAGGCTGATACCCAAAGCCCAGGTCTCGGTACCAGCACAAGTCAGATCAGTGCATCCTGTGCTTAAAGCTCCCCTATTGGACATCTGCCCTTTATCTGCAGTTTGCTCATGTGTGAATGTGTGTGTTTTGTTGTTCAACCAGAGGTTAAACCTTGACAAAGCCTAGTGATTGTCCCTTAATCCCAGCTCACTGTTTGATCAAACCTAATCTCTTCTATCAGCTTGTTGCCACAGTCATACTTTAAATTAGGAACATTTGAACGGTAATTTAAGAATCATATTTTGCGTTATATGCTACTTTTTGTTATTTTCCACTTAGTTTTTTATATTTTTTGAATGCCATCCTGTAATAAAATGGTATAATAAAAACTCCAGAGTAACGGCTAGCATTTTCACTATCAAACCTGCTGTTAGATTATGATATAGGGGACAAATAAAGTTTCTATTTACAGAATCTACCTATCTGTCTATCTATATATCTATCTATTAAAATCAATCAAAATACACTGTATTCATTCTTGTGGAATATTTTTTCTTCAGCACCTTGTTCCTTATTGTCCAACACATGTTCACTGGTTTACAATTTAATTTCTGTCTTAAAACTGCTCTCATAGAGTCTCACGGGAGACTTCCAACCATCTTATGGTCCACAGTGAGGCTCAGCGAGGACATGTGAGACAAGAAAGGAGGGACAAAGGGGGCGAGGGACAAACCAGTGTGTGTTGTTTGTGCTTGTGTGAGTGAGTGCATGTGTCTCTCAGAGGTGAAGCTAATCTTCTTTTTCGCAGCATAGCCAGAGGTATCCACGCAGACAGGCAGCGAGGAGAAGAATAGCAACAATACTTGAGAGAAACAGAAGTCCATATTTATCACAAAGACTGCAGACAGTCTTCCAGACAAACAACATGTGTAGCGCTTCTCTTTAGCTAGCCCGTCACAATGGAGCGGGAACAAAGAGGCTGCTGGGAGAATAGCTGTAGGTAGGGACACTAGCACGGTGCTGCTGACCAACACAAGGCCTTGTCTCATCCCGCTCCTCACACGGCCCACAATTACACGGCTGTCTGGCCACACAAAGGGAGCAGGAAATAGAAATGGATGATTTCTGAGAGAAGAGGGCAAAAAAGAATGAAAGTAAGCATGAAATGTATAAAGAAAAGCGGTTGAAGGTCTAGGGAGAGGATGAAAACATAAAAGGAGGAGGAGGAGGAGGCAGCAGCAGAGACTTCAGACTTCCATGGCTGTCTTTAGACTTAATGAAATGGAAGGGCGGAGCAGCAAAGAGGAGGAGAGCAAGGCAAGACGGGGTTTATACTTCTGAGGAGAGAGCTCTTGCAAAATGATTCTTGCTGTAAATTTTCTTTATATCGCCCATAAATCCATACACAAGTGTAAGGAAGCCCGGTTCTGCTTCCTCAGACGATGCGCAACACTGAGTTTCTGGAATCCTGGGAAAAAAAAAAGACTTTAAGACTTTTTCATTGGGCTAATATAAATGGATATAAAAAATATCCAATACGTCAAAAGAGCCCTTCAGTAAGCAAATACTTCAGCAACAATCTTAAAATGGAGCAATACAGGTTTTATTGAATGTGAGGGAACATGTTCATTGCTTTTGAAATTGCTGACCCTGTGATAATATGTGTGGACTTGGACTATTGTTCTGTTGCTGATTTGAGGTGCAATTAAAGTTGCGTTTTCAACAATATATCAGCAAAGGGATCATTTCATTTTCTTGTCTTGAAGAAGCTGTTTGCTGCTTATTTTAAATGGCAGAATGAAGAATATCTTGAACAGAAATGAAAATCATCTGAGACAAATAGATCAATCACAATCATGTTGGTATGTTTGCATTTTGTCATTACATCCTATGGATTTTATGGCTGTCATAAAAATGAAAAATCAAAAAGATGTTGCTTTACATGTGCTTCAACATCCACATCGTTTGTAAATACATAGTTATGGTTGAACTATTTTTCTTTTTAACTGGCTTGGTCAAGAAGGTTTTATTTGATAGTGGTTACCAAAAACAACAACAAAGACTAAAGTTAATTATCAGGTTTTTTCCACATTGTTCTGTGCATGAGATAAATCATACCCTCGTGAGGACACATATGATTGGCTGATATGAAGGGAGACATGTGATTGGTTACAGATAATTCCCTGATAAAAAAGCACATCGGGGAGTCTCATAAAACCCACACAAATGCAGTGAAGTTTACACGTGGCCGGCAGTTTGTAAATGCTCTGTATATAAATGTAACAACATCCAAATGTGTTTTTAATGAAACTTGCAAATACTTTTATATACATATATTTGTGGATTTTTTTTTTTTTTTTTTTTTACATTTATATACAACGATAACTTTTTTGTGTGTATTGAAAAATATTTTTGAGAGTCATTTATACTGTATATACATAAAATACATTTGTGAATCTTTCTGTGTGCAGTTGTGCATATTGAGACTGATCTGACCCCATACGCACTTACTATAACTTCTTAAATGTAACTGTGACAAACAGTTCACAGATGTATCCCATATTTGTATATTGTTATGATAAGAATAAAAATTATAAATCCAGAAACCAAGCAGATACACTTTTTTTTTTTATCTCTATCTGTTTGAGCGTGTCTATTTGTGAGTTTGGTTTATGTGTGTGTAAGTTCCAGTCATCTGAATCAGGGTCTGCTTCAGCAATTAGGGCCTGGATGATTTCCCAGGCTAGCCGGCCGTACCCACCGCTCGAATGAGAATCGCATTCCTATTGTATTCCACCACCGTTAATCATGTTTTCAAATGACTCTGCAAAACGGCGGGGCCTTCCAGCAGCTTGTCATCAACCTGCTCAAAAATGGGCCTATGGGGTCATAACTGGAGCCATAAAATGCCCATCATCTCCAACTTTCCTGTCCAACCTGTGCTTTTGTTTCTTTATTTGTCTGGGAGAGGAGAGGTGAACTCCGAATGAGCACGCTCTTCGGGTCAACACAGCCGACAGAAAGCAGAAACATGAAGGCCTTGATATGTGCTGCTGTCTCCTCTCATTCTCAGTAGAGGCTGGGTTCGTTGAATGCTTGAAGCATTTTACCCAGCTCTAAGTATTCTGTAATTGCAGAGTAAAACACTTCAAGTACTCCACAAAAAGCACAAGTTTCAATACAGAGATGCCAGGAGCTCTACTCAGAGCAAACAGCCATTTATCAGTTCTGGAGCTGCACATTAAACAATGTTGAGTTCAAAAGTGCATAAGACTTCTGGAGATATATATTCACCTGTAAAGTCATGGTTGTTATTATGTACAGCATCAGCCACCAATTTCACTAACTCCAAAAACAAGCGTCCCTCACAAACCACCTGATTTATCCATCAGAAACCAGAGGGAAAAGCCAATTAAGCACTTTGTGAGGTTATGTGGCAGTTTAAGCCCATCCAAATGGACAGCCTGTTGCCTTGCTGACGAGCCTCCGTCACGCACATGCACAAAACGGCATTTTAAAGCAGCTCCAGAGGAAAACAAACTGACCCGACACCGCTCACATGTGGATCTCATAGCTCTTTACTCTGCATCTATGGTTCCTTCCGCAGTTGCACCTCAGCAACTTCCCAGAGGACACGCAAGTGAGACACTGACCTGTAAATGAAGAACTGGAAAGCAAAGCAGTTCTGTAAAGTAATGCCATGCCCTATCTGCCTCCACGGTCAGCCCACTGCAGCTATAACACAATAAATAACTCAGGAGAAGATGAGCACTGCCCCGTGGCAGATGGCGATAAGACTTACAGCCTCAGGTCTGAGCTTACACAGTGGCGTTTGTGTCTGTGCAAGTGTGTGTGCATGTGAGTGCAAGAGAAAGTTAGTGGAGCTCTGCCCCTGTGAGACGAACAGTTAGGCTAGAGATGGTTGCCCATGATAGATGTAGCTGTGGGGAATAAAAGCAGTGGACACATCTGCTTTCTCTGTGTCTGTGTGTATATTTATAAAACATGAAATAAGGTAGAGCAGGGGGGAATTACTTAAAACTCAATGTATATGTGCTTGATTATGGCATCCACAGCTTGAACTAGGCTTGTGTATCTTGATTTTGCAAAAAAATTAAAACCTTTAGTAACTTTCATTTGTACTGTAAAAAGCTAAGTAGTTAATAATGTGATCGCAAAAGAGATCCTCTATTTTGGTTTCACTGCAATGCGGTTATGTGGTACACATGTTCAAATGCAGCATATTCTAAACTGTCAAATACGGGGGGGTTAAAAAAGCTATGGAGAGTGGAAAGAAATTAATTTAATACCTTTTTATTAGGGCTGTCAAAGTTAAAGCGATAACGTGTTAAGGGAAAATTTATTTTAACAGCAATAATTTCTTTATCACACTCATGCAAACTATATTTCAGAATTCGTAGCAGGCTAGCTTTTAAAGCTAGAGTGAAGATATTTCATCATGTGACCCTAGAAGAAATCCATCGGTACCAGCCATGTTGTACTAACTTGTATTAAGGTGACTAAATTACACTACAAATGTACATTCAATTTTGGCGAGGACAAAATGTCATATCCATTTTCAAAGGGATCCCTTGGCCTCTGACCTCAAGATATGTGAATGAAAATGGGTTGTATGGGTACCCATGAGTCTCCCCTTTAGAGACACTTTATGATAATCACACACATTTTATACTGAAGTCAACACACTAACAGCTGTTGTTAGGTACATTTTGAACAGATAAAAAATGTGGGAGACAAAGCCTATTAATTGTGATTAATCATGGACAATTATAGGATTAATTGCGATTAAATATTTTAATTGATTGACAGCTTTAGTTTTTTGCTTTTTGTTTTTGAAACAGGCCCCTGTTTCTCTGAAATCCTGTCAAAATAGCATTTCATTATGAAGAGCAGATAATGCAACCAATAACTAGCAGCCAGCAGCCAGTATAATAACAGCATCTTGTTTCAGACACTAAAGAAAACAGCCAGTCTGACGATGATAAATTGAGGTTAGCGTGCCCCTCGGGGCTGCACATCGTAACTCTTCTGCTCCGTGTCCACATGCAGAGAGAGGTGAACTATCGTAGTGTTTACCAATAGGCCTGACACAGTGGCACACGGTAACACACGGCGTACACCCTCCCGCCCACTCAGCCATGGCTAATTGCTCTGCACTTTGATTACCGCCATCTATTTTAATGAGAGCTTACGTTCTCTACCGCCCGCTCTCTCTGTCAAACGCACATGCAAATACACTGGTGCACACATGCAGGAGTGTGTGAATGCCACATGGATGTGCATACACACACAGAAAAGAGAGGAGAACAATACTGCGTAGCGTGTTTGTCCCGGTAGCAGGAAATTGCAGGGTGTTCATTAGGCTAATGGATATGAAGAGGAAGGGAGAAGGGGGATGAAGATAGAACGGGGGAGGACAGGATGAGAGGGTGGGAGGCCACGGAATTATACCACAACAAATACTGCACAATGGCCCAACAAGTCATACTGCGGTGTGTAATTTCCTTGCTGCTATGATCGAGAGAGGAATGCTTCAATTACACAGACTGGCTTTAATTATGCTGAATTTGCCTCATAAGTCGGCTCCTGTTGAGAACGAATGAGCTGTTGAGTTTTTGGTGCTGCCGCTCACCGCTCCGGCAGGTCTGCTGGGCGGACTCGGCTTCATTAGGATCACTGGTGTACCAGCACACACACCAGGATGACAAAGCCTGATCAATGGACTCACACTGCTCTAAAGACTGAGGGAGAGCAGAAACAGTAGATACCGAACTGGACAGGGTTGCAGATCGATGGGGGAAAATGTGTGCTTTCCAGTGTGGCTTCCATCATTCTTTTATTTTCCTTTGCACACATTGTAGCTCCTGTCATTCAGGCAGTACAGAGTCTTTTCCTCAAGTTATAATACTTCATATTTTTCTCCTGGAGAGTGGAACAACGTGAGCAGACCACGCTACGACAGCCCCCGACTATTGTGCTTAAGAAAAAGCACATGAGCAGAATGTAATGTGCATAAAGACCAAGAGAAGCCGAGAAAGAAAAAACACTGAAAAGAATGAGGAGTGCAAAAGGAAAGAGAGCATTAAAGGGATGGAGCGCGACAACCACACTATAACCACAGCTATGCCGGATCACATCGTCACACTCTGTCTCATCACTTTACGAGACGTTAGGTCGTCCATGAAACTAGTTCAGCATGTTTAGTGTAGCCATCGTCACTACCACACACACACACACACACACACAATTGTTGAGTTGGAAAATGTTGTTCCAGGAAAACAGAGCTCCAAATACTGCCACGATGAGGTCAGAACACTGTATGGTAAGTCAACTAGAAAAGGTGAATATATGTGAGTTTCATATTTCATTCCACGTGTAATAAAAACTCTAATTCGTACAGTGTGAATGAACCTGAAGCTGCTCCTCACCCTGGCAACTATCAGCCCTGACCTCTTATGTCTGGAGACCCCCCGTCTGCCTCTGTCTCAGTAGCAATATAAGCAGGGGTAGCACTTTAACATCCTAAAACAGTGGCACAGTCTGAGAAACTGTTATTACACAAAACACTAGGCTACACATTTCTGTTACTTTAATACAAGCACCTCATTTCTATACCCTGACACCCTCTTGTTCTGGATATTATCACTGAATTGTCCTGTTTGATTTACAGCACATAATGCTTTCCTATTCCCTTGGTGGTGTTATCATACTATTAAAGCATCACACCTTACCAATACAACACACACTACAAACCTGCAAATGAAAAATAAATAACCTGTAGTATATAGGCAGACGGCTCTTGCATATAGTGTAAAAACTAGCTGCTAATCCAATTGCTCCCTCCGTGAGGATGAGAAAGGGAAAAGATCCTAATGAGAAACTGGTGGCTAAATAACCATGATGGTAATAACAGTGGGAGCGTCTCTCGGCGCATGTGTTTGACTCTGGTGACACATGGCCATTAGGTATTCATGAAAACAGATGTTGCTTGGCTCGCCAACTCATTGGCCAAAACACCCCTCGAAAAAGCCAGAATCCTAAATGAATTCCCCAACGAAACGCAATGTTTGATCCCACGCCAAGAAAAAGTGAGGAGATTTTCATGCTATAGGAGAAGGACAAGGGGGGAGGGGAGTGGGGATGGCAGATGAGGGGTAAGAAAGAAAGGGAGACAGAAGTGTAGTTTATTCCCCCTGAAGTTGCTGTCTTCCTCATAATGACTCTTCATCATCAAACCTCAGCTCTTTCTCCTCATGTCTAAAGATGCCATCTATGCTGTTAGCATGGGCTGAAGAAACCAAATCCTATTAGCTTGACAGCAAAGTCAATTTGTTGAAGCAGTCTCAAGCAGGCGACGCTCCAGTGGCTTATCACTGGCTAAGCAGACAGAGCTTAGGCAAGAGGAGGACAGAGGAGACTGGGTGAGGAGACAGGCGGAGGGGGGTCCGGGGGACTTTAGGTACTTGTATATACAATACTGTAAAAATACATTAGCATCTCTTTTGTCCCCTCACTCACCCCAAAAGGTCTGGAAATTTAACAGTTAATCTTTAAAAAAAATAAATGTAAAAACAAAAATGTAGTTTCATACTTTTTTTTCTGTTTTGTACTTTTTGGGTAATTTCTCTGAATTATTGGAGATATTTCCTTTGCTGTACTATATTTACTGTCAGCTGCAGTGGTCAGCATCCACTTTCATTTCACCTGGTCCGTAGCACTATGACTATGAAACAAGTGTGAATTATTTAGGTTGAAAAGTGTTAAAATACAACTAGTTCCAATGGCATCTAAGAGTATAAACTGAAATAAACTGCTTAATCTGTACTACGATTATTTTCTGTAAATTTGAGAACCCCTGGCATAAAACTTGAAAACTTTCAAATGCATGTGGACATCAAATCTGAACTAATTTGGAAAAACACAAAATGATAAAGATACATTTTACCCTTTCATCAGCCTATTTTCTTATAGATTGTGTATCGTATATCATTACATACGTATTTACAAGGCGTGTGATGATACGCAACATTAAAACGTGACGATACGCATCGTTGAGACAAAAACTGCATCGCAATATTTTAAGGATGTGATAAATTCATTTTGAAATGCGCTACTTTGGCTCTGATTAACCTCCTCTCTCTATCAGTGCTCTCCACTCAGTCTGGGTCAATGTCCCACCCACAGCACTATGTGATTGGTTACATGTCATCAGGCAGTCAAACACAGGCAACAGCCCAGAGCTGCTCTGTTAGCGGATCTGTGCTCTCTCCTCTCGCAGTAAGAGGAAAGATATTGTCAAAATTGTAATAAACATCCCGATCCTCTATGCTGAAGTTGCAAAAACACCACAATCTTCCACCCCAATCTATATATATGATGCACTGTTTCCCAGTTACACCACTGAAAATGTCCAAATAATGCATGTTGTGGTAGTGAGATTCAGTTAACTTAACAAGATAACAGCGTTTATTTATGTAGTCTTAGTTGTATCTCTGAGCCATGTTGGTGGCAGTGCAACTGAAACTTGTTTTAGCAGCTGATTTGTGAACGTTATATTACTCTATGAGACACTATGAGTTGGTGTTTTTACATGTACGTTTATGAATACAACATAAGATAATGTAGAGTGCTGTAGAGTAAAATTGAATACGATAACAAACATCTATAAACTCAGTTGTTGATCCATAATTTAGACAGCTGACTGGCAAAACAATCGATTGGCTCTAACGTTATTTCTTTCGTGTCACTGATCTAGCTGGTCCTCTCAGTCTCAACCAGGACTACTGAGTAACGTGACTGAGTCGGCCCTGAAGCAGCTCTGGGGGCATGCCTTCATTTTCAATGATGTCCAGAGTAAGATTGAAACCGAATAAATACATAGACAAAAATAGTTAAGGAAACAAACAGACACAAATAGATCACAGTTACATACAGTTACATTACAGAGTAGAACAGTGACCCATTCTAATACAAGATGATGAGGCTTTACCATGTTAGTAGTGATTACACATTACAATTAAGAAAATAATAAAAGATAAAATATAAAAATAATAAATGCATTTTATGTCTTTTGAATAAAAGGCTACTTTTTCAGTTATATATTTTCATCATTCAAGTTTTGTTAAAATTATCATTATCATATTGTGTAGCATTGTGAGCTGAGTGAATCGTCACACCCCTAGTATTATATTTTCAGTACTGCTGTTAGTGTGTTTTGATAAGCTGCCAGATGGACCAAAACTATTTTCCATTTTGGTGGACAACACCAAAAGGGAGTTGTATTCTCTTCTATTTCTATCGTTGTATATGTACATAACATAACGAGTATTAAAATCCCCACTCCAAACACTAGTGTAGAGGTTAATCACTCCTTTGTCTCTGGTTTATCTGTGTCAATCTTTGTCCTTTTAAAAGTGCTAATGTAAATGTGCTGTACATTCACCTGAAAACACAGGGAAGAGGATGCAGTTCAAGGGGATGGGGAACCAGATGTATAGCCTTTGTTCTTTTTGTTTTCCCAAAACGATTGATATTATAGTCGTCATCCTCAAAAATCTTCTATTTAGTGTGCTGGCAAATGACCGTGTCTGGTGGTTTCGAAAGACAGAGGGAGGAAGACAAGAGGAGTAGAAGAAGAACAGGATTTAATAGACAGTGTTGTTGATGGATGTGATTATAGCCTCTTCATGGTGCCCATCCATTCTCTATAGATTCCAGATGACAGCAGTCCTTGGACCCTCTCTTTCTTCCTCTACCTCCCTCCCTCTAAATGTTTTTCTCTTCACCCATGTATTTAAACATTCCATCCTCTTCTCCTGTCTTTCAGCCTTTCTGCTTCCCTTTATGCTCCTTTTCTCTTTTCTCTCTGCTCTCTAAACTCTGCGCACTTTGATTCCTCCACCCCATAACACCACCTTCTTCTCACTTCCCCTCTACCCTCTTCATGTGCTTCACAGGGAGCCAACAAACCACATCACATATCCTCTTTCTCCTCCCAAACAACCCCTCCTTCGATCCCTACAATTTTTTTCTCTTTAACGCTGCCTCTCATTCTTTCATGGTCATCATCCCAGCGCGCTTCCTTACAGTTTACGACAGTGTTCTCGTTTCCAAAGAAAAAATACCCCCTGATGTGTAGTACGTGTGTGCCACAAAACACATTAGCAGTGTTGAGTAAAACGCTATGACAAATGACAGCAGCCTGACGGTGGGGATCCCGCTGGTCATTCAGCCAGCCAGCTGAAGCACTGGAGTACGCTCTGCCACAATACCGAGGCTCAAAGTGAAACCAATCCTCCAACGCCATACAATATCTGCCTTAATCTTACTCAAGCTCTGCTCATTACACACTCAGCATGGGCTGGAGACAGGCTACACAAGGAGCTATCCAGCTGGGATTTGTACGCCAACTGTGTGAGAGTTTGCGTGTGTGTAAAGACGCAATGATGTGGTATCGCTATCACTGCAAGACAAAGCCACATTTAAGGGTGTGTAATACGCCATGACTCTGTACGCAGATCAAGTAGATTTATAGTCCGTATCATCTCCCTCCTTAAGAGACAAAACCATAGAGAATGTTAATTTCCACCGCCATAAACAACCATAATAAGCATTACAGTGACATGTGAGCATGTTTGCATGCCT
The DNA here is from genome assembly GCA_947000775.1 of Pterois miles. Lineage (NCBI taxonomy): Eukaryota > Metazoa > Chordata > Actinopteri > Perciformes > Scorpaenidae > Pterois > Pterois miles. Next base: position 11,009,086 of record CAMQGK010000058.1, on the reverse strand, counting down.
CCGTAACAATCAGCATACTGTGAATCTGTGTACATGACATGCCTGTATAGATGTGCTTCACCATATGTGCGTGAACATATACAACAATATATGTGCAGGAGTAAGGGTTGTACACATGGCTCCTTTTTGCCTCATTACCATGGCAAAAAAAAAAAAAAAAAAAAAAAAAAAAACTGACTTCATTCATCGCTTCCATCATGCGAGGTGAGGTCATGCAGAGTGAATTTAAACAATCCTAATTGTGGAGGGTGATAATGCACCCAAATAAAGACCAGCATATTTCAACCCGCAATAATGCCCTCTGTAATCCAACAACTTTTCAGCACCCTCCAGTATCCAGCTTACATTCAAGGACAGACGGAGAGAGGGCTATACCAAAAGCTGGAGGGCTGATATGAAAAACAGAAACAAAAATCTGAATAGAAATGAAGTTTTGAGTACAAAGACACACACTAATACACAAGTGAAAATCACTTCCTTGTATGCATTATTTTCTCGCATGCTTAAACAACCATGTACACACACACACACACACACACACACACACAGAAAGCGTACCCGAATCAGCAAACTGGAAGGTTGGTCTGGTATGGCTCCCAGTCTGCCAGTTCAGTTTTATGTCTCGGCTTTGATACAAATCCACACAGCATGGGAGCTCAATCCACCACCTGAGGTGTGTGTGTGTGTGTTTATGTATATGCGTGTGTGTCAGAATATCTGCGGGTATGAATGTCCAATCCACCACCTGTTTGTTAGCATAGAAAGCCAAAGTCTGCTCACTTCCAGAGGATAGAAGTGAGCAGAGTTGGATACTTGTGTGTATGTGCATGTGAGTATTTCCATGTGTGTAGTTTTGTGTGCACATGTCCTGCATGCAAATCTGTACCTGTGTGGAGTGTGATCCATTCTGTTTTCCACATGAAGCTGTTCCTCATTAATCAATTTATGGAAGGACAGCTATATGAGCCGAGGCTGTCTTCCACTTCCTCACAATAAAACCTCAGTGGGCTTCTTTCCTTCTCCGGCTCACATAACCCACCTTCTGGCCAGATCAGGTCATACACAGTAACAAGGAAACCACAATGAGGATCACTGGCCTGGGCCAAACACATGCCATAATTATTCACTCCTGTGGGTTTATATATTGTATACACTTTCAAGAAATAGTTTTTACTGAAACGTTAAGATCGTTATTTTCTTGCCAAATTTTCTTTTACAGCAAAGTTTGGGAGTGACCTAATGTCTGCACTGAAAGAAGTAATAATTTGCTGCCAAATTGTATAATTTATGGTGCTTTTTCCACAATTATGGATTATTAGCTTCTCATGACATTGTTGAATCGTGGCAGGTATAATGGCTATGAAGTATGTAACAAAGACAGGTGGTCAAAAAGAAAATGGATAATTATGCAATGACACCTCTGACAGCCATGGGCCAATCTGTTCAACTACATGTCCTATAACCTCAACTTTTCTCATTTCTCATGAAACCCCACAGAGAAGACATGACAAATGCAGCTGAACAATGTTTTATCCCATCTGACATCCCGACAACCAGGAAATAAACAGAAGCTGACAGCCAATCAGATCGCCCATCTGCTAGTCTGCCTCACAGTGGTTGGATCGCCCGACAAGTGGTGAAGGAATAATTTCTGTGAGGGACACACCCCAGAGATGGCAAGTGGAGGAGTGGGAGGGGGGATACAGGGAGAGTAAAGAGGGCAGCCACATGGCAACCCCCGGGCTATTTGATTGGTGGAGGCATGCAGGCAACAAGGCAGGAAGACCAGGAAATGTAATTCAGGGAGGCTGTCTGAATATGACATCTCTGGGAGCTATTCAATCTGCAGCCAAGCCCTCAAGTGGCGCCTCGCCTGGCATGGTGGCAGGGAGGTTACAACTGTGAGCTCACTGCCTGTCAACCTCACTGCACCCTCTGTGGAGAAAAAGATATGATGGCGAGAGGAGAGGAGAGGAGAGGAGAGGAGAGGGAGAGGGAGAGGAGAGGAGGGAGAGGAGAGGGAGAAGGAAAGGAGAGGGAGAGGGAGAAGAGAGGAGAGGAGAGGAGAGGAGAGGAGAGGAGAGGGAGAGGGAGAGGGAGAGGAGAGGAGAGGAGAGGAGAGGAGAGGAGAGGGAGAAGGAAAGGAATACTAGAATGATGAGAAATATATTTATATCCTGACAATGTAACTAAAAAATGGGGAGCCAAGAATAAACAAGATTTAAATGGAGTTTGTGAACGTCTGAAAGGAAAGGCAGAAGAGATGCCAAGAGACGGAGTCACAATGGGACTCTGAAGCTCGGGAGAACGAATGGGAGAAAGTCTGAGGAAGGAAAGGCAGAGTGAGTGAGAAAGTGATCCAGGCGCCGGCTGTGATTCTTCTCTGTCAGGCATGGCTCATAGAGAGTAGTGATAATTGACAACACTGGCTGACCCTCCCCGGACCACTCTATTCATTACAAAACCAAACAATCCAACCCCCCGCCCACCCCTTCCTATGCCTTAAGAAGTACATTAAGCAGCAGTACTGCCTAGCTGTGGAGTGGATCTAATACAGCATGCCTTGTTGCCTACAATTAGAGACTAGATTTGGCAATGTGCTTTAAAAATAATTTTTAGACATTGGAACTCAAGTACAACACAGTAATCTGTGCTTTTTTTTTTACCTTGCATGATTTATATGTGGCATCCACAGACAAAGGCTAAAAGCCAAAGTAGAAGTACAGCAATTTATCTCTGTAATTGCCATAAGATGGATCTGTCACAACATACAAACAAACATAAACAGGCTAACAAATGAATATAGAAAGTCATCAATAAATGTATAATCCTTTTGAAATTTGCCCCTCAGTGGCAACTCTCTTAGGTACATCTGAGCAGTCAATCCAATACAACTATTCCACCACAAATCTGCTCTTATGATGTCTGTAATGTTCATTTTTTGTTGGCACTGTCAGACTGTAGAGATGTTTATTCAGTTATATGTTTTAGCATTGAGGTCACAGTAAGTAGTTGTGTTGAGCTGGACTGCATTATATTGAGATGCACAGTATCAACTAATAATGTCATATTATTTTAATAGTCAGTATATTTAGGAGTGTGTTTGCTTGATTAACATGTGTGTCACTCTTGTGATGTTGACGCCACCCTCAGCTTCATGCCCAAGTTCTTGCTGCAATTAGAAATTCAAGACTACAAAACTTCCCTTAAAGCAGCACTGAGTAGAACTGGAGCAAATATGATTAAAAAGGGTTATTTTTACAAAACAGCCACTATATCCTGACAGTAGTGCATCAGACAGGCAATCTGAAAACAATCATGTGCCTTTGTGTCGTCCAGTGTCGTCTGGTGCTTCTTCTGGCATCTGCAGGATTTCACAGACCAGAGGAAAACAACCAATCAGAGCTGATCTGGAGTCTGTCAAGCTAGGCAAAAATGATCAAATATGAATCAATATTCTGTTACTATAATGCCTATTTCTTGTCTCAAATGTTCTCAGAAACATCTTGTAGTTACTGTTTGGCTGTGAAATTAGAAAATTTGTAATCCGGCAGCCATGGTGAGATCTGTTGAGGAAATACCAAGCACCTCCCACCAGCCAGAGCACAGCCAATAGGAACGCTCTCTCTGAAATGACCTGTGATTGGCCAAAGTCTCCTGTAAGGTTAGGTATTTTAAAGCCTGAAAACAGAGCCATGAGGAGGTGCAGAAGTCTCTCCGAACACTTGAATTACAATATGCTGAAAGGTTATTATGGATTTTCTGCCCAACGATGCCAAAAACATTTTACCTACTGACACTTAAAGCTTGTGTTAACCACATTTAGCTAAAACCCATTAAAATGTGCTAAAATGCTGACTCACTGAGCATTTTGATTTGACAGCAGCTAACTGTTATGTTCAATAACCTTTTCTACAAAATATGAGTGTGTTCACCAATGCCAAAAATATACTGCCTACTTAAAAAAAAAAAACAATACAGCTGATCTCACAGACTCAGGATGTGTACGGTTTACATGTTAACGTAAAATACTTTAACACTTGTCCCTGTTTTGAGCAGCATTTGATGGAACAAAAATACACTCCTACATAGCAAATGGAGAGCACACATGACCACATCTGGCCAACATGTGATGATGCTGTCTTGTATTTCAGCACAGCGCACCTGAACCATAGAGGAATGACATCATGGAAGGAAATGAATGAGGGTCTATGGGCGCTAATACTGTAGATCAGATGCTGCCATTCAGCACCACTCCCTGTCGTTCACATCCATTTGGCTTCCTTGCTGCCTGTTTTTTTTTTTTTTAATTTAATAGCAGCTCCTGAAGAATCTTATCAGTCAACTTATGACTTCACTGTCTGGTCCTTGCCAGTCAGCATTCAACCTCTGAGACAGGCAATGACAGCTCACTACTGGATACAGCTCCAAAATCTTTTATCGAGGCCATTCATTCATACGTGCATACAGATAGAGAAATTCAGAGAAACACAAAGACACAGAATCACTCACACCTCCCCCCTCTCTCCTACGCAGACACACTCATCTACCATTTCATCCCAAAGAGACTGTACACATTCAAACAAACAGAGGAGACGGTTATTGTCCGAATGCAATTATCTTGTACTGTCCATCTCCTTGACTGCTGTGGGACAAAGGGCTCTCTGTTGATGAGGCTAGCAGCGTGTGAATAGGAGGTTAGACATCCTTGGCCTTTTCCATGGCTGTGGACATTCAATCTGCCATCCACACATCCCAGTGGATCTGATAACACACAACAAGCCCCAGAGAGAGAGGCAGAGAAAAAAAAAAAAAACAGACGCTAATGGCTTCAGTATTGTGTGTAAATCCTCTCTTATCTGCCTGCTCTTTGTGTTAAGAGACCGGTCAAGGGCACCGGGAAAGAATAAACTCTATTACTGCAATGTTTTCTGCCAGAGCTCAACTCAACATAAACAGTTTAGACCATGCAAAAGAAAGCACACGTTAAGAAACACCACCATGATATTCCATACATGAAACACGCACTAACACATACACACAAAGCTTGCTATCGAGATTGATGCCAGAAAAGGCTGACCTGGCATTAGCCTGGAGCTAATTATTCTCAGCCTCTCCAGTTCTCCCATTGGAGTTGTCTCTCTCTCACACACACACACACACACACACACACACACACACACACACACACACACACACACACACACACACTAATTGTTGTGCTGATTCTCTCTTTACTGCTGTCTTGTCTGCGTCTTGTGGCGACAGAACAGTGAGAGGGAGAAAATTAGTGAAAAGGTAAAAGGAGTGAGGATGGGAGGAAAAGAAAAGACACGGTGGATTATCCCCCTAATCCCCCTGTCCCATTATAGGGGAGGCTCAGCCTCTAATACGTACAGAGTACAGTAGGAACACGCTTCTCTGTCTCTCTCCATCCTCTCTCACTCCTCTGATGCTCTTCCTTTCTACATCCTCAGCTCTGTCTGAGATCTTTCTTTCTTTTATCATTTTTACTCCCACTTTGTTTTGTTTTGACTACTGACTCTACCTCATGGATATCACAAGCTGTACTAATGTTATTACCTGACCTGTGTCTGTGTATTTCCAATACTTTTGTGGGGGCATTTTATACTTTTATGACACCAGAAGAGGGAACATGTGAAAAATGGCCCCAGCTAGCAGAGACCTTGGCCATTTAAATCAAAAGCAGGATTGGCAATTATTATTATTATTACTATTATTATTATTCCATGCATAAGAAAGAATACTGTATACAGCTGTACTCAGGACATGTAACAGCCATCTCACTCATTGTTTAAACTATAAACAAGCAGAAATACCACAATTGCACCATAAGCCACGATGTTCTGAACTGACAAATTACATTACAAACACTGACAACAGTAACATTTTCATTTTGGAACATAAAACAGAAAACTTCAGCTACTCAGTCCAACACTCTGGACTAGGCAGGCATGATGGGAGATGTGGGTCGCCCCTGTTGCTACGATACTCATGGCATTACCTGCATTTTACACTGCATAAATTAACAGCGAGCAGAGTTTAGTAAGTTAGTTAGTTATTTCGTTAACTAGTTAATTTCCTCACTTGTCACAGCTCTTCTACTCTTACTTGGTTTAACATTAAGTCACTGCATCTCCTGACAGAACAACACCATGGATGAATGATGAATTTCAGGCTACATGCCCATTTTTTCAGCTCAACATTGTCGAATCAGTGGATGCTGGTAGCGAATCAGTGGATACTGGTAACAAGTCACTACAGAGTAGAGGTCCACTGATTAATCGGCCGGCTGATTAATGGGGCCAATTAACTGGCATTTTTTTCATGATCGGCATCGGCCAACGTCTGAGCATATTAAGCCGATTTTCTAGCAGGCACATCAGCGGGCAGCCCAGTGTGTTCAGATGTTTAGAGACTCTTTTAAAAAAAAAAAATGCCTAGTGACAAATCTAGTGAGTTTTTCTGGTGTTATTGGAGTCTTTTGGAGATTTACGTGAAAGTATGTATGGTTCTTACTCTTCTCAACGACCAGCGGGAGCTGCCGTTGACCACTCCCCATCCCAAAGCACTCACGGTCGGCAGCCATACGCTAGTCTAGCAGCCGGTCTGACCCAGAGCCTCGTCGTGCAGTAGTCCCTCCTAGCTGCAGTAACAGCAGAAGACGCTCATCCCTCAGCATCCAGACTGCAAATGAATCGTGTATGCACAAAACCGCCGCTGGCTGGATGTAAATGTAAGATTTTCGTTGTCTTAAATAAATCACTGCACTAAAATCTGCACTGCATTTCACTCACACAGCCTGAGCCCTGGGCCAGACCGGCCGCTTATCGAGCAGTTTGACCCTCATAATGACAGTTTCATACCATTTTAAATGTCATTTATATTTATTTTAGACAGAGAAAGGTCAAGAAATGTGTGCTCATTTGTAAATAATAGTAATACTGCACAATTAAAATCCCATATCATATGGATCATCACGGCCATCCTGATTCTGTAATAAATCAGCATTGGCCATAAAAAAACATTATCGGTCGACCTCTACTACAGAGGCCATCTCCCAGTGCACAGACTGTCAGAAGCTCCATCACACCCATGGGTGACAAACCGATCTGAGATTTAAAAAAAAAAAGAGAGGAGATAAATAAGCTTGACAGTAAATGACAACAAAACTGTATTTTTGTAGATTTTAACACAAAGATTTATGTTTTGTTTTTGTAATGATTATGTATGTTGTGTTAAGATGCTGCTTCTCATATTGTCGACTGCTGCAATCAAATTTTTGAAACACTTTCTAAATAAAAAGGGAGTTCAGTTCTCTTCTTAAGAAGAATTTGAAAGTCCAGAGTGAAGTTTAGAAAGACTGAAGAACACAAACATCAGTCAGTATCAGTCCTTCCTCCTGTCCTCTGTCCTCTGTCCTCCTCTCTCTGCTGATGTGAACCACTACAGGTCCTGCTGGTAGAGAGGAGGAGCTGCTGTGTCTCAGCCAGCTGATGAGTTTACTACTAAGATACATGACAAACTAACCTAACAGTCAGACTACAGTGTAGCTGAGGGTTACGTTGCTCCTAAACTTCATGAAGATAATAAATCAATAATACAGAGGCCTGTAATCTGGACCCTCCTCAATAACAGCGCATCATCACTTCACTGCTACCTTTCCACCCTTCACAAAAAAACTCCACGGACGTAAACACTGGAACACTGCTTACTAAAAGGAACTAAAGTCATTCACAACTAAAATTACACCCTTACACAACTAAAATGATTACCATTCGCTGTTAGACGCCAAGCTAACATGCGGTGGTGAGATAATAACTGTGGTAGTGTAAGTACAGTGGAGGTGGTAGTCGTAAAATCTGGTCTTCCCTCGCCAAAATTGAGCCAATCACAACGCATCTTTGCCAGTATTATATCCCATACTCATGTTTGCCTGTGTCCTTGCCTCTTTCTATAAGCCTTGACTTCTAGTGTGACAATAAAAGCGATGAAGAAAATACATAATCTTCTGATAATCCATTTCAAATGAACAAAACATACATCATACACGATCTGAACCTTGACTAGCGAACCGAACGGTTCAGATTTTTACCCGAACTGTTCCCATCCCAAGACAAGTATTCATACATGAGAATATCTGGAAAGATGGTGACAGAGGAAAAGGTCATTAGTCATGTGAGTTAAATACTCACTATGCCACAATATCCGAAACCACCTCAAGTGAACAAAAAAAGTGTTTGCTATTGAATACATTTTAACAAATTAAAGTTTCCATATAGCTTTTCTAATGTGACACTTCAAAATGCACATAAAAATATGCAAATTGAAACACAGCCAGTGACACGGTCGGAGAGATCTCTCTGAATGAGGACATCTGTACTCCAGTGTCTAAAACACAAAGGTAGGAAAGAGGTCTACAGCAACAACAATGGCCTGAAACAGGTTCCAAGGCTGTGGGCTGTCAGAGGCTGGGAGTCTGGCTGTCTTCTTCTTAAGCTGACAACAAACACTGAATCCTGGACCCTCTTAGGTGCCTTCTCCTGGATGGAGTTGCTGCTCCTTACTTTGGCACAGTGAAAATGTAAAAAAAAAAAAAAAAAAAAAAAAAGACGATGTAGACAACTGCAGGCAAAATACTATAAATTGTGCACTTGACTTGCATGCATGAGTCCAATGTACACACACAGTGTACAGCACAAGATGGGAGGAGTAGATGTTGGATGTAATGAATTTGTCTACAAGCTGTTATAAAATGGCAGCTGGGAGTGTGGACCCCATCATCGGCAGATACACCCCTTTATTAGTTTACTGAATACAAGCACACACATACTGCTGCTAAAGTGTACTTCCCTGACTGCATACTTCAGTCTATACTACTGTCTGTCAGCAAATGAGCAAAATGTTTGAGTAGAAGAGAGGAGTGTGATGAAGGTGGTTCACACCTCTGTGTGTGAGTGTGTGTGCATGGATGTTAGTTTGGATACCTTACACTTAGCTAAGGGTGGACAGATGTCCATCCAGGAGGTCACAGAAGAACCCAGAACAGCATCTAAAGGGCCTCACTAGCCTCAGTTAAGGTGAGTGTCCATGATTCAACAATAAGACAGAAACTGGGCAAAAATGGCATCATGGGAGAGATCCAAGGAGAAAACCACGGCTGACCAAAAACAACACAAAGGCTCGTCTCACATTTGCCAAAAAACATCTTGATGATCTGAAGACTTTTGGGAAAATATTCTGTGGACTGATGAGACTAAGGTTGAACTTAATGGAAGGTGTGTGTCCCATTACATCTGGAGTAAAAGTAACACAGGATTTCATAGAAACAACCTCATAGCAACAGTCAAACATGGACAACTTGCCGTAACTGATGGAACCATGAATTCTGCTCTCTACCAGAAAATCCTGAAGGAGAACGTCCGGCCATCAGTTTGTGACTTCAGGCTCAAGCCCACTTGGGTTCTGCAGCAGGACAATGATCTGAAACACACCAGCCAGTCCACCTCTGAATGGCTTAAAAGAAACGAAATTAAGATTTTGGAGTGGCCTGGTCAAAGTCCAGAGTTCAATCCGATTGAGATGCTGTGGTATGACCTTAAAGAAGCCGTTCATCTTCAAACCGTCCAAATGTGGATGAATTAAGACAATTATACAAAGAAGAGTGGGCCAAAATTCCTCCACAGCCAAGTAAAAAACTCATTGCCAGTTATCGCAAACGCTTGTTTGCAGTTGTTGCCTCCAAGAGTGACACAACCAGTTATTAGGTTTAGGCGGCAATTACTTTTTCACATAGGGCCAGGTAGGTTTGGATAGTTTTTTACCCTAAATAAATGAAATCATTATTTAAAAGATGCATTTTCTTTGTTTAACATTAAAATTTGTTTGTTGATCTGAAACATTTAAGTGTGATAAATATGCAAAAATATAAGAAATCAGGGAGAGGGCGAATACTTTTTCACAGCACTGTAACGTGGACATGCTTGTCAGTGAACAACAACGAGAGCATTTGCCAAGAATCTGGTGATACGATACATCATGATACAAGGGTAACGAATCAGTATATTGCGATATATTGTGATACTGTAAGCAAGGTGATATATTTCTATTTTTTAAATCTAATTTAGGAAAACTGTCATAGTATAAAGAACATACCAGATATAAACCATTTTAGAAAAGCTGAAAATAACACATTTGCACTGCATGTAAAAGAGGAATAGTTTTTGCCCCAAATGGCATGGGATGTGCATAAAGTGCATAAAGTGGTAACGTCTGTAAAGGTGAGACGCATGGGTACCCATAGATCCCATTTTCATCCGGATATCTTGAGGTCAGAGGTCAAGGGACCCTGCTGAAAATGACCATGCCAGACAAGCTAACATGACATTGTCGGTACCAATGGATTCCTTCCTAGTTTCATGATGCCACTACCTTCGCTAGCTCTAGCTTTAAAACTGAGCCTGCTACAAGCTCCGAAAGATCAAACAGCAGCCAGGCCTGACAACAGGTCATCAGGTTTTTAATAGGTTAATTAAAATCGATATAGTGTTTTGATGAATCATTCAAGTATTGCACAACATAATATTGCAATATTCATGTGTATCAATATCTTCTTACACCCCTAAAAGATAATACCATTTTTGAAATTTGAAAATTTGAAAGTGGTTGCTAGTCTTCCTTGGGTCCACACAAGTAGCAGCAGATCACACATATTGACATATTAAATACATTCAACATGTTGAGATGCACTAAATAATTCCCTTTCCATCCTGCAGTATCTCCAACCTCAGCTGCTTTCTTCTTTCTGAATATTAATCGGATACAAATGTAAGGCTGGAAATACGAATGCACGGCCATCATAAGCTCTTTGTTACTCGGCTGTGAGCGTCGTGTGAGGGAGAGCTTTATTAGATGAGGAAAGAGATGAGAATCCAGTAAGCAGTGGCTGAGCTCCACACAGGCTTCTCTCACTCTACATCCTTCTCTCTGTCTTTCAATCTGTCCACCTTTAACAAAGTCCTTCCTCACCTCACTGCTGAGCTTGGTCTACCTCAAAAGCTCCTGGAAACATTAATTTGCATTCTTCCAACTTGCCATCCATCCCTCCATCCATCTGTCTATCCATCAAAAAAGCAGCTCAGCCTCTCCCTCCATCCTCATCGCTCCATCTGTCCATCACTGCTCATTACTCTCCCTGATTTCCATTCCCTGCTAGTCATATTTGTGACCATCCATCCATCTTCTTCAATACACACAACAGAAACTGCAACATGTAAGAATAGATGAATTCTGTAATGTTGAAATAAAATGGCAGCACTTTTTTGGACACACGTCAACTCGTGAATTTAATATTGAAGGTTGTCCTGTAAATCCACAGGCAAAAGTATTAAAAAAGCCAATGCATGATGTTGCTACAGCTACAGTGCTTCATATGCAAGTGATTAATAGAGATAAATGTGTTGGAAATATCTTTATACAATTTTATACTGATTAATTGAAACTAAGGACACTAGGCACTTTTTAACTTGTATTAGTTTTAGGGGAAAAAAAAATCTATATAAATTTTCTGACAACTCCAGAAGAACACTATAACCTTGCATGCACACAGTTACACACACAATCTCAAGTTTCTATAGCAAGGGGAGTTAGCCTAAACAGACAAATAGCTGTTTATCCTCAGCTTTATCTGCAAACTAATCCAGACAAACAAAAAAAGCATCCGACAACCTGTGGCGACTTGATCTGATAAAAGTCCCTGCCAAAAAGATTCCCCTTTGTGCAAAACCAACTCATCATCTCTAAATGTGAACGATGTATCTTTCCCTGAAAACTAATTTCCCCATGAAAATGGGGTTTTAAGTCTTTTGAGGCTCCTTTTAGATTCTAATAAACTAATTCCAAGGCTGATGCCGAGAGAGGCTTATTTCAATTTCACAAGGCTTTGTTGGAATTTGTTTTACATTATGATGCTGGTGGGTGGGGAGGGAGGAGGGGGAGGCGGGGTGTTGGGCAATGTTTTGTTTTAATGCATTCAGGTATCTTGTTTTGTTGTTTGCACTCCTCACACCATAAAAGAGAAAAAGAAAATGATATGTACAACTCAGCATTGTTCATCCCCTCTCCATCTTTTGGTCTCTGCTGATCTATTACACAGACAAATACTGGGATACTTCCTCTAGACAAAAATAAATAGTATATATTAAAATCATAAAAGTCATACCTTAAGAAATGCCTATCCACACTGGTGGAAAGAAGCCTGGTTCTGTGCGCACATGTACCACTGTCTTTGCATAAAATAAGATTTTTTGCTGCACATTACAGCAAAGTAAATCTCCATAAACCCAGTGATTATTCCCACTATTTTCCAGTCGGCCCGAATAAGCCAGGCAGCCTCGTACCAACTGTTGTGAGTCCCTAACTAACAAACAAACACACAGCCACACTCATGCATGCAGGGAGTGAAAGTCTAAAAAGTTGATCCTTTTCTGTTTGTTGTGAGTTGACAATAACAGCTATGGAGATGGATTTCGTCACATGAAAACAACAAATAAGGAACTTGAATGAGTAAAGTTGCAGGCACAACAACAAGCTCCCAGGGGAAAGGCGGCGCATGCAAAACTGTGGTTAAGATACAGGGTGCAGAGCAGTATAATAGTAATTGCAGCCACTAATGACTATAATAACATACCTTAACACTGGGCTGCTCAACTCTGGGCTGCCTATGTTGATTGCAATCACTGTTAATTGCACGTGTTTGAGACAATTAAGAACAATAGCGATTTCAACTGTTGCTGTTCTGACTGCGTCCGTTTCACTGCATGAAGTCTGCAGAACATCGACGCATAAATATTGTTCTTCATAAAACTTTTGTGAAAAAAAATAATTATGAGACAGCGTTAAGATTTCTCCGGAACAATCAATAACTTTAACAAAATTGGCATCATCGCAGCAGCCAGTGCTTGACAGGCCTTCCCCCAACATAAAGATTGTGCGTGTCTGTGTGTTCAGATTAACAGCGTTGCCTCTGGCTAAGTGAGGCTGTAGCAGCCATTAGTTTCTTATTATCCCTCCTGGGGCACAAAAATATGTCCACATGTACTGCAAAACCAATCAAATGAATCTCCAAAGAGGACTTTTACCTTATGTGGGTAATCATGCTTACACACAAATACAGTACACACCTGAGGGAGACATGCAGATACACAGCCAACTCTATAATTACTTATGTGCAGGGGTGAGTTGGGACAGCAAATATGTGCAGAACGTAGATGTGCACAGAGGGAAAGCAATAAAGCCAATACAGTAATATATATTATATTATACATTCAAATACACACATGTTGTTCGAGTGTATGTTGGGTAGGCATTGAGATGCTCAATATTTGTGTCACACTCTGCCTCTAATAACACAAACAAGTATGCCTGCATATACAGTATATACAGTTGAAGGAAAAGTATGTGAACAGTTTTGTAGAGAGGAATGGTCCAAAGGACGTTGAGGTTATTGTTGCGAAAAAAGGGTCAACCAGTTATTAAATCCAAAGGTTCACATCGTTTTCCCGCCCTGCACTGTGAATGTTTACATGTTGTGTTCAATATAAACATGAAAACATATCTTTTTTTTGATGCGGTAGTAGTTTACGCAGACTGTGTCTATTGTGACTTAGATGAAGATCAGAACACATTTTATGACCAATTTATGCAGAAATCCAAGTAATCCCAAAGGGTTCACATACTTTTTCTTGCAACCGTATACACACAGCAACACTGTGACATAAGACAAGCGTTCATGTTAAGTTGCAGTGGTTGGAGTTTACTGTAGTCTGACTCCTGTTCTCATACTTTTATCCTACATACTGCAGCTGTTTTACCGTTTTCTAATTTTCGCTCTGGCTCCCCTACAGCCAAATTGTTTTATTGTGAAAGTGCCAAGTGCAGTACGTCACCAAGGTTTGCGACTGGCTACAGACTCCTTGATCTACACAGCAAGAGACTGACTTCTTTTAAGGCTTATTTGTCAGCAGAAGAATGGCAAGAGAAGAATGGTATTAAAAAAAGTCAAAGTTGATTACATAAAAAGCAGAAAGCTAATTTTGATAGTCAGTTTTATTTACTCTTTTGTAAATGTGTCTTAAAAACACAGTATGTACTCTATCATGTGTATGTGAATAAATGTGGGGGTGGGACCAAAAGGATATGAGTAAGAATCAGTGAAATTCCCTTTGGTTGGGGGAGGGAGACCCCCGGAGCCCCCCGAAAAAAAAAAAAAAAAAAACCCACCCCCCCATTTAAAATAAAATAAAAAATTTTTTTTTTTTTTGGGGGGGAAGCGGAATACCCGGAAAAACCCACTCTTACGGGAAAAAAAAACCCCACACAAAAGAGCCCAAGCTGGAATCGAACCTGCGACCCTCTTCTGTGAGGCACAGCAACCACTACACCACCGTCACCCTACAGTAAATTATTTTATTAATTTATTTAATTACTGTAAACCACTTCAGCATGGCACAGTTGTCCTTACCATAACTAATATCTACCAACATTTCTACCAAGCTTCAGTCATCCATACATTTTTTGCAGGTGCTGAGTAGATATGATCTGCACAAAAAAACAAAAAAACAAAAAAAAATACTCACACACTGCTTTCTCCCTCCCAGTCTTACCCAGTTTTTCTTTAAGCCACAGCAGCAGCAGTGGGCTCTATGCACTTTCAGGCCTTGTCAGCAGACTTGGGCGGGTACAGCTGATGCATGTCTATAAAATATCACCGCTTGCTAACCCCTGGCATGATGGAACCAACTGAGCTAGCTAGACGCTGAGGTAACGTCATTGTGCGGAAACTAAAGCTCTTGACGTGCTTCCAGCTAGCTTGTACGGCTGTGAAATACTAGCCCTTAAGTTACACAGGCATATTTGAGCCATGACACAACAGTTTTCCTTGACTTTTACTACATGACTTTTTGCAACACTTAGGATCTTAATGCCCCATTAATTCCCTTTACCAGCCTTTAAGGTAATAGAAATTATTTTGCATGTAGTGTATACCATAAGACGGCTACTGGAACTTCTGATGATATAATGTGTGATCTAAACCGCTACATGTACTATACTCCGTAAATCGTTTGAATTCATCATTTAATATCTGTACATGTTCCACTTCACTGATCCACTTCACCACCTTACAAAAAGTGGCACATTTTAGTGATAGTCTTTGTTCTACAGAAGCACTGATACACCAAAATTAAAACCAGCGATGCAGCTGTCTATTTATTATCCCAATTTTCCCAGTTCTTTCTGATAGTAAAAAAACAGCTTTTACTTACAATGTATTGTATGAAAACAATACATTAAATTAAAGCAGCTGCAGGCTTAGTTATACCAGTTGCATGACAATCAAGCAGTTTTAAATGAAGCAAAAATTAGCAGGACTCAGGTGGTAATTGAGACCCTTTCGAGCTTTCTCTCTGTGTCCAAAACCAACCATATTCATTTTTCTTTTTGAGGGGAAGAGGCTTGGTCTGTCACAGATCATCAGCTGAAAGTGTGTGTGTGTGTGTGTGTGTGTGTGTGTGTGTGTGTGTGTGTGTGTGTGTGTGTGGTTTGCTGATTGAGATTCTCAAGGGATTGAAGGCTGAACCTCACCTGCTGCACACATGTAGTTTGCACGCAGACACACACTGCCAGCAACCATTTCACCATGCTGCTGAATGCCATTAATTCTCATGCCACATCTCCTTAGGTGAGAAGCTGGTGACAGAAACAACCTCAGTCATAGAAACAGAGAATCTCTCTCTCTCTCTCTCTCTCTCTCTCTCTCTCTCTCTCTCTCTCTCTCTCTCTCTCTCTCTCTCTCTCTCTCTCTCCTCCCATCCTGCTCAACCTCCATCCATATTCAGCAGAGCCAGGCATGTGGAATAAGGAGAGAGGGAGGATCGGGAGTGGAAGGTTGTGACGAGGAGGAGGGCGGGCTGGTGTGGGTGATTGTAAATTCTGCACCAGCTCTTCTTGTTGCGCGGGAATGACCCATCATTTCACACTGGGCCAAATGGCATGAATTCATAAATATAAATAACAGCAGCAAATTCATCTTTTCAGGATGCTGTACAGAGGCACAGACAGGGCCATATTAGAATAAAGATGCCTTCTCTCTCGCAATCTTTCTATCCTCTTATTATTACCCACCACACACACCCTTTTGCCTTCTTTATCAACTCCCACGTTTTCCTTGCTCCTTCTCCCTCACTTCCTGTTTCCTCTATCACTATCTGCTTTCCTTTTGTTCCTTTGCAACCTTATTGTGAAGGGAAGAGTGGGGAAGCGTAATGGCAACATTATTTTACTGCCTTTCTCCTCAGTCTGTAATAATATGTATTATATTTAATTTGTTATATACAGTATATATTTTAGGAATTTTTGCCAATTCTGTGTAGGGTTGGGTGAAAAGGGAGTATCCTGAGACAACCCCAGTGATTTGCCAGGTTGAACTGTGCGAAGTAGCAAAAGAGTGGGCTGAGATTGGCTTGGACTGCTGACAGTTGGATTGATAAGCTGCTTGGCTCTCCCTTTGCACAACCAACGCATCCATTTGCCTTTTGCACAGTTCTTCAGTCCATTTTGCTGTAAATTTCCATCCTTTCTGCCCCCTTGATTGCTCAGTTCTGTGCTTTTTTTCCTCTTGGCAGCAGTCACACAAAGACACACACACACACACACACCCAAAACTGTAGTTATATAGTTGTTCTCAAACACACAGATAGATACACACAAAGCATTAGAGCAAGGACAGATACAACTGATTAGTCAAACTGCCACCTTTCCACACCACCAACGCTAATGGTTGCCACGGTAGTCACAGATAAATGTGGCCAATCAGGGACAATCACCGGGCGGGCTGAAGAGGCAGGTGAACTAATGACGAGGATGGAACAGAACGATGAAATTTTCACTCAGAGCACAGAGACCGTCATCTGGCAGGAGTGAAAACAAGTGTTTTTCTCACGCATCAGGTGGGAGCAAACGACACCCACAGCCTCTCGTCTCTTGTTCACTCCTCTATCAGGTTCGCCATCTCTCCAACTCCATTTACCACTTTACTGTAATACAAACTCAAACTGACAGAGATGGAATCAAATATATGTAAATACAGATAGAGACTAGAATAGCCAATGTAATGGTCAGATGAATGTGCAGGCCAGAGCAGAATATAATGTACTACTGAGAAAGACCCTCTCCTGCTTTCCTCCAGGAGTCACACTTCTCCTGCATTTCTACCAATTTACGACAAATGTTTCAACCTTTTTTTTCCTTTTCTTTATCTCAACCTGTTTCTAGTGCTGTAACAGCAAGTATAAGCCCTACTGTTTCCACCCTGACAGCAATACAGCCGCATCCAGTAGAGAAGATGCTCACGACACAACACGGTTTGAGCTGCACTCACCGCACATCACAGCATGCAATGTTGGGCTTTGCTCAACAAGGCACAAGCCATTGGAAATAAGGGGTTTCAGAGCACAATGGTGCCGTTGTCTGAAAGGACCTTCAATGAGTAAGAGAAGGAGCGGGAAATGGAGAGAACTAGGCCTATTTGTCATAAAAATCTGGGTTGCAGTGTGCTTAATTTTGTTATTTTCAGTCTTTAAAAGTCTCCAGAACACATGAAACAATGTCTCAGAATCTCTTTTTTCTGGGGAAGAGACCTTGCTGCTTCATCAGGATTGTGTGGGTGTGGTTTGATCAGATTTGATTGCACTTTTTCTAACTGAGTCCCATCTATTTCAAATCAATGAGAAAGCAAAAGAAGATCTATCAAGTGAAATCCCCAAAACTGCAACTTTGGCAGAAAACTGTATGTTTGTACGACCTCGTCACTTATAATAAGTAGCTGACTGAGAGAAACAAGACTTGGGCAAAACCGAGGATGGACCATGCATGGTCTGTCTGTGAAGTTGTGGCTAAATTGTTACACAAATAGTCAGTGGCCATGTCTATAATGTTAGATTTAGTGGTACATGTCCAACAGGTCCGGCTATAGGGGACATGCTGCTGCACCCAACTGGCTGTTCAAGCACTAACATACCCTACGGTGGAGTGCACAACTGGTCCCTGGTTTACTGCTCGCCATTTCAAACAGGAAACAACATGGCAGCCTGCTCGTAAAATTTCTGTTATTCCGTCTAAACAATCCACCAAAATCTACTTCTGAAAACATTTTAAGTGAGAAATAGGCTACACTCAAAAAAAATCAGCTAGGGCATGTGTTTGATTAACACAACTAGAAATATGTTGGTATTAAGTGAATTAATCATGATTATGTTCATCAAATGATTCATTCTCGTTTATTGTACATGACTCTAAGAAAATTGAGATGAATTAAATCAATTCATGTCAGTCCAAGAAAATGACGTCCTTCCAAACAATAACTCTGGTATGGTTCGCTACTGCACATGCTCCACGCCGACTGGATGCAGAAAGTACTTCTACAGCAGAAATGGTTTGTTTGAATCGTTTCACCAACGTTACCTGAAGCTACCTGGCTGCCACCCACAAGTTGCATCCACATCACTCACAATCTGTGTGACTCCTCAATATTACGGGTAGGTAATTGTCTCTATCTGCATGAATGTGTTTAGTTAAATAAGGTGAGTGATAAATAGTATTATTATTGGACATGTGAGACATTTCTCAGTTGGACAGTCAACATGAATGCTGTCAATCGTGTTTCTCAGTTTAAACCATCAAATCCATCTATCATCGTTTGAAATTGTTGCACGTCTAAAAGTAAATACGACGAGCAGATGGCAAAACTTTAGTCCGTCATTAAAGTTTTCAGAACAAGTTTGATTATATGCCGTTTTGGCATCCATCAAAGTCCTTTTTCAACACTCAGCCACCGCGAGTGCACATTATATGTGCAGAGTTGTCCTCCACCCTGACACAAAGTGGAGGAGACAGGGAGACAGACGAACAGACGGACGGACGGACGGAGAAACGAGCGGCGGTTCGGCTCCTTTCGGCCCTGATCCCATCTCCTCAGACAGACGAGAGAGATACACGCTGCAGTCATATTCATTTTAATCATGCCGTCTGGTCCTGTTCATTAAGGTTGAGTGACAGTCTTCAGTTTGAGTGTAAGTAATTGTAGATACTGTAACACTATAGGCCTACTACCACAATAGAAATAATAACATTTGTTGTTACTGTAACAACTGTAACATTTTTTTTTCTCTTTTTACCAGAAATACATCACAAAATAAAGCAACATCCCCATGCTCTTTGCAATTTGTGTGTACCTTGTACGTATGATAAGGTAAGTTCATTCATTCATTCATCGTCAACCGCTTATCCCCTTAGGGGTCGCGGGGGGGCTGGAGCCGATCCCAGCTGGCATTGGGCGAAGGCAGGGTACACCCTGGACAGATCGCCAGTCCATCGCAGGGCACATAGAGACAGACAACATATAGACAGACAACCATTCACACTCATTCACACCTACGGGCAATTTAGAGTCATCAATTAACCTAAACAGCATGTCTTTGGACGGTGGGAGGAAGCGGGAGTACCCGGAGAAAACCCATGCTTACACGGGGAGAACATGCAAACTCCACACAGAAGAGCCGCAAGCTGGAATCGAACCTGCGACCCTCTTGCTGTGAGGCAACAGCGCTGACCACTGCACCACCGTGCAGCTCAAGGTAAGTTTATATTTTTTTTATTTTAAATTAAAAAAAAAAAAAAACATATTAGGTCATATAACAAGATTGAAACTAGTATAACAAACACAACCTATATCAGTTCATTCTACAAAGGAAAAACTAATTGAATGAACATATTAACGTTACTTTATACCAACAAATGTATGTTATGTTCAAAAAACACAATCATGATACATTCATTTCACTTGATTGGTTTAGATGCATTATATGTGACAATTTTACATTACGTTCATACAACAAATTTTTTTGAGTCTATGTCACTGCTGAATCTCATTGCATTTACAAATTACAGTAAATCACCAGTGTTTGAGAACTTGGTCCAAGTTTCATGAGACAGACACGTCACACTGGACAAGCTAATTTGCATCAAGTTGAGATTTTTCAAATTTATGCAAATACAGACAACTCGCCACAACACTCCCACCGTGCACTGTTTCCACAGGAAATTGATGTAAAGCATTGAGACACCCTCCCACATCGGATCTAGTGGAAATGTACTAAGAGAGCCAAAATCACACCCCTTCAGGTGGATCCCATGGGACCTTTTTTCAGAAAAAAATATGAATGGTAGTCAATGGAGAGAGATAAATATGTTTTTGATCCCGCTACAGTTTGTCGTACATGTAGGTTTGTCATAGTATCATTTAGTTTTGTGTGAAGCCACTTTACATCTCTCATCTCGGACATGAACTGCTTAACTGTTCTACAGTTTCTTTTTTTCCATATCTACCAATAGGTGATACCAAAAATATATCAGTAATAACTCAATATGGGCATGGCCCACTGTGATATGGTCCATCTGAGAGGTCTTCTCCAGCCAGAGGACCAGCACATCACTCAGGCCAACACATACGCCATAAACCCTCTGCTGAGTGAATTTAAAATTGAAAAACAGAGCACAAAGCAAAAAAAGAAAATACACTGAAGGAAACTTAATCGCATATGTAGCTCGTTAGTTTCAATCAGAAATGAATGTGGACCCACTGGAACTGTATGGGACGGCACAAAGACTTTTCATGGAGCCATTAATGATGAACACCATACAGTTACTCTGTGCTTTCCAGATTTAAAGCTTCAAGCAGTTCTTCAAATTATAACGGTTCAGAAAAAGGTCTTACCTGGGCTCATCAACTGTATAAGGCCTCGGCCGAGGGCAGTGGCAAAGATCTTAACTCGCTAAGCCACATGTGACCTTTCGCTTTTATGTTTCTTTTTTTGCCTTCCCACTCTCTTCTCCTCTATTTCCCTGAATTAATGTTTTCTCTTGTTCCAGTCTGTTGCTGCTACAGGCTTTTACGGAAAATGAGCACACTGTTACATATCAAACAAAGGTCACTACGTGTTAGCACAATGTGCGTCCGTGCGTGCATGTGTGCGTGTGTGTGTGTGTATGTGTGCATGCATGGAAAATAGAGTCATATGAAATCACAGAGAAAGGTCAGAATGACATGTGCTTGAGTGATCAGGTATGACTTCCTGCGAGCAACTTGTGCCTTCAGCATGACCTAATACACATGACTGCACCTGCTATTAGAGCTCATTCATGGGATCAATATTGCTGATTATTGAAGCACAAGCAAAATCATTCTCTGACATCACAAAACTACCCAAACAAGACTATGTTGGACAGCACTGCATTCTACAATTGACTGGTAATATCATACATCTCTGCCTCTCATTGCACAGCAGATAAATTGCTCGCCATTTATTTCTAACATAATATAACTACATTTTCTACTGCTGTATTGTTGCCACCAGTAAACCAGCCAGTGAATATTTATGTGTTTTGGCTAAACCCAATGAAAGTAACAGATAGTCATAGTCTCCATCTGCATGTATTACTTTCTGTTGTTTAGTTGTGGGTATGCAGTTTCATGGGTTGTCATCTTGTCGGTGTAATAACCTTTGATGACTGCAAAATTGCATTATAGCCGAGGAATATGAGTCCATTTTGCACAATTAAGCACACCCAATGGTGTAAACACCATTTCCTTGTGGTGTTTCCAAGAGGGTTACACTCCCATCCTGTACACACTTCTAAACAAATGTTGTCATTAGCACAGATCACGTGATTTAAACATCGGTGAAACACTGCTAGAACCTGAGCAGTATCAGATGCAACATTAATACCCTCGCCTCCATCCCTCAAAGAAATGAAAGAAATATCCCCACACCACACAACTGGTGCTGTAATTTAAGATATAAAGAGCCATCAGTGATAAGAGTGTCACTGATAGACAGTGACAGCAATAAAAAGCAGGAAACACACATACTTAAGGTATTTGCACACCAAGTTGGATGTGTTTTTTTAATCTGTCATCAGATAAAGAATGAATAAAAACCTTGCAAACAGAGTCTGATGCATTTTTATTATTCTATTTAATGCAAAAATTTGCAATACAAGACAAAACTGAATTAATTACATGGCTGCAATGGATAGTGGTAGTCCCAAACAGGGCTAATGAATGAACGACATTAGCAAGAAGCTATTATTTAGCTGCTTAGACCACAATCATTTGCATCTTATCTTATCATCCTTCATTTTGCAAACATCCCCAATGCCAAGCTGTTCTCCAATCACCTGCCACAATCTATCTTTAATTCTGCATCTCTGTGTTCTTTTAGTTTTTTGTCATAAAGAGCTTCATGCTGGGAGATGAGGAGAATCAGTTTATCATATGCCATTTTGGATGATGACGTTTGCATGGACGGTAGCTGTGAGTGATCCGACAACCCTCATTTGCCTTATGAAAAAAAAAAAAAAATCAAACCGAAAACCTTAATGACTGACAAAAGTTTCAGAGCCACTATGTAAATGTGATTGGCACAACAGATGAAATCTGAGCCATAGAGACTTTAATATCTATACGTTGACTCCCACATTTGTCAGTCACTGTAATTATCTGTTTCTATTTGAATAATCATAATTCACCCATTTTGCACCGCCACACGGTGTTGAAAATGCATCACTTTCCAGCTTCAATATAAGACCTCATACCAGGAACAGTTGGAAAGGCCCTGACTTTAAAATGGAAGGCAACATGCTGGCAACAAAGCAATAAGGTTACCTTGGAGGAGGAAAAAAAAAGCTTTATTTTGAAGGCCAAGGGTCTACTGCTGACACCTGAGTTCCTTTTGATGGCGCCAGGACAAACTGTTTTTATTGAAACATCAAAAAAAGATTGAAAAAGAAATAATCTTGACATGTGTGAGCTGAACTAGCACTCAAGACCACTGGCCAATGTCAATGTAATGGGGTGCTTATTTCCTGAAGAAAACAGGGGAAAAAAACTCAACCTGTATCCTCAACCTGGAGCTGTGAGTGGAAGTAGCTGAATCCAGGATAAAGGGACTGAGAGGTTGGTCAAAGTCTTCAACCCCAGTGCAAACCAATCATTTTCATGCATACAACAACATGTACAGACCCACAACCACACACAACTGAGAAAACTAAATGGACATCCCAGGAACCTACTTGCTACTCCTGTTATAACTAAAAACCATGAAAACAGATTCACATTTGTATCTACACATACAGTACATTTCAGAAACTAAATTAAAGCAGTCTGATGTGCTGCAGTGTGCACTCATCTCCCACCTATTTGATTGCAGCAGCTCCTCTCTGGCTTGGGTCAAAGAGTCATTTGGTTTTACAGAGTTATTCAATATAAGATATTCCTACACCTGTAGGCTCTTATTACCCTCTATCACGTACCCCGCCTCTACTTGCCCCATGTGAGGGGAGTGAGAAAAGGACTGTGAGAATGATAATTGATAACCCCCCAGGGCTGACGGAGCAGGTGGCTGATGAATCAGTGCAAGTGTGTGAATGTGGTTTCATCATCCTGCAGATCAAAACAGATGAAGGCGCCGAGCACATTGAGGACTTGGTGTTTGATCGTAAGAAAATGTGACACAGTCAATGAGATTTTGGCATAGTGGCCGCACAGGTTATTGCAACTTCACCATTCACTGCGTTACGCATACTGGCCCAAAAAGGATTTTTCCTTTATGGAAAAGGAAAGGCTGTAAAATACTGAATTACATTTTTTTATTCAATTTAAATGATGTGTGCAGAAAGCAAACAGGAAGTTAGCTGTCTCAGACAGCAGAAGCCATGGACATGCATGCTCTCAACCGGCTGAGCTGAAGGACCCTCCTGTGCATACTCTATGGGCCTATGGATGTATACGTACGAGGAAACCAGCAGGGGCTTTTTCGCAGCCCAGTGAGCAACGAATGGAATTAATAGATCCATGTAGTGATTGCTCGGTGCACAGTATTGACATTCAAAACAATATATCAATTTAAGAATTGTTATTTCTGAAAGTCGACTTACAACAACTTGTACAATTCAGTTTCATCCATGCTTGTTGCTAGGACTGGGTATTAAGTATTGACCACAATCATCACAACATCTATCTATCAATCTATCTATGAATATTGTGATATTGATTTCAACATTACAGCCCAGCCTTATATCAAAGTTAAACAAACTATCTCTCATTCTCTGCCCAGCCTACTTTCAACTCGTCCACTCTCCATCACTTCACTCGCCCTCTCTATTCTCTTTTACCACTTCCCTCTATGGCAGCATGATGGAGTGGAGATGTCTATGGAGAGGTATGACAGTTGAATCGTTGGCTGTCACATAGACTGATGTCCATCTCTTCCCGCTCAGACAATTCTGACAGCTTAACAATGAACGTCTCAATGTCCAAACACCAGGCGCGCCAATGTGTATACATGCACCCATACACAATCACAATGAGGCGATCGAGAGCGATAAGATAAGGCAAACAGGCAGTCGTGCATGAGTAAACACAAACATAAATACTCTGCTACACATACAGATCAGACCTTTGAATCTATTCTGGTTGTAAACGTGATGCGAGCACAAATTAGACTGCTACATGATATGAAAGGTAACCTCACTTGAATCAAAGCGTGCCAGGTATTCCAAGGCAAGCAAACACTGTTTTCAACACTTAGATATTTGGTTTGAGTATTGTTTCTTCAGAAAAGCCAAGCAAAACCCCAAAGCTGCCAAAGCACTTGAAATAATTCCCCTAAAGTTGAGTTAAAATTCAGAGAAATGGCTCCACTCCCTTAGTTTGACTGTGTTTTAAAAAACTGGGCTCCACAACTGACAACCAACTGTCTTGAAATGCTCTGGTGTTTCCACAATGAGAACACAGTTTTCACTTTAACACTTCACTGTAGCACTGTTTCAGGACCCAGTTAAGAAAACCCAATTGTTAGTTTGCCCAATTGTCATGGATTATAGATTGTAGAGTTTCAAATTTCCATTTCCTGAGCACTTTAAGGAAGTTAAGCAAATTTCACAAAGCTCTACAGCACTATTTAAATGGACCTTGTGATGAGGTTGATTTGATGTTAAAGGTCCAATCTGAAGGTATCTAGCGGTGAGGTGAGGAGATTGCAACCAACCAGCCTCTCCCGTGTACCAAGAGTGTTGGAGAGCTATGGTGGCTGACGCAAAAAAGCGAATGACCCTCTATAGAACCATCTGGAGCAGAACCACTGCATAGAGTGTGTGTACGTGGGAAGTGAGTAGTGAAGCAAGAGAGAGAGAGCGGTGGCTACATTAGGGTATCAGCTTCGGCCCAAGCAGCAAAAGTTAAGTTTTTGGTTTGTCCATTCTATTCTACTGTTGAAACATGGCAGAGCAACATGGCAGTCTCCATGGAGACAGGACTGGCTCCCTATGTAGATATAAACAGCTCATTCTGAGGAAATGAAAACACACCAATTCCTATGATCATGTGATTACAGTATACACAAACAAAATTGTTACACACTGGTCCTTTAAGTGTTTTATTCTTGAAAGCCAAGCTAAAAAAAAAAAAAACAAGTAAAAACAAGATACAGTTGCAAGAAAAAGTATGTGAACCCTTTGGGATTACTTGGATTTCTGCATAAATTGGTCTTAAAATGTGTTCTGATCTTCATCTTCATCTTCAAATCACAACAGTAGACAAACACAGTCTGCTTAAACTAATGCTGCTGCTAATAGGAGCCAGGAGTCAGCCAACCTGGAGTCCAATCAATGTAGTGAGTTAGCTGTTCTCAAGAAGCATTGCCTGATGTGAACCATGACTCACAGAAAAGAGCTCTCAGAAGACTTACGATCAAGAATTGTTGACTTGTATGAAGTCCCAGTCAGAGTCCTCACCTTAACTCGATTGAGATGCTGTGGCATGACCTCAAGAGAGCGATTCACACCTGACATCCCAAGAATATTGCTGAACTGAAACAGTTTTATAAAGAGGAATGGTCCAAAACTCCTCCTGAGCGTTGTGCAGGTCTGATCTGCAACTACAGGAAACGTTTGGTTGAAGTTATTGCTGCCAAAGGAGGATCAACCAGTTATTAAATCCAAAGGTTCACATACTTTTTCCACCCTGCACTGTGAATGTTTATATGTTGTGTTCAATAAATACATGAAAACACATAATTTTTGTGCTGTATTAGTTTAAGCAGACTGTGACTTAGACGAAGATCAGAACACATTTTATGACCAATTTATGCAGAAATCCGAGTAATCCCAAAGGGTTCACATACTTTTACTTGTAACTGTATTAACAACCCAAAACATTCATTAAATGAACATACAGGTAGAACATTGCTGCATATAAAAGGTAAGGAGGAATGTATGGTCATCTTGAAATCTTATATTCTTTTACAGGACAGGTATCTGCAAGGGTGTTTCTCTTTTTCATTCCCAGTGTTTACAGTTGGACAGGGGTTTGGTAGCCTTCCTACCAGCTCAGCTTCTTCAATAATAGATGCCTATAAGACGTTAGTGCTCTATCTCCAGCTAGGGGGCTGTGAGCCAGTGGGTGAGATGGCTTGTGGAGGGTTATTCATAGATTGCGTGCACACACACACACACATATGCATGCACGCACTCCCCATTTCACCCATGCAATCCTGCTCTCTCCTCCCAGCTGCCCTATTAAACTGAAGAATCTCAGGAAGTGAAATGAAACTAGTAAATCTTGACTGCTTTTATGATTGACTCGATATGATTTGTATTATAATTTGGACACAGTGCTCCTTCTCTCTCTCTCCCACAGCCTCCCACCAACGCACTCCCTATCCCCTCCTCACTCCTTTCATTACTTAGATTGGCTCTTGTGAAATAGGCCATAGGGTCTTCACAACATGCATATGTCCATATGTATACACACATACGTACACAAAGGTCTTTCAACACCACACACACACATATACACACATGCACACACACACAGTCTATAACCTCCCTATCTGGGCAGGTCTACAAGCAAGCTGAAGGCAATAGAAGGTGGACAGCTCTTAAGCGTTTAGAGAGTCTGAGTGTGAGGACCAAGAGAGAAAGCACAAGTGAAATGTGGAGATGAGATGAACAGTTATAGAGGAAAACTGAGATCTAACAATCCAATCAGACCCCTCCCTGCACAGAATGGGCCGAGTTCATAAATTAATGTATGAGAAAGCCTGGAGAGATCACCAATGGGCATACAGACCTCAGAGAGACGGGGAGAATCATTATATCGACTAAGTGATGGACTAACTGACAGACTGACTGACACACTGACGGAGCGACTGTCTGAATGGACCCTTTGAAATGCAGGCAGCTTGAAGTTGGAAGTTTCTGGGTCTTTGACCATCAGAGTCTGAACAGACAAAAGGCGGGAGAGGGCAGCTTATTTGACTACAGGTCCTTTAGCCTTCTGTGGGTTCATCAAAAGAAATGATAACCACATCTCCGACTCCCTGTCTGCTTGGCTGGTGTGCCCTTGGGCGACACTTTCCTCACTGCCCTGCCTCTGTTTGTGAGCGCATCTGTTGAAAACGAAGGCTAAGTCGTAAGTGCCGGCCCGGCCTTTCTACTCCACACTCAGATCACGGGCCTAAATACCTGCAATATCTTCTCTCTGAAATAACTTTTTGCCTTTCACATTTTGCCAGTGAGAACTCCAAACTGGTCTTATCTGAGAGCAGCAGAGTGCAGGCTTCACCCTCAGGAGCCCTCTGAACCTTACTTTGAAGATTGCATTAATGTACAGACAGTTTACACAAACAGTGCTGTGAATGACACTATATGCTCTGAGACTGAGTATTGTGACTTGCTGAAAGAAGAATCCGTTACAAGTATCCCGCTCTCTCAGCCTTGCATCTTCTCGGTCTCTAACCACTCTATCTTTCCGAGTACTGCAAAAAATAATCTTAAAATAGTCAAATCCAATCTCTCATGTCCCTTCTCTGCAGTGAGAACCGGCCCTGGCCAAGCTTCTGACAGCCACAGAAGGGCCTGCAGCCACACATCTGTCTACAAAGCCAAATGACTCACAGAAGCCTGGGCCCAGTTACCTGCTGGGGCCCCATGTCGGTCCCAGTCGCTGACCACAGGAACACACATGTACATACTTTTACACAAGGGCGCAGGCAGAGTGACAAATTCACATTTGTTACCCTGAACACTGACACACACTCTCACTCTTTTTGCCTTTTCCAGTCTCCCGTGGATGGCAAGCGTTCTTTCAACATCCTTTCCTGCCAATATCAGCTCTTTTTAACAGAGTAGAAGCAAATCATTCAGTCTATATTCGGTGGTGAGAGGCCAAGGCAAACTGGGCCTGCGGAGGCAATGGAATAGGAGCTGCTGACACAGAGAGGAGAGGAGAGGAGAGGAGAGGAGATATAAGAGGAGTCATAGGGTCGAGGAGAGGAGAGGAGAAGAGAGGAGAGGGGATATCAGAGGAGTCATAGGGTCGAGGAGAGGAGAGGAGAGGAGAGGAGAGGAGAGGAGAGGAGAGGAGAAGGAGGTGTGGCACAGGAAGCACATTAACTCTATCTGTATGGTAATGCTATTACCTCCCCTCTGATCAGCATGGTCCCATCCACACTCATTGGCTCCCTCCTAGCTTTCATTAGCAACATGAATTATGGATCTGCCCTCGCATCAAAATGCTAAGCATTATGCCTATTGTGATGCAGTTTTCTACGTTATTCTCCCTCTTTCATTCCTGTCTCTCCCATCTTCCTCCACTTTACTCTCCTGGTCTTTTCCAGCGCCGCCGCAGACTACGATTACCGTGGAACTATTAGGGGCTGTGCTGAACAAATTTCCATACCATCATATGCCCCTTGAGATACTGATAGTGAAGAATTTGTTGATTTTGTATGCGTGCACACACACACACACACACACACACACACACACACACACACACACACACACACACACACCATACAAAACAAAGATTTTTAGCGGCAAGATGTGACAGCACCAAAAACTGTCAGGATGAAGCTGAAAAAGAGGGACGGATGAACAACATAAGAAAATTCTATAGACAGAAATGATGAAAAAAGAGAGAGAGAAGGATATGTGTGGAGACAAGAGAAGAAATATGGACTGTAAGGAAAAAGAGCCAAGAAGAAGGAGGGAGGAAAGATTGAGCTTTCCTGTCTCATGCTACTAGAAGTGAAGCCACATCAATAAGCTCTGTGCGGAGCAGGTTTTTAGAGGATACATCAGTGGAGAGACTGAAACTGGACACTGTGTAATAATGGCTCACTAAAAACATTACAGCCCCTCATAAAGAGCCCAAACTCACTTTAATAGCTGCTGAGATGTTTCCTTTGGCCTAACTCGAGGTAAAGGGGACCTATCAGACCAGACAGGAAGAGAGCCGGTTTGTGCTTGCACTGACACCGGTCAACGGATCTGTCTTCAGCTCGATGATCTGTGTGACTTTCCTGTAAAACCCCAAACCGAGTTCATCTGTCCATCCAGCCGTTCTTTCGTTAACGGACTCACAAATAGCCCAGCTGTGGTCGCATGAATGACATCAACCTCTCATTGACTGTTTTTTACGAGCTCCTCTGACCAGCGTGAGAAACCATGGTCCTCTAACCTCATGGAGGTACAGCCCAAAGACCCAGCTGAAAGCACACATGCACAAACACACAACAACAGTGAGGAGGTGCACTGAATGTAAATGCATACACACACACAAACATGATGGAACAGCACTGCTTCAGACCGCACATACTTTCCCATGCTCATGGTGGAGTTACTGAGTTTTACAAGAGCCGAGCTTCTCCTCCTAGCCACATTTCTGGGTAAAAAACAAGATCCTTTTTGGAAACACACACCAAAGCAGCCCTTTAACTGATGATTCAGATTGTTATGGTTGGAATGTGAACTGAAAGCAAACACACATCACAGAGGACTTAAGCTCTCGCCCAATGTGTCTTTTTCCCCCATCACAAACTCATAAAACATCATCAGATGGCAAGGTCAATCAAAGGGCAAAACATATGCTGACACAGGAGCCAATTTTATAAGACAGACAAAAGGTGTGCTCAAACTGAAAGGGAAGAGAATCTAAAAAAATGTGAGCTGAACATGCCTCAGCTTTGTCTTTGTCTGATGCATGAACACAGAGATGAAAAAACATGAGAGAATCTGGAGGAAAACAACAAAAAGATGTGAAGTTTCTGGTAAGTTTTGCAGTCAGGGTGAATCTGAGCTGCAGCGCGCACATATACAAGTACACTCAATGACACACACTACGCTACGTCCAGCTGACATGTCTGTCTCCTCCGTTGGCAGCTAATACAAAGGGACTGTAAAAACACTCCAAATGTCAAATTCGTGCAACTAAATCAAGGCAATAAAACATTTTCAGCTTCGTCTGAATGCAACTTAATACAGACAGAGAAATAAAGACAAAGTGAGGGACAAAGGTAAAAAGGAAGGCTGAAGACTCCTGTAAACATTCCCTTGACATATTGACTCTTGACATATTTTGTTAAGGAAACAACTTGGTTGAAAGGGTTGCCTCTGCTACATGTTACTGTATCAGAAATAGCCTTCACAGTCTCTAAATATGAGATACTTTGTTATGGCAGCAGTTTGTGAGTCCACTTTGATTTCGCCAAGTGCAGCTTTCATTATCACAGATTGTAATTTTAAATATTAAACAACACAAACTTTGACACAGGATGCTAAACAAATTGCTTCTCTTTCTCATCTACTGTATATTGAAAATAAAAAACCACACTGCAGCATTACTAAATATGAAAATACTAGTAGCTCTAATGTGTAAAAAAAGAAGTTGAAAAAGCTGCTCTAAGAATAACCTGCTGAAGTGCTGACAATTACGCAGACAGACACGCTGGAAGCCAGTTATCAACACCACTAATCTGACACTACAGCGACAACGGGCCACTGAGACGGAGTAGTAGAGAGAAGAGGGCAAACAGATTATAAATGTTCAGATGATTATAAAAGTTCAGATGAACAATCCTCTATCTTGCCTTTCAAATCCACCCTGCAAACTGCCCCACTTTATACAACCCTCATCTCTTTAGATTCCATTGAAACCATCAGCGATCAGCCCTTAGATCAACTCCTGATGCCATTTTAGACATCATTTTTTATAAGAGTCACTTTGTGTGAAGGAGTAGGGAGTTGCAACGACACAGTGAACTGAGGTAGCCTGAGGTGAGCCTGCCAGAGCCTTATGATGGTTAAACATCACTTCCTGCATGTCACCAACATCAACATATAGAGACCATCTTGTGATGAGAACACACCTGCCGCGACACCCAATCGGGCCAAGGCATAAAGGGGCAACCAGCGGTGTCTTCAAAACCCCTGCTTCTTGTGCCCTTGCTCATAACACCCATCTTCAAACTCCCCCTTCATCTTGATCTCAACTGCACACTTAAACAATTTAAGTTTCTTGACTGCATCTTGCACAGTTGCAACACTATTGCATTGATAAAAATGAGGGCTGCATGAATTTTTACAAAATGTCTAAATGCAATTATTTTGACTGATATTGCAATTTTTACACCATTATTCTTGTTTTCATAAAAAACATGAAAATCAAATGAAAATGATTATGGTGTTTTTTGTAGGGATCTGTACCACACAAAGATGTTTTCTTAAGTCTGTAAAATATGATGTGAAGGCCAAAATGTCTCTGCAGGACAACAATATTTAACTTTAAATGGTATTCTGACACCCATTTTGCCTTTAAGACATATTGCACCTCCTGCAATTTCAAAAATTGCAGCAGGCCACATTGAAATTTCAATAAAATTTTGATTAATTGTGCATCCGTAGATGTAAATTTGTCCTCAGACATACAGTACAAACACCTGGCAAAGTACTCAAAACCTCCTCTGTGGCAGATCCTGCTAGGTGTGTGTCAGGACCCTATACTGTACATCCCATGATGACACACACACACACAGAGTGAAAACAATACCAGCCATGAGCTGTCACACAGCTGGTAATCAAAACAAATAGACCCAAAGTTGGGCTGTCATGTTTCTTGAACCTTTAGATTACCGTACACAAAACAGTTTGGTAGCTTCAAACTTATACTGCTAACGCATCTTTATGTTTATATGCCAGCTCGGCCATTTTGCCACTGCAAATACAAGTATGAAAGGCCAAACAGAGGGGATTTCCTGCTGGTTGCATTGCATTTTGGGTTTCTCTGCACTTGCTCTGAGGGTGCACTGTAGTGAACTTAACCTGCATAATTTATAGACTGGGCCAACACTTCATGATGTGGGATAACATCCAGTTATGTTGGGGATTCCCTGAGGTTTAACGGGAGTGAAACTACCTGAATAGGATCCTGCCACAAAGGAGGAGCAAGAGAGAGAGCACAAGGAAACTCCTGACTGAGAGAACGACAAGAAGAAACCTTCCATCTGGCCTCTGCGTCATCATCCCTCATCCTTTTTAGTCCCAGGGGAGCTGGCTGAAAGACGCACAGGGATATATGGGCTCTTTTGTCCCCTTCATCTTCTGATTATCCCATCTTTTTTCTGTTTGATGTCCCTCTCTGTGCTCATTGAACAAATCCCCTGTCCCTGCCCCCCTAATCGCATTACCTCCTAAGGTGTGGTGCACTCTGGGTAACTGGACCTCACCACACTGCTCCACCACAACCCAGTACTGTCTGCCAGCAAAACATACATGCGCATAGCCTCACGCTAACCCTCCGTTTTAGGCATACAAATACTGGCATGCAAACAGAGAAAAAGACACCATCTTGCCTCTTGCCAGAGCAGCTGACTAATACTGTGGTGGTACATGGCAGCCACAGTTGGTTCAGGCTACACACTGGCAACAGGAGTAGCATCACACCTGACTAAAGCAGCACATGACCTAACTGCCTTTGAGTGAGCCAACAAAATCCAGATCTGGGAAAAGAAACACTGATTTCTCTGTCTGTCTTACTGTGACTGCACACCACAGACATGAAAAAGCAAGAGGATGAAAGCATAGGAAAAAAAAAGAAAAGACGGAAAGTAGGAGACGAGAGGAAGAGATTTCAAGCCAAAACTGGGAGAGAAGTGTGGGTGGTGTCCAAAAACGACTAAAACTGTTCTTCATGTGGAGCTAATAAACATAGGTGAGGCGTTAAATATGAACCCTATCAGATCAGAGAGAATGGAGCGTGTAAAGGGAAAGGAAAGAGAGACATAAAAAGGAAGACAAGGAGAAGAGAAAGTGTGCCGAGTTCCTCTTTCCATAGCAACACCAAAATGTTTCTTTTACAGCAAAACCTCCCAGTTTGTTATGCATGATGGTAGACCAATTTAAACCTCTTGTTGTGCAAAGTGCCAGAAAACACCTGAATGATCAAAGCTGAAATAAACACAGTTTTGAGGGAAACAAGCAGGGGAAATAATGAGCATACAGCCTGAAATGAATGGTTTTCTTACCTGGATTTGACGCAGCAACATCAGCAGAAACATGAAAAAGACAAAGAGAGAAAGAGTTTGGTAAAATGTTCATACAAACAGGATAATATAAATATTCATAAGTGCACATGCTGGGTAGGTGTGTGTTCCCAGCCTCCCTGCCTGTCTGTCCATTGGGAATTGTTGTTACATGTTGTCTTGTGTAAACATGCAGAAAGCCTCTCTAATTTCAAGTCTGTATCAAAGTGGGCGATTCACAATCAGACTTCTTAACAGAAACAAACACAGGGAGAAACTTTTCAGAACATGTAACAGTGTAATACCTCTTGTTTCTTACAGGCAAATGAACTATTTATACTATAATATTTATAATATTACTACTATTAGTCACCACTTTATGTGTTGATGCATTGTATATACACATTTTGTTTGGATCTTAAAGCTTCAGTAGGCATAATATTTTGGCATCATTGGTCAAAACTCCATAATAACCTTTCATAACTCCATTGCTCCGAGAGATAACCAGACTTCTGCACCTCCTCACGGCTCTAAAAAATCTAGCCCGTGATGGAAGACTCTGGCCAATCGCAGCTCATTTCAGAGCGAATGCGTTCCTGTTGGCTGCACTCCAACTGGCGGCAGTGCTTGGTATTTCTTCAACAGATCTTAACATGGCTGCCAGGTCACAAAACTTCTCTTTTACAGCTAAACAGTACACTGAAAGACGATTCTGAAATAAGCATGACAGGGACAGAATATTGACTCATATTTGATCAAAGCTGCCTAGTTTGGTTGGAGCTGAGTGATTGACAGCCAGCTCTCATAGACGACAGCTAGATGGCAGATGTTTTCCTCCAGTCTGTGAAATCTTGCAGATGCCATTAGGAGCACCAGAGGACACAGAAGCACTTTTTTTTTAATTACCTGTCCCATGCACTACTGTCAAGATTAGGGATGTTAATAATTAACCTGTTAAACGACAACGCCCAACGCTATTGGTAAAAACGGTTAAAAGAAGTATTATTTAATCATCAAGCTGAGCAAAACCCAGAGAAGTGGCTAGTCACTTAAAGGAGAAAAGCTGGTCCACTTTAGCATCCCACCTTAAGAGACTCTGAGCCAGCGTTACAAGAAAGAGGAAGTCAGTTCTCTTGAGCTTGCTTGAGCGGAGGAGTTGTAGTGTCTATTCACCGACAAATAAACTGTACACACACTGCTACAACTACTTTCACAGCTATAATGCCACCGACAACCCCACTCACTACCGCCACACACACAGTCTGTCGGACATTCGCTGCTGCTGACACTGACAGACCGTATGTGTGCGACTACAGTGGGAATGAAGCCACCAGCAATGCTTCAGCTGTGAAAGTAGCAAAAATACATAAACAGTTTGTCGGACACTTGCTATCATTACGCCTGACAACCTGCTAAAGGAAACTAAATGATGTGGTGAAGTTCTTGGGAAAGTGGCTGCATGTGTGGGCGGATGCCATAACTCCCGGGGGGATGATCTGGGGGGTGACGAGGGTGACGATTTGTGTTCAGTTAACAGGGTGAGTGGGTTAAAATTAGCATCCCTAGTCAAGGTATAGTATGTTGATATAGCCATTGCAGCTTTAATACTGATAACAGAGAAGACTGATTAAAGGTAGAATCCAGAAATACCAAAAACTGATTGTCTGTTTCCAATCAAATATTGTTTACAGCAAACTATGCAGGATTATGTCAGAATGCATGTCTGTCATTATAAAAGCTGCTATTTTCTAAAATCCCTGACAAGTAATGTTTCTTCCTATTTTTTACTTGCCAGGAATCGTATCATTGCTGATATTTAATCGAAGGAGGGAAACTCAGTCATTGTAGCAGCAAAGAATTAAGGTTGGGAAAATGATAAGAAAAGTAATAAGGGCTTTCACAATAAGTAATAATTAAATAACCGTGTGTGCCTGTGATATCAACATTAAATCAGCCAACAAGAAGTCCCAGACATGTGCACAACTGCTGAGCCAACTCTATGTCATGTTTTTTTTTTTTCCAAAGTAATTTGAAATTGTCATCACGACCAATTTCACAGGAACATATTAATGAGAAAGTCCTACAGGTATAGAGAGCGCTGAAAGGTTGGGAGATAAACAACTAATTAGAAGAGGTTTGGAGTGTCGCCCTAATTGATGTTTTGGTGAAGACGAGGCCACCCCCTCCGTACTCCTCAAAACAATTTAAAACCAAAACATGTTGACGGCGGCCAGTGTGACCTGCGAGACCAGATTAAGTCAAAAACTTCTCACAAGCACAGAAAGAGGTCGACGAACAATGGGGAAAGTGCACGACGTCAAAACTAACTAATAACAATCACGCTGCTGACAGCTGCTGTAGGAGGGTACAAGGTGTGGAAACTACCGATGCACCCAAACAGGCAAAAAACACACTCACACAGCCAGACGGAGGCGAACGCATGCCCACTGACACAGAGAGGCAACCACACACACAAACACTCACACACATGCAAACACACAACAGCTCTCTGTTGGCTTTCAAAACAAAGGTATTAATCATCATTACACACATACACACAAACGCAGAACACGGGTGGGCCGGGCTTCGGTGCGCCACCGGGACTCGTCAAAGAGACGCACTGACACCTCGGTGCAGCCTTTACTGCTGCTGTCATAGCAACCAAGGTCAAGTGGTCTAAAACTGTGTGCGTGTGTGTGCATGAGAAGGAATTGTAACACGCTCCCTGAAGAACCGGTAGGAAATAATGAGCTAGTCACTGTCAGGATGGAGCAGGAAAGACAACACAAATCTCTCAGCGGTGCAGCACAGTGCTACCTGTCCACACTTACAAGCAAATACACACCGAGACATTTCACCATGCAACACTGTGTGCCGTGCAACGATTAAGCCTCCAAATCATGTTCAACAAACTGAAGTCTTCAACTTCAGGGTTACTAGTTATTCCCATAGATGTCCAAAACACAACATACAGTATATTTGCAATAAATTCAAGGACTATGACACCTGTGGAGCAAAAGAAGAAATAATGAATAAAGCAGGGTTTTCCTGAGTATTCCAGAGTCGAGCTGGTACACCACTTGGGCCCCGATACATCTTATCTAATGAACAATTTAGTTAGTAGATGAAAGCCTAAACAACACCCACACTCATATAGAAATTATATATGTGCATATACATGTATATGTTATGTTATTTCAGATACTGTAGCATCCTAGCACTTTTCCCCAGCGATTATGGTTTTATTTCTCTTTTTTTCATAAGTGTAATAATTTTTTATGTTAGCGGAGGTGGGGTTTTTTTGGCCAGCATACCTTAGCTATAAAACATTGTGGGAAACTGTAGAGTAATAATATATTTTACCCAGTTGTGCATTGATAGAGCAGGTGGGGGGATGGCAATCTAACTGCAGCTGAAACTATCTCAGGATGATTAAAAGTTTGCAAATGATAAGCATTTAGCAAAAGATTTCCAGCCAGACTTGAACTGAGGACCTTGCTATTACAGGGTCAGCACCTCACAGGGTCACACATTTGAATCTCAAACTACCTCCTTCTGTCTGAAACCAGTTGACCTTCATGTCTTAAGCTGTACTACAAGGTAGAAGTACAAACCTTGTAAAATTCATATTAAACACCATAATAACTTTCCACTCAAGATCACCCCCTGACAAAGAGAAAGCGATTCAGACATCCTTCATGCACAGACTAAACACAATGTCAATGATGACTTTCTGCAGAGGATTTGAAGAGGGAATTTTTGAAGTGCAACTCAGTGGTTTGAAGTTCAACACACTCTCTCCATCTAGTCCAATTTAGTCTTGCTTCAGTCACTGAAAACACAGTGCCTGCCAGAACTGTTGTAATCTTCAGTGGAGTGGTGTCACTCCTAGCACAATCTGTCACAATCCACTGAAGAGGCGCAAAAGTACATAATAACATTTCTTTATTCTCATTCATGATTAAAAATACGAGCCAAAGGCCAGCATTACAAGAACAGCCTGTCTAAAATTTATACAATCTGGGATCTCGGGTACAAACACATGCTGTTTGTATGAATAATGAGTTCAACAACACTTTGAAAAGCTCACAAAACACATGCACACAAGTCACATAGTTACACATTCTCACATAACTCAGCACTCACGCTGGCACAAGTTATTGTAGAAATGCCTAAGCAGATGCACTGCACTTATACAAATGCATAACAGCACTTATACACAGGAGTACTAACAAACACATGGTCACAAACACAAACATGATGGGACAAACAGTGTCTGTGGCTGAAAGCTGAGTCACAGATCTCACTGATTGAAGAGCAGCATCCTGTTGTAATTAAACAAATCTCCAAGGCCTGGCAAAATAATGTGAAATGACTCAACGGATGTTTCCCCCAAAAAAGGAAGCGTCTCAGGTTGGACCCAAGCTGCAACATAAGCTACAGACATAAACCTATATATATATATAAACTACTGTATTTTTAGTACTACTGGATTATAAGGCGCATTAAGAAAGAAAGAAAGAAAGAAAGATAGTCCTTTATTAGTCCCACAGTGGGGAAATTCAGTTTTACACTCTGTTTTTCATACACAGTACATATACATGCGTCAATGGAGAGATGTCAGAGTGATGGGGCTGCTCCTGACAAGCGCCCAGAGCAGTTGGGGGTTTGGTGCCTTGCTCAGGGGCACCTCGGCAGTGCCCAAGAGGTAAACTGGCACCTCTCCAGCAACCAGTTGGTCTTGGTCCATGGGGGTCTTGAACCCGTGACATCCGCGTCCTAACCCAAGTCCTTACAGACTGAGCTACTGCCGCCCCGCCCCGCGATTAAGCGAAACAAAATGGTCAGATAAGTCAAACTTTATTCAATTCATTTAATAACTCAATAACTTCAATAACTCTCAACATTTTTCAGTTGTAACACATGAAATACAAAACAATACTCAAATTTTCAGTTCATTCCTCGTCCACAAATCCATGAAATCCTCCATCATCAGTGTCTGCGTTAAACAGCTGGGCGATTTTAAGTGCACCTTATAGTGGGAAAAATATGGTATACATATATACATAAATGCGTACTGTATATACATATATACATACTGTATATGTATATGTATACATATATACTGTACAGTATATATTAGGGGTGGGACGGTTCTATACAGCGGTAAACAGTATTTGTGATACAGCAAGGAGGCCAGTTTTCATTTATTTGTCAAAATAAGTCAACTGTTTCCCTGAACAACAGCAGACTAGGCTAACATAAGGAACAAGTGCCACTGTGTTATTTAAAAATAATTAATAAATAAAAAGTATAGGCTTAGGCCATCAACAGAAAGTGCATCAGGGCAGCCAGCACTAGACCTTTTTTAAACAACAGTGACATATGTCTCTATATTCCCTCATATATAAAAAAAACACACACACAGAGGCTCCTCCAGCGTCCTCCATGACTGTTTTAGTTGTGTTTTTTGCGCTGTCTGAGTCTGCATATAGAGGCTGTTCAAATATTGCTGAGATCATCATATTGCACGCTATTGCCGCATAGCACACAGTATATATACACACAGTATATAATATATTACCTCTCTTGCTCTGACAAACACAGGGCTTTCAACCAGGAGACCAGTGATCGAGAACAGTGTTTGGTTTTGTAAGATATGTGGGTAATGAATGTGTAACCTATAAGTGGTTTTGCTGCCTAAACCTAAGTGAGTGGTTTGCTTCCCCTGCTGGTACTGCACCTTCATACTTGTGTAATATGTGACACTGACATGCTATCCTCTGGTGGATAGGCCGGTCTGTTGCACACTTTGTCATGATAATGGGTGGGTAAAAACTAAAACCTCGGGTATCAGGGCCCAAAGGCTTCCAAAAACTGCTCACATTTTATGTCTTTGCATTTTTGTTTTTTTTTGTGCAATTTGTTTAGCGTCATTGCCTTATTTTCAAAGTTGTCATAATTTACTAAGTTGTATTACTCTGTGTACAATACTTTTATCTGCTTTCAAGGTGCAAAAAATACTATTTTACTATTTTTACATGATAATAAACACGTGACTAAAGGGATCATTTCAAAAGACTGAAAAGAATATTGTATATGGGTACATGCCGGGCAGGTGAAAGATTAACTATACATGAAAAGTTGATGATGTTTGTGTTGGTGTCTGACAAACTGTCTGAGTTGGGTTCATTATTCCCAGACTCACTGTTATAATACAGGACATTATAGTGCTACCATGATATACCACTATGAGAGTCTAAATATAAAGACTTAAAGCTGAATGTTTGCAGAAATATGCTTTCATCCGGACACTGATCATATCTCAATGCTAGCGCCGACACATGACAAAGACGAGCATCTCCTGTTGACCTCTCACTCTCTGATCTCCTCCCATCGTTGCCATGCTTGTTAAAGTTAATTCCCTCAGTTCTCCCTCTCAATCTCCCTCCTTCTTTGCCTTTCAATCTCCATCTCTTTCTGCGTCTCCATTACTCATTCAGTGTCTCCGTCTCTCTTCCTCTGGTGTATTAATTGCAGGAACTGGAGACAAATCTGACCTTTTCAGTGCAATCATCCCTTTGGCTCCATTAGATCTACACCCTGGGCCTAATCACCTGTGCGCACACACACATGCACACCTCAATAAAACACCCCACACACCACCAGAGGTTAATCACAGAGTGAAAGTAGCTACATCCAGGGACATGATAATCACCCATTTCCTCTGGATACACTCACCATTTCCTCAGTGCCCTGCAAAGGCCTTCAGTGCTACCAAAGCAGCTGAGGAAAACCTGGAGAAATATCCCATTAGTGGTCATACTGAATATCCTCAGCTTCGACCCACCAGTCCAACACAGACTAGTGTTTCAGTGTAATCTTTTGCATCGCCAAGGCGTGAATATGACACGCATGTATGAAGGTGCAGTGGCCTACCAGCAGGGAGCAACAAAAACTCTCAGTTTGGTAGGACTGTGCCAAATGTATTATTTTGGGGCTTCAAAGTTTCAGTGAGAAGTGAGTTTTTCGAAGCTTTAGGACAGCAGCACTGCCCCACTACAGAACACATGCACCTCTATGCATAACAAATATCCCTCTGAGCATAACAATAATAATTAATGTTGAATATAAATAATGAATAATAATAATGGGATTATGTCATATTTCATGAGCTATTTGGGATTTCTACGTTATACTTACATGCTTATACATACCGAAAAACTAAGAATTTGAATACTGATTTGGAGGTTGGTTACCGTGGCAACAGTCACAGCTTCGAAGCATTCGGGTCAACCGCGCAGTTAGGTTTAGGCAACAAAACCATTACTTAATTTAGGAAAAACATTATGGTCAGGCTGAAAATCAGTATTTAAAGCAACATGTAACAATATCTCAATACCGATACTGAAAGGATACCATAGCAAAAATCGAAAGCATTAGGAAAAGTAATGGTATAATAGATGACTTAAAATATGAATTATTATTTATTTATTGTTTAATAATTAAAAATGTAAAAACCTAATTATTAAAAAAAGAAATAGTATGCAGTAATCTGATGTCCCCTATACCTATAGCTATGTTATTTCTTTGAAAGTTAATTTTATGTTTGCATTTATTTTTGATAATACACACTTATTTACATTTTATCTTTATTCTTATTAATATTTTTCTTATAACTTCTCTATGTTTATATATATTTTTATTCCAAAATGAAGCAACTGTAATTTTCTTCCGGGGTCAATAAATTATTTTCTGCTATCACTCATTAAACAGTGTTTAATAAGGCTTTATTTTTGTAAAGGGAGCTCTGGCTGATACAGAAACCAGCTCAGACAGGATGCCTTCCTCTCACATTACCTCACACTAACAGTGATGAGATTTACAGCATACAGACGTGCCACTGATGAACACACCGCAAAGCAAACAGGTATTCCTATATCAACACACATTACCTGAAAACAGGAAATGCACAATGACCGACACACACGCACATTCACACACATCCCGTCAATTAGGAAAGAGCTGTCCAGTAATCAGTAAAAGCTGACTTCCAGCTATTAGTTGAGACAGCGTGTTACGGATTGTGGCTGCTCCTCTGCCTTAACTCAACCTTTCTTTTTTCACTCTGTCTTTTCTAAGAGGGGCCAGAATAATTAATTACTGGTATCATTCCAATAAAGCCATTAGCGCTCACCACATTTGCTCCATTTCTTTCCCTTCACTTGCCTCCGTCCCTCTCCCATTCTGTGATAGATGAACATGCTTGAAAGCAGCTGTAATGCAGGATAGCTTTTAGGGAAAAAAAAAAGAAACAGTAAAGCTTTCCATATTGAAAATAAAAACAGGCCTGCCACAACAAACTAAACCATTATGAAAAACCCACGTCACCCGCTGGAGTCCTACTGCGCCCGCTATCTCTGGATGTATCATAATAAGCAATTTGTACTTCCTGTTTCTTCTCTGTAGCAATGTTGGGCCATAACATTAGCAGATATACTAGAAAGCATGTTAAAATCACAGTTTCACATCACAAAAAAAAAAAAAAAATCACAATTCAGGATGCAAGATATGGATTTTTTTTTAGCTGAGGCCATTAACCGATAATTACCTGCTTCTCATGGCTAATACTGTTGACCAAAAATTTAAACATTTTTGTATTTTAAAAAGAAGTTCACATCCTGTAATTTATGCACAGCCGAGGTTAAGAAAGGCTAAGATGAAGTGAGCAAAGATGGATGATTTAATGCTCCATTGCGCTGACTTAACCACATCTAACTGACATCATTATTGTTATAGCAGCAGTAGGTGAGAAAAAAAAAAGTTATTTCACTCACTATATCCTACAGTATTACATGAAACGGGTAATCTGAAGAAAATCATGTGCCTCTGTGTCCTAACGGCATCTGTAAGATTTCACAGACTGGAGGACAACAACCAATCAGAGCTCATCTGTAAATTTCTCCACTGTGGGACTAATAAAGGAATATCTTATCTTATCTTATCACTTATCTGGAGTCTGCTGTCGAGGTGCCGTCTGTGAGAGCCGGCTGTCAGTGACTCGCAAACTCTGATCAACAGGTCAAATTAAATCTTAATTTAAATCTGAATTTATATTCTGTTACTGTAACGCCTATTTCTTGCCTCAAATTTTTAAGAAACATCTCAGAGATCTGCTGAGAAAATACTAAACCCCACCCACCAACCGGAATACAGCCAATAGGAACGCTTTCTCTGAAATGACCTGTGATTGGTCAAAGTCTCCTGTCACAGGCTAATTATTTTGAAGCGTAAAAACAGAGCCATGAGGAGGTGTAGCAGTCTAGTTTTCTCTCAGAGCACTTGAATTACAATAAAGGTTATTATGGATTTCACTTCACTTATGAACAAATAAGTGTCAGCAAAGCTATTGCAATTTAATAAGACACTTTAAACTGACAAAACTATTGGAGGAAAATACAGTTCTAGGTTGTCCTGATAGCCCATATAACCACATCAATGCTGGCCAGGGACCCTTACTGCATGCCGACCGACCCCTCTCTCATGTTTCCTCTCTGAATCTCTCCAATACAAGGCAAAATGCCAAAAACATAATACTTTAAAATGAAAACACAGTTCGTGTTTTCCCTGAAACAATAATTTAAGTATATATTTGTTCAGCTATTTCAACAGCAGAAGACGGACACTGTTCTGTTTTGCTCCACTTACACATAAAAACAGTGACAGTAAGTGTTTAAATTTCCCTTAAGTCGCAAGATAAAAGAGTCAGCAGTGAAAAGTTGTTGTTTCTCATAGCTGAACATATTGATTCTGTTGACTCAAAGTATTAATATCAAGGGCGCAGCTATACAATCTGTTCAGGGCAGAAGCCTGATCAATTAAGCCCTCATTTATTATTCACATCCTGTTAATTTCCCCAGCTATAGAGGCCAGGCATGTTATGAAGTTGTGAAACGTATATAAAGAGAACAAGAGATGAGAAAAGACAGGCACCCGATGTCAAGTATACATAGTGCGTCGACCATTTGGAGTATAAAAACATATTATTATAATATGCAGTATTCTAAATCACTCATGCTGCAAATAATAAAACCACTGCAACTGTGTGCTGTAAAATGAGGGGGAAACAAAGCTACATCTATATGCTGATGCCTCATTTTCTCCCTGTTCTCACTTTCCCTGAGGACGCTGTGTGATAGCGGGCGCTCCATAATGGCTCAGTGCGGCACAGCTTTTAGGGGTAAATTGATGTCACTGACATCGTTGTAGAATGGCATAAAACCGTGGGAAGAAGAGCAGAAGAAAAAGTTTGCTGCACGTTTGAGAGCAAATTGACAGCAGCCTGCGCTATCTAGCGCTTTTCAGATCCTCAAACCCATGCTAACCTTTTCTGCAATCACAGTCCAGCATGCTGGATGTAGCTTTGAAGCAGCACACACTACCAGCTTCAGGCTGTAAACACACCACACGCCATGCGCTCAAAGTT
The DNA here is from genome assembly GCA_947000775.1 of Pterois miles. Classification (NCBI taxonomy): domain Eukaryota; kingdom Metazoa; phylum Chordata; class Actinopteri; order Perciformes; family Scorpaenidae; genus Pterois; species Pterois miles. The sequence continues at coordinate 10,965,103 of CAMQGK010000058.1, read as the reverse complement.
AGGAGTTTTTGAAACATGAATGGGAAATTTAAAAAAGGAAAAAATTCTGAGATTAATGAATATATACAATATCAGAAACAATTTCAATTAATTTAAGCTCTGAAAACAGATACAGTATATATTTGTTTCTGTTATTGACAAGTAGCTACACTTATGCAAATTAAAGTCAACTGTGCATGATTGAAATGAGTTTGGATTAGAGCTTTGCCCATTCTTTTGATGTTGCAGGATGAAAAGCACGAGATGAAAAGTGCCACACAGCCAACAAAATTAATGAAGCACCTTGACTCATTGCAGAAACGCACGGTTTCCAAAATTTAGGGTCAGCCAAACCACTTACAGCACGATGGGGTGCAACATCAAACTGTGATGCAACATCTGTCAAATTTGAGATTCTGGTGCAGATGGGCGGTTGACTACAGTCATGGGAGGCTGCTATGCTGCTTAGCGATCATGCATTCTTAAAAAGACAGAAGGAATCAATCAAGAGAAACATCTGAGGGAGAAATTTACAATCATGTGAGAAGAGTTTAGTTCAAACTGAATCTTCTGGGACACAGTCCTGCTCTGAAGCTGACTTAATGTTGGACTGAGTGATTTCATTGTGGATTAACTGAACAAGTTTTATGCCCATGTTTTCTGAGGTTACAGACTTAAGTTAATCACCACCCAACATGTCACCAGTGGCCACACAGGACTGTAAGACAGCAATGACAACAGATGATGCAGCAGCATTTAATCTGAAACTGGTCAACTTGAGAGTTGCCCAGGAGGAGGCAACAGCTTGAGTTTGTTAACGCTCATCCAAACTGTTGGAACTGGGAGACAACTTCCCAGATTTCAGCTCAAACCAGATACATTTGTCAGAGTTTGGACATGGGGCAATCTTTTCATTAAGAGAAGATCTGTGCCATGACATTTACAACACCCGTTAAAATGAAGATGTATTACATATTTCACAAGGTGGCAAAAGAGGCATCCATCTCGCTGCCTTACCACCTCTCTCTCTCTCGCTCATGAAATGTTGTGCAGTTAGTGGCTTATTAATTTAAAGTGTACTGCATAAGCCTATCCTAGGTGAATATGCTAATCAACAATTTTGAGGCCTTATGAAGTATTTTACGAGATGCTGTAAAAGTATTTTTGGGAAATTCACTGTCAGATTCAATTGCTCAAAGTGACTATTCAAGGAGAACCATATCTCACCCAGTATATTAAAGAGGAAGTTGGCTGATTTAAGAGGCAGATTTGAGGCACTATACTGTTGTTACAACTGAGTTATCAGGGACAGGGTTTTTAGCAAATGTAGACCCTGCATATAACATAGAAAATTCCCAAGTTGCTGCATGTTCTCATAAGGTTGTCAAAATATATCCCCAAACATCCGCTAAAGGTTTTGTGACATAACACTGTATTTTACAGATGAATTTTGCAGTCAATCTAGAGGTTTAGTTATTTTATATAGCTGATTTTTTTGTTGCTGCTGTGGCAATATTTAGGTGGGTGGTCAGGCAATGTTTAATAGTGTGACAATCCCCACCGTCCATCTGTGAGTACATTTTACAATTAGAATGGGAAAAAAAAGTCTACCACCTGCCACCTTCTCAATATAATAAATGTGCCCTGGTTTACAATTCATTTTAATGTAATGTGAAATCATAAACCTAAATTGGACAATTCACAGTTCATGTTTATGAATGTTTGATGGTTAACATGCACTAAATTTGAAAGCTGCACTCAATATTTTCTCCAGATGTTTTGCCAAGATTCTCAGCAGCTAACGGCAAAGATATCCTGGAGAGGGAACACCCCTATCCACCTGTTGGGGTCATTTATATTTAGTATTTGAGTGTTTTAGACAAGTAACTGAGCTGATGGATCATGCCGACATGTACTCTGACATTTGTGAGAGGGCAGATTCAAAGAGGATGAAACTCCACTATTATTTTGCTTTTAATTTTGCATGCAAATGAATCACAACTAACCTCCTTCAGTTACTCAGAACACTTGCTGTGTAATGCTGAGATTTAATTCTAAGCCTCACAAAAGACTCCTTTAAGGCTCAAAATGAGCCAATAGTCGTCTATGTTATTGTTTATAAGGGGATTATCAAACACCAGTCATTCTATGAACAGCTGACAGAGCAGGGAGAACCTAAGACGTGTCGCTGTCGTGTCTCCTGATGCCCTGACAGAAGTGGCATGCCCTTTAAATTTAACAGACAAGGTGCTGATAAATGAGAGGACAAAAACTCTTTAGTCTCTCTCATGAAAGACGTACCCTCCTTCGCACCTCATTCTTCATACTCTTTACCCTCCACACTGTCAGCATTTATTCCTCTATGAAAGACTCTGATCAATGAGTAATCTGCATGATTGCATTTTCCATACCTTGCATTAATAGTGCAGTAAGGATGAACAGCTAATGGCCCTTAGCCATTTAGTCGCATCTCAACCAGCCATCACATTACTACTCCTTCAATCTGCTAATGAAACCGGTCTCTCTCTCACATCCTATCTCTAACTCTTCTCTCTAAACTGAACCCTAGTCCAGACAGGTCAGGAATATACCTTGAAGCCTAAAATGATAAACAATTGGTGAACGAGGAGTCAAAGAAATGCATACAAAGAAGTTTATTAATAACAAAAGCATTGTTGGCACCGGTGCTCCACATCTGTTTAGTACAGGTATACTATGTATCACTGCTCTACTGCTTGTATTTCTATGTCTAGATTGGGGGGGGGAAATACATCTTCCCAGTTTCATCAAACCACACTGTTCAAAATGAGTCAAATAAAAAAAAGTAGTTTTGAGCACATTTATTGATCAGTTGATGAATGGAAAATAGGTAAGCAACTATTTTGATAATCATTTCAAAACATATTTTCCTAATCTTAAACTGCTTAATTTAAGATAATTAAATCATCTTTAAGTTTTTGACTGCTGATGGAACAAAAGTTAGAAGACACAACCGTCTAGCTCTAAGCAACTATTTCTAGCAATTTCCTTCATAGACCAAACAATTAATTAAGAAAATAATAATTACTTGAAGCCCTATAAATCAGCTCATAATCTCTTTAAAAAGAGTACAACAACAAATGCCATGTACCATAATTAAGATTTTGTTTCAAGGTAACTGTGTATTTTCCTCTGCTTCTGCGCATACTGTGTGTGCATATTTGCATGTGTTTCAGCAAACACTTGAACTGTTTTCCCATTTGGCTAAACAGAGTCCAAAACCTCATACCACAAGGTCATCGACACCACACTCTTTTCATATTTTTACTCTCTCTGGGTTATGGCAAGCTCTTCTAACCCCTCTCACCCCCCCACCACCACAACCACCTTTTTACTGCCTCCCGCCACGCCAAATTTCCGTAGTTTTCTGAATCTGCTGCCAATAGATTTCCCACCAGAGTTCACGCTCTTATTGAAGACCCAGAGGATCAAAAAAGGAGATATGCTCTCAACCCCAATGTGGAGACATACACATATTATCACAGAGTTGTGCCTTCATGCTGAAATACACCCGCAAAATTCACACTTACTGTACATATAATGCACACACCCACATACGCACACTAGCTAAACTCTAGAGACCTCTTTTAATAGTGTTTGGCTTCTGGGGGATCTGACAGGACCTTGGAGCAGAGGAGAGTTTAAATAGTGATTGCTTTGATGAAAGGAAAGATGACGCCAGAAAAGGAGGGAGGGAGGGAGGGAGGGAGTGAAGGAAGAAAATATGGATCCAGTAAATGGAGGAGGATGAATGGAGCGAGGGACGAAGAGGAAAAAAAATGTAAGTCGGGGGTGAGAATGTATAAGCCTGAGCAAATAGTTATTACCAGTCTCTGAAGGGTGGCGCCGTGAGCTGAATAGACTGGGACTTGGAAACCACTGTTACCGTTGCTGATAGGGGACCGCTTCACAGCCCTGCAATCTGACAAAGGCTTAGTAGGTAATGGAAGCAGACCTCCGACGGCAAAAAAAACATAGGAGTTTTAACACGCTATAAGAGCCGAGCATCAGATAAGTCTAAACCCTCTTCAGGTCCAACAAAGTAAACGTTTAAACGTCAGAGATGTTTATCTCTCATGATTTGTGAAATGTGGACTAATGCATCAGAAAACTACAGTTGCAAGCAGTGACTGTGGCACATTCATTTTAGGCACAGCATAGTGATTTGTGAGTGATTAGAGGCCCGGGTACAAGCTCCTTGGAATCGCAAGCAAAGGTCCTGCTTTGTCCTTTGGTAAGACACTAAATCTCTCCCAGCTGTCAGAATGCTGTCTTGTCTCTGACCTTGTGATTTGACCTCTCCATGACAAGGCACAACTGAAAAGACAAATGAACCCTGAGCTAATGTGAACCTGAACAAGGACCATGTTTGATCCTTAAACAAACTGCACAGGCTAAATGCAAATACAGGAACAGACACACCACAGTACACAGTTCTGTTTTAAATTGTTCAAAAACAGAGGAGGGGATTTCCGAGATGTGAATGAGTTGCGACCGAAATAAAATTAGAAAGTTAAAGTTTCCAAGAGGAAGGCAGATTTTCCAGACATCCTGGGGGTGTCTGGAGAGTGTTTATGCATCGTTCTGCTCCAGCTGAACATTAAATTTGGGGTTCAGATTTTGACAGCCTGATCTAAGCAGACAGGACATATGTCATGGCTTGGGCAGGTTAGCGTTGACTGAAAGAAGGGGGAGATGAGTTTTTGTCCTTGGCTGGTGGGGTCATCTGCTGAGTATTTACCATACATGCACATTTGCATAAATTTTACATAGATATAAAACATACTGACATATTCATCAGACCACATCATGGTCCACCTAACAGTAGCACCAGCTACAGCTATAAGTTCAAACCTAGTTCTACTGTAGCAGGCTGTTCATAGCTATACCTATGAAAACATATGCACTGTAATAAGGTAAGGTAAGGTATATAAATTAGGGATGAGTAACAATTTTTGATTATTCGAATAGTCATTAAGTAATAAAAAATCAAACAGTTTATGTGACTATTCGTCCCGTCTAAAAACATAACAGACTGTATATTTCACTTGTATTAACCATTGCAGGCACATTTTATCGATATTGTGTGTGTGTGTGTGTGTGTGTGTGTGTGTGTGTGTGTGTGTGTGGCCAGAGTTTCAGCTGGAAAATCAGCTGTTCGAGCAACGCAACATATCGTCATTCAAATCCGACAGAAACAACACTACAACCTTCGTGGTTTGTATTTCCACCTCTTCCATTGTTCCAGCAACATGGTTAAAATAAATCCTTAATCCACAGTGGTAGATGGGAAAATGTGCCGACGCTAGGGTTGTCATGATACCAACATTTTGGTATCGATACCGGTAACAACATGTATTTTGATACTTTTCGATACTTTTCCAAATAAAAGAACACAAAAAATGTCATTATTGACTTTATTTTAATCGAAAATGTTACAACTATAACATATACATCGAGCAGCATATACGAGGAGCAGCAGACCAGCTAACCTTCATTAAAGAAGACAAATTCAATCTCTCTCTCCAAGTGCCTTGATTCTCTAACCAGGATCATAGTCCATAATCTGTCGCCTCAAACCAGGATTCCTTTTTAGCGAGGCTCACCCTCAAACAATCACTGCTGCTGCAGGTTTAAAATGAACATTTCCATCAATATTTCTGAACTCTTCCAACTTAAAACAATGGTGTTCTGTGGTTTAAAAATGAATATCAACTTGTTTTCTTTGCATTATTTGAGGTCTGAAAACACTGCATCTTTTTTGTTATTTTGACCAGTTGTAATTTTTAGGAGAAATTGTTATCAGTAGTTTATAAACTAAAACAAAAACGTTAATTTCACTCAAACATCTATAAATAGGCTGGTAAAACCAGAAAAAGTGGTAACTGCAATGCAGCTTTAATTTTTTTCTAGAGCTACTTTAGTGGACAGTGAGGGGGGCTGGCGCTGCTGGCTTTTAGCTCTGAATGTGGCTTTTTTTCATGGATATATCAGTTATTATCTGTCGTTCTCTGAACTCCTTGTGCAGGTCTGGGTGCTTGTCCCTCAGATGTTTTGACAAGTTGGAAGTGTTTCCACTTTCCAGACATGTTTTATAACACCGTTTGCACAGTGGTGCTTCGGTGTTAGTGGCTTCACCGTGCTCATTTATTCTGAAGCCGAAGTAACTCCAGATAGCACTTCGCGCTCCTCGTTTCTGGGCACGTTGAAGGTTGCGGTAGCTGCCGTCCTCTCCCTCTCTCTCTCTCTCTGTATAGTACTGTTTTAAATGCATCAGTACCCCAGTACTAATTTAGTACCAGTATACCGAACAAGCCTAACCGACGCTACATGTCATTTTCCTCCCGTGTCTGTTTGCATCGTGTCTGCAACTGTAATCTAGGTAATTGTGAACTAGGAAGTATAAAGAGCGACAAACGCCACATATGGAGGAGGTTGGGGTGGATGGGCAGGTCAAAAAACACAAGACTCTGGCCCAGGAGACCCCTGTGAGACCACACATGTACCGTGTGAAACCGGAAGTCAATGTTGATTTCTTTGTCAAGTAACTTCCATACTTAAGTTACACAACTTCCAGAGGTATGTCAACCAAAACCACCATCTTCTTCTTAACCTAACTGCGTAGTTTAGTTGCCTAAACCTATCCAAGCTGTTTCCTGTGAAGACAGAAGTTTATTTTGAAAATATTGGAGTGCAAATTGACATGCATGTCACATTTTAGTGGACATTCGTCGGAAAAACGCATGAAAAATGAAGAATAACTTTTCGTAAGATATCATACAAACGTTTGAGAATATGTTGACAGCAGCTATACAGATGTAAAGCAAAGACATTTCTTAAGTTTCTTTAAGTAAATCACTAGTCTGAACCTAGCTTGACGCTACTAAGAACTTACTGCAGGTAGGAAATAAACTAGTAACGGATTTATGAATAGTTTGTGCGACCCAATCCAGGCTACTCAGTCTGCAGCTCTGTTCCTAACCAGAGAAGTTGTAAGCAAGCAGCTGGCGCACACACACACACACACACACACACACGCACACACACACACACACACACACACACACCTGAACAAGCACATGCATATGAAAACAAAGACAATGAATAACAATCAGTACAGTATTTGTCCCCAGGAGCTTCTAATACAAACCAGGTGAGCAACAATAGCAGTTAGTGACTCCAATTTACTTTGCTATTCAAGTCCCATCACAGAGCACTGTTTAAAATACCATTTTGAAATAGTGAATCAGCCACGCAGCGAAAACGTTTATCCCTGGAGACTAATACAAATATCCCACCATACAAATTCAAGCAGACACACGGTCCCCTCCATCCATTTAGCATGCTGTGATACAAACAATTTCCTTTCTTCTTCTTTGGTAGAAAATGGCCTTCCTCTATTTCTCCTGCACTCAAAACCCTGGGTAATTTTCTTAATCTAGGCCTGAACATTTGCATAAAAATGTTCACTTTTGAGGCTCCCCTAACAGAACACTGCTCTAATACGCAATTACTCTCCTCAATAGTGGCGGCTAATTACAGAGGTGTCAGACAAACAGGTAGCAGAACAGAGAGGGGCCTCCACCACAATGGCTGAGGTGCTAGTCCGCCACATGGGACGGAGCAGTTCAATGGAAAGCAGTAAATTCATTTAGGCTGGCTTCATTAAACCCTGTTCCTTGGGCCCTGCATCATGCTCTCCCCTTTGCTCTCCCCGCTCTCATTTGTGGGGCAGCGGATGTGCTGTGGGTAAGAAGAAGGCGATCACACAAATGAGTGCAACGCAGAGGGAATGGGGGAACGCTGTTGGGAGGAATGGAGAGATGGAGGGAGATATACAGAGCACAGCAATGAGAAAGAAGGGAAGGAAGGAGGGAAGAGAAGGGAAGGAAGGAAAGGATGGTATCAATAAAGTAGCACAGCGATACAAAAAAAGAACAGAGCAATATAACAGAAAGTGCTGGTGGCATGGAACAAGGCCACAAGGACATGTGCTCATTTGATGATAAAGAAATAAGGCATGAAAGGATGAGCATATAAAAGAATAATTTTGAATATGGCTTTTGTTTTATTCATCTGACCCAGTCTTCCAAAAGCCACAGAGAGCAGAGGAGGAGAAAATTACAGCTTTGGTCCTCAAACACAGGCCAAATGCCAGGTCTCCAGCATGGTGAAACAAGGGCAGACGAGCCCCATGGTCTCTTTACCATTTAGATTATACTGGCAACTTTCTGACCCCACAGTATGGATAACCATAATAAGCCACAGCCCCCGCTGTGTACCACCTGTAAGCCAAATATATTCACAAACAACAACCTCAATGCACAGAAATCCTAACCACAAAAGTATCAAGAGCACAAGAGCAACTTGCAGAGAAATACTGTCTACTCAAAAAGAGAACTACACATGTGAACTTTCCACTTCTGCATAGCTTTGACAGACTCAATCCAACACCACTGGCAATTTAACAGAGCGCTTGCTGGGCGGACAATTAATGTCTGTTGTAAAACGGACGTTGAGAAGAGGTATGCCATCTCATGAAAGGAAAGAATTCACAGTTCTGAATGTAATTTCAAGGCTTGGAGGGCAAGGTGAAAGTCCTCTGCTCTCTTCAGTGGGGGAACATGGAGCGCTGATAGCCACGCATTTCCACAGCAGTAGAGGTGTCACCATCCTCAGTCCACTGCTTTGGTTCCTGGCCAGCAGAGCACTTCATGAGAACATTTCTGAGTGATTACATTACCTGTTTGCTCAGTTGACACTGATTCTCAGTGACTCAAATCACAGGACCCACACATCCAGCTGCAGGGTGAACACATGCTGTACAGGCCTCGCTCTGGAGGACAACCAGCGAAGTTGTTTTTGTTTTCTTTTCTTTGTTTTGCAATTGACTCGATGTCATTGTAAATGAGGTTGCCCCTCAATGATCTCTCAAGTATAAATAAAGGTTGAATGAACAGTGGTGAAATAAGAGGACGTCAACACACTTATCGACGAAATTTTCATTGATAACATTACACTGAAAGGTCATGGAGAAAAGGTCTGAAAATAAGGAGGGAAGTGCCCTTTTCTTGGGTGACAAACAGAAAGTAAAGTCAGAAAACCATGTTGGAATAACAACCCTAACCCTAACCCTAACCCTAACCCACGTGCAGATTTCTGCTCAATATTCCACTCAGCAGAAATTTAACCTTGAGTGAAATTAATAGGAAAAAATTAGGGAATTAGGGAATTGGATAAAAGCTTGAAAATGGGATCAACTCTCAAAACAAAAATATAAATATAAGATCAGAGAGAAAATCAAATGAGAGGAGATCTCTCTATGTAGAGACCTTTTGGAAGATGCACAAAATACATATGCACATACCTTTTGCATCACTGTGTAAAAACAGATGCCATGTTTATACAGCATGTTGTCTATTTGCTTCTTCTCTTATCTCCTGGTCTGCTAATAGGTTAAAGTAATAACACACTTCCCAGCCTGACAGTACAGAGGGTAAACCTACACATGGAAAACACAATAGAATTACTGGAAAAATGTACTTGGTCAAAATGGGATCAATAATTTTGATGTCAACGTGTATCAGGGTTAAGAATATTATGATCAAAGTATAAGATGGTCATCCCCATGCTATATTATATCTCATAAGACATAATTTGTTGCAGCAATTTTTGTTGATACCATCTGTTACACGAATTTGGTACTAAATTTTTACCACTGGAGGACTGATAAAAATGATCAATAATCCTCCAAAATACCACATTAAAACAGCAATATCTTGAGGAACACCACAGAAAAAGCCATACTGTGATTTGGTATAAAAAAACTTTGACATTTTGAGATTCCTGCATTTTTGGGTGATTGGATGGAGAGCACTTTGGTTGTGTAAACTGTGCAGAAACCCCCTTATTGCCAATCTAGTTGGAAAGCCATCCATCTTCCAAATGTCCTATGTATCTAGTTTGTGGCTGTAAAGTTTCATGAGGCTGTGATTATCCTAGAGGTCACCACAGGTCATTTTATACAGTGAGGTCAAGTTTCAAAAAATGGTCCCACTACAATGAAATGGCTACTATGGGGACCAACATCATCACACATGAATACAATCTACAAATGGATCTATAAAACAGCATGTGATTACCATAAAGTAGGCGTGTCTGTAAAGGGGAAACTTGTGGGGACCCACAGAACCTATTTTCAGGCACATATATTGAGGTCAGAGGTCAAGGACCCCCCTGAAAATGGCCATGCCAGTTTTTCCTCGCTAAAACTTTTCCAACTTTGGAGCGTTATTTAGCCTCCCTCAACATGGTTGGTACCAATAGATTCCCTTCTAGTTTCATGTGATTTCTGTAGCTTCCCTTTAGCCCTACAAATGAACCTGCTAGAGCCTCTGAAAGACAGAAAAGTCGTTCAGGATCGACCCCGGCTCCATGAGTCTCTTAAAGCCCCTGTAAATTCAGCAGCTGTTTAGCCATCATCGACAGTGTATCACGAATCAAATCTCATGACTTACAGAATTTAGAGCAATCCAATCAAATTAAAGACCTTGGAGAAGCAGGGTGGTGTGGCGAGCATGGAGACTTTGTCTGAAGAGGTCATATTCGAGTATCTCTGAACTATATGGCTATAGCGAATAAATTAGCTCAGGAATTATATATTTTAAAGATTTTGTGTTCCATGTTTTTGTGGGCTAAGGTGTGACATACACAGAGTGGTATAGGATGCTGCTGGATATGTCCCCGATTACAACATCAGCTCTCACGCTGTTGTAGTCTATAAGCTCCAGCTGCTCGCCTTCATTGTGTCTCTGCGCCATGCCACAAATGTTCCTCCATCTCCGATACTTATCAAGGCACTGGAGTTTGACGCTGCCATTACTCAAAATTAATAACCACGGCAGCATGTTTATCATAGCACACTTCACACCCAACCTGCCAGAAATAATCACCTCAGTGTTTGTGTGCGTGACAGAGAGAGAAAGAAAGAAAGGAAGGAAGAAAAAGAGAGACAGAGGAAGAAATGCAGAGAGACAAACGGAGGACAGATGAAGTGTGAAAAAGAGAGAACCAAAGAGAATAAGATGAAAAACATAAGAGAGAGAAATGAAAAGAAAATCTGCTGCATGCATACGTGTGCATCTGCCGTACCTAATCAGTCTGCCTCCATTACACCTCGCTGGTTTTTCCTACACCTTTTTTCACCGTCATGTCTGACAACAGGGCAACACTGGCTCTCCTTGTGTATTCACTCTGCTAAGCAGGACTGTAATCTCTGGTGACAGCCAATCTGCTCCAACAACACAGGCCTGAACAAATAAAAAAAGAAATGCCCGGGTTTTTAATTCACAAATCATGCCAGTGCAGTGCAGGGTTTGGCCATGAGCTCCCCACTGAAAGGAGAGCATGAAATTCGTCACTTAAATGGCAGATCCTTGTGCTGTATGTGTGAAGGTACAAGAGCAGAGAGAGAGTAGTGACAAGGACAGGGGAAGGCCCTTCAGCACCTCTCCTCAAATCTGGAGAGACAGGTGGAGAAGGAACAAGACAAGGACAAATGTCTGTTGGTCGCTGGTTCGGGCTCCGCTGACATTTTCCATGGCATTTAGAAAACATCCAACAAAACCACAGAAGAGGGGAACCTAAAAATAGTTGGCTGGAGGAAACCTATGTGTAGTGAGGTTATACAATAGATAGGATGACCTGAGGGATGTTCTCACTTCCCACAGTCTCCTGCTTTCTTTCACAGAGACGACCCTTAACGTCTGAACTCTGAAGAATCTGTAACCAGCAGAAACCAGAAGTTGGTCCCTTTTTATGTCAAAAGTGTAAGTAGGTTAAAGGCAGAGAAAGAAAAGAAGCTCCTCTCAAACCACAGGCTGTTATCCAAGTCCTATATTTATCAAACTGACAGACGACAGATAAATGGTAAACATTCTTCAACATTTTCCTGTGAAGAATGAAAGCCATTTATTATATTTAATTGTAAATAAATGCTCTTCATTTCTGCAGACCAGCAATTTTGCTGATGAATTCATATAATTTATATTTTCATATCCATACTGCAGTTATAAACATGCTATATCTTCTTTGAAAATCACAGTCTCCTCTTTAAGACTGTCCTTTTGTTGCATTTTGTGATGGGATTTATGAAAGAAAAACAACAAGGAGTTATTTTACAGCAGCAAACAAATAGCAATTTACCTTCTAACTTGTCTCTTGGGAATTAGCTTTTTATGCTGATATAAGCCAATTTAATGTAATATCATCCTAAATGGTTAGAGGCTACTTGTTGTTAATTGCTCCTGGAGAGTTTACAGATCTCACACAAATAAAGCTAAAGAATGTTTAAGTCACATAGGCTTTACAGAATAACATCTCATTATTTGATGTTGAAGAAAAAAACAGCGTCCTATAGCCTTTCCTAACCGCTTTTCCTTGACCTCGATAAAAAACGTTGTGATGTCTAGGAAAAAATGTCAAGAAATTTGAATAAAGGACTTTGGAAAAGACAACCGAGGTGCTAAGAGAGCCTGACTGCACTTACACTAGGCTATAAATTATGCAATAGCAGGCTTGTTTAAGTTTTGTTCCTTGTTTAAGGATGTTTTCAAATTATCCACAGTGTACTTTTAAAGCGGTACAGGATCTGGCAGCATCTTGGTGTGTGTTGCAAATTGTAACCAACTGAGTGCCCCTCCGCTCACTCCTCCCTTTCTGTGATAACGTGAGCCACCGAGTGAAAAACTGTGGAAACGCTGTTCCCCTCACTCAGAGGCCATCCTTACTATAATATCTACTTTACGAGCGACAGGAGTCCGATGGCTCACATTGCCACAGTTTCACAAGCATATCTGAGAACTATGGTGGTCTTCAGGTAACGTAAAAATATGAGAGGCTCTCTCTAGAGCCAGTGTTTGGTTCGTCCACTCTGTGCTACTGTAGAAACATGGCAGAGCAACATGGTGGACTCCGTGAAGAGGACCCTCTCCCCGTGTAAATTGTTCCAGCACCTCAAACACGCAAAGGCTCTGGAGAGACCAAAGCATATGAAAGGACGGCATGAGACAGTTATATGAAAAGAAAACCATCAATCTATTTTAAAAAATGCGACTGAGCAAACAAAGGGTTGGAGATCCTGGATAAATGACCAAAAGAAGGGAAAGTCACCAGCCCCGCCACACAGTGGGCCATCGCACCCAGCTCATCCCTCTAAACTTAAAAAGCAGCAATTAAACCAAAATCTCGGAAAACTTAACTACCAGGGATCTCCATCCCAAAAGTAAAGAACAAACTACTAAATGCTGGGAAAAAAGTCATCTAAGATCAAAAATAAAGGAACATGAGGGCCAGTGTTTCGCCGCCTTTTCTTCCCTCCGTTAATCAGCACACCGTCTCAGGTGGTAAAGCACACTCACAACAGTGTGCCCTGAAAGGCCAACACGTAACATAGATATGAAGGGCTCATTCTAAGCCAATGAAGACACAGCAATTCTTAGTGTTTTTGGTTTGGAACGGTTTTAATGTTTTTGCTGCAAGAAATTGTGGGACGACATTTTCATCTTTCCTTTCATAAAGGATGGTTCAGTGTATCCTAAAGGAGAGGACGTATTGAAGCACCTTTCCTTAGCATTTAGAGAACTCAACCAGCTCTTATCATGGCTGCCACGGGTCATTTCACTCAGTTAGGAACCTTCGTAAGCAAATACGACTATTCACCCGCAGACCCTGACTTTGTAAGAAGGCGCAAATTATTATGTGAATTTCTCCACTGTGGGACCAATAAAGGAATATCTTATCTTATCTTAAATTACCCGGTGAATGTTCCTACTTAGTAAATCTTCGAACTTTGACAAATGCAGGCCGTGGTCAACTTCACTGTGGCCAAGCAAAGTAGAGCAACCAACTCTCTCCTTTGACACATCGTTGATCATACTGATGTATCATGTACTCATTCAATTCTGGTGTTTAACAGTTCTCCAGGCACTGTGGGATCTGCCAGCTGGCTACAACCAAAGCTATTTGGAATGAGCTTCCGCTGTGAACGCCTCCAAATCCACACGCCTTACAGTTTTACAGAAGGTGTGTTTCTGAGAGAATGCTTCTCCAATTATTTCCTCCTTTATAAGCTCCTGAAAGTCAGAGAGGGCCCCCGGTCATCCCTCATCTGGTCCGATTTCTGTGTGAGAGGGGACAAAAATGTAGAACAGCCAATTTGGGCTGTGATTTGTGAAGCTCATAAGTGATGGAGATATGCAGAGAATGTTGGCCCAAAGAAAAAGGGAGAGGAAAAAAATGGAAGAATATTGATTCCCCTGTTTAAATTAGGCTGTCGGAAAGACTGAAAGATGAAGAAAGAGAGAGAAAGAAGGGGGAAAGAACGCCAGGGCTTTTGGGAAATGCCCAACTTCCAACAATACAGATCTTATGAAGAAATGACTCACTAACTCCATGCATCTGCTTTCAGAAAGACTACAGGCTAACTGAGCAGAGCTTGTGTGCGCACACACACACACACACACACACACACACACACACACACACACACACACACACACACACACACACACACAGAGAGAGAGAGAGAGAGAGAGAGAGAGAGAGAGAGAGAGAGAGAGAGAGAGAGAGAGAGAGAGAGAGAGAGAGAGAGAGAGAGGACATACATCTGCATGTCAACACAGGCTGTGTCCAGCAGCAGGGTTAATGTTAGTTGAATAGATGCTGACTCTTTGCTTTGACTAAAACCACTGAGGGGGCTTCACCAAAACTTATACTGCAACGCACACACAGACAGAAGCATGACATTCACATAAAACCCATATTCAACCTCCTCATTTCGAGCACAAAAAGTACAAAAATGAACCATACAAATAAACGATACTATGAAATCATTAACTTCTCCACAGTTCTCTAAGTATAAAATAATCTTCCTACATAGATACAACAAAAACTAACACACAATTGTACACAAATCACAAATACACCCTGAACCCAATGCAAAAGCTCCGCAAAGTTTGAAGATGAAAAGGACACCAAGGACTGAAGAATGAAAGGAAACCATTTAACTTTGACACTGTGTTCTCAACTTGGTTCTAAAGAGCCAGCGCTGCCATTTGCTCTGCCGTTCCACTTTCATCGTGACTCGCTCCCCCATTTTCAAACGCTGTGACATTTGAAAAACACAATCCCACATTGGTCTGCTATCATTGCTGGAAGAGGATACAGAGAAATAACAGGGCCGACACTGACCACCTGCAGCACATCGCATCCTGTCTCCCCAAGAAATGATGGTGAACAAAAAATGGGCGTCCTACTGTCACAATCTGCCTGTCGGACTGTGACGATGGGAAGTCCAGCATTTGTTCATCATTTCTCCCTTTCTTACACCGAGATGCTGGTTTCGCCCATTACTGAGGAAGATAAAGGGAGCCAGAGGACACCATGTTTATTTTTTTATTTTTCCTTAAAGATGAGAGACAAGAAGAAAGAAAAAGAGCAGAGATGAAAAAATGCCTGAAGTGCTTTACCGCCTACTGAGCTCTATTTCTCCAATTGCCCCTTGAAGGGGGACAAATTGATCCTGGAAATAAGGGGTCATTTGCTCTGCCTGTTTACCTGTTCACAGCATACTGTCATCAGTTTTGAAACACGCACACGAAAGCTGACCCCACTGTGCCCTCAGAGAGCTAATGTGAGGGAGGGCTGAGTCATTTTGGTCTTCACTATGACAAGTGTGTGTGTGTGTGTGTGTGTGTGTGTGTGTATGTGTGTGTGTGTGTGTGTGTGGGCTTCCCCCCTACAGCAGTGACCCTGATGACCTTTGAATCTAAGCCATCTGTCTCTCTACATGTCTCTATGCAGATACACTAACAGCCTGACAATAGCAGAAAATTGTCGTCATCATCATCATCATCAATAAAATCTAACTTGTAAACAGCCAATCAGACTCTTCAGGCGACTTGCTGGAGAGTGTCCATGTTTATATTGGTGGGTGTATTTCTGTAAGTTGAAGATTATTAGTTTGATTTTATCAGTTCTGATTCAGCATTGCTTTTTATCGAGGTATTGTCATATTACAAAATAATGTGCAACAAATGGTTTAAAAAAACACTGAAACTCCAAGTGTGTCACACACACACTATCCCGCCTCATGCTTTAACCATCGCACTCCTTTGTCAACTGAATCTGTCTTAAAGGTGCTAAACGCGAGATCCGTACTGCTCTCAACAGACGACGGCTGACGCAGCA
This sequence comes from Pterois miles, assembly GCA_947000775.1. Lineage (NCBI taxonomy): Eukaryota > Metazoa > Chordata > Actinopteri > Perciformes > Scorpaenidae > Pterois > Pterois miles. The sequence goes on along the minus strand of CAMQGK010000058.1, from coordinate 10,948,837 downwards.
GCTCGAAGCTAAAGGTGCTAAAAGTGTTAACAACAGCAAAAGTGCTGACAGGGCTAACAGTAGTTACCTGGGAAGTGGAACAGGAGGGTGGGTACGATACCCATAATACATCCACGGTGTAAACAACAGTGTGCAGCACATGGATGTATTAAGAGAGCTGGATACAGCATTGAAGGTGGAGCCTCGTTCACTCCTATGAAAGTTGCTCAGAGGCGCATGATGCCAAAATAGCTCGACTTCTGCCTGGAAAAGTACCCAGATCTTCTGGGAATCTTCTGCATCCACTGGGCCCATAGAGCATGCACAGTGAGGTCCGAACATCACGCTGTTGTTACGGCTTGTGCTGTCCTCATGGTCTGGGTCTCATTAACATGAACAGAGCAAGGCAAATAACTCTGGATTCGGCTATTAGTGTGTTTTACAACTTTAGGACCTCATTATTTAAATAAGGGCTATTACAGTGTTTGGCATCACGTGACGGACCCAGAAGTTGTAGTACTGCCGTTTGGCCACTATAAAACTTGGGATCAACAACCCACGCTCTTCCTGGGGGCTTCATTCAACATGGAGCTCTTGGCACTTAACATCAGTTTTGGCTGTATTGACACTTTTATATAGGGACTCTTTAAAGGCCTCTCCCTCACTCTCCCTTTCTCCCTTTATCCCTCTCTCTCTCGTTGCTTGTACATGACAATACATTCTTGAGCCAATCCCGTAGCTATAACAGCATGGGCTCTGTTGGGGGGGATTCGTGCTAGCATGACCACAGCAGAAAGCCGCAGCTACCCCTTGCTGGGAGGCTGTAGTTTGTAGTGGAAACACGTCATCAGGGCCTGGTTTGGCACAGCGCGGCTGAAGCGGACCAGGCCAAGCACATGGAAAACTCTAAAACACACACACACCTTATTCACGTTGTGACGACCACCCAGCCAGTTTCTTCCTTTACATATACCCCCTCGCCTCCTCTCCGCTCCGAGCTGTGTGACTGTAAAGTGTAACAATAAAGCGGCTTACGACTGGAGGCTTTTATTTGCTCTGAGTCCTTGAGTAGCAGTCAACATGTACAAAATACACACAAACACACACAAACACAGGTCTGCAGGTCTAGGAGGAGGACACACAGCATCACACACAACATCCAGCTCCAGACAAATCCAGTCCGACACACACACACACACCTTCAGCCCCTGAACCAATTCAGTAAATATCATTATGGAATCAATACAGCCTTGAATCAATTGAGCCTGTGCCTGTGTGTGTGTGTGTGTGTGTGTGTGTGTGTGTGTGTGTGTGTGTGTGTGTGTGTGTGTGTGCTGTATGTGTCTGAGTGTGATAAAGGGAAGAAGTTGATAACACCATGTGCTCCTGCGAGGATTTCACCAAACTCCATGTTTTTTGATAGAAAGGAGGCGGGTAAGATATTACCATAGCCTTCCCACCACATGTCTGCTGTTAACTCAGTAATGCAAGAATAATTTCACACATGCATGCACACACAAACACACACACACTCATCCATTGTTGCTATGCGCCATGATAAATTCAATATTGTGTTCACACGCTTAAGCCAGAGTGGGAGTACAGTCGGCAGAGAAGCCACAGCCTTAGCTTTAAATCAATAGATTAAATAGGAACGTATGAATAAAACACAAGATGATAAATAAAAGAGGAGATGCTTTACTCTTGCTGTCATATTCGATGCAGGTTGTCTCCCATTTGAGAGAGAAAGGGGGAAAGAAAAGAAAGGAGTGGGAGCAGCAAGAAAGATGACCAGGGAGACAGAAACAAGCGGGAAAAAAAGTTGTTCTTTCAACTTGTGTTTTCAGTTCTTTTGTCTATCCTTACCTGTGCAACAGTTTGCATGTTCGTATAAGGAGTGTGCACGGTGGCGCAGTGTGAGGGTCGCAGATTCAAACAGGCTTGGGACCTTTCTGTGTGGAGTTTGCAACATTTACTTTTCTACTGAAGTTGACAGACTGGGTCGTTCACAATAATGTTTTTTTGTTTTGAATAAAGTTTTTCCTGAGCCCCCCATCGTTTCTTTTAGACGCACCCCTATTCTTAGGGACAGGCTCATGCAGTCATACAGTATCTTCCAGCAGATAAAAAAATGGCACTTCGCTGACCAAGCTGTTTGGCACCTCTAAATGCATACATTGTCCTCACTGTGAAAATATCGATCAAACTAAATATTTTGCTGATGACAACAGAGATAAAACCTATAAATTGATTTCAATAACTCTTAATACTACCTTTGTCATATACTGCCTGTCTTGTCCATGTGAGGAGAGCATTTTCTACATAGGCCACACAAAAAGATGCCTGGGAGATTGCCTCACCAAGCATAAATATGCTTAATAAATATGCTTGCATAAATATAGGGAAGCAGAAATTGGGACTACCCCATGGCTAGATACTTTAGTGAATACAACAGTGTTAATGATTCTTTGTTACGCAGTTTTAAGGACACAGGATGTAAGAGTGGAGTGGACACCCACAGCATTCTCCCAAAGCACTGTGAGCTCAGTGATGTAAATGCTTCGTAATGAAGAGGACCAAAGCACAACGTCAGGTCTGAGGTTCGTAGTGCCAATTTCCGTTGGGAAGCAGAGTCTCTGCTCAAGGTCAGCAAGGAGCCTCCAGTCTCGTACTGCACCCAGCTTCTGATTTTAGTGTGCAGGTCTTAGATGGCTTCTCCCCTTCGTGGACAAACTGCCCTGAGGAAGTAGGATGGGAGGACAGCAGGGTAAGGGCATTGACAACCCTCCGTCTACTCTCCGGTGTAGCTGCCAGACACTTCAGCACTTGATTGTGCCACCAGATATATCGGTCTTGTGCCAGGATTGTCTTGCAGCCAACCAAGGAGAGTTTCAGGTTAGCTGGAGATGGACAGAGGGGGCATGTAGGGTCTTCTCCATACCACGACTGAGATTCTGAGGAGATGGTAGGATGTCATATGTGCTCTTGCCGACACACCTCCTCGACCACAAGACCTATTCGTTGAGCTGGAGATGCCTTGTGCCAGGATGGTTCGCTCTCCCTGAGTCCAAGGCCTACTTTCCCTAGTTGCACAAGGGCAACGATGTCCCAGTGTTTAAGGGCAGATTTGGACTTATGTGTAACTGCATTTATATTTTGTACTATTTTGTAATACTGTGGTGATTATGTGATTGCCTCCCACTGGTTGCTGATACCATATAGGTGAGGCTACATCCACGTTGTCTGTTTGTTTTTAAGCCCTGACAAAGACCTACAGTGGTCAAAAGTTGGCTTTCTAAATTATACAACCACCATAATATTTCCTTCCTCATTGCCACTTGTTTTAGTATTTTGGCGATTGTCTTCCTGTCTATCCTAGGTTAATTGGTGACTCGAGCGTGAATGGTTGTGTGTCTCTATGTGATAGTCTGGTGACCAGCCCAGGGTGGTTACAGTTAATGGATGGATGTTTTGTATGTGTGCACAAGATGCCAACATATGTTCTTCAGTACATGTCAGCACTGAAATATCTATGTGACCTTGATTTAAGAGTCACAAGTGTCGAAGAAGAATAGAGTTTGATCATTTATGAGGCTTATACTTAATTATCTCATGTCTGTGTGGATAGAGCTATTAAAATCCTTAATCGACTAATAGATTAGTTGATTTAATTGAAAATAACAACATTCAAACTGGTTCACTCTCCACAAATTAAAGGTGACTTGTGGAGTTTTCTTGTAAACAAACAGAAGTTATGATTATATTCTCTGTTTCTCATCAAATCACTCCTCCTTAAGGCCAAACAATGCTGAATGCATTCCCTGCCTCATGTGTACACAAACAACACAAGGACCCACTAAAATACACACTGCTCCACCGTGCTACAAGTGGACAAAAACCCCACAAGGTGCCTTTAAAGAAGTCAGAATCTAGTGCTTAGTAAAGACAAAGGCGTATTTGTGAATGTTAATGCGATGCCAGAGAACCAGCTTTTACTTATCATTAATCAATATGAGCTCCCCATGAAAACATAAAAATGACTAATCAATGAAAGATTTCTTTGCCAGCTAAGACCCTAAAGACCTATTAGTCAAATGATCAACTGAAATGACCCCCTGGACTTCTTTGATTTATTTTAATAATTGGCCAAAACATTATTTATCATAATACCACTGTTGGATTATAAAACTTTGTACTTGTTCCAGAGGCAGTTCAGAAAGGAGACGGTGTACTGAGTCAGTTTCCTGTATCTGTGTCGTGGGTTTTGCCACTGCCCCCGCCCCTTTAGAGAACTAGCAGTGTTGAGTCTATTATCTCCAGAGACTGTGAACACAGATTATGGTTGATTCTTTTGCCCCATAGTCAGCAAAGTAAATATCTGACCCATTTTTCACAAGCCTTCCGAACATTTTGAACCAAAAATGACATATTTCAGAAATAGAAATCAGGAGAAAATTAACTTTGTTCGAGACCTTTCTCGGTCTCAACAACACACTCTAAAATGATAAATATGGCTGTTAGCAATGTTCATATCTAATGTTAGCAAAAATACATATAAATGCATTACGCAAATATAACTCAATATGCTTTACTTCCAAACAAGGTGGGGGGATGGGGTGCTGAACACGCCATGACCACGCCCACTTAGGAGACAGGAAGTGTATATCATTTCAAACCATTGGCGGAGCTTATCTTGATAATAAAGAATCTGTGATTGTACCTACAATTTTTCATTGCTGTATTTATCTTTTTTTCTAATTAAGGCTCCTGCTGAAAACCTGGCAGTCCAAGAAAGAGGCCAAGTCAGTGACTGCTATGTAGTGGGCCAGATAGCCCACTGAGCATCACTGTGTGTGATACTGCTCTCTACTTGACCCGACATACCTGTCGTTGATGCTCCAGTTGAGGCAGAGGTTGAGGGAACTGAGATTGCGACACTTCCTCACCACCTCCATCACCGTCTCGTTGTTGAGCTCGGAGATGTGCCGCAGGTCCAGGACACTCAGGTTTCGTAGCTACAAGGGGAAAACATTAAAAAAAAAACATTTGAATGATTTATGTCAAATTCACAAAGAGACAATGTAATAAAAATGTCATCATCAACATGTTAATATTTTTTTATTAGGAAGAACGGTATTCTGTTAAATTAATGAAAAACTAGGCAGAACCATCACGAAACCAGAGTGAGAGAGTGATTTAGAGATCACACGTCTGCTGTAGCAGAGAACAAAATTTAATTTTAGTTGGACTTTAATGCAAAAATTCCACAATAACCTTTCAGCATATTGTAATTCAAGAGAGAAAACTAGACGTCTGCACCTCCTCATGGCTTCGTTATCGGGCATTAAAAAATCTAGCCTGTAACTTGACCACTAACCCGTGATTTTGACCAATCACAGGTTATTTCAGAGAGAGAGCATGCTCCTACTGGCTGTGCTCCGGCTGGTGGGAGGTGCTTGATATTTCCTCAAGAGATCTCAACATGGCTGCCAGCTCAAAAACATTCGCATTTTACAGCTAAACTGTGCAGTACCAGATGTTTCTGGAAACATTTGAGGCGAAAAACAGGCATTACAGTAACAGAATATTGATTCCTATTTGATCAGCGTGGCAAGTAATTGACTTGCTCTTATAGATAGAAGCTGGACAGCAGACTCCAGATCAGCTCTGACTGTTTGTTGTCCTCTGGTCTGTGAAATCTTGCAGATGCCGTTAGGAGCAACTAAGGACACCAGAGGACACAGAGGATAGAGTGACTGTTTCGTAAAAATAATTTTTTTAATCATATTTTCTCCATTTTTACCCACTGCTGCTTTAACAAAATAAAATCCAGCACTCACTTTATCTCTTTCACACAAACAGGTACACAGGAAACACAATTTCCTGTCTGTATATGAAGGAACCAGTAGTCAGTTTCTTACTATGTGCAGTACAAAAAAGGAGGCTACAAGAAGAGACATATTTGGTGAAGGCATGTATGGTACACACCTGCTGAATTACATAGATGTATTGGAGGTGGATTGTGGAAAAGATCTCTCTATACACTGAGTAAACGTGTATACTGCCACATAAAAAACAGCATGAATGTAGAAGAAAACCTAACAAGACAGATAAATGCTACAAAATTGCTTGCTGTTACTGTTTATCGCTCTGCGCCTGCATGCCTGGTGTGAGAGGTTGTGAGCCAATATGAGCATTCGCTTTCCCTCTTCCTTTCATCTCTCTGACTTTCAATAATCCCTCTTTCCGATCTGAATACTTTATAAGAGGGGGTTTAGATTAATCCTCCAGTCAGAATCTCTACTTCCTGACACAGTCTTAAAAAACCCACACTGACACACTGTTCAACAAGCGCTCCTGCTTGCTGAACTGCTTTTTCAAGTCACAGCACAGGTGTATTTTCTCTGATACATACTCAAAACTATTTAAGACACAGGTGCATGCACACACATTCACCGACACACACACCAGGGATGCAAGATAATAGCGGTATGATATTCTGGCCAGCCACAAAGGGAGGGAGGGAGGTAAATGTCAGGGCCAAGGCTAAACAGAAAACAAGCTTACAGTTGGCGTTAAGATCACTGAGCACTATTGTCAGCTCCATAGGCATGACATATACCTACCAGCATGAGGACACATGGGGGAATGGATAAGGACCAAAGCTCACAGGGTGAAGTAAGCACACATGTAAACACTTTTCCCTGCACATACTGAGAATCAACACCCAGACTCTTACACCGACTGCAAAAAAACAAAGGCGAGTGTGTGATGCTGCACTGCGCTGAAGGTAATAAAAAAGGTTTTTAAAACCTTTACCTCCATCTATAGCTGCTTCATTTGTCTCTCTGTTCTTATGTAGCCTGTAGCTTTTTTTTGTCATGCCTCAAGAGAAATTTGTATTCACACCTCTTATGATAAAAGGTCTGCTTAGGCATGAAATAAACATGAAACAGATTTTGTTTGTGGCGCCTACTCTGAAGACTCGCTTAGATATACTAATGAAATAAACATTAAACAGCTTGTGTGTGCAAAGACGGGTCAAGAAAGCAACAGTGACTGTCAGGGACAGCTAAACTGGGATGGTAAACAATGGTATTTAATGAATGGGAAAAGCCCTTAACTGTGTGAATTGACATGGACAATTGACCCACCCACCCCCACACCCCCACATCCACACACACACACCCATCCACACACACACACACCCACACCCACACATACATATACACACACACACACACACATACACATACACACACACCGTCACTGGCCAGTACTGGATCGATGTGCTAAATTATTCATGCAGAATTAGGCTGATCTGTGTGTACTGATTTTGTGTGTGTGTGTGTGTGTGTGTGTGTGTGTGTGTGTGTGTGTGTGTGTGTGTGTGTGTGTGTGTGTGTGTGTGGTGTGTGTGTGTGTGTGTGTGTGTGTGTGTGTGTGTGTGTGTGAGTGGCTGCATTGTTTCCACAACAAAGGCATTGAAAAAATCAAACCTGGATGTAGGCAAAGTTATTTCTAACTAATCACTAATATTCATAGCAACAGACATTCATTCACACTGTCAAAAAAATCACAATGAACAGTTCACACTTCTATTCTCTCTCTCTCTCACACACACACACAAAACACACACAGTCATTTGCATTCAGTATTTATGGTAATTGAGTCTGGAGTAAATTTTAAAAGCCCCAACATCAATGTATTTGTTCTGCAAATCTTCAAAACTGCTTATGTCTGCTATAGTAGAATTTCTACTACAACCAATAGCATCTGTTTCATTGATGTGGATAACCAATGAGAGAACAGGCCAACCAGTGTGAGTTTTCATTGGCTGAGAGTGTAGCTAGGTTGAAGGAAATTTGAAAATCTAGCAGATGTCTGCATGAAAAGGGGAAGAGACAGAATCATGACTGAGACTGTAACTTTGTTAATCCATCTGCAGAGAAAATAAACTCAGTTTAGTAGACATCTGCCGAAAGAAAAGTCACATAAAAAACAAGCTCTCTGTAATTAGTCACACCTCCATAATGTGACAGGCCACAGTGCAGTGTTTGTTTTCTCACAGTTGACAGGTTATCATAATTTGACTCATAGGTGAAAGGTTTTAATGCTTCTAATCTCATTTAATCATTTCCACTCATAATACAAATTATTTTCTGCTTGTGCATTACCATGATCCAAGAACAAACAGGCACGAAAAAGAAAGAAAAATAAATGGAGAGGAATGGGGAGAAGGGAGCATGATAGCCTCAGACGGAGAGGAAGACAAAGTGAATGGTTCACACAGCACAGAGAGAAAATGAGAGATGGAAACAGAGAGAGAGAAAGTGAATGAGAGTGAGAGAGAGAAAGAGCACCAGGATAGAGAGCTGGGGATTTGGTGAGGGGCTCGGCAGGTTGGCTGAGGTTTGTAACTAGGCAGAGTTTGTCTCGTCTCCTCGGAGTTGGCAGCTACACCTGGATAATTATTCATGCAGTTCATAAAAACACTGAAACCTGCAGGATCCAGCTGCTCTGAGGCCAGCGTGTCGTCCCCACCCCGTGAACACACATGCAGAAATTAAGGCTGACTATCTGAATATTCCAATGCACACACATGCTCGCATACACAAAAACGGTGATTCATTAACTTAAATATTTTCCTTTATGCTAATTTATACCGTGACTCCACCACATGTCAGAAATACAATATTTTATTCCACTACATTTTTTTCAGAGCTTTAATTACCTGGTACTTTTCAGATTGTGATTACAGACAATGCATATGATCAGTTTATAAATACTGTATGATGCTTTGTTATAGATTCAATTATTAATCCAACAGTGTACCTCAACCAAATAAAACAAGTACTGCTTACATGTAAATGCATCAACAATATTTTTATAATCACACTCTCTATACTATTTGATATTTTAAGTACATTTTGTTGTTAATATTTCTGTACTTTTACTCAAGCAAAATTCTGGATGTCGGACTTTTACTTAAAGGTACAATGTGTACGATTTGGAGAAATCTAGTGGTCTGGTTGCAGATTTCAACTGAGTACCCCTCCGCTCACTCCTCCCTCTCCAAGGCTTCAGTAAGATGAGCCGCTGCATGTTAAACCACAGGGACACCGTTCTCCTCACTCAGAGGCCATCCTTATCATAATAACACTACTTCAGAAGCAGCAGAAGTTTCACAAGCGAGTTGGAGAACGTCCGGTAACATAAAAATGTGAAAGGCTCTCTCTTGAACCAGTTTGGCCGTTCGTTTTACTTTAGAAACATGATGGAGCAACATGGCAGACTCTATGAAGAGAAACCGCTCCCTTTAGATATGAAAGGCATTCTAAGCTAATGAAAAGACAACAATTTTTAGTTTCAGGCGATTATACACTAATGAAAATATTATATTCCATTTATGTTAATAGATCCCCTGAAATGTCACACGCTGTTCCTTTAAGTATTAAAATTAATGTGTTGTACTGCTACTTAAACATCAGCAAATGATCTGAACGCTTCTTCCATCACTAACTAAAACAGACACAATAATCTGAACAAAATTATCATTAATATCAATAGTAATAATAAAAATAATAACACTTCTTAGCCAATCTGTAAATCAATTAACCTGCCCTAAAACTTATTTTGATAAGGTCTTAAAATCAACCTATTTTTTAATTCAAATGTTCAATTTTTCCTGAAAAACCCAAGATGCAAAGCAGAAAATAAATGGTTCAAATTCACAGAAGCACAAAATTGGATGTGAATCTCAGTTTATAAACTAATATGGAACGCATCACACCTTATGCAAAGATAAGAGAAAAGCAATCACTTCAGGTTTTACAAGAGCTGGATGAGCAAACAGCACTCGTCTGAGATGTAGCACCACATTTCTGCATTAAAGAGGTTGTTTAATTCAGTCCACATGACCAGAGGAGATGTGTGAGCTCCAAGCAGCTTGGCTCCCACCTGCTTCAATTAGAAGCCTCTCTAAAACAGGAAAAACGAGAGCCAGAGTCAGAGGTCAAACACAAAACACCGCTCTAAATGAAAGAAAAATAACTGGCTGTTTCAAAGGTACATTATCCGTCAGCCAAGCATAGGCCGGAGTTCAATATTTGGAGAGGTTGATTTGACACTTTATTACATTAGTGTATGTCACAGTCTGGCACACAGTGAGTAAGTGTGTGTGTACCTGTGTGTGCTCTGCCAGACTACAGAGCTATAACTACCTGTGCCATTACTTAATTTATTTACACAACGTCAAGCGTCATGATGCCAGGCAGGAAGTTGAGGCCTGGTGGACCCCATGCAGTGGAAATGATGTCATGGTTTGAGTGCTGGCACAAAGCAACATGAGTTCATGGCTGTTGCTGTCCATCAACCTCAGTGTCCCGGCTGACAAGCAGCGAGATGACATTTAAAACGCACAGACAGAGCGAGCATTGTTTTAGTCATACATGGCGAACATGTTGGGTTTGGAAAATATGAGCTGCTATTTCAATGCGGTAGTTAATTTATAACCACTTTGAGATTTAGTATGTGAGTTTAGTCAATGAAAAATATATGTCCTACTGTGGGAAATGCATGTAGACCCACAAAAAAAAAAAAAACACACACAAGCACCGTCTATAGAAAAGAAGCTTTTCAGTAAAAGTAACAGCCATAACAGTAAAAACTATCCATTCTCAGACGGCAAAGATGAGTCGAGACAAGTTTAAATCCTCTAAACAATGCAGGTAGAAGTTTAGACAGTCACTAAGAAATAATATTCAAAGTCCTGAGCAAGAAGTCAAAGTCACAGGATGCCGTCGAGGTGGCACTGCGGCCCTGACACATTTTGCTCAGCTGTCCGCATCTGTGTGAGACAGGATGCGTCGCAGGGGGGAGGTGAGACGAATGGCAGCAGTGTCACTAGGTGAATACAAGTGTGCACTCATGCATATATGCTTTGTTTTTTTTTTTTTCTTTTTTCCATATCAGAGCATCCCAGACAGTTCGGTCAGACAGGAGAAAGCTGTGTCGAGACAATCCCTCTGCGGATTGTGGACACACACATGCACCACCCCCCCAAAGACGCACATTCAGAAAAACATACACACATAAATACATAGAGGCCTGTGCAGACAGAGTGATATGAATATTTGCAAGAACTGGGAAGGCCATGGGTCTGGTATCACAAATACATTGTGTGCATCAGTCATGGTCCAGTGAGCAGATCCCTGTGTGTGAATGTGCATGTGTGGTTAACTCCTCTCTTTATCTGTCTTGTGCCCATCTACTGTCTATCTCTTATTTTCCCTCTCCCACCCCCCTTTTCTCTCTCTCTCTCTTTCTCTTTCTCCCTTACAGTCGCTAATCCTGCATGTGTTGGTGTTGATAACAAACTCAGTGGCGAGGAAAGGCTCGAGGAGATAGAGAGCGTTGGTTTCTCTTCGACGCTCTAAGCCAAATGACCACATAGTCACACACATGCACACTCACATACACAAGCCTGAGTCAGAGCAACAGCACCGGATGACAGTCACAGTACTGTGACACTAGTTGGGCCAATAATGAGACATGATATCCCCCCTCCGGAGGTCAAAAACCTCTCTATCTCTGTCTGTCTCTGGGTTAAAAGTCTTAGAGCCAAATGAATTATTCTTCAATTACTCCTGCAAGAGACACACATCATCCCTAGGCTCCTCTCTGCTCATTATATTCATAAATCCCACAATCTCCTCCATACAGCAGTGAAGAAAATTATTATTACAATTTCGACTCATTCTGCGACCCCCACAACCCCATTACCTTTCTTCCTCCAAATCCCCTCTGCTCCTTCATTTTCTCCTTTATCCTCTCCACCACCCCCGAGACACAATACACATGCAAAAGTACACAGTCACACATACATGTGTACATAGGAAAAGGTGCACATATACACACATACACACACTCGTCCCTGGTTTGTGCTAAGGGTTATCAGTTTGACACAGGGCACTGTGATTATGTTTTTTCCTGTGCTCCAGTCAGAAGGCGGAGATAAGGGGCCAGCAGACTACAGCAAAGCCAGACACCACTCATCCTACATGGGGAGGGAAGGTGTGAAGGTGACAGTGGGTGAAGACCTGTATCTTAACCTTTTGTCTTCCACCACTTTAAAACCTTTTTTCCAAATTGTGGTCATGGCAATTTAGGCCAAAAAAAAAAAAAAAAAGGGAAAATAAAGTTATTTTTTCTCTTTGTTACAATGCTTTCGATGTTTTATGTAAAGCATTTTCAATGACCTTGTTGCTAAAATGTGCTACATAACTATACTTGCCTCGCCTTTTTTTATTTTCACTTTTTTCTTCATGAGCCAAATTTGAAGGATGTTGCGAATACATGCTGCTCCACTAAACCACCAGGACGGATAGAACATATGATTCTGGTTATGAAATTAAATAGCTTCCCTGTCATAAACCAGACTATTTTATTTGCTCATAAACACACAAAGAGAATGAGGTATTGCCCACGGTCCAATTCTGTCAAATTTAGGGAGCATTTATCAAAAGTCCTACGTTTTTTTCTGGAAAAGAACAACAAAAGCACTGGAGCGGCACGGCTGAATTAATCTACAAGACCCAAAATTAAGACCAGAAACAGCTATGTTCTGCACATCAGAGAGACAACACTTAGCTATTACAGTCTTCAAATATACCTCTTTTCATCTCTGACACATTCTTCAACAGTCTCTCCATTTGTTATGTCGTTGGCCTCCTCTCTCTCTCCCAAGGGTGGGAACTTTCACACACACACACACACACACATAAAGGCATTTTGAGGCCCACAGTGTGTCAGGGCAGTGATAGGCTGATGTATGAGGAGGGGCATTGTGGGTAGGCATGACAAGCAAAGGGAAGCCATCAGTGGGACATCTAAGGCTCGGGGAATGAAGGCTCTCTGGCACCCAGAGCTGCTCTCAAACACTGGCTCTCTGATAGAGCCGACCTTGGACTTAATCACTACCAGAAGAAAAGAGCACCGCTTGACAGGAAGATGGAAAGACGGTGGGCGAGTGTGTGAGAGAGAGAGAGAGAGAGAGAGAGAGAGAGAGAGAGACAGACAAAAACACGCAAAACCACAAGAGTAAAAGAGAGAGAAAGACACATACAGAGAGTGACAATGACCAAAAGAAAGACTGGATAAAGAGACGTAAACAACACTGTTCAAAGGGATGGATAATGACTCTGTTGGTGTGACCGAGGCAGCCTGAGAAGCAGAGCACAGTATGTTATCCACTTCTGACATACACACATACTGTATGAATTTCCCCAAAGACACAAATACTCATACCAACCCTATCGCTACACAGTTATGCTCAGATACAAGTAGCAGATAAATACTGCATTCTCAATTACATATTTTCACAACAACATATTTTCTCCCGGATTACAGTCATACTTTTAAACAGTTAAATATTAACGTTGTGAAGGTCTAGGCAATAAAACTATTGGGTTAGGCAACAAAAATACTGGGTTAGGTATGGCTTAAAACGACTACATAAGTACATGTTGACTTTTAGTTTTAGCAAGACCCAGAGCATGATGGGAAACGCCTGGGTATCTCCTGATCAAAGAGATGGTATTGCGGTCGCTTTACCGCACCGTTGTGACAAAGAGAGAGTTGAGTCAGAAGGCAAAGCTCTCGATCTACCGGTCAATCTTCGTTCCTACTCTCACCTATGGTCATCAGGGTTGGGTCATGACCGAAAGAACTAGATCGCGGCTACAAGCGGCCGAAATGGGTTTTCTCAGGAGGGTGGCTGGCGTCTCCCTTAGAGATAGTGTGAGCCATCCATGAGGGACTCGGAGTAGACCCGCTGCTCCTTTGCGTTGAAAGGAGCTAGTTGAGGTGGTTCGGGCATCTGGTAAGGATTCCCCCTGGGAAGACCCAGGACTAGGTGGAGAGATTATATCTCCACACTGGCCTGGGAACGCCTCGGGATCCCCCAGTCAGAGCTGGTTAATGTGGCCCGGGAAAGGGAAGTATGGGGTCCCCTGCTGGAGCTGTTGCCCCTGCGACCCGACCCTGGATAAGCTTTTGAAGATGAAGATGAAGATGAAGAGAGACACTACGTGTTGTATAAAGTCCTAACTTTCTGTGTAACTGTAATAGTTAACACTAGATTGTTTTATTGTCACCCCCACTCCTGCCCGATCTCGTCTATTTTCCAGGCAAGGCACAGTTTATCTCAAAAGAGCCTGATATGTTTCCCTCCAAACATAACTGCAGTTAGGTTGCATGGAAACCTTTTTAGGAGCCACTGGGCTACACACATAGCTTACACTCCAGCTGGTAGAGTGAAGCCTTCCACCTTTTAATAACGACCAATGGCGACATATTGTATTTCTATTGCACTTCCACCTCTGGCTTGTCACAGACTTGACTTAAGGCTGAATGCCCTGAAACTGAATCAGGAGAGTGACTAATCTCACCCAGGTCCACAAGAAAACACATAAAGTTTTCAAATTGAGGGAGAGTGCCAAATCACTGAGAGCTCTGGGACACCCACAGAGCCTTCACCCCAAGATGCTGTGTATCCACTACACAACCTCGGGATGAGACAAGACTGGTCAATAAAACTAATATTAATGTCAAGAGCTGAGAGGTAGCTTTGAGCTTCAATCTCAACACCAACCATAAATAAAATTTTACAGCATATCCCTGGCACAGCAACACAAAAGGCCGAACACGCCTGCTCTTAAAATCATCCCAGTTTTTATTTTGACGTCTGAAGCCGTGTGTAATGTTTGATTTCCGACCAGTGAGGAGAGTGGTAGAAAGCTTGTTTTCGATTAGCTGGCTTTACTCTTTCAGCCAGCAGAAATCTTGATTTTTCCTTTTAGCTGCTAACAAGATAATGATTTATCAAACGCCGCCTGGCTATAAATATTGAGTCTCACTGCACATCACAGAGGAACCGCACAGCTCCCGTAAGACTGAAACACTGAAAAACCATTAGAGGAGCATACATGCCGCAGCTTTACTCTGCACACCATCTGCATCGAACTCTGCACAGTGGGTGGCCTATTTCAAACATCAGCTCTCTTGATTAAGAAAATACGATTTCAATTGATTTCCTCATACCCTAATTTGAGAGAAGTCAGTATAGAAAATATCAATCTGAAATAAGTGTGTCATACGAGAGAAGTTAATAAAAGTAATGGATTTTCTTCCCTTTTTTTTCTGGTTATAGCTGAATAGCAAGTGAGAAGGCTGGGAATATTATCAGAGAGAGAGAAAGAGCAATCGAGGAAGAAAAGAAGAGGGAGGGAGTGTGTGATAATCGAACAAGAGGGGAGCACTGCAGTCCTGGAATCACATGCAGGTCCACGGAGTCATCAGAAATGCAACGATTCTAAACGCAAGAATATGATTTTCAAATCGACACTGGATGTGACCAAGTGGGAATGAACGAGAGGAGGAATCAACTGCTAAACGAGATAATTACTGTCAGAGATTATAGAGGGACGGAGAGAGGGAGCAGAAGCAGAGAGGGACTCCCAGAAATGATGGCGGCAGTGACAGAAAGTAAGAGAGATTTAACTCTAAATCTGTGCAGACAAAATGAGTGTGGTCGAAATATTATCCTTCAAACATTTCTGCCTCATCACGATTCCAAAATTATGATTAGAAACTTAAAAAGACTTTTCTGAAGAAAGTAAAACTGGTTGATTTGATCTGCTTTACAGTTAGCATTGCACTTGTACCAGCAGCCGAAGCATTTCTGAAGATGCTCCCTCAGAGAAAGATCAATATAATGAGGTATGGCCTCACTGATACAGGATTTTTGAGACTGAGTTGAGTTCGAGAAACTCCAATAACTATATCACCCTACATCATTTATTTTCATAAACAAAACATTATTATGTTTTTTCCTTTCTAGTGGTTAAAATTCTCCAACCAATACATATGCTGTTTCCATTCATATAATTTTATGCAGTGTATCGCATTAGAAATGTAAAAAAAAAAGTCTTCTCTACTTCTACTACGCCTTGTCCTGGTGGATTACAGCAATGTGTAGTCTATAGCGCCAACTTACAGCCAAACTACAGTGTAGCCAAATTCATCTGCTCTGATTTCCAAACCAGTTGATGAAAATGCGCCTAATTTCTTCTGCTGAGACTTTTCAAAACTTCTCTTAACATCTGAGTGGAAAATGGCTGCTGTTTAGCTTCTAGAGAGCACTGATGTGTTTATTTTTCAACTGTAAAGTTTCCCTTTCTGTAAATATCCTGTTTCACCTCTCAAAACACCCACAGACATTGATGGGTGTGGTCAAAGTGTGATCTCTCTCACACCTGTAACCACACCCAACAGTGACATAACAGTGAACTGACTGTGAATCAGTGCTCTCTAGAAGCCAAACAGAGTCCATTTTCCATTCAGATGCTAAGCAAAATTTTAAGAGACCTTTTGAAAAGTCTCAAAAGAAGAAATGCGAATTGATAATAAAACACGAGCCAATAAATCTGGCTACAGCGTTTGGTCGGAAGTTGGCTGTAATCCACCAGTACACAGAGTAGGAGAAGTAGAAGTTGCAAACCAGAAACGAAACATTTCAGCTTCACCTTATCATCTAAGATGGAAAATCTAAAATGGAGAGAGGCCTCCAGGAATTTGTTTCATATAGCAAGTTTTAATTGTTCTTTCATGTCAGTTAGTATTTCATGTTGTCTGGAGATTAAGACAAGCATGCACACCTTATGGGAATATCCAAGAAGACTGGGACAACAAAAAATCAGTCTATTGTTGTGACTTATATGAAGATCAGACCAATTTATACAGAAATCCACATATATATATGTGTGTGTGTGTGTGTGTGTGTGTGTGTGTGTGTGTGTGTGTGTGTGTGGGGGTGTACTCAATGAAAGGATAACATTTTAGGCATCACAACAGTCAGAATGGTATAGTATAGTATGTACTGTATGTGTGTGCAGTGGTGTCATTTCCGCAGCATTTGTGTTATTTTTAATGTGTGTGTGTTATTGCTCAAATTGGAAAATATAGGTCTGTATGCAATGTCTTGATATGGTAACTGTCTTGTAAGGCATAACCACAATTTAAAAAAAAAAAAGGAAAAAAAATATATAATATATAGTTGAAACAAAACTAAGGCTTTAAAATATATATATGAATATGATCAGAATTATGAACTTGCTCATCTGGACTCCTAAAACATCACCTTGGTTAATACTGTAATAAATAATAATGAGGTGTGCTAGACTGTGCGTGTGGGCGGATGTGTATGCGTCCACCTCCAGGTATGCTAATGCTGTTATGACTGGCTGGCTTCATTACTGTCTGTCTACAACACATTGGCCAAGGTCAGTGGAGGCTGCAGAGATGATAGGGGGCCAAAACCATGAGCACAAATTAATCTGCTGTTTAATCTAATAATGCAGGCATGGCATTGGGTGTCTCAGTCCTATTAACACAACTGTAATTGCATTTGAGGAGGAATGGACGCACACAGCCCACAAGGGTACTTTCACACTTGCATGTACACCCAAGTACATCAAACACAAATCGAATTGTATTACACAAGCACACATGGGTGCGGACATATCATACACACTCACACATGGGTGCACGCATGCATTCGAGGGGGATGTTATGTTGAGAGAAGGAAATAAATGAGAGGAAATGCAAGGTGCAGTATTTCCTGGTGGATTCAATGCAAGCAATCACTGTGTGTGTGCATGTGTGTCCATGTTTATATGGCACGGAGCAACTTAAAACCACGGAGCCCTGCTCATTAGCATGGTAATATCCAAACAGCAGGGTGTAGTCAGAACAGCAGCGTATTATTAGGATTCATCTCATTAGGCTTTCATGAGATTTAAAAGTTAACACGAAATAACTTCAAAACTAAGTCTGAGATAAAGCACACAACGAGGTCCTGAGTTTACTCTCCAAAAGTTAATTTTCCCCCGTGGAGACGACGCATAGCCGGCAGCGTCGTGGAGACCTGGACCACGGTAACAGGATTAGACAAAAAGTCATAGTCATGCTGAAACTTCAGTTATTTACTGATTCAAGTAATTATTTTTATTTTAAAGGCAGGGTTGGTCAAGTTTTTATAAACATTTTTTTGTTTTTTTTGCAATCAATAAATCAAATTATCTGACAAAAAAAAGAAAAAAAATGTGGTATCTGTGACTGTTTCAGGCCACAGGTTGTTGTGGGGAACAACTGAGTGTCTGATACTTACTGCAGTAAGATGGATGACTCCCTGAGAGGTCACCGGGCAGCCCATGAAGCCAACAAACTGCAGTTCGGGACAATGCTCTGCAACTGCTCGCACAGACCGATCAGTGACCTGGAGGACAGAATAACAGAGAGATGAGACATTAAATTAGTTACCCAAACCTCTTCATCTTCATAGTTAAAAATACTTTATTTCTCAAGTGGATCATGTTTTTCGTAATACCAATCAATACAGGTTGAAAATGTTTCATTCAACAGAAGACATTCATGGTGAAAATATTTTTTCTTTGTTGGACAGCCTGGTGTGGGGAAAGCTGAACTTGCCAGTAATTTTGTGTTTAATGAGCAGCAGAGAAAAAGAGGATCACAGACGTAGAGGAGCAGGAGGATAACGGACAAAACAGCGAAAGGAGCATGTCTGCCAAGCAGCGTGGGCGTCGACCTATGATGGATGGACCGCTCCCCATCCCTCACCCAGCCGTCTACTAACAGCTCATAATGGATCAGAGATCAATAGGGAAGCAGAACATTTCCACCAGCTTCCACTGTAGTCATCAATACGGGTATTGATAGCTACTTCGCCTCCCTCATCACACTTAACACTGCAACAATACGTGGGAGATTGTTTGTCCTCTCTGAGGGCTTCCTCAATTGTTCGTCAAACTCTTCATCAACCACAGACAAAGGTAGATGAGAAGAAGAGACAGAACACTGACAGAATGCTGTGATTAACTGGAAAAACAAAAAAAAAAAAAATCAAATATCAAATAACATTAGTTCTACGCATCCTCATCAAAATATTCAATGTTTCGTTGTAAATCTCCCAACAAGCATGTCAAGTAAAAAATATTTCACAGCTAATGAGGGATTCATGCCGACACAAATATCAACTTAAACATTTGAAAAAGGTCTATTAAAGTGCACTTGGATTGGACAATTTGACGTGTTTGAAAAGTAAATGAAAAGAATGCCTGAAGTTTAACATGAAATACTGAGAGGAGAGGAAACTGCAAACACTTAAATCTGTGTAAAGCAAAAATAAATACGCATGCTGGGTTTGTCACACCACAGAAACGTGTTACTAACCACCCAGCCAAATTAAAATAATTAAAAAAAAATCAGCAAGTTTATAAAATTAGGTTTCAAAATCATGGAAAAATAAGCAGTATTCTGCTCTGAAACACTGGGGACGTGTCCTCTGAAGGTACTGAAGCTTTGGGGGCGGCAGTAGCTCAGTCTGTAGGGAGTCACCGGAGGGTCACCGGTTCAAGTCCCGACATGGACCAAAAACTGAGTGTGAACTGGTAGCTGGAGAGGTGCCCCTGAGCAAGGCACCAAACCCCCAACTGCTCGGGGCGCTTGTCTGGAGCAGCCCCCTCACTCTGACATCTCTCCATTAATGCATGTATGTGTGTTTCAGGTCTGCATGTACCATGTATGAGTTTAACAGAGTGTAAATTGAATTTCCCCATTGTGGGACTAATAAAGGTAGATCTTCTTCTTCTTCTTCTTCGCTCACAAACGGGGAAGGTTCATTTCCTCAGTAGCGGTGAGGAAAGAGCCCAGAGCAAAATCCCTGTTTGACTGGCGGATTAGGGGAATGTAGCGTTCGGAAGACTGCTGCAGTCCTCGCTTTTGTGGTCCAGATAATCTCAAAGATATTCGTGGCCCTGACACTCCATACTCTGACACTGTAAAGAATAAATATACATAGGACATGCGATGGATTACAATTATAAAAACACAATACAAATACAATACAGAAACAGTCAAATAAGGTGCTGAAAATGCCCTCGCCCAACGTGGGCTCAAACACAACCCTAAAATAATGAATCTCCTCCAGGATAGCGTTTGTCTTTTCCCTGGGCTTCTCTTTTGAAGACGGGTGGGGTGATGTTAAGGACTGGATGACAGACCGAGCTGTTCTGCAAATTCTGGCAACACGGGAAGATGCATTTGCGCGGTGGTGTCGATAAAGATATAGCTAGCTAGCTACTGTAAATTGTCGTGAAAGCAGTACTTCCCTATTAGGGGAGGGGTTATGTTAAGGATGGCTCCAGTGCATCATCAAGCTTTCAGCCCTGCCTAAAACTCCTGAAAACCAAACAGAAGAACAGTTTAAAGGTCTAAACCCACAATCCAGTACTACAGTGTTCACTGTCTTTGCACATTTGCAGTAACTATTTTCCAACATTTATAATCTTATAATTTCTTTTACATAGCCTTTAAAATAGAAGATGACTCAAAGACTAAAGCTTGAGAGGGAGGCAGAGGAGGCATACTGTAGACTCCAATGACCACGTACCATTAAGGTGACATTAAAATTACTTAGAAACTTTCTGTAGAGCTTAAAGAAAGTCAACATAAACAACAACAACAACTTCTTCTTTACAATGTTTGTTAATGCATGTAGCTGCGTGGAACACAGCTGTTGCCCTACAGCAACAGAATGTCAATGAAAAGGTATGTATCTTGAATTGTCAATTATATATGTGTTATAAGTGTTATAACAACACAATATACAATACAACAAAAATCTGTCTAAGGAACAGCAGGAGAAAGCTTTGCTATTTCCTTATTCATTCTTCTGTTTGCAATGCAAAAGGATGATTCGTTACAGTCTGACTGAATTATTAGTCATAATGCAGGAAGGTTGCCGGTGTATCAACCACTGCTCCTCCTGAGAAACTGTTTTTACTGCACATTGATAAGATAAAATCATTCTTTAGCCAGTTAGACTGGAGTTGTAGTATTTAGCTGTACAACAACAGAAATGTTGTACAGTTACAGATAGGAAGGCCATAACAGGAAAACAGAGCCCTAAAATTGTAATGGCTGTTCAACCATTGTTTTATAGAATATTATATAATTCAAAAAGGTTTTTTAACATGTAAATTTAGGTTTGTACCTGCAAATTATGTGTTAACAGATGGCAGGATTTTGAACATGCTGTACAGCTTTATAAAGAAACCTGATGAATCTCAAGTGAGAGGAAAGAGGTTCCAGCTTACTATTGGCTCACTATCAATTTGCCCAAACATTTATTTCACAACATTTCAACATGTAATGTACAAATATGTGTAAACCATAGAATGGATGCGATGCAGATCGACAGCCACTGCAAGCTTACAAGCTGGAAACGCAATGTGCAAACTTGAGGAATAGTTTTTGAAATCAACAATAGACCTGTTTTTGTGTTTGTCTCTTTTGTTTTTTAGGAGGGTGCAGGGGGTCTTCAGGGGGAGATAGCAGGTCAACAGGAGATGTCACATAGAAGTGGTGTACATCATCTGAAAGCTGGGAACTTGTGTCAAGTTGTTCTAGTCATAAATCAGATATAAACGTAAACATGAATGAATGAATGAATGAATTTAAATAAATTGTAATAAGTTGTTGCAGCAATTTTTGGGTTGATATCATTTTTTACACAAATTTAGCCATATTTTACGATAATTACAATAATTGATGAAAAAAATCTATCAATAATCCCTCCAAAATACCACATTAAGACACCAAGAACTTGAGGAACACCATCGAAAAAGCCACACTGTGATTTAACATCAAAAACTTTTGACCAGAATTGCATTTTTCGGCATCTGTG
Source organism: Pterois miles (assembly GCA_947000775.1). NCBI lineage: Eukaryota > Metazoa > Chordata > Actinopteri > Perciformes > Scorpaenidae > Pterois > Pterois miles. Next base: position 10,927,032 of record CAMQGK010000058.1, on the reverse strand, counting down.
CTCAGAAACTCTATTGTTGTCAGTGTCTCTAGAAAACATCTTCTGAATGTCCTGGGTCTCTAGTTTGTGGTTGTAAAGATTCACGAGGCTGTGGTTATCCTAGGGGTCACCACAGGTCATTTTATACTGAGACGTCAAGGTTAAAAAAAAATTAAATGGCTGCTATGGGGACTAATATCACACATGAATACAATTGGTCTCACTGGATCCACAAAATTCACTGCTTTACAGAGACACCCAATTCAGTGTTTACCCCAGTATGCCGAAACATTCAAACACCCCATTTTAAAATAGGCAAAAATAACATTTATACTGCATAACGTGTGCATGTCTGTAAAAGACTTGTAGGTACCCAAAGAAACCATTTTCATTCACATACTCTAAATCTGAAAGTGCTAAACCCTCTGAAAGACTGTAAAGTCATTCGGGATCACAGGTCTCAGAGGGTTAAAAAGTGATCCTGCAACCAGAGACTTAAATATAAAAGCTTACAACATAGGTATAAACTCAAGCATCAAAGCTAATATTACAGGAACAACACTGTATATCCAAGCATACCTTTATAACTGATATGATAGTCCTCTTTGAGCTCCATATTTGGGTTGAAATATTTGTATGGTTTTGATGTAAGTCGCGTTACTAGTGAATGTCCCACTGTGACAGACATCGCCTGGTGTGCTCATAGATCCATTTGATGCCCTACCTAGTAACACTGATTACACTACTACCTAGCCTTGCTCTTTACTGATCACTACTTTACTGATCACTACTTGTCCATATACCTCACTCTAATGTCCCCCCACCAGGTCTACCTTAAAGGTTACTGAGTCGAGGCAGAGGAAGATGGAAAACCCAGAGAGACAGTCAGGGGAGAGAAAAGTCACAAAAAGAAAGAACAAGGTGTCCATTTATCTTTCACCAAGCCACATACAGTATGGCTTATCTAGGTAAAACACCTCCTATAACTCTGGTGGAGCTCAAAGGTATGTTTCTCACCTTATCAGAAAGGAGGCAAAGTGCTTGTAAAGTGCAAAATGGTTCATAAAGGAATGAGATTTCCAGTCACAGTTGAGGCAGCGGAAATACGTTTTGAGGTGTAACATAGTGAACAAGGTGTTTGAAAAGTCACCGTGACATCACCCACTGGTTTGGGGTCTGCCATTTCCAAGCATCGAATTCTAGGTTTTGGCCATCGCCATCTTGATTTTTCGTAACCAGAAGTGACACAAGAGGGTGGAGTAAGACATTTTCAGGCGGCCAAAAATGTACCTTTACCTTACCTTCACAGAGATGCTAGCATAGCTGTCAGAAGCTTCAATTTCTGAACTGTGCTGCAGTGAGGTGAAGTTGACAAATACATTCGACTCAGTATCCCTGATTGTTTTGTACATTTTACTAACAGTGGGGATGTTGAGGGAGAAGCAGGTTGTGAGGGGGCTGTGTATAGTATAGTAACAGCAGCTTTCTTTCTTCCCCTTTCCATCTGTATGTAAAGCCTTTTACAAAAAGTAATGAAACGTATCACCCAAAACAGAATCGTACATCCTAGACACAACTTTGTGTGAAAGTTGTATTCTCACTGTACTTTCTGGCTTTGTACAGAACTGTTTTTCAGAACAATCAATAACTGGATGCACCTTAAATTTCTATGCCTCAGGTTTGGACCCACCACACAACTCTCTGCAGTCAGAGAAGATTAACTGAAGGTGAGTCAGCGTTCACAACCTGAGACACTGATGCATATGGAACCTGATCTGCTGGGCAAGGATGAGAGAGGGTGGAGAGCGGAGTTGTCTTTTTGTGTATGAAACTTGGAAAAAAGAAAAAAAAAAACTCCAGAAGGACCGGTCTGAGCCGAGCAGCTGGCAGGTGAAGTGAGCTGGCTGGAGCTCTCCCCAACATGGCCTCTGCCAAAAAAACTTCAAGGAAAACATTTTCAGGTTGACTACCAGCAGAATCAAAAAGCTACGCACTGCCGTGATCCTTAAATCAGAACCGTCTGCGAGAGAGGCAAACGAATCACAGCAGAGGCCACCTCCAGACTGTCTTTCATACTGTTCGTGTGTGTTCGTGTTGCAACAGTGTGTGTGTGTGTGTGTGTGTGTGTGTGTGTGTGTGTGTGTGTGTGTGTGTGTGTGTGTGTGTAAAGAAGAGCAGGTTACACATCTACAGTAACTCTCAGCAGGTGAGAGAGAAAAAAATCAAATTCCACCAGAGCAGAACAGGCCAGGAGGGCATGTACCGTATCAGATGAAGTTTGTGTGTGTGTGTGTGTGTGTGAGAGAGAGAGAGAGAGAGAGAGAGAGTAAGACCATATGGGTTTGTAACTAAGATTTGTCTCCAACCCTTTGACTTTGATTTAAAAACATGAAAAGAGCCATGGCAGGGCTTTGGAGAAGAAGTGGCTAGCCAAGAGAGGCCTTAAAGCCTTTTAGAAGGGATCTGGTTTAATGGTCTCTGGGTGAAGGAGGTAAGGAAAGCAGGAAAAAAAGTGGGCTGGAATGGTGGAAATGCAGCAGTCATAAAGATATCCTTGTGTGTGTGTGTGTGTGTGTGTGTGTGTGTGTGTGTGTGTGCCTTAAAGAGCTGGAAGGTAATTGTTGAGAGTGCTGTGGTAGCAAAAAGGGGTAATGCTGTATGTGAGTGTGTGGTTTTTGTCTGGCTGTCTGTTCTTACAAAACGCTGGGGCAGCACCCAAGGGCCACATCTCATCCAATAAGGGCATTTAAGCTTGTCAATATCGTCTATCATACGACTCGTTTGACTCCATCAAACACACAGGCAAAAGAGATGTAGACAGAGAAAGACCAGACTGCCGCGCATCCCTTTCATCTTCTGTTCAATAGTTTTCTCCCTCCAACTTTTAGATCCCTCCTTCATTTCAAACTGGTCGATTCCCACCAACAAAAACACACCCTCCCCTCACTCCCTTCATTAATTGTGTTCTTTCTTTCTTCAATTTCTTCCTTTGTGCGTATTACTTCACAGACGCACACACACATTCAGGTGAAGTCACTTTCATCAGTGAGAGAGATGGCAGGCAGTGTGTGGAGGGCAGGCACACTGTCATTTATCTATGTTTGAAACTCTGATACCGAATCACATATACACACAACCACACAAAAGCTCATCCATCCCACACACGCATGCGTGCATCACAAAAATATACTTTCTTGCCCCCAAAAAAGTGAAATACTGCAGACCTTTAAACTTTTATTCTTTCATTGCCAACTGGAGCTAATCAATCCTCGTTAGACCTCCCATCCAGCTGTGGCTGATGGTGGCCGTCCAAAAACCTGGGAGAGTTGAGAAATGTGCCCCATTCAGAAAGCATTCGCACTAAGTCAGATTTTACTGGCTGCCAGCAACTATTTGTCACTCAAACAAGAGTAGGCAGCATCAAGTTGCTAAACTTCAAGGATTTACCAAACATTCAACAACATAAAAATGCAGTCACCTGGACCAAGGAAAGGATGCAGCCATGAGCAGCTCAAACGTAGACTGTAAAGGTCACCTGAGACTGAAGCTTTTGTTTTGTTTTTGAAATGTGTCATTTATCTGGATGCTGAACTGTTGAGCTTCTCGGCATTGTGGACCAAACTCAACGAAACACAGTAAATGGACTGTGGACCTTCCAGAAGACTTACGCCTAATTGATTGGTGGAAAAACTTGCACAGAGCTCCTGCAAAACCACAGAGTTTGCTGAGCTTGCAGAGGGGCAGAGATGCGCCGCTCACGTCCTCCATGTGACGACACGCCAGGGACCACGGTGCAGAAGTTTGAATGGGCATCATAGAAGTGAGGTGGGATTTCCAGATGTAGTACCTCACATACATAAGAACAACCTAGGATTTGAAAACCACGAGTCCAAATCAAAAACAAATTGCATGCTAAGTGTAATCTGCTGCAGTAGTATGTATGCCTGATGTGCGCGACAGATGCCCGGCGCAGCGCACACAGAATGCATATGTACAGGAGTATAAATCAAGTATTACTCTTGCATTGTGTTTCATGCATTGTTAAAACATCACAATGGGCTGCATTGATAGGGAGGTGTTGCTGAGAATGAGCGCCCAATGTTTGCCACATTTCACAATGTGTATTGATAGAAATAATTATATGTTATGCTCACATCATCTTTATATATTTTACATATTAAACAAGATGAAGTTTTAAAATTTGCTGCAGTGAAGAAACCTTAGATACAAAGACGGGAAAAAAAAAGTGATTTGATACGTTTGAAACAAAGTACCACACATTACAATTTCCCAATGATGCTTTAACTCAGCCCACTGAATATCATGATGTCTTCATGAAAGCTCTCAGTTACTGAATTACTTTGTGCAATTTTACAGATTTCCAATATTACCCATAAACAAGGACGCCAACTGCAGGCCTGCGAGGTGCAAATTGAAGTGGGACGATTTTCATCAAAGTTCTGTTCTTTCCAAGGTAATCATTTTCTCCATAAATACTCTCTTAGGGGTGATACTGCAGTGGGTTCATCACAGCATTCAAATACACACACACACACACACACACACTTAGGTGCACACTAATAAAGTCATACACACACACACACCAAACTTAGTCTCTTTTTAAAGAGCTCAGATGGGCTGTATTGACGCCAAGGACTGGTGATCTGGCAAAAATCTAAATGAATACTTATCATCCTCTGTAATATCCGATGCCTGGAGACAAAAGCAACACGGAAAGTCATAAAGTTTTACTACAGCGAGGGAGAGTCTCTTTACTGTGCTGTCTCTGTGCTGACGAGCAGGCACTGTGCACTAAGTGCAGGGCGGTTTGCTCGGAGATATGCATGTGTATTGATCAGAAAAGCATCACAGAGACGAGCAACATAAGCTTTAGCAAAGCTGATTCACATTTAAATCTGCAGAAAAACAAGGATGTGTCTTTCTCCCACGTACAGACATGAAATCATTCACACAAACAGCACACGCAGGCCAAGTACAAAGTTGAGTCTAGACAGGTTCCTGTTCTCCAGCTATCCAGGGTGATATTTTCCTTGGCTAAACAGAGGGGCTGGGCATATTTATGAGACATGATGAGACAGGAACACAGTATGGATCACAGTGAGAGACAAAGGAAAAGAAGAGGGGCGGGGGGATTAGGGGGAATGAGAGATCTGCAATATTTTCATGTTAAAATAATGTAACTTCTAGTCTGCAGTGCATTGCTTTTGTGAGCTTGGCTGCTTCTTTCATGCCTGTAAATCCTGTCAGAATATAGATGCGACAGACAGGCGTTGAGAAAGATGGAGAGATGGTATGACAGGCCAAACAAGCCGTGGGTATGCGTGGGTGTGTGCAGGGGAGTATGTGAATATGAAAGCAATCTGATCTTATTAGAGGCCTGACGGGATGAGGAGCAGTGATGAGAGCTCCGAATCACCAGCATCTAATCAATCAGTCTAATTAACCGAGCTTTACAGTATGAACACTGGGCCAAGCTGAGAGAGAATCTGCCGACACACAGATTAATAATGATTACTGAATACACTGCAACACATTCTATTAACAATCCATCTTTATGCCTATCCAGCGGCTTTGCATAAGAAGTCGCTTCATTGCCAATTGCAGGAAATCCTCTGAAACATATTAGTGGTTCTTCGTCTGTCTCCATCAAGTCTTCAAAGTAAATGAAATACTATTCCCAAGAATTCGTTTTGACTTAATGAAGCGTACAGTTCTGAAAGTGATTCATTTCACTGGTATCATTACATGATTGTGCTTCATTCATGTCTGATAGGTTTGTTTAACAATATAATTTAATATACAGAAATGCCGGTTTAGGGTGCCTTATCATCAGGAACCTGGGCTCGGATCCAAGTACACTTGTCCCCAAAGTCCAATTCGTTTGATTAGTGTGAACACTCCATATTGTACTCTGGTAAGGTTTGTTGATCTGTAGTCACGTACACTTGAACAGGTGGTCTCATGCACTGATCATGTACTCGCGTACTGTTCACATCACGTGTGAATGCTAACTGTGCCGAAACACAGAAGTGAAGTGCTATTAAATGCATTATAACATTAGCAGTCAGTGAGTAGTTTCGAAAGGGCAGGCTTTTTTCTACACTGCTGGTCTTCTCCGAAATCTGTATACACAAAAAATTATTTCATATCTACACTCACTGGCCACATAATTAGATACACCTGTTTAATTGCTTGATAACACAAATGGCAAATCAGCCAATCACATGGCCGCAACTCAATGCATTTAGGCATGTAGACGTGGTCAAGACAAGTTGATGAATTTCAAACTGAGCATCAGAATGGGAAAGAACGGGGATTTACGTGACTTTGAACGTGGCATGGTTGTTGGTGCCAGACGGGCTGCTCTGAGTATTTCAGAAACTGCTGATTTACTGGGATTTTCACGGACAAACATCTCTAGGGTTTACAGAGAATTGTCAGAAAAAGAGAAAGTATCCAGTGAGCGGCAGTTGTGTGGACATAAATGCCTTGTTGATGTGAGAGGTCAGAGGAGAACGGACAGACTGTTTGGGGATGATAGAAAGGCAACAGGAACTCAAATAACTCATTACAACCAAGGAACGCAGAATACCATCTCTGAATGCACAACACGTGGAAGCTTGAAGAAGACAGGCTACAACAGCAGAAGACCACACTGTGTAGCACTCCTGTCAGCTAAGAACAAGAAACTGAGACTACAATTCGCACAGACTCACCAAAATTGGAAAAACATCGCCTGGTCGGACAAGTCGATTTCAGCTGCAACATTCACGGCAGGGTCAGAATCTGGCATAAACAACATGAAAGCGTGGATCCATCCTGCCTTGTATCGATGGTTCAGGCTTGTGGTGGTGTAATGGTGTGGGGGATATTTTCTTGGCACACTTTGGGCCCCTTAGTACCAACTGAGCATCGTTTACATGCCGCAGCCTACCTGAGTGTTGTTGCTGACCATGTCCATTCCTTTATGACCACAGTGTACCATCTTCTGATGGCTACTTCCAGCAGCATAATGCACCATGTCACAAAGCTCATATCATCTCAAACTGGTTTCTTGACACAACAATGAGTTCACTGTAGTCCAACAGCCTCCACAGTCACCAGATCTCAATCCAGTAAAGCACCTTTGGTATGTGGTGGAACGGGAGATTTGCATCATAGATGTGAAGCTGCCAAATCTGCAGCAACTGCCTGATGTTGTCATGTCAATATGGACCAAAATCGCTGAGGAATATTTCCAACACCTTGTTGAAAGTATGACACCAGGAATTAAGGCAGTTCTGAAGGCAAAAGGGGGTCCAACCTTTTACGAGCAAGGTGTACCTAATTATGTGGCCAGGGAGTGTATGTCTGTACATGTGTGCATCATGTGTCAATCTCATCCTCACAACGGGTGATAAAAGCTCCTTTTGGGGGGGGCGGAGTCTCCCAGGATGGTTGGAGGGGGGCCGGCCCCCCAAACCTGTGGGGGGGTTTCCTTGCCCGGGCCCCGCCAACCCCCCCCGCTTCCCCCCCCTCTCCTTTTTTTTTAATTATTGTAAAAAAGAAAAATAATTTCCCCACTTGGGACAATAAAGGAATATCTTTCTTTCTTTCTTTCTTAAAACATGAAGGCAGGCAAGAGTTTCCTTAAAATATAGACAACACTAGGCACTGGGGTCAGACGATGTCTGTTATTTTATTCAGCTAATTTAATGGTCTGCCTCCGGAGAGTGAGAGCCATTCAGAGATAGAGACAGCAGGGGAAACAGTGTACAGCAGCCATATTTTCACATCAAGCTCAGTGACATTAGAGTTTATTTCCACCAAACCACATTTGGTGAATGTTAGAAAGACTAACAATGAGGGGTTTGGCGAGTTTCATTTTGTTTCTGTCAAGTTTGAATTAAGTCTGATGCTCAGCCGCTAGAACAGCTGATCTCACCATCAACAAATACACGTGGATGATGACGGAGTGGAGGGGGAGCAATCATATTCTTCTGTTACAGATCAATCGTACATAATATGAAAACACCCAAAATGTTGAACTTTAGAAAACAATCAGAAGCTGTTTTTGTTTGCACACTTGAAACAGGACAGGCAGCTCCTGCCCTCCCAGAAGAGGCGTAATGTGGAAGTCCAAACAGGTCATTACACAAAGATGGGCTGTTGTGCATGCTTGAGAGTGTGTGTGTGTGTGTGTGTGTGTGTGTGTGTGTGTGTGTGTGTGTGTGTGTGTGTGTGTGTGTGTGTGTGTGTGTATGTGTGTTGTCAAGTCCTCCCACCAAGCAGACCTTTAACCACCAGCAACTGTCAGCAATAACATAACCACTCTCTCACCACTTGACTACCCAGAATGCCACGCTGTTGGCAGTCTGCATTTTGTGGTTTTTACAAATGAAAGTACTTATAATAATCTCTCTCTCTCTTTCCGCTGGAAATTGTAGGACAAAGCGCAGCATGGTCAGATGCTCTCACACTATTCACACAGAAAACAGCTAACCAGAGGTGAATAAAGGAGTTGTAATTAGTAACAACAATGATTCAAGTGAGGTCTTTGTAAAAACAGTTATTTTCTCAAGCAAGTAAGAGACAGCTAATCATTATTTTCATTATTGATTAATCTGCAGATTATTTTCTTGCCTTAAAATAGAGAGAAGCTGGAACTAACGACTGACATTTTTGCTTAAAAACAGGCTTAAACCTTTAAACACTTACTAAAGAAAAGTAAGGATTTTGAGCTATGCTGAGGAGTATGGTCATCCACTTTCACCACCTACCAGCTACCCAGGGATTCTTCACATCTCTCCACTGTATACTGTGACAAAAACACCATAAAATTATCTGAAAAGCGTACTGTATATTTTTCAAAAATCGAAGCTGGCTCTGAAAGATGACTATGTTTGAAAAATGAAACTCCCAGGATCAATAGATCCACTTTTCTCCAGCTGTGGCCATCTCAGACACACTTGGAAAAAAAAAATCCATGAAAACCTTGCCCTATCCTTTTCACATCTCAAAAAAAAGTAACTGCTGCCTATTTAGCACGAATGACTCCATAGCCTGACCAAGGCAGGAGCGTTTTATGCATCTTTAATGGAAATCAATTAATGTGCCATCTCCACATATGCACGGTGCACACTTATCTATCTCACACACACTTGTCAAGCAATCTCGCCTCGTTGTCATCAGTCTCGATGATGCCAGGGAAGACTGAAGTCTGCATGGGTGATCGCCAAAGTGATTGATCGCCTCACTCGTCTGTACGCTCCACTCTCAACTGAAAATTACCTGTCATTTATTCAGTGGCTTAAGCCCTCAGCTCCCTCAAGAGTTTCACACGCTGTCTTATAGGGATGCGGCTGTGTGCACATGTAATTGCACATAAAAGTGTGCAGGTGGGGGGTGAATGTTTCTGGAAACCTCTACATAGCAGCTTCCACAAGATGCAGAAGAGGTTTTGGTCTCGGCCCGTTTCCCAAAGGATCAATAATGCTTTGTTGTGTGTCAGACAGAAATCAGAAACTGCTGCGGAGGAAGCCAAAAGACATACTTTACTCCTTAAATGCAAAGTCATTACGCCACATTGTAAAAACCCTCCAACAGTTCTCTCGAGGCTTCTAATCCCAAGCAACACATCAATAGTTCTTTGTTGCATGTCAGACAGAAATCAGAAGCTGCTGTGGTGGAAGCCAGAAAGTCACATTTTACTCCTTTAAATGCAAAGCGGTAACCACTTTTACGGCACATTGTCAAAGTCCTCGAACACCTCTCTTGAGCTTTCAAATCCCAGTACGTTCTTTTCGTAAGCATCCTCATCTTCAATGTCAACTTACCATATCAGTTCTACGGCTCCGTGCTTTCACGGTGTGAGAGGCCTCAGCCTGATGTGTGCCACAGACCAATGAAAGGCTTTGATGGTTCTGGTTGTGACAGAAAGCAAAAAGTCTACCAGGTGCACTACGCTAAGAGTTTGGCATTTAACAGAAGTACAAACTGGATAAAGTCGATAACCATTTTGCAAAACAACCACAAAAGACAACGTTTCATAACACAAACAAACAACTTTCTATTCTTTTTACCCTCTTTCAGGGAAGTCAGGGAAAATGCATTATTGGAAATACTGCTTCTAAACCCATTCACTGTGCCTATAGCAAGTCATCAATTTTACAGCTTGCCCTTCAGCTTGTGTTTCTTAACAGCACTACACACACACACGCACACACACACACACACACACACACACACACACAGCATTTGTCTACACTCAACTGTTAAAAGCTGGCACTTCCATTTAAAGATGTTGAATTTCTGTTTTTAGCACATTGCAGGGGACATTTAAGTAAGACAACATTTTCCCTTTCCTTTTTTTTTTTTTTTTTTTAAAGGTTTCAAGGAAAAAGGTCTGCAAAGTTACAAAGCCCAAAGCCCATGCCAAAGGGAGTTACTCTCCTCCACAGGACATGGAGATGTCACCAAGTAAAACATCTGCATAATACCTGCCTTGCAGTTTGACATGCCTTCAAAGCTTTGGATGGGGGGGGGGGGGTGATATGTTTGCATGATTTATTGAACAACACATATGGTCTGTCTCTCCAATCTATATTTTGTGTCTGCACTGCAGATGCAGAGGAGATACTTATTTTTTTTTTTTATTTCAGGGTTTGATTCCCACTCCTCTCTTTCTCTATATTATTGTGTGTATAGTTTAGACTGAGACATGACGAGCTAGCCAGCTAGATGCTGCTTATCTACACTGCTTGAAGGTATCCACAGGTATACTGTGCTTATGTCACAGAGTGGCAAACACACAGTGGACGAGGTGAGTAAGTGACTGAGGCTGTGTGAGTGAAATGCCGCGCAGATTTTAGCGCAGTGATTTATTTAAGACAAAGAAAATTTTACATTTACATCCAGCCAGCAGCAGCTTTGTGTATGTGCGATTCATTTGCAGTCTGGACGCAGAGGGATGAACATCTCCTGCTCTGACTGCAGCTCGGAGGGACGGCTGCGCGACCAGGCCCGGGGTCAGACCGGCCGCTTGACGAGCGCATGGCGGCCGCCTGTGAGGGCTTTGGGGGAGGAGGGGTCCACGGCATCACCAGCTGCTCGTTGAGAAGAGTACGAACAATATGTGCTTTCACGTCAGTCACCAGAAAAAGATTTGTCGCTAGTCGCTTTTTTGAAAAAGAGTCACCAGAGGGGTCTGAAAACACTTGTCACACTTGTTCTACAGCAACAACACTAGGCTGCCCGCTGATGCGCCTGCTTGATAATCGTCTTAATATGCTCAGACATCAGCCGATGCCGATAACAAAAAAGGCCAAATAATCGGCCTGATTAATCGGCCGACCGATTAATCGGTCGACCTCTAATGTGCAATACACACTGTAGTGTGTTTAAACAGTGGAAGTACAGCTTTCTCAAAGCGTCCATGGTGTTCATGACTAAATGGCTTATTGGTAGCTTGTCACTTTCTCAAAGAACTGAAAACCACGAGTGAGACTTTGGTTTGCACAACTCTGAACCTCTTAACCCTTCACTGTTCCCATGGTAACTGCGCAGAACAATCTATCAAGGTAGGCCTGAAATTGACTTTTAACACGATGAGCTTTACTTAGAGATCAGTTTTATGTCTCATGCTAATGATGAAAAATGGAACTTAAAGAGGCCAACTTGACCATGGACCTGGAACAGAATGACAGGCTGCCGTGGCGACGTACCCATCGATGCCTGGCGTCACAGCTATGGCCCATATTGGATTGTTCTGTTCAGCAGTCTTTGGAGGGAGCTGCTGCCTCTTCTTCTTATCGACACAGTACTAAAGGTATGGAGCGGGAGCTGGCAACGGCTGAGAGAATCACAAGACGAGAAAACAACACCTTCAGTGCTCTCTCTCAGGGAAAACATCGGTTCTCAGACCCTCTGAGTTTCTCTGAGATGACATTGATCTTGTTGGTGGATCTTTGATGTTAATCCTCGCTAAACAAGCTATTCAGCAAATATGACAAAGCCCCAAGTGCTATGTGTGAATGTGAGAAAGAATCTGTGAGGAGAAAATATGCTACTATGCAAAGAATAGGAAGATCAAGCCCTGAGCCCTTGTGTATTACATTTTTAATCTAAATCTTAATCTTTAATCTCAACATGGCCTTGCTGTGGGTCCTCTACCACAAACATTTAGTCAAGATAACCTCCTGTTATTTCATCTCCTTCAGATTCTACTGTCCCACCTCTGGGACAGATCCAACTATTTCAGTTGTGATACTGATAGCGATACCTGGGCTTTGGGTATCACCGATACCGAGTACCGATCCGATACCAGTGTTAAATAAATGAGCTGTTTGCCTTTCTGTGTGGAAGTGACTGGGAGCATTATTTTATGTAAAAGGCAGCATCAAGCTTGACTTAATCATTGCTTTCTTAACTTTGTAAGACAAAAACAATAAATAACCGGTAACCAATATCGAATAAAATAAATAAACAAATATGTGGATTAGGGATGCTAATTTTGAAAAATGTTCTTCACCAATAAGCATCTCTCATTAAGATAAAATGAACCTTTATTAATCCCCAGAGGGAAATTCAGGAAACATCGATGGCCCATACGGGGATTGAACCCACGACCTTGGCGTTATTAGCACCACACTCTAACCGACTGAGCTAACCATCCATGTCCACAACATGTCCCACATTAACCGATTATTAACCATTATGACAAGATGATATTATAGATTTGTACTTCACATGCAGCAGTGCACCAGCTGCAGTGTATGAGCACAGGAGACAACAGTTCACTGTAAGGAGAGTCACTGTAGCAGCCACGGTGCTGCGTTCACAGTCTCCAGCTCACTGTCCAGGTGCTGCGTTTAGTGTTGCGGACATTCAGCCACTTTCCCAGCAAAAGTCCACCACCACCACCACCACCGCACATTTAGTTTAGTTCAGCAGGTTGTCAGCTGTGTGTCTGCCCGGTGTAACGATGCTGTCTGCCCGCATTAACGATACTTCTTCTTTTTAACGACGTTTTGTGCCCACTGTGGCGTAACTTCTGCGAGATTCCAACAGACCGTGTGGTGGCGGTAAGTATGGGTTTATCGGTGGCGTTATAGCTGTGAACATAGGTGTAATAGACAGTGTGTGTACAGTTTATTTGTTAGTGAATACATGCTACGAGGCTACAAGCTACAGCTCCCCAACTGGAAGCCAACTTCCTCAGTCTGCCCCGGCTCTCTCAAGGTGGACTAGCTTTTCTCCGTGACGAGCCACTCCTCTACGTTTTTCTCAGCTTTTAATGAATTATTATTGTTTCTTTTAACGTTTTAACCAATAGCATTAATTGCTTAAAATGCTTAATATCGGTTATCGGCTAAACTGTTAATTATTTACATCCCTGCTGACCTCTGCCAATGTGCCCAAGTATGATTGACCGTACTTGCCATTCAGCTTGTGCTATCATCCATGTGTATTCTTGAGATCAGCGATTCGACACAGCATCGTAAAACACTTCACTGAAACAGGACAGAAACAAACTAAAACTTACCTAAATCATCATCATTACTCTTTCAAACAATCACCAACTGTGCTTTGGTCAAACTCGACTCTAATTCACCGAGTTTGATGTGAAAATATGGCAAGTCTACAGTTGTCTCTCTCTGGAGGCTGGGTCACATGCCATCAACGCGTCATAAGTTACACTGTGCATGTGTTAAACATAGTGGTCTTCATGTTATGGCTGATGGGAATCCTTTAAATAATTCCTGCATCCTTGTGCCACACCCCACCCCTCCCAAAAAATTAATTCAAATCCATCATGACCTTTTGGCATAATCCTGCAAACAGACAAACAAACAAACAAACCAATGCGAGATAACCTCCTTGGCAGAGGTCATAAAAATTCATACACCAGTAACTTGGCAAAAGTATTACAATTCACTTCTAAACCTTTTTAATGCAGCAACAAAATGGTCAAAAATTAAAAAAGAATTAAGATTCCAGTATATAATGTATATACTGTACCGGCCTGATATGCAATATCAGTATCAATGCATCCCACCGACCTCTGCCCACTCATTTTCTCAAGTATCACTTCTCAGTGGTTAATTATTGAAATCCAGTTAGGCATATGCATGGTATACAAAAAAATCAGGTTACTCAATCAGAAACAACGCTGATTTCTCTTTATCATTTTTTTTAAGATAGAAATTAGTTCAGTTTCTGTAAGAACCACAGTCTTTGCGGTGCCAAGGTGTTAACTCCCTGGAGAAAACCACATCATCAAGTAGAAGCACTGTAAACTGTACAGTCATTTTAAGTGAAAGCTAATTTCCATCATTTGTGTCCTGACAAAATGTGGACAAACTTAGAGCTGACATTATGTGTAGGAGTACAGGGCAGGCTTTTATGGATTCCAGAGATCAGTCTCTCAGCAGGCTTTTCAAATAGCAGGTTTTACCGAAACACAAACCAGCACAATGTTGAGCAAGATCATTTGTCTGAACCTCCTGCATGCCTGTCCACTTTTCTAGTAAAATATCAGCTTTTCTTCTTTGTCTTAACATTACATGAACAAAATCCTGCAATGTTCACACTTCACCACAATGAAGTGGCCTCTTGTCACACTTCTTGTGAGCCACACCCTCCAAAATAAAATATTGATCTCGGACACAGGTGTAGCTTGGCCTGCTAAGTTCACAGTGACAAAGGAAATCTTCCAGATTAACAGGATGATCAGCGAGAGATCAGGCAGCTGGACCAGAGACAGGAGAGGAGGTGAAAGAGACCAAAAAGAAACACATTTCCTGAAAACAAGGGGCTCACTAGCAAACAACGGGTGTGCAGAGAAGGTCACTCCTTCAAATTTTAAGTTTTTCGTCATTAATTATCAGTGAGTTGAATATTAAGTCATTTTAATAAATCAAATTTTCTGTCTAAAAACTGTTTCTAAGACTATCTAGTAGGCTCTCACTTAATGCTCCTCCAAACATCATTCCCTCCACCTTGTCAGTGTCATGGTAGGCCAGAAAGACCCGGGGCCGGCCCGAGGGTAGCGGCCTCCTCTGCCCTCATGGCCTCTGGGCATGCAGCCTCTGCCTGCCAGGGCTTTATGATTAGAGCTGGAGGTGTTTTGTGGGGACGGTTGACAGCCTAAATACTCTGGAGGTGCACACACATCCACATCCACAGGAGCATCCAGGGCGCTCTGTTATGCAGATGATGGCCAGGTAGGTGACAGCGCCCAGGGCAGGGAAATTAGAAAGCTGTTACATGTTACCGGTCTGTGCAGAGCTCGTTCACAGGGCATTATTCATGCTGATGGTATGTGTAGTGACAGGGACAGGCATCTGCTGTCAGAGAAATGGAGGTATGATTCAAATAAAGAGAAATGGGAAGGCAGAGAGGCTTTTCCATACATTTTCTAAGTAAGGCAGCCTGTAACAAAGTGCTCTCATAAACTGAATGTAAAGAAAGCACAGTGTCCTGTGGCAATTCATTCTTGTAGATTTCTGACTAGAAAATGACATTTTTTATGAGTGGTTAGGCAGCGCTCAGAAAAAACTCCACTATCACACAGATTTGACACAAGAAGTGCCAAAAACACATTGAATATATTTAGTGTAAAACAAATACCACCACATTTCTACTGCAGTCCGATGGCAGCCACTGACTGAGGTCCACCTGGTGGTCAACACAAACTTCAACCTGCGATTTCCCACAAGGCTGTGCTGCAGTGTGAAAGAGTCACTTTAATGTCCCATTAACTGCGACGACTAACGTCTTTTGTTCCCTTATGGCTGGGTTGTGTAGCCGTGGTTCGCCGGTTACATGATTGGCAGCATGACGTCTTTCTCCAAAAGCTGATTCTGCAGCTGCAGCCCAAACACACTTCTCCTATTCAATATTGATGAGAAGATTTGCGTTTTCACCAGCACTGCCCGTTCTAGTCTGAATGCAGCCATACTCAACTACTGGATAAAGGAAGAGGTCAACTGGAGATTATCAAACTAACTTCAACCTACTGTCATACATCCTTTCCAGATTTTGACTGTTTGTCTCTACTTTCCCCGACTTACAACTCAGATGTTTTCTTTTTCCTGTATGTGCAGCTCTGGTAAGCAAACAGGTGATGTGATCGATCAATCACCTGCTGAATCAGATAGATCCTGATGCATTTCATCTTGGTAGCCATGTATTTACTAAATGACAGTCACAAAAAATCCACCCATTCATTAAATAAGTGGCCTTTGCTGTGTGATGCAGCGCCACTGCTTGTTTTCCCAGAAACTTAATAAGCCTAATACTGCGCATAAAACTATAATATTTTCTTGCAATGTTAGCAAGTTCATCTATAATTCAGGTGAGTTGGGATGCCTCCACTATGATGATGCTATAGTGATGCCGGAAATTGTAAATTATAGTGGCCAGTAATTTCAGGAAATCCTACATTACATTTCTAGTATGTTAATTTCAAAGGCCATCAGCAGATTAAAAACTGAGCAAATCAGATCTAAAAATGCAGAACTAATAACAATAAGCAATAGCGGTGGATGTAATAGAGTGATAATAGCAATATCAATAATGAAAGATGTAACAGTAATAGAAATATAACTACTTCTAATAATAAAAAAGGCTGATAATGATGATAGCAGTGAGTGTCAAGCCGGTAGCATATGCAGCAGCCGATGCAACCACAAACAAAAAGAGGTAGGGTGGGAAAATAAGGAGTAAGGGACATAAAACTAAAACAGAGGAGGTGTCCTATATGCTAACAACAATTAAAAAAAAAAAGGTTTGGACAAGGAAGCAGTAACTCTTACTGTGTTCCCTCTGGAAGCTGCATGGCCTAGCACTCCCTTTATTTTCCACATAATAGGCTGTAGACAAGTAGACCTTTATCTTTCCCATTACTATTCAAGTTGACATTAATGTCCAGGAGTTTAACGGGGACTCGACCCATTAACATGGCTAACAGCTGTAGAAGTCCACTGTGTGTTTGTGCGTGTACGTGTGAGACTGACTGATAGTGACTGACAGTGAGAGAGAGACAGAGAAAGAAAGACAGAGAGAGAGAGAGGGGGGCACATCAGTGGTAAGCTAATTAGTTCAACACTGTCACAGATGGCTAAGGGGTCGCTGCTGAACCTTTTTTCACTGCCATATTACCCACGTCAATGCTAATGCTACAGGAGCTAGGTCATACGCAGCATGGCTTGCATAATAAATGTGCCTTATAACAAGGCCTGGGGTGTCGGCAAACTTGAGCTTTACCGATAGAAAAATGGAAAACCGACCTTTTGTGTTGTTTCCATGACTTACAGTGCCCAATCATCGGGTCCACGGGCTTTCTGCAAAGGTTGTTAGAGAACCATTGTTCCCTTTAGTGCCACAGGGTGCAATGAGAGTGAAAGCACAAGAGAGCATGAGGGAATGAAATTTAAATAGAGGAAGAAAAACAGAGCATGGAAAGCGTTGAGGGGGACAGTGAGAGCAAACTTGCCTGGACACCAACCCATCACACGTAAAAGAGGCCATATTGATGCGTTGGCACACAAAGTCAAGTGTTTCTTGCACACTTCTATAGGCACAGACACTTGTGCAGATACTTCATTACAACAAGAGAGCTTAGCCCTATCTCCACGTATGAGATGAGAGCATTCGTTAGCAGACGTATGCTTATTTTTGTGTAAGAGCTTTCATTGCAAGACAAAACACATCAAGTATAGGTTAGTCCGTCTCACCCAGAAGAATGAGCAACTACCCACACACGCTCCAGTACACATATCTAGTGAGTCACTTCACCAAATGTGGCTGGCATCTGAGCGTTTGAGCTGAGAAAACTTATGCTGGCCACAAACTCCTGAAACCAAACAGTGTTCGTTGTTTGGAGCCCAGCATGGAAATACCAGTGTAGCTCCCTGAGGTTTTCTATCTATAAAGCGAGGACTCTGTCTGTCTGTATCTGTGTGTGCATGGGTGGGTGGGTGTCCTTTCCATATCTCAAGAGCTGTTCATCTGATCTACTTCACACTTGGCGGGTGTGTTGCTGGGGACCCGAGGACATGCAGTGTTGAAGTTGGTACAATTTGGACCAGTGACACATTCGATATTTAACACTGAATAAACAACCAATAGCACTCAGAATCGGGGGGTGGGGCTTCAGGGCTCTGAGACTTCTGAGGTCTGAGAGACTGAGTTCAGCATGTCGTCCACAGCGGCAATTCACTTTTGCTGCTGGATGCTGAATATACTAAGGTTACAACCAAACCTGTCTTTACTTTCTTAAAGTCAACTAGCGAAGAGCGGTTATCAGGAACGCTGCAAGCAGCACTTCCACAGGCCAAACACTTGGAAAGTTCAGTCATGTGTGAACGACCACATCCCGAACAGCCACTGCACTAGTGTTATAAATCCAAGAAATAAAAGTCAAGACATCTCTGTTGGGAACAGGATTCTGCTTTAACACACTCACATTTCAGCTTGTGGGGACTGAAGTAACAAACAGACAAACTTAAATAAGAAAAAAGAAACTGAAATGAAAAAGCACTCGAGCAGCGTTGACACGGGCATTTGTGGTTGATTTTTTGAGGTGATAGTAGTGATTTAAAGAGTGTATAATACCAAGTTAAATGAGAAGATAAATATACCTTTAATGTCTGTATCCTCAATATGAAGCTACAGCCAGCAGCCGATTAACTTAGCTTAAACGGCTAGCCTGGCTCTGTCCAAAGCTCCCAAAATAACATTTGTTTAATGTGTACAAAAAGGTAAATTTAAAAAATATTTAGTGCATCAATCTTAGACTGCAAATAAGAAGAGGAAGTAGTCACTGTGACATCATCCATTGGTTTGTGGACTGCTGTTTTAAAGCCTTCAGTCTGATATTTTGGTCGTTGCCAACTCGGTTTTTTGTGGCCAACTCAGTTTTTGAACAAGAAGCGACATGAGAGGGTGAAGCCAAGTACAACCGAACACCAAGTAAGACATTTTGACCAAAATGTTAAAATTAACTTTCCTGAAGTGAAATGGCCCTGTGAAAGGGTTAAAGTTGGTGGACGAAAGCACAGACAACACCCAGACCGGACCATGGTAGAGACCTAGCAACCTGTCAATCACAAGGTAACAACGCCCGAAAACACCCTGCTTTATGGTCTATTTTACTTTAAATGGTGCCATTATTTAGTAAATGAACATCACGCTGCTTTGAAGAAAACTTGAAACTAGCGACTGAGACCATAAACTCATGTTTACAATGTTTACCAAGGTAATAAATCAAGTGAGACGTAGGCTTTCTCATAGACTTCTATACAATCGTTTTGGAACCAGAGGAGGTGACCCACTGGATTTTTGAAAGAATGCAAGTTTATGGCACTTTGCATTGGCTTCACTTTCCAGTTGCCCACTGGTATGAATCTTCTCAACTAACAAAAAATAAAGCATATTTCCCAAAATGAAAGATTATTCCTTTAATAACTGAGACAGTCATACTCAAATTCACTACACAATAAAAATGGCAGTCATCATTCTCCTCTGCTGGAGTTTGTTTGTGATCCCACCACTGTTGCTAAGACTCTGTGCAGATGTCTGGTTGCTCATTTCAAACACATTTGATATTTTAGCATGGCTGTGATCAGTATCCAACTAAATATGCATGGTAAGGACCCAATCTGAAAACATCTCACAGACACAGATCGTCTGAGCAGTGTAGTCACAATTTCCCTTTAAAATGCTGACATGCACAAAATCTGGTTTCAGAGAGGTTTAGAATCCTCTCTCTGTGGTTCCTCAGCCTTACAGTCCACCATATCAGTCAGTGTTGCTGGAGAGACTGCTTTTGATTACTGTCTACATTAATTCCATTCAAGTAATCAATTAATCCATTAATACATCATTGAGAGAGACAAAGTTTAAGCAACACATACTTGCCATGAATTTCTTTAGGTTTCAATCAAAGTCACCAACATTAGCAACTATACACTTGGTGCTTTTACTTCTATCAATTTAAAGATATTTTTTCTAATTTTGAATACTTGATTTAGTACCACTGAAAATAACAAGAAAGTTTTTAATAGACTTCCCTTTCCTTCTGCAACCACAGTGCTGGCTAGTGGCAAACTGAGCCAGAAGCAGCTTATTCACAGACCGCATCATGTTGAAAGAACAACAATACAGCTCCAGAGCTTACAGTATTTATGCGTCTGTGTGAAGGCGGGTGTGTTCCATGTACAACAGGGGCAAACACACAGAGTAACACCTATCTCAGCCTACTTCCCAGGCTTCCCCCTGTTAGGGACTGCTAATGATAAAAGAAAGCAGAGGGGAGGGTAAAAGAGTGGCACATTTATAGGCAGCATTAGAGGGATGCATAAAAATCTGATATTATGGGACGGCCTGCTGCAGAGTCAGCTCAGTGGGGGTGATACCGATATGTGCTATCTGAGACAATCTTCATGATATGGTAAGAGGAGAGAATGAAACGAATGAAAAGCACCATCTTTTGAGAGTATCAATCATTAGTAACATTAGTGCTTAAATAATTAGTTGTTTAATCAGTCAGTCAATCTCAGAACACAAATTAACAATTTTATTAATCAGTTATAGGGATGCGATACCGTGTCACATATTTGGACAATACTCAAATAGCTGGATCGGATATCGCTGACAATGGGGCCGATGTATTTAATTCAGTTCCTTTATACTACTATACTGCATACTATTAAAATTGTATGTAGGAATTTGATTATTGTTTAAGTTTTGCCCAATTTGATGCTTCATTAAAAAGGTTTAGATTTCAAATATAATTCCCGTTAATTTTGAAGATTTATTGTTTTAATAATAAATAATAATTCAGTGAATACATATCCATGTATTTAGTTGTTACAAAAGTAGGGATGTTAATAATTAATCATTTAACTGATAACCAACATTAAGCATTTTAACTGTTTCACGCTATCAGTTGAACAGTTAAAAGAAATATTACCAGTTAGTTAAAAAGCTGAGAAAAATGCAGATATCGTAACTTTAAGGAGAAAAGCTGGTCCACCTGAAGAGAGAGCTGGCGCCGATACAGGAAGTTGGCTCTGGACTTCCAGCTTAGGAGTTGTAACCTGTAACCTTGCCGCATTTATTCACCAACAAACTGTACACACACTGTCTGCTACAGCTACGATCACAGCTATGACGCCACCAACAGACTACTCTCACCACCGCCACCACACACGGCTGCTAACTTAACACAAACACACACAATGTTTGTCAGACAATTGCTATCTTTAATCTGGGCAGACACACAGCTGGCAACCTGCTAAACTAAAACTAAACTTTTACAGAGAAAGTTGCCACATCTGCAACACTTCATGCAGCACCGTGGCTGCTAACGCTCCAAGGCAGTGAACTGGGGACAGTGAACGCAGCACCGTGGCTGGTAACGCTCCAAGGCAGTGAACTGGGGACAGTGAACGCAGCACCGTGGCTGCTAACGCTCCAAGGCAGTGAACTGGGGACAGTGAACGCAGCACCGTGGCTGCTAACGCTCCAAGGCAGTGAACTGGGGACAGTGAACGCAGCACCGTGGCTGCTAACGCTCCAAGGCAGTGAACTGGGGACAGTGAACGCAGCACCGTGGCTGCTAACGCTCCAAGGCAGTGAACTGGGGACAGTGAACGCAGCACCGTGGCTGCTAACGCTCCAAGGCAGTGAACTGGGGACAGTGAACGCAGCACCGTGGCTGCTAACGTTCCAAGGCAGTGAACTGGGGACAGTGAACGCAGCACCGTGGCTGCTAACGCTCCAAGGCAGTGAACTGGGGACAGTGAACGCAGCACCGTGGCTGCTAACGCTCCCAGGCAGTGAACTGGGGACAGTGAACGCAGCACCGTGACTGCTAACGCTCCCAGACAGTGAACTGGGGACAGTGAACGCAGCACCGTGCTGCTAACGCTCCCAGGCAGTGAACTGGGGACAGTGAACGCAGCACCGTGGCTGCTACAGAAGCTCTCATGGCAGTGAACTGGGGACAGTGAACGCAGCACCGTGGCTGCTAACGCTCCCAGGCAGTGAACTGGGGACAGTGAACGCAGCACCGTGGCTGCTACAGAAGCTCTCATGGCAGTGAACTGGGGACAGTGAACGCAGCACCGTGGCTGCTAACGCTCCCAGACAGTGAACTGGGGACAGTGAACGCAGCACCGTGGCTGCTAACGCTCCAAGGCAGTGAACTGGGGACAGTGAACGCAGCACCGTGGCTGCTAACGTTCCAAGGCAGTGAACTGGGGACAGTGAACGCAGCACCGTGGCTGCTAACGCTCCAAGGCAGTGAACTGGGGACAGTGAACGCAGCACCGTGGCTGCTAACGCTCCCAGGCAGTGAACTGGGGACAGTGAACGCAGCACCGTGACTGCTAACGCTCCCAGACAGTGAACTGGGGACAGTGAACGCAGCACCGTGCTGCTAACGCTCCCAGGCAGTGAACTGGGGACAGTGAACGCAGCACCGTGGCTGCTACAGAAGCTCTCATGGCAGTGAACTGGGGACAGTGAACGCAGCACCGTGGCTGCTAACGCTCCCAGGCAGTGAACTGGGGACAGTGAACGCAGCACCGTGGCTGCTACAGAAGCTCTCATGGCAGTGAACTGGGGACAGTGAACGCAGCACCGTGGCTGCTAACGCTCCCAGACAGTGAACTGGGGACAGTGAACGCAGCACCGTGGCGGCTACAGTTGCTCTCATGGCAGTGAACTGGGGACAGTGAACGCAGCACCGTGGCTGCTACAGTAGCTCTCATGGCAGTGAACTGCCGACTCCTTTGTCTGTTGTGCTCATATACGGCATATAATCTTGTCAGTTAACGGTTAATAATCGTTCGGTTATCGGTTTAGAACATTTTTCAAAATTAGCATCACTAATCCACATATTTATTGGTTACTGTTTTATTTTTTGGCTTTAGATATTAGTTGTAGGTTATTTATTGGTTTCGTCTTACAAGGTTAAGAAAGCAATGCCCGATGTTGCCTTTTACATGAAAGAATGATGCCTTCACTTGTCTTATATGATGCAAATTGAATATTATTGGGCTTTGGACTGCTGGTCAAAAACAAAACAAAGCAGTTTGAAGACATCACTTTGGGATCTGGAAAAGTATAATTTTTGTTTTGTTTTTCATATTTTCTGACATACAATCTAAACAATTAACAGAGAAAATAATCCTCAGTTAGTTGTAGCCTCAATCAAAATACCAACAGGTGCAGCACTGCAGACCTGTGAAAATTCAAGCTGTGCTGATGCATTGACCATCAACAATTACAACCACTTCCAGGCAAAACAGAAGAGAGCAGGGGAGCAGTGAGGGAAAAAGACCAGGAGAGATACAAAGAGAGAGTGAAGCATTCCAGGCCAGAAAGACGAAACCGGAGATAGAAAGCTGCAAATGTATTATTAACAAGCATCCCCTGCTGATTGTGGTATCAACATGTTCTCTCTGTCTCACACACACTCACTCACACACTCACACACACACACATACACACACAAACAAACCAAAGAGGCAGTGTTTGGGGCTCAGCAGGTTCGGATTAGAAGCAGGTTATGATTAATGCAGCGGGGTTAAGACTTTGATACCCCCACTACTCTCCTGCTCGCTTTGCTGTGAACATCCTAAAACAGTCCACACACCGGCAGAAGCACACATAAACATACTGTCAACACCACATAAACACAAATTCACAACCGATAATGCCTGAGCTTGTCCTTTGCGTGGACGGAAAGCGTAATGTTCGCACAGACTGAAAACAAGTTTCGAAACATCAAAAGGTCACACGCATGTGGTCTGCTGCTTCCGTCTCCTTCATCAACTGTTTTTTCTGAGGCAATCCCTTTGTGAGCCGAAGAGCACAGGCATGTTGGGTATTGCCCCCAGGGAGAGACAGGCATCCAGGAACTGAACAAATTAATCGGCGCACCCAGCGATGAGCTTGTAGACAGCTGGCTCAGTCTCTTCCAGTGGCCACTGAGTCACAATCCCATACCTGTCCAACACCGTTAAAGCATCACAGACTGGAAACATCTGCAGGCACATGGTGAATTCTGACAGCAGCTACACTCTTTGGTAGTTTTTACTTTAGATGCACATATATATTATATATTGTATTACTCATGTTGATTTGTTTAAGTCAAACTACAAATACACCACTATGAAACATTCATCACGAGCATTATCGGACATTAAAAAATGTTGAGTTAAAAAATCAGATTTTGATCATCATTACATTTGAAAACTACATAAGGACCCCTAAAATGTGACAATTAAAGAATTGTGACCAATATATGTGCAGAGCAGGACAATGGGCTGCAAAATAAACACAGACACCACTGTATTGGCTGGGCTGCTTTATTTCTTAGAGTCTAGTCAGGAAAACTACTGTTGGTTTCCTTTATTGCAAGCAGATGATTTATTACACACAAGGGGTCAATAAAGATTGTCTTTTATTGCATTTTCTTTGTATTTTTATCAATTCTTTGTGTTGTAAAATCAGTATCTCAGAAACACATTAATGCTAGTTGATGGCATTGGGTTGTAATATGACAAATAGACAAACAGCACTTCATTTGCTGTGTGTGCCCAGACTGGATCCTCTACAGAGGAAGTCAAAATAGAAGAATGGGGTCGCACTTGGGGTTGGACTCGTTTTATATTCATTTAAAGCTGCAGTGGGTAGAAATGGAGCATATATGATTAAAAAAGTTATTTTTATAAAACGGTCACTTTATCCTGATAATAGTGCCAGAGACAGGTAATCTAAAAAAAAATATCAGCACCTAATGGCATCTGCAGGATTTCACAGACTGGAAAAAAACGACCAGTCAGAGCTGATCTGGAGTCTGCCATCCAGCTGCTGTCTATAAGGTTGGCTGTTTATCACTCACAAACTCGCACCACACGGTCAAACTAGGCAGCGTTGCTCAAATTTTAATCAATATTCTGTTACTGTAATTGCGTATTTCTTGCCTCAAATATTTTCAAAATCATCTTGTAGTGCACGGTTTAGGTGTAAAATGAGAAAGTCTGTGACCCGGCAGTCTTTTTGAGATCTCTTGAGGAAATACCAAGCACTACCCATCAGCAAACAGAGCCATGAGGAGGTAAAGAAGTCTAGTTTTCTCTCAGAACAAATCAATTACAATATGCCGAAAGGTTATGGAATTTTGCCCAATCAATTGTTGCCTAGTGAAGCTTTAAGTAGAGCAGTATGAGTCCTTTGTTGAGTGAGTTTAAGGCTTCAGATCTTTAGCAGTTGTAAAGTATTGTTGAAAAGTTGTTAAGTCAGTTAAACTTCGGGGATGTCAATCTGTCCATTTAGGAAGCACAAGTGATTGTGAATCACTTTTACCTGCTTTGGTGCAACTGAAAATGACTACAGGTGCAAAAAAGGGAATGGTTTTACATGTGGTGACCACAGACAATTGCTCACTCTAGTTTTGTGTTCTACTAGTGTCCTTCTCACTACTTGTAGCATGAGCTGGTACCTGCAGCCCAGTCAGGTTGTACAGGTAGTCCAGCTCCTCCGGATGGCACATCCATACATGTGGTCACAAGAAGGTTTGCTGTGTCTCACAGTACAGTCTCAAGAGCATGGAGGAGATACCAAAAGACCGACCATTACACAAGGAGGGCATGGCTGTAGAAGGGCATCAACCCACCAGCAGGACCGGTATCTGCTCCTTTGTGCCAACATTTATCTTAACATTAACACTCACATTTAACATTTACCTTAACATTAAACCTTCCATTTCCTTCTTTGGTTGCATGCAGCTTTGTTAAAAGTCCTCCTGCTTTAGTATCTTAGCCTGCAGCCCCTCGGCTGTCCTCTCCTTCTCATCTCCAGACAGGTTTCTGGATTTTTCTGCATATTTTGTCTCAAAGTGACGGCTCTAGTTGTATTCTTTGAATACAGCCATGATTTTTGCAAACTAAGCTCACAGCTTTACCGCAAACCTCCGCGAAAAACTACTTATCAGTCCATGACTTATTAAAGACGTGGTTCTGGAGGGACCGCTGCCTGTGGACTAGGACTGGACCGGGTTTGAGTCCAGAGGCATCTGGACGGGGGAGGGGTCCACCACAGCACCCGCTGATCTAAAGATGAAACATGCTTTCACGTCTCCAAAAGTCTCCAATAACCCCAGAAAAAGTTTCTAGATTTGTCTCTGGTGGCTTTTTTTGACAAAGAGTCTCTGAAGGTGTCTGAAAACTCACTAAATATAGAGACAAAGTCGCTATGTTGGCAACACTGACGCCTCAGCTTGTGACGCTACTTAAATCATCACTCAGGTCATTTACAGGTGAGACAGGAGGAAGCACACTAACAGTACACGAGCCTTTCAAAATAAAAGCTATTTTCTTTTCTATTTTTTTATCTTCATAGGGTAAATTGTATGGTTTGACTGAGACGTCGGAGGCCAGACAGAACCATTACGAGGGCCGCATGTGGCCCGCGGGCCGTAAAATGCCCAGGTCTGCTCTAAGGTAACCAAAACACAACAAGTCATATTCTCATGTAATTACACACTTCAGAAAACATACTTACTAATATTACAGTATATTCTTCCAATAGATCTCCTTAACTGGGTTCAACAACAAGATGGGTGAAAAAGTACAGAATAAACAATTAGTAGGAGAAAGAAGGCAGAAATGAGGCAACAGGCTTTTGATGTGGCATATTAAAGCTTCCATTAGTAACGTCTCTGTGGTGGTTTTTCACCTTGAGGGGAACATGGGGAGCAGACTCAAGCATGACGCTGATACTGATGTCTACATTCAACCTGCCACTAATGTGCCCAGTGAGACACAAAAGTCTGGCAGTGTCCCGAGGACTGTTGTTACAACAAAGGATGGAAACTTTGACCCAAAACATCAAACAGACTCTAATTCAATCCCACCTCTAATAAGAACAGTGAAGAGCAGTCATTAGGGCTTATCTGTACACCGTTATCGCTGCTTTAGGGAAAAGGCCAAATTAAATAAAATGTAAAAAATGCAAAATAAGATTGTTGAGAGAAACTAAAAACTCATATTTTATCGACCCTAAAGAAACTACTGCAGACGACCTGCTGTGTATCAGTTTACATTAAACCGCCATCCCCACTGCCTTGCTTAAAAAACAGATGCTATATTTGTCCTACAACCTTAATTTCACACCCTGTTTCCTCCTTATTAGGGACACTTCTGGGGCTCCTAACCTCCTAATCACCATGGTAACAGGACAGGCGGTGACACAGTGTCGGTCCCTCAACAGGTGGGCTGATCAGAGGGCAAAAGATAAATAAAAACGAGGAGAAGGAGAGAAATGAGAGGAGAGATTGAGGAGTGAGGTGTGGAGAAATTATGAATTATCAATGTGTCGTGAGCAAATGGAAAATGATTATTTCATGGTGATTGTCTGATGTCTGTCTGAATTGTAATAATAAATTATTAATTCCCTCCGCGAGATGAATATTTGATGAGTAAAACAGAAACCATGGTTGAGGTGATTTGAGGAAGGGAATATGGAGGTCACAGGTCAGTCAAAGTCAGAAATAAGGACACATCTACTGTATACGCATACCAGAAATCCATTTGAATAACAGATTATTCAAAATGTTATCTAAAACGAATATAAAACTAATGATGTACAGACACTTTCAATCAACCTCAAGAGAATTAAGCTAAAATCAACTTTATTCAGACTGCCGAACACAGAAGACTCTGAGTTTAGACCAAATGAATAACCTTGAAAAGCAGCCCATGCCATATCACTGGGGTTTTTACTGCTAATTACAGACATCGCTAAGAGCAAAGCATAATTCACAATGCCTTTCTTGACACATGCAAAAAAAATGCACGTGGGAACACAATGCACACCTCACACAGTACCCTCGTCTGCTTTCCACCAAAAACACTGTTGATACACTGTTCTCCGATAATGGATGTTCAATTTTCTTTGACAAAAAAAAGTTCAAATGTGAAAGGGAGGTTTTTTTACAGATTAAAAGCCTTTTAGTGTTACTTCTGTTCAAGTTGCCTCAACAATCACATCTCTGCTGAGCAGATTATCAGGCAACAGTCTGTGTTAGGCGAGGGCTGAGGGACCAACAAGCCAGTTCCTCACTCATGTTTTCATCTGTCTTCATTGCCGGTAGAGCAAACTGAAGTGTGCTATATTGTTATTGAGAACAGAGTGAGAAACACAGACAGGTTAGAGAAGGTAAAGACAGACAGAAGACAAAACAGCAAGAGACTGTGAAAGGCAGGGAGAAAAAGGGAGGGAGAGAGATTAAAAAAAGACTAAGACAAAGGGAGTAAAGAGAGGTCACCAGACTAGTGACCTGGGAAATATGGAGGCCTTTTCAAGGATAAAAAGTGACAAAAGCAACCCTGGGATCAAGATCACAGTTTAGAGCAAGAGGAGTGACAGCACTTTTAAGATCATTCAGGCAACAGTGAATACTAACAATGTTTCCAAGTGTGCCCTTGATTTTGTCTAATAATTTCTATGAGGTTAATATGACCTGAGAAAGGGAAGTTTGGGGCGACCCCGGACAAGCGGTTGACGTTGAGTGATGAGTGAGTGAATTTCTTGCATGTAATCTACACAGACACTTGTCTTCACGAACAGACACAGTGGCTTTCATTCTACTCTACAGTTTCCATCGCCAGGTCTCAGCTGACTTTCCATCAGGCCTAGTCATCAGGGATATGCTGTATGTATTTAATCTAAACGGTGTTATACAGGTCGAGATCCATTTTAAGGTAAAGCTTCAGTAAGCACTATAGGTTTGGTATTATTGGGCAAATATTCCATAATAACCTTTCAGCATATTGTAATTCAAGTGTTCTGAGAGAAAAGTAGACTTATGCACCTCCTCGTGGCTGTTTTCAGCCCATGACGGGAGACTTTGGCCAATCACAGGTCATTTCAGAGAGAAAGCGTTCCTGTTGACGTTAACAATGACGTTAGAGCTAAAACCGTAGCAGTGCAGTGTGTACAGTTTATCCTGTCAAGCTGTAAATGTTACAACTCCCAAGCCAGGATCCAATGTCCAGCCCCCTTAACGCCACAGACAGCGACAATGATGACTCAATCGCTTAAGGTGGGATGACCTTTAAGGTGGACTTGGCTGACAACTTTTCTGGCACACACCCTGTACTCAAACTGATATTAAGAGGAGAGTATTTACAAAATCACATTTATAAACTGTTAAACAAAACAGTGTTGCACAACTTAAAAGTAATTGCAATTCAGTTTGAATTATTGCAATATTGCAAAATTATTTAGCTTTCTTTATAGAGTAAGGGCATCCATGATTTGAGTTAAACACAAAAACATATACAGTATATGTACACATATAAACAAATATATATTTTTACCAATGTTGGATTGAAATTTAAAAAAAAACATGTCATTAAACTAATCCAAATGACTAATCTACCCATAACTTTACTATCCCATATCTTCTTATACTGTATGTTTGTTGTTAGATGAATAGATAAATGTCATACACTCACTATTTTGTGAGCTAAAATTGACACATTTTTCACGCTTGAAAGCATTAACTATGAAACGTGTTACTATTTGACAGCCACCTTAGCACATACCGGACATACAGCATTCATTTGTCTTTTGTGTGTTCTAGTTAATCTCTCCAGGTTTGGTTTGCCAGGAAATATATTCTTTAATATTATCTTTATCGAGCCGGGACTGTGGGTCTTAGAGTCCACTATTTTTACACCACAGCAATAAGTTTCTCCTCATCCACTGTGAGAGGAAGATGTGTTCGTACCTGGCAGGAGAATAAATAAACCTACAGTAGATGGGATGTTCGAATCAACGAAACAAGTCTGGAAAAATCCACCTCTTTTTGGAGCAATGACTGCCGGTCAGCGCCAGAAAATAGGACAGTGGTGTATTCATTGCATTTGTATAGACAATAACAGGAGCAATTATTGTGATGCTTTCCGGATGCCGCCAGTGTTATATTTTATTAACATAAAAACAATAAAGACCTATTTTGTCCTGCTGAGAGACACATTTCACCTTGTAGAAAATATAGGTAAAATGTAGGACATCATTGCAGTCCCTCTAGCTACAGGTTACCCAAAAAAAATTGAATTTATATATATATATATACAGTATGGGGATTTCATGAGGGAGCTGTGGCTCTCTGGGAAATGAACCATGGTTGAAACTATCTTTTATCCAATGTCACTCTATGGCTTTAGCCACAAGTTGTCCACCATATTTAACACAGAATGGTACACATTAAACTGACCGTGCACTGTATATATTGTATATTGTAATATCCTTGTAATTTTTAGATAGATGAAAGAGAGATAACATGATAGAAAAAGTAAGAGAAAGAAACAGGGGAGGAATAGAGAGCAGAGGTAAAAAGGACAGAGGAAAGACAGAAAGAAAGACTTGCTAAAGAATCAGCGAGCAAAACAAGGAGAAATTACCATGTAGGAGTAATCACTGGCTAAAAGCTTCTCCCCGCTGACTTAAAGTGCTTTTGGGAAAAGGACGAATAGAAGGAATAAAGGGATGTGAAAAATTAGTGGAGCAACACCGGGCCCGTGTGACAGCCAAGGCTGAGAGAGCAGAGCGATGCTGATGAGGGAACGGCAGAGAGAGGAGGAAGACGGGGGGGATGAGTGAGTGACTGAAACAGAGAGAGAGGAAGAGAGAAAATGAGCTTCAAGAACTCCAAGGGGGCTTTCTGTCCATTTCTGCATCATTCTGTCCTATTAGTACTACTCTTCCGGCTGTCCAAACACCACTGAAGCCTAATAAAGCCTGAACTCAGTCACTTACACACACACGAACAAACACACATACACACCCACACATACACTGTGATGGCCTGAGATAGCTGAAAGGAGGGTATTTCCACAGGGCTTTTAAAAGTGACCTCCAAACACCGTGGCCTCTCTCTGCCAAGAGCCCGGAAACTTTAATGGAGACCATTTGGTTTTCGGTGATTTGGCAAACGGCCTATTTGGCGCCAGCTCCTCCATTTTCCAGCCATTTTGAGGCGAATGGGCAAATAGGCTTGGAAAGGCCTTTTTGGTTGTGTGTGTGTGTGTGTGTGTGTGTGTGTGTGTGTGTGTGTGTGTGTGTGTGTGTGTGTGTGTGTGTGTGTGTGTGTGTGTGTGTGTGTGTGTGGGGGGAGGTGGGCTGCTGTGTAGGTGCAGTCTAGTGTCCAGGCTATTTTAGCATAAAGATGGAAATGCAGTTGAGTGTGTACTTCTGCTGCGATGCAGGTCACTAAAACACCACTTTATAAAACACAGGAAAAAAAGAGGTTGTTTTAAAGTGTTGAATCTCACTGAAGCATGAGAAACAACTGTGCATTATTTCTGAAAATATCACAAAGCAACACAAAAATGATGGAAAGCGAAAGATTTCAAATGTGAAAGACGGGGGCATAAAAGAAATGAAATAAGCGCAATGAAAATGTATGTTTAGTCTCAATAGCACCTCATAACCTTTCTAATTACTGTATTAATATTGAGACTGCTGTGTACTGTGTACGGCCATGGGTGACATTAAACTTTAATTTCAGCATTCACAACTAGTGCTGGAGCATGTTGATGGAGCATGTTGATGGAGCATGTTGATGGAGCATGCGGTGGAGAAGGAAAGTGTAGTGAAAGTTTGAGATGAAGAGATGCAGATAGCAAAAAAGGATGTTCAACACCATCTTGGTCTGTTTATTGCCAAGAATCTGGTGATACAACGCACATGATTATACAGAAGTTACGATTCAACATTTTGCGATTTTTTTAAATCTAATTTTAGGAAAACTGTCAGTAAAAAGAACACACCACCATATGCAATAAAATTGGGGTATAAAAAGTTAATTTTTCATTCAGTCAGTGGGATCTTCATTTGCATTTATCCCAGTCACTGTAATATCCAACTATGGCTGCAACTAATGATTATTTTCATTGTCTATTAATCTGACGATTGACTTCTCAATTCATCAGTTAGCTGTTTGGTCTAAAAAAATGTCAGAAAATTGTGAAAAATGTCAATCAGTGTTTCCCAAAACAAAATGTCTTGTTTTTTCCACAACTCAAAGATATTAAGTTCACTGTCAAAGAGGAGTAAAGAAACCAGGAAATATTCACAGTTAAGAAGCTGGAATCAGTGATTTTTTTTTTTCCTTTTATTAAGAAAAGGATTAATCAATTATCAAAATGGTTGTCGATCAACATAATACTTGCAGCTTTACATCTAACATCATAGTACTACTATGGGAGGAATAAAGTATTGGCTGAGTTAATCTCTGTCTGTAAGCTAACTTGTTAACCGATTATTAACCTTTAACTGAAACAAATAGTGCTTCGCATGCAGCTACTGTAGCAGTCACGATTAGAGGTCGACCAATTAATCAGCCGGCCGATTAATCGGGCCGATTACTTTACATTTGACATTTTTTTCATAATCGGCATCGGCCAGTGTCTGAGCATATTAAGCCGATTATCAAGCAGGCGCATCAGCGGGCAGCCCAGTGTTGTTCCTGTAGAACGTGTGTGACTCCGCCCCTTGTGTCAATCAAACTGCCATTGTACCGCAGCAGTGTTGCCAACTTAGCGACTTTGTCGCTATAAGTGAGTTTTCAGACTCATCTTTTTCAAAAAAGTGACTAGCGACAAATCTAGCAAGTTTTCCTGGTGTTATTGGAGACTTTTGGAGACTAACGTGACAGCACGTTTTGTTCTTACTCTTCTAAATTTCAGAATAAAAGTTTTGTGTTAACAAATGAAGGAGTTCTGCCCACAGGAAAAAAACACTTGATGGGTTTTATTTTGAAACGAAAGAAAGTGTCTGGTGACTTTGAAACTGTAGTTGTGTTGCTGATATGATGTCAATATACAGTCAAACGATCACTTTCACTACTTGTTTCTGCCGTGAACCGCACGCGGCTCGCATCAAAAATAGGCGAGACCTCTATTCTCTAGACGAGACGCTGCTGAGACGTGTGAGCTGAGTCTCACACGGACACCGAAATGAAAAACAACAGGTAACGCAGCTTATCAGGGCAGTCTGGCCCAGCCAAGTCACTTACTCTGTGACATAAGCACAGCTTAACTGTGGAGACCTTCAAGCAGTGCAGGTAAGCAACATCTAGCTGGCAAGCTCGTCATGTCTCAGACTAAACTATACACACAATAATACAGAGGGGTGGAAATCAAACCTTGCAATGAAACCTCTGCATCTGCGATAGATGCTGCTAAGTGCACTCAAACTTTACTTTTTTATAAGTTTAGTTTTCAGGATTACCTGTTTCATGTATTCCCTATTTAGTTCATATATTATTTTTATTTAAAATTTTTGTATCATTTGTTACTGTCTTCAACTTATTGTCCCTCATAGTTGTATAATACACTTGATTTTCCAATTTTGAAAGACAGAAAAACACAAAAACAAACAGAAGACTGAAGAATGGGGGGAAAAAAAAAAGAAAATCCAAAAGGTGAGTCGGGACCTTTAACCGTGCTGCATTCCAGAAACCATTCACCTGCAGATTTACACCAAAACAAATCACAACAAAGACAAAATATGCAGACAGATAAGACACCATTTAAGTTCCCACTTCGGCAAAGAGCAAAAGAGGGTGCCTCAATGGATTTAGAGGTTTTTTTCTTTTCAACATCAACTAAATTTTAGACATGAAAAGGAAGTGAAATGGAGCGGAGATTAAAAGCGTGAGACCAGACGATGTGTTACTGCCTTTATTCCCCATGCAAAACTTCATCCCCAAATCAATTACTCTGAGGGATGGAGAGGCGCTTGAAAGCAAGGAAAGAGTGGGAAGAAGGAACGCATGCAACCACTGCTTTACGAATGATATTAGAGGAGCCGTGATTGTCTCACTATTTCTATGTTTTTGCAACATTATTCCAAACATTGTTTCCAAACAAAAGCCAATAAATTGAAATTAAAATGAAGACAGTGCTGATTTTAATCTAACAATGACAGAAGTTCGTTTCTGTGGCTTGTAACCTTGACTTGATTTATCACACAGTCAACAGAGACTGAAAACACAACCTACTTCATAAAGGTGAAGTCGGTGTTTGAGTGTTGTTTACCAGAATAATTGTGATGGGATTTGAGGGCAAGTGAGCCTGAGCTGTACGTTACGGCTGAATCTGAACGCAAACAATACAAATATTTCAACAATAATGAAATCCAGTCCTCTAAATACAAATAGAAATACATACTGTATAAGTACAAAATGGGCAAGGCAGAATAGCAGGCTCATAATCGCCCGTTATATTAGAGACAGATATAACAGATATAAAGCCATTAAAGGTGCAATATGTAATGCCTGGCCACATGCTCCAGAGAAATAGGGGGCAGCATTTCACCTCTGTTCAGGGCTCCAGAGTGTGACCCAAAGAAAACATCTATCAAGTGCAACTAATCATTTTCAATTGGCAGCCAACTCCTACTACTACAACAACCACTACAACTGCTACTAATCACACAATAACACTGCGGTCTCGTAATTTTCAAGAGTGGCGTCGGCCTGTAGTTTACGTTAGCCCTCTGTGTGCTTTGTGCCACTATCAGGCTGTACGGTCGAGAAAACAACCTGCAACATCGTCTCTTCCTCCGTTCACCCAGCAGACCACACCGGGAGTACAGAGTGTGGCGGCAACGGGAGACAGACCTTCAACACTAAAGAAATATATCCATAGAAAAAAATAAACCGAACATTGGAATACACTAGAACTACAACTACAAATAGCATAAAAAAATATACCTTAGAACCCCTATATACATCTGCAAGTGTGCAATAACATACTATGTACATCAGCAAAGTGTGCAAGTTGCAATCTTTGTTCTTTAATAAACCATAATTGAGGTAGTAAATGTGCAAATGTATTAAATTATTTACTCATATAATTATTTACTTAGGTTTTAATTTTACATACAGTATAAAAGCTTTTCTTCCACATTAAAATAGTCAAATGTAAAGACAGACCAGGGCCAACTTGTGTTTACACTGTTTGCCAATATTGACGATATACAAGACTGCAAGAGTGCAGAGGACTTTCTGAGTACCTCTGGTTGATGATGCCGTCACTCTTGGTCACTCAAGCTTTAAAACTGAAATGTAATTAAAATGTTATGAACATAAAGACTTCTTGCGTATTTTTTGCCAGTTGTCTCACCAAGTTGCAGGTGCATCACTGGTAGTAGTGATGATGTACAGGATCCACTATGCAGTGAACAGCACTGTGAAGCAGCAATAAGGTAAAATGTATGCAATGCTTACAGCAGCAACACAAAATCCATGGTGTAGCAGGTCTGAGGGTCTGCTTTGTCTTCACAGAGGCTCCATGAAGAATCTACTCTGGCTTCTGCACAACAGCCCCAAATGGAAACTCTGCAGAGGAAACCGTGGAGACCACACAAATCCCACGCTTGCAAAAAACGTCATCACATGAGGTCAGGGAGGTGACCCTGGAAATGATGTGAAACTATAAATACACAAACCCTGCAGTCGCGGCACGGACACCGAAAATACAGAGGATGCCACTGAGACCATAGGAAGTATAATTGAGCCTTAAGGGTGCATAACGTGAGAGTTAAGTGAACTGCATATATTGCCATTTTTTTAGATGTGGGACACCCATATTTAGTGGTGTGTGAACACGCATGGAAGTGAGCACAGCTTGTTTCATGAGATAAGTGGGAGCCACCAAAAACATTGTAATGGTCACGCCCACATATCTTATGGCTCATTTATTCACCTCATGTAAGCCTTTACAACCACTGCTCTGCTTCTTTGTCAAGGCCTGCGGGAAACACACTTGGCTAAAACGTGGCCTGGTTTATTTACCTTGGTAAAATAAAATCTGGTGTAATTACCACATTTTTTTTCTTTCTTACTGAAGTTATGTAAGTGCTACCTTCTGCGTTATCCGGTGATACCACAGCCAACAGCACAACATCGTACATTTGGATAAGTGAACCAATGTAGAACACAACTTGTCTTAGTCTAAATGACAATGAGTTCAGTCAACAAGAAAAAAAATAGGCACGAGTCAGGCATTTTTTCAACAGATAACACACAATTGAACAAACACAGCATAATAAATTAAAGAAAATACATTCAACTTAGTAAGAAAAAAAGGCAGTTAAGCAAATAAATGCAGAGGAGAAGCACTTGATCAACAAACCAGGGACAGTGAGGATGTGAAAGGAGCCACCAGACAGGAAGAAATGTGGAGAAAGAGGGTATAAATGTAGAAAATTTGGCAGAAGAAATCCTGTTGGGAGATGAATAGTGCAATGTTTTCTGGCCTCTCGGCTTTGATAAAACCATCCTGAACTAAGCTCTATTAAAATGTACTCCGTGTACTAACACCAGGCCCTGACCACCCTGCAAATGTAGCTCTCCGAGTGGAGACAGGCTCTGAATATACTTGTAGAATCTCAGATAAGTTTAGAAACAGACGGATAACACAGTCCTTCACTGAGAAAATACCAAACACTGGGCTAGCTCTCCAAAATCCTAGACTTTTTTGAGCCATGAGCTATGTTGAGATTGTTTTAATCCACGATACAAGATTGTACTTGTAGGATTCAGGATGTGATTCTCATATTAATATTATCCATTTTCCTGCTATACCTTTGCTGTTGAACATATAATGATCATCAGCTGAGGACACCCAGACATCACACTGAAGGCTCAGGACATCTGTTCTTAGAGAAAATGTTTCTGTTTCTTTTTCTGACAGCAACCATTTTATTGCCAATGAAACGCTTAATGAAGTGGTGGCTGTGGTGGAAGACACTAAGTGACCATGCAGATGTTACTCACCACTGGACTGAGCAGAGAAATGTGGCTGTACTTGCCTTAACAAGGGCTGATGGACACAATAAATACTTGAGCTATATCAAACTGACGAAACTGACAAAAGCTCAGCTGAGACTAACTTAAGTGGCTCAATGTGAATAAAGCAGGGCTGGGTGATATGGTAAAAAGTGCTGAGTATTTTCTCATTTAATTAAGAAATTTTGCACAACAGTTTAAAGTGAAATTATAGAAAAAATTCTCTCATTCATTCATAAAATCTCTTGCTGCTGGAAAACAGTACTCACATTTTATTTTAACTAACATTTGGGTTCCAAGCGGAGCTTTACACATTATTCTCCACCGTTATTATGCAGAGGGAACCCTGTCCTGAGCTGTATCGTATTCTGGGGTAATGGAGCTTCAAGGTTGGAGAAGCTTGTGACTGGAAGGAGTGCAGTTTGTTAATCGCATTGAACTGAGTGGTAATGTAAAGTGTGATGTAAAAACAAAACCCAGCGTGGTACTGTGATAGGATGCCACCTGTGCAACAAGTCCAGTTGTGAAATTTCATCGCTCTTAAATATTCCACAGTCCACTGTCAGTGGTATTATAACAAAGTGGAAGCGACTGGGAGAGACAGTAACTCAGCCACCAAGTGGTAGGCCACGTAAAATGATGGAGCAGGGTCAGCGGATGCTGAGGCGCATAGTGCGCAGAGGTCACCAACATTCTGCAGACAATCGCTACAGACCTCCAAACTTCATGTGGCCTTCAGATTAGCTCAAAAACAGTGTGTAGAGAGCTTCATAGAATGGGTTTCCATGGCCGAGCAGCTACATCCAAGCCATACATCACCACGTGCAGTGCAAAGCGTCAGATGCAGTAGTGTAGAGCACGCCGCCACTGGACTCTAGAGCAGTAAAGACGCTCTCTGGAGTGACGAATCGCGCTTCACCATCTGGCGATCTGATGGATGAGTCTGGGTTTGGTGGTTTGGTGGAGAACGGTATTTGTCTGACTGCATTATGCCAAGTGTAAAGTTTGGTGGAGGGGGGATTATGGTGTGGGGTTGTTTTTCGGGAGCTGGCCCCTTAGTTCCAGTGAAAGAAACTCTGAATGCTTCAGCATACTGAGAGATTTTGGACAATTCAACGCTCCCAACTCGGTGGGAACAGTTTAGGGATGACCCCTTCCTGTTCATGACTGTGCACCAGTGCACAAAGCAAAGTCCATAAAGACATGGATGAGAGAGTTTGGTGTAGATGAACCTGACTGGCCTGCACAGAGTCCTGACCTCAACCCGACAGAACACCTTTAGGATGAATTAGAGCGGAGACTGAGAGTCAGGCCTTCTGGTCCAACATCAGTGTGACTTCACAAATGTGCTTCTGGAGGAATGGTCAAAAATTCCCATAAACACACTCCTGAACCTTGTGGAAAGCCTTTCCAGAAGAGTTGAAGCTGTTATAGCTGCAAAGAGTGGACCGGTACCATATTAAACCCTATGGATTAAGAATGGGATGTCACTAATTTTCATTCACATGTGAGTCAAAGCAGGTGAGCCAGTACTTTTGATACCAACATTTTGGTATCGATACCGGTACCAACCTGTATTTCGATACTTTTCCAAATAAAAAGAGAACACATTAAACATCAGTAAAAAATTTTAAAATAAATAAAGAATAAAATACGATTCAAAACACGAACATCTGAACATCTGAAAAACACTGCATCTTTTTTGTTATTTTGACCAGTTGTAATTTTTGGGAGAAATTGTTATCAGTAGTTTATAGAATGAAACAAAAATGTTCACTTCACTCAAACACACATCTATAAATAGGCTGGTAAAACCAGAAAAAGTGGTAACTGCAATGCAGCTTTAATTTTTTTCCAGAGCTACTTTAGTGGACAGTGAGGGGGGCTGGCGCTGCTGGCTTTTAGCTCTGAATGTGGCTTTTTTTCATGGATATATCAGTTATTATCTGTCAATCTCTGAACTCCTTGTGCAGGTCTGGGTGCTTGTCCCTCAGATGTTTTGCCAAGTTGGAAGTGTTTCCACTTTCCAGACATGTTTTATAACACTGTTTGCACAGTGGTGCCTCAGTGTTAGTGGCTTCACCGTGCTCATTTGTTCTGAAGCCGAAGTAACTCCAGATAGCACTTCGCTCTCCTGGTTTCTCTACGAGTTGCGGCGCGTTGAGGGTTGCGGTAGCTGCTGTCCTCTCCCTGCTCCTCTCTCTCTCTCTCTCTCTCTCTTTCTCTCCCTCTATCGCCAAGCTTTCCTCCTGCTCCGTTTGTTTCTAAACGCTGCTCGCTCGCCTCGGTTAAAATTACAATGCAGTAACGTCACGCAGCGATGTCACCGCTATATATAGATTGCAAGTACCGGTTTCATCCAAACACAGTATAGTACCATTTTAAATGCATCAGTACCCCGGTACCAATTCAGTACCGGTATAACGAACAAGCCTAATATAGTGTATTTCAATATATTACTTAATCACAATATAATTCCATTTAAAGATGACAAATTATCATATTGAATTATCTCCTAGCCCCAGAACAAAGGCACTTAAGTATCTTGACAAAAGCCAAAGGGAAAGTTGATATCTAATTTCAAAGAAATACATAGAGACAGGTGCTTGTATGCATGCATGTGTGTCTGAGTGTGCAGGTAGTAGGGGAGTACTTGTGCCATCATGGGAGCTCAATCATTGATGAGAGAGAAAAGCTAATGAGACAGACCTGGAGCTGGGTCAGAGATGAGGAAACTTCTCTCGTGAAATAAAAGCCCCTTAACAAAAGCAAAATTATGTTTTCCTTTTCTCTGGCAAAAAGCAGGCCTCTCTGCTTCTGTCAATTAACTTGTCCAAATGGCTATTTATTTCAAACAACTCTCCATGTAAAGATCCTTGGGAGTCAAACAAGCGTCCATCAATTAAAGTCATGTGGGCGAAAAAGGTTCAGACAATAATTGCTGGTGTAAGAGCAACGCATAAAATTCAACAACGCGTCGGCAAAACAGTCAGAAAAAGCAGCAATATGCAAGTCATGTTGAGATGTGGAAAACAACATATCCCTCTGAGCACTGTCAGAAATCGAGGCAATAAAGAGAAGCATAAAGAGATGAAGGCATTACTGCAAGGGGTGTCTCATTCTTCAGGAAATGGACTTGATAAGACATTTTCTCAGCTTAAAGCTGTGTTACAATACTAGATAAACAGTAAGCCTACAAATAATTTAGTCAGGAATTCTGGTAGAAATCATCCGGTAGAAAATATTATTTTTCATGGTGCCAGTGCTTCAGGGCGCTAAGTTGGAGACCAACTATTTTATGAAACCAAGCTGGCACTGACTGCCGTTTAGCCCTCTCAGCTCTGCTCTGTTTGGCATTTTGCAAGTTTCAGGTTAGGATTTTCCTGTCATTATAGCAGTGGCACTCGTTGTGCCAAGTGAGTCTGCTCAACTTTTTACCGCTTTCTCATACTTTCTCATCCCATACCTACAACAGTAAGTCTCTGTAAGACCAGCTATAAACCACTGTGTTTTTGTTAAAGTTCCCCCAGTACAGAACTTTATTAAAAAACAACCACCATCACTACGCTTAAAATGAATGTCCTCCAGTGTCCTCCGGTATCTTCCAGTGCCTCTAATGGCATCTGCAAGATTTCACAGACTGGAAGAAAACAACCAATCAGAGCTGAGCTGCAGTCTGCTGGAGCCTGCTGTCAATCACTCTCGAACTCCAACCAAATGGTCAAACACAGCCGGTGCTCGCTGTGTAGCAGCGCCGGGTGGAAACCTGGGGCCCTGCAGCACCAGCTCTACCAGAGATGCCAGACACACATGTTAAAGATCATAGTAAGCGTGCTACACATATTGACCTTTCATTATAATCAGTTACACCAATTAACCGGAAAATTTCCTCACCATCTCATCCCTACCGCTCATCATACGGCGCACAGTCAGTAGGAATGCTTTATGTCTGAAATGACCTGTAAGGCTAGATTTTTTAAAGAGTGAAAACAGAGCCATGAGGAGGTGCAGAAGTCTACTCTTCACATGAATTACAATATACTGAAAGATTATTATGGACTTTTTGCCCAATGATGCAAAAAACTTTATCCCTACTGAAGCTTTAAGTCTGTAAAGCATGACTATATTTCATTTGAAAAACATTTTTGACAAACATTTTGCTTTCCTGCAATCATACTGTGGTTTCCATAAAAATTTGATTAATTGTGCAGTTCTAGCTTTAATGCCACATGAATTCATGCACATGGGACAGATCTCAGCTGCTTATATACATGAAGACACTGTTAAAAAGCACATAAGGGACCTAAGCTTGACCAAATGTTTCTTTTGTCCATAACTAACAAGGAAAAAAATCATTACAGCATGTACTGTATTCATCTTACAAACACTAGAAAACATCTGCTGAAAAATGCAATAGAAGTATGGATTTTATAGAGTATGTACTTTAAGACATAACAACACGAGGCATACTAAGGAAGCCTCAGAGCATCTGACTTAAATGACCTCATCCACTACAAACGTACAAAACATAATTCCACAATGATTTGTACGAGCTTGGCAGAATGTAAACCTAATCAACAATATTCAAACAATCAGGCTGATCTTTGAAATGGCATTTTCACTCTCTGCACTGACGTGCCCCTAGCGATGGAAGCGTGAAATAAACATGTTTTTAATGTAACAGTTTAAAGAGCTATGAAGACTGGAGTTCAAGAGGCCACTTTTCCCCTCCACACAGCATGAAACGTACATTAGAAGTAGACTGTGGCTTCATCAATACGTTGTGTCCCTTCTGGGAGAGAGCGAGAGCCAAAGCTATCTGGCATCACTCGACAGTTGGCAGCCAAACAGATGAAGAGAGCTTTCTGAAAATTTCAAAGAATTATTCAATGCGACAATTTATTTGTTTATGCTTGCTCTATAATCATCCGATGGGGCCAGAAAAGCCTGTGTTATTAAAGAGATTTTTTCCACAGCCATCACAGGTTTGGCATGCTAAAGGAAATACAGAGCACTCACGAAATACTTTGCATTAGATGTTAATAATTAAGCATTTAATTGATAACCAACATTACAGCATTTTAACTGATTAACGCTATCGGTTAAACATTTAACAAAATAATAATAATTAAATTAAATTAAATTAAATTAAATTAAATTAAATTAAATTAAAAAAAATAAATTAAATTAAAAAGTTGAGAAAAACACAGATGAGTGGCACGTCGCTTTAAGAAGAAAAGCTGGTCCACCTTAAGAGAGAGCTGGCACAGATACAGGAAGCTGGCTCTGGACCTCCAGCTGAGGAGTTGTACCTTGTAGCCTCGTAGCATTTATTCACCTACGTTCACAGCTATAATGCCATAGATAAACCCACACTTCCCGCCACCACACACACGGTCTGTCGGAAACTTGCTAAAGTTACGCTACAGTGGGCACGAAGCCACTGGAAACGCTAGCAGCTAGCAGCTGCTAATGTAGCAAAAACACACCCAGTGCTTGTCAGGCAATCGCTACTGTCAATCCGGGCAGACAGACCATCATTACGCTGGGCACACACACAGCTGACAACCTGCTAAACTTATATAATGTGCAGAGGTGGTGGTGATGGCGGCCTTTTACTGGGAAAGAGGCTGCATGTCTGCAACACTCCGTGCAGCACCATGGCTGCTAACACTCCTGGATGCTGAACTCAGCACTGTGGCTACTACAGTAGCTCTCCAGGTGGTGACACGCCAGCTGGCGCATCGCTGCATGCAAGACACGTATCTTGTCAGTTAACGGTTAATAATCGGTTAGCAAGGGTCAGTTATCGGTTAAGAAGATTTGTCAAAATCAGCATCCCTAATTAGAAGCTTCAATAAAAATTTAGCACGTCATTGTTTGGTAAAATGTCATTTCAACAAAACCAATGTTGACAGGTGCAATACAAAGTGAACTGATGAATGTTTGGACCAAAACCAAATACAGCTGATGAAAACAGTCTCTATTGTTGCTAAGCTCTAGGAAAGTGAGGTAAAACATAGGAACTTCACTGACATACCACAGTTCCGTTGGATCCGATTTGCTAAATGGTACCCATGTCAAATTTTGCAAATTGCATGAAAAAAAAAATCTCATGCATAATATTTCTATTAGATGCTAAACTGCTTAATGAAAAGGCACTTTGTGTCCAAGCAAATGTAAGACTAATTATGAGCTTTTAATGCATTCCTTTGTTTAACGGCTGGACATTTTCACACCAAATGTGTCCATTATTCCACTCAGGTGGTGTGACCAAACTGGCAGACTCACCAATTAATCTATTTCGTTTGGGCTCCATCTAGCAGTGGATGAGAACAAAGCCTTTGTACTTTCATAAGGTTTTTGAGTGCTAAAGTGCATTGACACAGTAATAGTAAGACTGATCCACCTAGGTGTCCATACACTGAGAGAGGACAGGCTGCCAGCGGAAGAGACACAAAAACAGGTGAAAGTGAGAGAACCGGATGCAGGTGTTGTTGTAACACCTTTAAGGAATGCATGTCTAAATTACACAGGGAACCGTCTAGACATCTGGGTCTCTTCTTGGTCTTTCAGACTGGACTCTCTCTCGACCAGTGAGTCTAAATCTCAAGATCTCATCTCATCTTTGTAATAACACACTGCAGCAAAAAGCACTGATGAAAGACAAAAATAAAGAAAGTGACAGATCGAGGAAAAGCAAAGGGGAAAGTAATGGAAAGTAAAAAGAGAGGAACAACTTAAAGCTGTAAAGGCAGAGCTCTTACACTTTTTTTTTTTTTTACATCTGTCTGTCTTCTGCTTGTCAACGCAGTCTTTCTTTTACCTTTCAAACTCATAATAAACTACTTTTCACAAACCCTAAAAGGTCCATCACATCACTCTAACATAAGTTAAACCATATGTAGGCGCCACACTTCAGCAAACGTTAACATTTAATCTCTTTAAACCTCTAGATGAACTCTAGTGATTCAATCTGTGTTTCAGCGTTAACCACTGAATGTGACATGTAACATG
Organism: Pterois miles; assembly: GCA_947000775.1. Classification (NCBI taxonomy): domain Eukaryota; kingdom Metazoa; phylum Chordata; class Actinopteri; order Perciformes; family Scorpaenidae; genus Pterois; species Pterois miles. The sequence goes on along the minus strand of CAMQGK010000058.1, from coordinate 10,883,153 downwards.
CAACACAGCTACAGCCTCCATTCTGTCACAGGAGTCGCACATCCTGGTGCTGTGCTGATGCTGTTCCAACTCAGCCCCACGTTGAGGGTTTAATTTCATTTTTACTGCGTTGCTGGCCACAGACCTGGGTCCCACAGTATTAATGAACTTAGCCAATATAAACACAATCATGCCTGAGGAGCAATTACAAATCTAATTGAGCATCTAAACAGAATATTAAATCGGCGTTAAACCAGGCCTCTAATTTAGAAGACACTTAAAAAGCCAAATCCTAGCCCATAAAATAAACACTATATTACCAGAGGGGCTCTTTGGAAAAAATGGTCACGATGAGCTGGTTCTTTTTATTTATTTATTTTTTTTTAAAAGAGCTCAAACGATCAACTCCAGTGGGCTGTAAAGACACAGTGACAACTTGCTGTACATCAAACATCTTCTTTTCCAGTTTGACGGTCTTACTCTCGCTTACAGAAATGTTTGAAATCGCTGCAAGTTGATGCTGAGGCAAATACTAGTGGGAGAATTTAAGTTAGGGAAACATCGTGGTCTCAGTTAAAATAAGCTACTTCATTAATAGTAGAGGACCTTCATCAGTATGGTTAAAATAACTACTTGGTTAAGTAATGATTTTGATCATTGTTAGGAGAAACCATAAGATTGCCAATGGGAAATAAGAAGCGATCAGTGGTCAAATCCATCCACCCCACTCACCTCCCTCTGTGGACTTTGTGGCCCTTTAATGACATCACACAATTTCCTCTTTTGCTGTTCACACACAAGAGCCGTAATTCCTCCAGCCACCAGTGGTCTCCGGCCCTGATCGGACCTAGCATTAACGTGTCCTGGGTGATCCGATCACAAGGCGCCAGGAAGTACAGGTGTGAACACACTCAAGATGCACTGAGGATGCAATGAAATCTGAAATCTCAGGCCACATTCAGAGGTGGTCTGGGCCTCATTCTTTTAGCAGTGTGTATGTGAATATGACCCGGGCCTATTGGAGGACCCCCTTATGAACTGACGTCCCTGGATCTGCGGGAGCTCTTCATTTGAACAGACAGGAAGACGCAAGCGTTGTCTGTCTCTCGGCATGGAAACAGCTTCTGCCCACTGTATCCCTGTATTTTCTTTACAGACTATTGCAACACAGTAAAATCAGACTAGGCACAGGAACTGCATTATTATCATACTGTCGGTAATGTGTCTGTGCTCAGCACAGAGCTGACACCCTCCTGTTCGCTAACTCTCATCCCTGACTCTGAAGCTCTGTACCCAACTGTTACCTTGCAAAGGCAGCGGGAAGTGCCGGTAGACAATGACCTTATATTTCTATGTTAATAAATTGTACCAAAATTCATGAATTTTTACGTCGCAATGTCTGCTATATTAGCCATGTGTTTACTACGTGTTTATTTGCATATGGAGCGGGGAAGTCAGATCACAAGTCATTCAAGACACGTGAAGATGCACTCTCACGCCAGGTGTGAATAGACATACTTAGAGGTGTCAACTTGTGATCTGACCACCCAAGACTCATGTTAATGCCAGGTCTGAACAGGGCCTTTGTCACTTGAACTTAAACCACGTCACTACTGGGGCTTTTACTAAAGCAACTGTTTCCTCTATTAAAAATCTTACTAGTAACACTAAAGGCTTACATAAACTATTAAACAGATGCAATGTGTTTTGAATTCAAGCTTTCTGCAAAGAGCAGGTCAAGTTTGTTGATGCCTCTCAGCTATGTCGCACCCCTGATGAGCAATGTGGACACCAGCTGCCACTGCATGTACTCACAGTAGGCATGAAGCTCAAGCCAAATGATGCTTGAGCCAAAGACAATTAGCTTGCCGGGCTAGCAGACTGGCAGCCTCAACGTTATTAAGAGCAGCACAAACTTATACCAACTAACTTCCAGTCCTGAATCACCTTTCTTTGAACGCAATCTGTCAAGCCTCTTTCGATGTCTGAGGAAGTCACAGATCGACGAGGAAGAAAGACGAGGTAAATCTTACACAAAGTTTGCAACATTAGAAGAAATTTTATTTGAAAATATGACAAAGCAATGCAAACAAGTTTGTCTTCTAACGCAGGGCCTCCAGTTCTGTGTCTTACTGTCGATAAACAAAGAAAAGGTGAGAGATGAGATGAAGAAAAGAAAAGCTCAGATGACTCAAAGAGTTTTTGTAGTGGTGGCTTAATGGTGAGAGCCACCATTTGCTGAGGACAGCTTGGCTTCCTGTCTTAGGGCAATAGTACGAGAAGAAGAGCATAAGAGAGCAAAGGCGAGCAATGGAGCTGAGGGGAGCGACACAGCATCAACCCCTAAAAGAGCCCTGGGGGAAGGTTAGCCCTCCTCTCCTCTCCCTCTTCCTACAACTTTGAGCAGCAATTAGCCAGCAGCCTGGCTCTACACCTTACCCTCTATGAATTTTAACAGAAAGCATTGTTAACACACTCCACACAAACTGCACCTTGATGTATCTCACACAAATACACTGAATGGATGGCCTTTAGCTTTAAGAGCACAGGCTTTTTTTTTTTTCCAAAGCGAAGAAAGGTGAATTTGAAAACATCAGGTTTTACTGCAAACACAAAAATGCATAAACATAAACAAAGAGAACAGGCAGATGCCAGAACCAGCAGGGCTGAGGAGTGACACTAAGTAGGTTCCCTGGCTGTAGAGCCAAGCTGGCCTGAGGGTAAGCACTGATTTACCGCCTCTTGCAAAGAACAAATAAATCAACCATCACACTGAGCCAGACACAGACCTCAAGAGATGCCTCAATACCGCTGTTTATCGATCTCCCTGTGTGTGTTTGTGCATGTACATCTGTGTGTGCGGGGCAGAGAGAGCGTTATTTATGTCGCTGTTTATTCATTTGTTGGCAAGGGGGGTGCTTTATCTAGCCTGTGTTTGAAAAAGTTAATGCGCTTACTTTTAAATTAAAGACCCACTTAGGTAAGGTTGGAGGGCAAACAAGTGTGGTAAGAGAGGAAGAGAGGAGGAGGAGGAGAAGGAGGAGGAGGAGGAAGAAGAGGATGAGGGGGAGGAGGGCAGCTTAGTTGAGAAGGCCAGCAACCCTTGCTGATGAGAAGGATATTGAATTTCAATTAGCACACACCTGCATTTACATACAGCCTACATGGTGATGCTTGGGTAAGCAGTTTAACTCTCTGATTCAAACAGCTGCTCTGCATCATTTACATAAATTAATAAAGCAAATTAAAATTCTATTGAAGTTTTTTTTTTCTTCTTTCCTGCACATATTTTCCTCTCCCTTCCTTTAAAAGCAAGTAGAAATAACAGCAAGGGGTCAAGGCAACAAGTTGGCCAATCCAATTTGTGACTCCCAGGAGAAATTAGGTCTCCGCCTGTTTTGACTAAATATAAACAGCAGGTAGCTGACAGTTCCACTCACCGTGCTGCCGCACTACCTCTGCCTCTGTTAGTGGCACATTTGATTCATCCAAGCAGCAGCAACCAATCAAGAGTCTAAAACCAAACACACTAAAAACACTAAATCAGCCTCAATGCACTCACTGTGAGGAGTCTCACATAAACCAAACCAGCATCCAGCGAGCACATACCAAAGCATTCAATCTGCATCACGATCAGACCGCTGCCAAGTGCTCATATTCGGAGCTGAACTTTAAGGTGTCTAATTACTGATACTTTAATGATACACACTTAGGTGCAGTCATTTTATGTAATTTCTCCAAAAAGACGAAAATGAGTCGGGCATTTTGAGGTCAGAGGCATAAACTGTCAGTGGTGCCAAGCCAACGTGTCTTTAGCAACCCACAGATGCATCGAGCCAGCTGGAGAAAGTCAAAACTAAAAAGCAAACACTTCTCACTCAAAAATAACTACTCATTTTTATGGAAAACAGTTTTGAAAAGCTTAAACTGTGAAGCTGTGTGAACGATGCATGCGTCTTTTTCTCACCAGACAAAAATACCTCCCATTTGCTACTGTCATATAATAATAACCATATTTTGACTTCTGTGATATGTTTTACATTTGTCAATAACATTTTTTTCTCTCATCACTTCTAACACAAACAAAGGCTGCGGCATGCCCGCTGCACTTCTGCTCAAGTCAGAGAAGAAAACCCTCTCGGATATCAGGCTTCATCTAGTTCCTCTAGTTCACTCAATGAAAGCATGAGGATCAGGCAAAATAAGTGAAAATACAGCATTTAATCTGCACCAGGCAATTTTATTTATCTCAGCAATGCATATACACATAGGTATAAATCTGTATACATTTAAGAATATCATTATGATATAATACATATATTTATCTTTTCAAAACCAAGTTATAAACATAAAAATGAGGAAATGTATACACCAGAGGAAAAAATATGGAAGGCAAAGTAATGCTACTTCATCAAAAACAGCAGCAACAGCAATATATACAGTTGCAAGAAGAAGTATATGAACCCTTTGGGATTACTTGGATTTCTGCATAAATTGATCATATGTGTTCTGATCTTCATCTAAGTCACAACAATAGACCAACAGTCTGCTTCAACTAATATCGCGCAAAAACAATATGTTTTCATTTTTTTATTTAACACGACTTGTAAACATTCACAGTGCAGGGTGGAAAAAGTGTGTGAACTTTTGGATTTAATAACTGGTTGACTCTTGTCTGGCAGCAATAACTTCAACCAAACGTTTCCTGTAGTTGCAGATCAGAGCTGCACAACAGTCAGGAGGAATCTGGACCATTCCTCTTTACAAAACTGTTTCAGTTCAGCATATATATGTATATATATATATATATATATTATATATATATGTGTGTGTGTGTGTGTATATATATGTGTGTATATATATACATATATATGTATATATGTGTGGGGGGGTAATATATGTATATATATATAACATATTATTTTACATATATATGTATACATATACATATATAATATATACATATATATGTATACATATACATATATGCATATATATATATATGTATATATACATATACATATATCATAATGTATATATATACATATATATACACACACACACACACTTATTACTTATTTATATATCTATTTATATACACGCACATATATACGTATATATAAATACTTTTATTTTTACATTGTTTTTATCTCATGTAATTGTATTTTTCTTTCTATTTTTGTGACATATACTGTATTGAGATATTTTGTGATTTTACTCTTACTCTTTTACTCTTACTTAAAATTAATTTTGTTAAATATTAAAAAGGAGAGGAAAATGAACAGGACAAGAAATACAATATATTTTATGTAAATATATTTTTATGTCATACTTGCTGTTCAAAATAAAATTTCAGAAGAGTTCCCAACCTCTAATGCTAATTTTTTTAATGCTTTCCTGCAATGGTTACTGTAATAATACCACATATACAGTATACTGAATATTAGCTTACTGGGCCCCTTTACTTGCTGTGTCATTCTTAATCTCAGTTGTGCGTTACTTTAACTTAACTTCCAACTGTATATATATTACAGCACTTGCATTTTTTGCTTATCCCTCAAATGTATATGATAATATTATTATTATCCATCTAAAGTGTAAAGTGTCTCAACAACAAATGAGATGTGAAATAACTTCTGCATTTCGCCCCTGCCTCTGAAAGTCCTGCATGCTAATGACCTGCCATACATAGGAAATGTGCTACTGGCTTACAAGAGCCTGCAGCTGATCAGGTGTCGTTTTAATGTCTCCTGATGAAAGAGAGCAAAGTTCAAGATATTTAGAAAAAAAGAGTGAAAGCAGAGCTATATAATCCTGACAGACGGGTGATATAAGGTTAGACACACTGCATACAAAAATTTACACACACAAGCCAGCAAAGCAAAATCCTACAAAATCAGAGCTTGATCTACAATACTATCACCTCATGGCAGAGAACGTATCTGCAGATTTTATGAAATGAACAAAAGAACAATGTTCTGCGTCTAAACTACAGTCAGACATGTTTCATCTCTGCGGTCGGCTCTGGAGAAGAGTCTGGTTTTCATTGAACCTTAAACAGCTTCGACAAATAGCAGCGCAACTGTTATAGATTTTAACTCTTTACAAAAAAAGAGAAAACATTAACATATGTTACTGCCAAACTGCTGAGGAGGAGGGAGAACAGCAACAGGAGGGTGAAGAAATGTTCTGTTAAGCAGAAGTTATTCCCAAAGACATCGCCCCCTGGTGGTGTCTCAGGCTACGTAACCTGATGCTATCTGCTGCAGCAGAGCTTCTTCCAGGCCAGAGCGGCATGTCTGCCTGAGAGCCTCCTCAGCTCCGTCTGTGTGAGAAGAATACAGTGGGGAGCTTGTTACACACAACTCTTTCAGCTCTGTCTAATTTGTCCCTTCTCTGTTCCCCGTCCCCCACATCTCTTTCTGGTTCCCTCCTTCGTCGTCCCTCCCTCCTGAGTGCCCTTTCTTGTTCTGTCTATTAGAAGCATTACTGAACTGTGACCGAGTCATTTCAATATTGCCTTAGGATGCAACACACAGTGCTTAATTAGCTTGTTAAAAAGGGAAGGAATCATAGAAATTCATTTTCCCTCTCCCCAACACCCCCTCGGTGTAACCAGGTGTGGGCCTGCAAGGTGGCACAGAGGTGCTGCATTGTAATCTCAGGAGGAAGCGAGGCCAAGTTATGGGCGGACGCGCTCACTGCAGGCATCTGCTTATCATCATTTAGACCCCGGTTGACATTAACAAACACGCAAGCAAATGCACAACCTACTCAATCACATAACGAGGTAGTCCAATGGGGACAGCTCCATTCTTCAGAGGCCAAGTTAACCACAGTCATTAGTCTTGCTTTGCTGCTTAATTGGTCTGGCGGAGGCACAGGGCCCGTTGTCCATTCTGACTGAGTACTCAGCCCCTCAACATATAGGCACACTGTGGAGTATCCTGCACTGCTTCACAAGAGTGCTTTTAAGATTGATCTAAAATGCACAAATACACAATAGAGCACACTGGTGTGTGCTTCCCTGCCTACACCCACAATTACTAAACTGCAGGTATAACTTGCACGCAGTGAAATGAAGATGAGCAGAACATGAAGCACACAAGAGTGCAAGCCACCTCTGGCAAATAAAGTTGAAAAAGGAATAAATTATGAATGAGGTACAGTAGACATATGTAAGCTAAAGGGCCAGAAACTATACAGCGTCATGATCAGCCAGTAAAAAAGTGGCCTTACACCACCGCACACAGAGCTGTTTCAACTCAGCCAATTTAGTAAAACACCTTTGTCCAGATTACATTATTGTACAACCAATCAGATTGTGATGTATATCTAACTACTGTTACGAGTTAGGGGAAAAAAATAAGTTTTTAATCTGCAATGGTTAAAAAATGTGCTTATATATAGTCTTAGCCTTGTGCTCCAGCAGGAGGATTTGCTGTCACTCTGAATGGAGCTCAATGATGCCAAACAATCTCAGAAGTAATGTGTTGAAGCATTTTGAATGCCACACTATAGATGTAAAAAACACACTGATAAAGTTATGTCCGTACATGTGTAGTGAGTGTTGAAGCAAGGAGAAAGAAAGCACTGGTGACGGGAGAGAGTTATCAGCTGCAACCCAAGAAGGAAAAGTTAACAAAGCTTGGTTTGTCCGTTCAGGGCTGGTGTAGAAACATGGCGGTGCAACATGTAGAGAGGAATCGCTCCCTGTATCAATATAAACATCTCATTCTAAGGGAACAAAAACACAATGATTCGTATTTTCAGGTGATTGTACACTAAAGAAAACATATTTAACTAATATTATATTCCAGCTCCAATGTCTGCCAATAGATCCCTCTAATGGTTAAACACTTGTCCATTAAAGATAAGATAAGATATTCCTTTATTTGTCCCACAGTGGAGAAATTTACATTAGCACATCAAGAAATCTGATGTCACCTGATAGCTAGAGAGGCAACACAGGCACCACGAATGAACGGAAGGAAAATTACTGATTTTATGGATAGACATACGTGGACTGACTTTAAATTGATTCAAACAATTCCCGTTAGTCTTCATTTGTTCATGGCAAACGTGCCCTTCTGTATTTCTCTGAGTAATTCTTCTGTAATTTGATATACAGTATAGGTATATATATATACAGTATATATATACAGTATATATGTATGTATTTATGTATATATATATATATAAATATATATATAAATATATATATGATATATAGCTACACTGTATAAATGTGTGTGTATTAGGGGTGTGATGATAAACAGCTCACGATACGATGCACGATATGGGCTTAACAATCTCGATACGATACAATATGTTAACAATATTATAACGATAATTTTAACAAAACTTGAATGCTGAAAATATGACTGAAAAGTAGGGTTTTATTTAATAGACAAAATGCAAAACAATGCTGTTGTTTGCCCTGCAGATCCATTTTTTATGATAATGTGTTATAACTAGTAATTTGATCATCTTGTACGAGAATGTGTCACTATTTTACTCTTTAATGTAACTGTATTTGACTGTGTTCTAGTTGTGTCTGTTGTCTTAATTACTTTGTGTGTATTTATTCAGTCTGAATTTCACTCGACCAGCCTGGTAAGTGACGTCAGAGCTGATCCTTTGTTCTGCTAGTCAGCTGGTTAAAGTAGCAACATTGGATCAACACTGTGCATGATAAACGCTGAAATTATTGACGTTCGTTATATTATTCAAGTTAGCACTATGACGCTCTACATTAGCTTCCGTTGTACATGTAAAAACACCAACTCATACAGGTGAGTAATATCACATATATATATATATATATATATATATATATATATGTATAGATATGTATGTGTATATAAATATAATATATATATATATATATATATATATATATATATATATATATATATATATATATATATATATATATATACACACACACATACATATACATATATATACACCTATATAATATATATATAGGTGATTATTTACTGGCACAGGATTAAAATTTCCTCTAGTGGATGTCAGGTGGTTGACAATAAGCATGGCATTATATGATACCCACACCGACAAGAAAACACTCATCCTGGGCAACAACTTTGGAAACCCAAACGAATTAAGGCTTTGCATTTACTGTGATGGATTAGCCTGGATAAAGCAATTTTCAAGTCTGTGTAAATTGTTTTCGTACTGTACAAGACTGAATGGCAGCAAATGAGTTCTTGTGATGAGAGAAAATGCGTGCTTGATGAATACACCATTAGAACGCTGGTATAAGTGGACTGTGAGAGGAAAAAATCTGCCAAAGTAGCACCTTAAAGTGTGCTACAGTTATCAGAAAAAGCCCAAATTAGAGGAACATGTCAAAAAATAAAACTAATTTGTGCACACATATTTGTGCTGAATTCTCTGTTCCTTTCATTGTGTTTCTTTTTTTTTTAAATTATTTTAATGGCGCTTTAATAGCAGGAGCATCATAGCAGAAAACAACCAACCTGACAGGGAAATTACTGCTCCTGCAAGCAGTGAAAGATAATTGAATAACAGGGAAAATACATGATGTGAGTCACAATCCCTCAGTCTGTACATAATATAACATGACTGATGATAACATAGCTCCACTTGCCAAAAATTTAAATTCTGACTCATTTCAGTCAACCTATATTTACAAACAAACACACACACACACACACACACACACACACCCACACACACTACAGCAGCCTTCATCTCTACACTGCCACACTGCATTGTTGTCAGCTCCTGCAGCATGTTAGCTAAGTCTCCGGGAATCTCAGCTCATCTATTATATTGCACTACATATTAGGCACTACAGTAAAGACCCTTAGAGACAGAGCCATCAGATGTAAGTGGAGTCAAGTCTCCATTCTAAGCACCACATTGATATTGCACAGGTAATTGGAAGTCCAGTGTCACAACTTTATCTGAGAGACTTACATAAACAAGTACAGAGGAGATATTCCATTTATCTTACCTTGTGCCGAAGCAGGACACATCATTATACACAGAACAGTAAGTGTGCTGGTCTAACTGGGCTTGTATATTTGTGAAATGGATGGAGCATGTCCATGCTTTCTCCAGGAAGAATCGCAACTCTTGTAAGAGCTGAGAGGCAGCGTTAAGAGAGGAAGAAGGGAATATGAAAATGGAGTCTACAGTTTCTCCAGTATTTCACTTTAAAATTAGTCTTTTTAAAACCATACAAGAGTGTTCGGAGCATTTCTTTTGCGAGACTCGAGTTTTCTAATTCTTCCAGAAAACCATTTTACATTTTCTCACATATCTAACAACCCTTCCTGCACAATTCCCCTTTTAACGCCGGTTTCAGTGGCGCAAACTGGCTACAGTTGGGGAAAGCCACTTGAGCGTCAGTGTTATTGTGCCCCTGAATTTCAAGCTTTCAGTACAGCGCAGCTTCCACAGAAAGCCCTGGTTGACAATGAGTTTCAGACAAAGGTGAAAAGGCAACAATAGCGTCTGAGTTAGGTTAGGGCCCAACAATAGTGCCAACAAGAATGTATATGCTGCATGATAATTGCATTGTTACGGCCAGTCTGCACACTAGAGAGTGAGTTTTCTCTGGACGTCTGAAGGTTGTCACAGTCCAGTAAATGTCTCCCAGAGGGCCACAGCAGGGGGTCCAAAAGTGTCCATCTGCAGCCAGTTTCTGGCCAGTGAAGAAAATCCAATCCAAGTCTTGCCGTAGGACTAGGACAGGTCATTCCTTTCATGAATGTGTCACCATTTTCGAACATTTCGGAGGCAAAAAAACTGATATACAAAACGATGGACATGGCAATTATGACACTGTAAGGGTACACAATTAACCATACGATCACCATCTATATGATGCGATTTATGTGCTATTTGAATGACAATTCAAAGCATAATGTATAAACCGTTTGTCCCACGCTTTGCTTTCAGATGGAGGCAGGTGCACCCAGGCCCTGTTCACACAAAACTCGCTCAGACATCACATATTACACATCACGCTACATAACTCCTGTTGTTGAAGGCGTGCAATTACTGTACACTAATGTATATGGCTCTGCCCATATTCCTTTGTATTATCTTTTAATAATGTCAGATTGTGTTTGAACATGAGATAAAATGTGAACCAGTGTTCACCTCTCCAGATGGGTCTCAGTGTGGATTTGATCTGTATCCAGACTTTATAATTATACATTTATGGTTGCTATTACAAATGCTCTGGGGCGCAGCATAACTGAAGCACCCAAAAACTGTTTTTAAAGCAACTTTGATGTTTGCTCATCATTGGCACCTAGCGCAAGCCCAAAACTACTTGTGAAGGATCCATATTTGATCAATATTACCCACATTTCATTCATTTTTTTATGATGTTTTCAGAGCTTCTCTTACATCACTTTCACTTATTGTTTTCGTGATGTGGATCTCATGCTCTGAAGCGTGTTGATACTATAAGTGACTGTAAGCGTGTGTTGTAGAGGTGCAACCCCTTTAATTCACACAAATTCAAAGCTGGATTGATTTCAGAACTCGCAAAGATCTTCTTTTTCCGCTATTATCTGCACATTCATAAAGTGGAGTCATTTTTAATCTACTTGTGCTTCTCATTGACACTGCACTCTGTAGCTATGACACTAGAATTTGATTTGCACTGCCTCTGACAGTAACTATATATGGACAGCACATGTAAGCAAATAAACTGGTATTTGAACCATACAAGGACTTGGAAGTAATATCATACACTCTCTTTGTCATGGGTATTTAAAGTTACAGTTTGAAGGGTCTTTCACATTCAGCAGTAGCTACAGTTTGTATTTAGCCCTCGACCCCAATAGCTGCAGCCGGCAGAACTATTCACCACAATTCCTGAGCCAGCATTTTGCAGGCAATTTCATCAAAAACTTTTCGTCTACTGTATAAACAGCAACGCTTTGCTGATCTGTACCTTTTGGAGATGGAGGTCCCTCCTCGGAGACCCCAGCCCCAGTTTTTCTGCCTTCCTCTAACACGCACATTTACACAACACAAACAAAAGACAGCTCGTGTGTATTCCACTGGTCTGCGAACGGGTCACGGAGGTCAGACTTCCTGTACCAGACTGCTCCCAGACATCACGGTTGAGCTCAGTGTCACTCCACCTCACACCGTGTCAGCATGAAGTGACAGAGCAGACAAGACAGCCCCCCTCCTCCTCCTCCAACCTGCTCTCGCTCTTGTTCCTGCAGTAATTCCCTATTGGTCCAGCAGGCGTGGGATGCTGAGTATGAGCTGGGATGAAAGGGGGAGCAGGGAGCAGCAGGATGACAATGAACAGGGCAGGAGGCCAAGGAAATGGGGAGACTAACCCCCTGGCCTGAGTTCCTGTCTTGTCTGATCAGAGACATTTTAGATCTGTTCCTACTGCCCGCAACTGACCTTCAGTGCCAAAGATCCCTGTCAAGGTTAAAGGTCACTCCCTCTGCATAACTATATCGGCCAGCATACATTTATGAATATAAAGGTAAAACAGGTTCACCAAGTTCACAAGAACAGCAGGAGAAAATTACAACGCATAAAACATAATTGTATGTTTGCAAATTCCTCATCAAGCATGCAAAATAAAAGCCAGACCATAAATAAAAAAAGACTAATCCCTTCCCATCCTTTGCCTTTGTCTCTGCTGATCCAGAGAGCTGTCAGGAGAGCAGAAAGGCCATCAAACACGCCCACTCAGAAAGCTGACATGGACCAGTGACCATGACCCGGGCCTTGGGACAATGAACTGGTCAGAGGGAGTTTGAGGGGGGACGGAGATGCCGTGGAAGCCCAGGTGAATCGCACACACAGGGAAAAGAAAAGTGGCCCAGTTTTCCTCTTGAGGAGGAAAGCAGAGACGGAAAAATGCAAGATAAGAAAAAAAAAATTGAGTGGTGCATTCTACTACCAACAAAGACAGGTGGTGTCTACCTGCCTGTGGTATTTGAAGACATTTACTGGCTGCTTGAGAAATAAAATCAAACTCATAGCCACAAATAACAGTACATCCTTTCCCTAATTACTACTTCCTCCCTAAAAAAAATGAATTAAGGTGGCTTTCTCTTCAAGGAAGAGGAGATGAGATTATGGTGAACTGAAGGCCAGGTGAAAGGAAGAAAGAAAGGGGGAACAGGGAGGAAGGGAGGTAATGCTGGATGGAGACAGCAGGGAGACAGAAAGGGCAAAAGACAGAACAGAGACCGGATTAGAGGAGTGTCACGGCCCTGAGAGTTCACCATGCATCTCGACTCAATATCCTCTGCTCTCACCAAAGATAATAGAAGGAAAGCAAGGGAAACCACGGGAGGGAAGGAAAAGACACGAACACAACAAGCAGATGTGTCGTCTGGCCTGCGCTTAAATTAATCCTCCTCCCTCACCCTGCTTTCTTCCTTTTATCAGTCAGAACAAAGGGACCTGCTTGTGTTTCAGGTCCAGACAACAGAGATCGCTGGATGGTGGATTCGAGTCCTTGCTGGGAGTGGAGACAAGGGAGGGGTGGGGGAAATAGGGGATTTGGGAGACATGGGTGGGAGACATGGGTGAGTATGTGCCTACGTGCCAGGTCAGCCTGGGTCTTATGGCAGAGGGAAGATGGGAGATGAGAGAGAGCCAGTGAAGGTTGGGGGTTCGGGGGCTCACAGAGAAGCGAATCAAACACCGGCTCTCACAGAGCTCAGACACACTCGTGGGCTTAGCAGTGTCTGAGCTAGAAGAAGAGGGAGGGGGAAGACCAGGACAGAGGGAGATGGTAAAAACATTTTGCTAACTGTTCCAAACTTTCATTTTGCATGTTTTGAAAAGTGAGCAACCTCCTCTGGTTGCAAAAAGAAGTCAGATTGTATAGAAGTCTATGTGAAAATGACCCTACTTCTCACTTGATTTATTACCTCTGTAATAGGGATGCTAGTTTTGAAATATGTTCTTAACCGATCCTCATTAACCGATTATTAACCGCCAAGATTTGTGCTTCGCATGCAGCAGTGTGCCAGCTGCAGTATATGAGTACTACAGACAACTGAGTCAACAGTTCACAGTCAGGTTACTGTAGCGGCTACGGTGCTGCATTCATGTCTCAAGTTCACTGTCTAGGAGTGTTAGCAGTCATGGTGCTGTGTAGTGTCGCAGACTAGCAGCCACTTTCCCAGTAAAGGTTTCCACAGCACATTTAGTAGGGTCGTCTGCCTGGATTAACGATACGATTGTCCAACAAACAGTGTGCGTGTTTGTGCTACGTCAGTGGCTGCTAGCTCCTAGTGTCGACGGTGACAGACCGTGTGGCGGCGAGGACTGTGGGTTTGTCGGTGGCATTGCAGCTGTGAACGTAGCTAGAGCAGACAGTGCGTTTTCATTTTATTTGTTGGTGAATAAACGCTACGAGGCTACAAGCTACAACTCTTCAGCTGGAAGTCCCCAGCCAGCTTGCATGAACATGAGTTTATGGTCTCAATCACAAGTTTCAAGTCTTCAATACAGCATGATGTTAATTTAGTAAATTATGGTCCCATTTAGAGTCAAACAGAACATAAAGCAGGGTATGCTTTAGGTTGTGGCTACCTTGTGGTTGGCAGGTTACTACCATGGCGTTAGCCGGTCTGGGAGTTGTCCATGATTTCGTCTTAGGACTTTAACCTTTTCATAGTGTGTTTTCAGTTCATGAAAGGTAATTTTAATATTTTGGTCACCTCAAGATTGAAACGGCCAGAAACCAAGATGGCGATGGCCAAAATGCCAAGCTGGAGGCTCTAAAACAGCAGTCCACAAACCAATGGGTGATGCTCGGTAACTACATCCACTTCTTATATTCAGTCTATGTCTTTGATACAATTTTGTCATTTTCAACATTTAAAGTATAGGGAATTAATATTGAGGCCAACCAATATTTTGGAGCTCAAGTTCTCTAAATATTATGCATGGCCAATTCAAAGGCAATAAAAGGCCCTGCAGTACCAGAAAATACTAGTAAATGTGGTAATAAAGATTTAATGACAGACTGTGGTCTAAATCTTTATTGGTGGGGAAATCTAACATCATGAACTGTGATTCACTACCAAATACATAACTTAAATAATACTTTTATACCCAGCCCTAGTGAAGTTTGGGGTGGACATGAATCCCCAAAATACAGACTCAACACCTTTCACAATGCCTTTGCTATAATAATAAAAGAATAATGAGTAACATCATACAGGCATTAGAAAGTAGTTCCAAATGTGGAAAACAATGCAAACAGGCTAACAAACAGCTCAGCAGACAAACATGTCTTTGATATCAGATATCATAGAGGACCGGCCAAAACAGGGCTGAAACAAAGACGGATTTAAACCAGACTCTAGTCCAGCATTAACAACTGTGTGTGTGTGCGCGTGTGTGTGTGTGTGTGTGTGTGTTGTGTGTGTGTGTGTGTGTGTGTGTGTGTGTGTGTGTGTGTGTGTGTGTGTGTGTGTGTGTGTTTGCGCGTGTTTCTTTCATCCATGTTGGATGTCTTCTTCTCAGTCTGCCTGTAATGGACATCGTGAAGCTTCCCAACACGAGTCATTTTTTTTTTCCCCTCTCACTGCCGTCTGACCAATCGCAACATAGGAACCTTGTAACAGATAGCTGGTTTTGATTGGTCCCTGCGAGACAAGCACAGTAAACCCCTTCCTGGGGGTAACTGGCCCCAAACGCCTTCATGGGATTAGGGTTTGACCTGCAGAAAGGCAGCAGATGAGCAGGGATGGACACACACTGAGCTGGAGAGCCACAGGAGTCTTGGCAACAGAACATCTAAGCCCTGAAAGAGGCCACAACACAAGCCAACATATCTGTGTCTGTGCATGTGTCCAATTACTAAGCTGTGTTCTTCTCCCGTCTGTAAGGAGGTGGCCTCTTATGCCACCTGTTTTATTCCAGCTTGTAGGGCATTTTATGCCTATATTACAGAGTTGACAGTAGAGAAATTACTGGACATGAGAAGATGGGGAAGGACGTGCCACAAAGGTCCTGGGCTGGACCTGATTAAGGGACGTTGCAGTTCAGTGACTACATTTGCTTGCACACTAATATTCCAATATATCACCAATATTCCAGATTTGATACAGGTCATGTAAACACTATATTTCCTTTCGACATTCTGAATTAGGCCTTATTCCAAATGGGGCATTTTCAGATTAAACATGGGATTTGCCGATAGTATACAGGTTTTAGGAGAAATCTTTGGACATGTACACAGAGCATTTGTATGCATCCCAATGGGGGTTTTACTGCAGTTTGAAACACACAGCCCCTTGTCTGTTTATGTCCAGCTCTGTACACAAACCAAAAAAACCAACGGTTAACAGAGAGTTTGGGGTCACGGTTTTTGGTTCGGTACATTTATGGTACAGCAAGGAGGCTAATTTCCAACTTCCATTTAAACATGCATTTCATTTACTAGTCTTCACAACAGTAGTCTAACATCAAGCAAGAAAACACTTCTTCATTGTCACATCTTATGGCTGGACTTGTTATTTAAAAGAAATGTGATTGCTAGAGATTTGTTTAAACAACAGTAACATCTACTAGGTGAGCACCATATGAGGAAATGCGCAATAACACTGCTCAGTATTGCAATGATGATATGACTTGTGACAAAAAAACAAATATTGAAGTGTGCATATCAGCTATACTTATGTCAGCCTGGTTGTGTTTAAATTCAGAACTCAGTCCCCTGTCCTCCTGTCCTCCTGTCCTCCTGTCCTCTGTCCTCTGTCCTCCTGTCCTCCTGTCCTCTGTCCTCCTGTCCTCCTGTCCTCCTGTCCTCTGTCCTCCTGTCCTCCTGTCCTCCTTTCCTCTGTCCTCCTGTCCTCTGTCCTCTGTCCTCTGTCCTCCTGTCCTCCTGTCCTCTGTCCTCTGTCCTCCTTTCCTCTGTCCTCTGTCCTCCTGTCCTCTGTCCTCCTGTCCTCCTGTCCTCCTGTCCTCTGTCCTCTGTCCTCCTGTCCTCCTGTCCTCCTGTCCTCTGTCCTCTGTCCTCCTCCCTCTACTGATGTGAACCACTACAGGTCCTGCTGGTAGAGAGGAGGAGCTGCTGTGTCTCAGCCAGCTGATGAGTTTACTACTAAGATACATGACAAACTAACCTAAACAGTCAGACTACAGAGTCTACTGCCAGCTTTAGTTTCAGCTTGTGTAGCTGAGGGTTATGTTGCTCCTAAACTTTATGAGGATAATATATTAATAACACTGAGGCTACGTAGTTCGGTCCTTTTTCAATCGCAGCACATCACCGCTTCACTGATACTGTTCCTCCCTTCACAATAAACTCCCTGAACACAACCACTGAACCCTGCTGACAAGACGTAAATAAAGTCATTTACTTACACATGTTTACCATTCAGTGTTAGCTGGTGAGCTAACGTGCAGTGGCAAGTTAATAGCTGTGGTAATGTAAGCACAGTGGCGGTGGTTGAGAGACATAAAATTGAGCCAATCAAAATGCACAATCTCAGCTTCAGTTACACTGTGCATGTGTTAAACCCCATAGCCTGTCCACCCGTGTCCCAGCCTCTTTCCATAGGCCTTGATTTCTAGTGTGACAATAAACGCGACGAAAAAAATACACAATCGGCCTCATAACCTATTTCAAATGAACTGAACGATACATACACAAACCAAACCGTGACTAGCGAAACCAAACGGTTCGGTTTTTTACTCGAACCATTCCCATCCCTAATGCAAACCCAAAAGAAAAACCCACATTTCTGTTCGAAAGGAGAAGCACAGCTACTTTTAAACATTATAAAAGACTTGGATGTCAGCAGGGTTTTGGATATTTGCAAAATCGCTCTGCATATAAACAGGAATATTAGTGGAATATTAATTTTCATCATCTATGGAAACAGCTTAGAGGACATACTGTCTTTTTCAGAATAAGGACAAAAACTGAATAGTTTGTGCATGTCAATGAGGTCAGTGTCATCACTTTAATATCCCTGGTTAAATCATGTGCCCCTACTAAAAAATGTTTGCAGTCATTTTTGTCATTTTGGCTCTAGTCAAAGCTTAATAATTTGAGGAAATAAATACTATTCTTGGAAGGATAAACACCAAGGTGTACATGTCTAATATGAATCTTAATTTTTTTTTTATTTCAAAAAATTTCAGTGCATATTGTCAATAATTTACAACCAGATTAACAAAACAAAGACACAATACTAGTAATAATAATTACCCAGCAACTAAAGTTGGCTAATGTAATCTGGGAGTGAGAAATATTAACTGTTATGGATCATTTGGTATCATATCTGGAGTTGAGCTTTGAATAAAAACATATATAACTACCTGTCAGCGAGGCAGCTTATGATAACAGTTTACTTAGTGAATCCATCTATCCAAGGCTGTGCATACAAATTAACCCTACATTAACTAAGCGGCTAGTTTTCATCTGTAGTCTCAAACTACTGTACATAGGCACACTAAAATGAAAGAAAAATAAACAAACTGGCAATGGTAACATTACAGCAGACAGCAGCAACCAGTTTTTAATGATGACAATCGAAAATCAATAAGATTCTTTATGTGAGAACTACATTAGAGTGCAAGTTGTAATCTCTGATACAGCATGTGCTGAGGCAGCTTTAACAAAAACACTGATTGCAGTTTCACAGTGACATGATGCAATGTCATATTTCTCATGATCTGGTAGGTATGTTGACAAAGTTTGTTGGCTACAGGCACATGATCATGTGTACACTATCTGCATGTAAACTATTTTCACTCTGTGTAATGTGCAAGCGTACAACTATAACACAAGCAGACAGACTGTGCTGCTTCCCTCTGGAAAATAAAGTCAGGCCAGTGCACGATATCAACAGGGACTAAAAGAGAGCTTTCTTGAGTTGTTAGAGGAAAACTTTGATCAAAGTTATTTCTCCTCATCCATCTCTGACTCTCCTGGCCAGTCATAAATCATCTTCATTGTGCCAACTGTCAGGCTCGGTCCCATAGCCGTGAAGAGCTAATTCACCAGCATAACGCTCTGAGCCCATCGCTGCTCTGCTGCCTTGCTGCATGGAAGAGAAAACATTGTCCTTTTTCTCAGTGGCTCCAACCAACATTTGTAAACAATCTAACATGACCTTGATTATTATTATTATCCTAATTAGTTTGCACAAGGAATTCAGATGAAACATGTAATGTCTGTCGAACAGTCCAACACACAGCTGTATGTATGGAGTTAATAACTGAGGCTAGTACTGTAAGTCAGAATGATTGATTCCAAAGAATTTCCAATTAAAGGGTCTTGCATATACTTACACACAAGAAAGAGAAATATTTTTATCTCTTTGTGAACTGGCATGCGAGCACCCAAAGAGAGCCTAAGTTGAAGTCTCGTTGACACGAATGAGACAAACCTTTTTAGCCTTTAACTCCCTCATGGACTCGAGTCATGAAATTATTTGCTTGGCTGCACCGAGTTCTGCCAGAGCATATCTGCAATGCTAATAAACTCCATCGACACTGGCAGGTAATAGCATGCTACTGTAACTTTTCTACCTCAGCTCAGCACAGCTCAATCAGCCCCCGCCAGAGGCCTCTAGTCTACGAGTCCCCACGGCTCAGAATCAGCAACTTTCAATCTCGGTGTGTTAGCACGCAAGAAGACGCAACTGTACGTTTGGGATGGGTGATGAGACAAGCAGACAGCACAGCGTGAGAGAACAGCAGCGGCCGCACACACACACACACACACACACACACACACACACACACACACACACACACACACACACACACACACTGTCACAAGTGCAAACACACACATACAGTCTAATATCAGCTCAGTCCCTGACTCCCTTTAAGAGACCTGAGAGCCGGAGAGGGGGAAATAAATACTCTTCTTTATTACTGGGAGAAAGACAGAGAGGAGAGACGAGGGGAGGAGGAAAAAGTAAAACAGAGAGACAGAATGAGACTGCACACACTCACACACATCCAGAGCTATGGCTGCCTCTACCTGATCTTGCTAAATCCCATATAGCAGTGGAGAACTCTGTAATTCCCCCAGTCAGCAAACCTCCCTCACCCCTGTCCTCTCATATACTGTCAGCTGACAAAGTAGAAAGAGAGCTTCTGCACACTACACAATAGTATAATAATAATCGAACCACGGTCACATACCAGCGTCTCTCACATTATGAGGCAAAGATCGACCTCCTCCTTATCTAATCAAGTGTTTGTTTATGATAAAATCTCCACAGGGTACCGTTAATTAACATTCATAGACTAACCTACTAATTTATAATTGCACAGTGGTAAGGTGCTGTACAGTACAAGGTGAATTACACTAGATGAAATAATAAGCATAGAGGTCTGTACTATAGTTTTTTCATGTCAGATCAAAGATGTTTTTGATCTGAACCATACTGGATCACAGGGAGAAAAAGAAATACATTGAAGGGAAGTTTATCTCATATCTCTAAAACAAATTATTTTCTAATTTTGAAAACTTCTGTTGATAAAAATATTGTTTTTTAGGGGTAGTTTTTGTGGTGATTTGGGCAAACTAATCCATTCAGAGACTTTATTTAGTTCCTCAGCCCAGTTCGCAGGTGTCACCAGTCCTGCAGTTGGTCTAACTTTTGTTTTGCACACCTGATCCTATTAAAGTGCCAAGAGAAAGTGTAGCATTCATGCTATATCAAAGTCATTAAGTTAACATTACCAATTTCCAACTTGTAAAAAGTGTTTACATCAACATCTTAAGTCATAATTATGAGAAGGGAAATCTACAATTTCCAAAAGCTTGATAATTTTGATTTCATGGTTGATGATATGGAGGTGCCTTAACACCGAACAGGGACAGAGCACTGTTTGTATTTTCAGTATTAAAAAAAGTTGATACAGCATAGTATTGTATGGCAATATTGTATGATTACATGGACGTTAAGTCTCTATCTTTTCTTGTACAGTATAAACTATCAACCTCATAACAATCCGACAGCAGACAGTGGGCCGGGTCGCTATTCTAGTCGCCGATAGTCTAAAAGATCGAGTGAAGATCCTGGTATCATATGAAACTAGAAAATCTAAGGAACCAGCTGTTATCACCCATATCATTTTAGCCTGTTGGGAAGAATGCTACAAAAATACTCCACAGTTGCGCTAAATTTGTGCAAGGAAAAACTGGCATGGCCATTTTCAAAGGGGTCCCTTGACCTCTAACCTCAACATATATGAATAAAAACTCTGTTACTGTAGTGTAGATCAAGAGAGGACAGCACGATCCTTCTGCACATGTTGATATTTGCCTATCTGGCATGTAAAAGAATGGGAGGCACACGGCTACTGCCTAACCAGGCCAGTAGAGCTGAATGAAAGCAGTAGACAGTAGAGTTACCAGTGACAACATAATTATCCAAACCAAACTTGTGCTTAAAAAATGGGAAGAGCACATTTTGAAAAGCTATGACAGTTTGGTGGGGTGGAGATTGGGTACTCATGATCGATTAGGCAATGAAAAATCTCACCCATGTAGCCAGCATATTTAAAGAGCATTGATCAAGCCAACTGCGGTGAATAATGGCCGATTCCAATAAATGCACAATCAATCAAAGAATCCCACACTCCCACAGCATTAACATTTCTACTTTTAAAATAGAGATACCACCTAAATATCATCCTCCCTACCCTCTTCCCTCTGTTTTCTGTTCTCCCACCTTTCTTTCTCCATCTAACCAAACTGATTCACCTCACTTAACAATCCCTTCATTTCCTATACACAAGTTGCCAGACTCTCAAACAGGAGTGTGAGAAAGTGACTAAATGATCTTCCCTTGATACAACCCTGTAGGAGGAAGAAGGAAGGTTTCCCTGACCTACTGCCATACAGAGGATTCCCTTGAGTCCAAACAGGCCCTCTACAGTCAACATGGATGTCCCCTTGCTTATTCCTGTGGTGCCCCACATAGTGAAGGGAGAAATCTGACAGTGTATATTTAGGTGTGTGTGTGTGTGTGTGTGTGTGTGTGTGTGTGTGTGTGTGTGTGTGTGTGTGTGTGTGTCTCCAGCCACAGTAATCCCACACTATTCTGGCACGACTCCAACAGACATGGGAATACCACAATGGATTACTCATGGAAGAGAGGGATTTACAGAGGAAGAGAAAGAGATCAATGGGGGAAGGTACAGTAAAAAGGGGGAGGTAGAACAAAGAGTTTCCTGAATACCATTAGCGTGTATCTGCACAAACACAGTTAGAGGGGTAATCAGTTTATTACCACTTCTATCAACAGAGCTCAAATAAAGTGTGGAGAAATACATCGCTGCAGTTTCACGAAAACTTTATAGCGACTGGAGTAAGTTTCTCTTTGCAAAATTAAGGAAATGAAACATCACATCTGACTAAAAACATGAAGCTCATTAAAGTAAAGTTTTGTTATAATAATCCAATACTTTTGTTGAGTTCTCAGAGCTCACCAGCTCTCATAGGTTTTACCTATGCACACCTTATCCCATTAAGGACACATGAAACGCTGCAACTCTTAATGCATCACACATTTTTCTTCACCAGTGTCCAAGCTCTCTTCTCTTTAGCAGAATCCCACCAGGTAACAGCAAAAATAAATGCTGCCAATAGGCAAACATACTCCATCTTCATTGCCATAAGATAAGATAGTTTGCAAGTCTGCTAAAATGCTTTTGTTTTGAAATTAGGTTGAAGAGAAACTGACACAAAACTATGTTTTCCTCTTATTAGTACGTATCAACCAATATACTGTAAGTTTAGAAAAGATATTAGTGACATAGTAAAAAGAAAGAAAAATGCTATTGATAAGATATATGAGACTTAACCCCTGAAAATCTCTGACAGCCCACTTTTTGAGGTTGTAGCAGGCCCAGTTTTCAGGGGAGATACTGATATCATGTGAAACTAGAACCTAAAGAATCCATCAATAAAAAAACGATTCAATTTAGCACCAAATCTGTGTAATAAATGGTATCGACCCAGAAATTGCTGCAACAACTTATGATACAAAACAGAGCATGGGAGTGGCCATCACAAACTCAAATCACCATATCCCACGCCCTGAAACACTTTCACAATTTATTTCAATGAATTTATTTATTAATTGAGATTATTTTTTTATTAATGACAAGAACAACTTGACACACAATGGTGATCTGTAGCTCAAATTAATCTTCAGGCTCCCAGCCTTCAGATGATTTATACAACTTCTATGTGACATCTACTGTTGACTTTTTAGCTAACCCTGAACACCCCTGTCCTCACCCCTATCCCTCTAAAAAAGAAAACTAACTTTAGATTTCCACAGGAAGTTTTCAAGCTTAGCACATATCTTCATAACTCTTTAATAATATCAAATATCATTATCTCAAAAACCCAATATAAGTCAGGCTCTATTAATGTACATATCACATGAAAATGCATTTGAGTATCTCTACAACAGGCTATTTGTTCAATGAGAAACTGTGTCTTGCTAATGCTTTTTAAAATCAGTGAAAAGAACATATCGACCAGTAACCTTGAAACTGCAGGTTTAGATTTTCGCATACGCTCACACATGTACATGGTAAAGGTTCGGGCAGAAATGGCATGTAAACCAATCACAGGTTGAGGCTTTAGATTGGATCAGGTGATCAAAGTGTGCTGAAGCTTAAATAATGTGAGATAAAATATGGCTCACACACAAGAACACACACATACAAAACAAAACCAACATTCACAGTCATGTGTTAGCTAGATAATGATCTCTCTCACATACACAGAGCACATCCCCCTCCCACCACACTGACCTTCACCTGTCACCCAGGCTTCATATTCACAGCCACCATGGCCCATCTGCCCACGTTCAGCCCCGACTGTCAATCAGCAGCAAGCCGCCTCCCCCTCTGCCAATCCATCAACAGACCTAAAGCACTGAACCACAGCACCGGTCCAAACACTGGCATCAACAAGTGATCCAGCACTTGATGGCTTGATGCTACTTTTGGTCAAATTGCTACCTACTCAAGCTTTGGGTAGGAACCGTTTTGCTGAAAAGTTTTGGGGACATTTTACACCCAAAAAAGGCCCCGGTCAGGGAGTATTACTTTCTGAGAGTACAGAAAAATGACTGTCTCTGATTGGTCAAACACACACGCCGTGACACTGCCTCCACTCGTGTACTGCTTCATTCATAAAAGTATGAAGGGAGAGTATTTCTCTTTGCTTGATAACATCAGAAGTAAAGTCAGGTCGCCCTACGCTTAATCTATTCAAGAAAACTTTGAACGAAACCTTACATCTAGAACAAAAGACATACATCTTGAAAAACAAGGGGGACATTTTCTTTGGAATATGGAAACCGCTTATGGACCGCTGACGCCCATCCAGCATGGCCGGCCATGCTCGAACGCTGCGCAAAAAAAAAAAAAAAAAAGGACAATGTACTGTGACCGTGGATTTGTACTCATTATTTATCTATCTGGTTTACAAGCTGTTTATTTTATATTTATTTATTTATTTATTTATTTATTTATTTATTTAATTTTATTTTTATTTTATTTCCTTCTCTTTTTTTTTCTTGATGTTCTTGTTCTATATGTTTATAAAATGCTTATAAAATGTTGAAAAACAAATAAAAAAATAATTGAAAAAAAGGTAAAGTCAGGCTGTACTGTCGACTTCCCAAATCATTTTTAAAAAGAGAGAAAAAGAGAGATCTCACGCTAGAGGAGACAGACAGCAGTGCTGTGTATGAGAACAAAAACATATTTTTGATTGTTTCAAGGTGGTTACTGTCTAAAGCACAAATTAATGACCATCAAACATTCAACAGATGATTTACTGTCGAGACAGATGCTCTCAGCTTCATTTTACTCCTCTGCATTTCATTCATTCCAACCATGTGTATTAGTACATTAACACAGCAGTATATACTGTCGCAGTAAGGCAAAACCTTTTTTTATTTTTTTATTCCCCAACGTGTTTCTTAGATGAAACGGGCAGTCAAACCGAACTGCAGGCTGCAGAGTGTGTTGATTGCTGTGACCACCAGCAGCCGTCGTCCCATGACAGTGAACTAATTTTCTTAATCTTCGCAGGTTTTAAGACCACCGTATAAATGCAGACAATGGGTCAAAAAAAGCTTTCCTTGAAAAGTGGCCCCTGGTCTAAAATTACTCCGTGCTTCTTGGTGGAAACCTGGCTGAAACACAATTTTTTGGCATCACTGGGCAAAAAATCCACAATAACCTCTAATCATATTGTAATTCAGGTGTTCTGAGAAAAAACTAGACATCTGCACCTCCTAATGGCTCAGGCTTTAGAAAAGCCAGCCAATGACAGAAGATTTTGACCACACAGGTCATTTCATAGTAAGATCATTCCTATTGGCTATGCC
Source organism: Pterois miles (assembly GCA_947000775.1). Lineage (NCBI taxonomy): Eukaryota > Metazoa > Chordata > Actinopteri > Perciformes > Scorpaenidae > Pterois > Pterois miles. The sequence goes on along the minus strand of CAMQGK010000058.1, from coordinate 10,857,774 downwards.
CCGGCTGGTGGGCGGTGCTTGGTATTTCCTCAAGAGATCTCAACATGGCAGGGTATAGCCAGGTCAACATAGCTAGGTCACAAACTTTCTCATTTTACAGCTACATAGTACACTACAAGATATTTCTGAAAACATCTGAGGTAAGAAATAGGCATTACAGTAAAAGAATATTGATTTGTATTTGATCAGCGCTGCCTAGTTTGACCATCTGGTCAAGTGACTCACAGCAGACTCCAGATCAGCTCTGACTGGTTGTGTTCCTCCGGTCTGTGAAATCCTGTAGATGCCATCAGAAGCACCGGAGGATCCAAAGGCACTGATTCTGATTATCGGTCTCATGCACTACTGTCAGGATATAGTGCCCGTTTTATAAAAATAACTTTTTTTATCATATATGCTTAATTTCTACCTGCTGCATCTTTACTCCATCACCATGTAGGAGAATGGAAATGCATTGAACATCAGGTCCCACAGAATATACACCTTACACGTGATAATTTGAGCTAGCTAGGAAAGGGGGCGTTGCTATATAATAAAAAAAACAATAAAACTGTCAACTTCTGGACTTTGCATACCACTCATTTCCTAATGGTTCATTACATGTAGCTAAGAGCACCTTTATCACTTACAAGTACAAAAATTGACAGACATGAAAATTGGGCAGCCACACCTTCAGCTTTGCTTTCTAATGTACTGTATCAAGTATGTCTAATGGGATACTGTGGCCTCCAGTTGTGGGCAGTCAGTTCTTATTCGTTCTACTCTTAGTCCTATGCAGGTACAGAAATGTCAGCTACAAATTCATTTTGTGAACACACATGTGAGCACACCTATGTTTCCAGCGATGCCTCATATTTCCATCACTTCACCACTGCTGTCTAGAAAAGTGGGGCAAATGCCCCAGGTAGTACAGCATACTAAGACCTCACTCACTCACACACACACACACACACACACACACACACACACACACACACACACACACACACACACACACACACACACACACACACACACACACACACACACACACACACACTTCCCTGCAGGTAGTGCGTGCCTGGATAGGTGGCCACTGGATTCAGTGCCCTGCATCTCAATGACAACCCCACATCCACAGGGATTTATCTAAATGCAAATCAGCTGCCTTCACTCAACAACACACATAACTTACTTGCTTGCATGCTTTGAAATACACGATGCACCAGGGCACAGACAGCCAGACAGCCAGACAGCTAGAAAGGCAGCCGGGCAGATGGGCGGCCCTTCAGCTCTGCCTTCCCTTTAATCTGTGCCCTCTGGAGCAGGCTCATTTTCACCAAATTCATTTTTAACTGAGAGCTAATTTGGCTTTCCAGCTTTGTTGGGTCTACATCATGGTCCGACTTGCCTGTGCCTTCCTTGGTGCTCTAGGACCACACAACTGATTTATGGCTCATTTAGATTTAGCTATTTTCTAGTATGTCTGACAAATTGTGATAATAGCCCAAAAGCTTTAACATTTCTGGCATTTAGGTTGAAAAAAGCACAAGGAAAGAGCCATGACTTCTAGAATAAAAGAGGGAAACTAGTTACCACAATGACAAAAAAAATATATATATAGTTTTTTAAATATTATCAAAATCTATACAAGAAAATAAAAAGTAATAATAATGAACGTAAACTATATCTGAACTCAAAAAAACCAAGAGAGAAACTTGAAGCAACTAAAATCCAATGGGGGTTGACGTAGATTCGAGCGTGTATTTCTGTGCTGCTCAGATAAAGAAAAAAAAAAAAAAAATGGAAAGCTCAGTTCAATCATTAGATGCAGTACTAGTTGATAGAAGTACGGGAAAAACAGTGGGATAAATAAATTATTGCATTACAACAGTAAAAACATGGAGGAGGATTGTTATGGTGATGAAGATAAAATATAATAAAAAAATATTCACCCCCTGTTGAAATATATTATAAGCTACTACAATGGTAAACTCAAACATACTATGGATAATGCATGTAATGTAAAATGTGAACAAGGGAAAGAAGAAACAGTGAATACAAAGATAAAATGGGAAGGAGAGTCGGGAACACAGATAACGGATGAGGAATGGAAACAGGTGTTTAGTGAAATACATAAAACAACTATTCCTTTTTTTTCTGGAGAGAGTCTGTTTGTAAAATAAATAAATAAATAAATAACAAGATATTTCTTGACACCTGAAATAACTCCCAAATATAAAAGGAGACCAAAGCTCTCAGTGTTGGAGAGACTGTGGTGAAAGTAATACAAATCATTTACATATTTTCTACACGCGCAGTTTATTGAATCTGCTTTGGTCAGAAGTTTATAAAACACATTTTCAAAAAGCTCTGTATTTAAAAGCAGAGCATATCATACTCGGTGAAACCTCCAGTTGGTCTTGGTACAGCTGAATTACTTATTTAGAGTATTCAGAATCACAGCACTGAAGTAAATAACAATAAGGTGGGAAAAAACAAAACCCCAGATTTTATAAAATGGAAAAGATAAATTTACACACACATATATATAAATGTCTAGAAGTGGCCTTATATGTGAGCCCATGTATATCTGTGTGCTTGTTAAAAAGTACATGCTTATGTATATCTGGGTATGTACACATGTATATATACACAGTATATGTAATGAATGTGTACATAGTGTATACCAGTGTTATCTTTTTCATTGATTTTTTTCTTTCTTTTTTTAATTTCTAATGCCGATGTTGTTTTCTTTTGTGTACATCTTATTTTGTTCATTTCTAAGCTCATTACTTAAAAAAATATATTTTTTTGTAATTATTAAATTGCACACATGAAAACAAACTTGGAAAAAAATTGAGAGCTAATTTAGCAAAGCCAAAGAGGAAGAGAGAGAGAGGGAGGGGAAGAGGGGAAGGAAGGAAGGAACATTTGTGAAGAGAAGAGGAAGATGACACTAAACTAACTACCGTAACTACGCTAAAATCAGCTGTTCATGTCATTCTCACCCTTAGAGGAGAGAAACAGTTTGAATGACAAGAAGAAAGAGGGAGAGGAGGGGAAAATGAGTGGAAAAACAAGCTAAAATGGAGGTTTAATTTGTTACCACGTAGACTTAAAAGACATGTATAACATTTGTGCGCTGGGAAAGAAATCCACTGATATTTTAACCAGGAGGTTTTCATCAGGAAATCCAAAACCAGCCTCTTAAAGTTGTGCTAAACAGCCTCAGACAAAATGTGTTTTCATTGCAGTAAAAACAATGTCAGTCCAACTTCTGTTCACCTCAATGACCTGTGCTATCCTTCCCATTGATCAAGTATGCCCAGATGTGTAAGGTGTCTATGTAGCTGCTAAGACCTGCGATCCACGATGTAAACCATGCTGTAAAGTAATCTGTGCTTCAAAGGTTATCCGGGGTCCCTGTGATGGGGAAACAACCTCCATGATGCTGCCTGATGCTTTCTCCACTTCTACATAGCTGTTAATTAGTCTGGCTAAGTGCACCATTAATCGATTGCTTGTCTCTATGCTATATCTCATAACGGTGCTGTACTCTGGTAACGCCAAGCAAAGAAATACGAGGTTCAGGAAGTTACACTTTTCCACTGGTGAAATACTGGTGCTGGAGGCAGAGGAAGCACAGTAGCGGCTACCTCTCAAAGACAAAAGTGGGTGGTGGTGTGCTGAGTTTAACATTATTAGAATCGATTAGTATACCACTGGCTGCATGGTGGTGCAGTGGTCAGCGCTGTTGCCTCACAGCAAGAGGGTCGCAGGTTCGATTCCGGCTTGGGACTCTTCTGTATGGAGTTTGCATGTTCTCCCCGTGTAAGCGTGGGTTCTCTCCGGGTACTCCAGCTTCCTCTCACAGTCCAAAGACACGCTGTTTAGGTTAATTGATGACTCTAAATTGCCCGTAGGTGTGAATGTGAGTGTGAATGGTTGTCTGTCTATATGTTGTCTGTCTCTATGTGCCCTGCGATGGACTGGCGACCTGTCCAGGGTGAACCCCGCCTTCACCCTATGCCAGCTGGGATCGGCTCCAGCCCCCCGCGACCCCTAACGGGATAAGCGGTTGACGATGGATGGATGGATAGTATACCACTCTGGACAAGTGGAAGAATATTTGGACAAGCAACACAAATTTGTTTCAACCAAAAGGTTAAAAGTCCCAACTACACTATACCAGTCAAAGAAACACAGACGTTTTGCAACTTTGAGCAGCCGAAATTCTCACATTACAAATATGATTGATTGAAATGCTCTGAAACACACGACATACTGTCAGCTCAAAATATCAGAAGATGAATATGAGATGAGAGATCAGTATTTCAGCTTCTACATCCAAGTATTTACATCTAGATCTGTTAAAAAACTTAGACAATAGTACGATAGCATTGTTTGAACCCACCCATTTTTCAAGAGAGCAAAATTATTGGAACATGTGACTGACAGGTGCTTTTGTTGCCCAGGTGTGTCCTATTACATTGATTATTCAAACTATAATACTCTCAGTTTCAGCTTTGGGTTTTGCCATTTATAGTTAAAAAGGTGTAACCAACATGAAGACCAGAGAGCTGTCAGCTGGGAGAAACGCAAGCAATTTTGAAGCTGAGAGAAGACGGAAAATTAATCAGAGCCATTGCACATTGGCTATAGCCAGTGTTGTGCTGGAACGTCCTGAAGAAGACAGAAACCACTTGTGTACTGTACAACAGACGTCAAACTGGTAGACCAAGGAAAACATCAGCAGCTGATGACGGAAATATTGTGAGAGCTGATAAAGAAAAACCCTAAAACAACTGTCAGTGGCATCAGCAACAACCTCCAGAGGGCAGGAGTGAAGGAATCACAGTCCACCGTTCACAGAAGACGTCAGGAACAAAAGGACAGAGGCTCGCCAGAAGATGCTAACCACTCACTAGCAATAAGAGGATGCCAGATAGGAATTTAGCAAAAAGTACAGAGACCAGGCTCAAAAGTTTTCAAGGACAAAGTTTTCTGGACTGATGAGACAAAGATGAACCTTTACCAAAGTGATAGAAAGGTTGATGTGTGGAGAGAGAAAGGATCTGCTCATGATCCCAAACACAGCAGCTCATCTGTGAAACACGGTGGAGGTAATGTCATGGTTGGGCTGCATGGCTTCTTCTGAGGTTCGATGTTCATTGATGATGACATGATGGCAGCAGCAAAATGAACTCAGAAGTCAACAAAAACATTTTGTTTGCTAAATTAAAGACCAATGGAACCAAACCGATCGGGAGATCCTTCATCATGCAGCAAGACAATGACCCAAAACACCAACACACCAAGGGGAAAGAAGTGGAAAGTTTTAGACAGGCCAAGTCAATCTCCAGACTTAAACCAATCCAATCATTTCCTGTTTGTATATAATAGTAATGTACACTAAATTATAAATATTTATTATACCTAAAATGGCAATGAACCCCAATTTGGAAAGCAAATACTACTCTTCAGTTGCGTTTCACAATGTGATATTTAGAGGTAGCATGAATCAATACTGAATCAACTAAATGGGCAAAATTTGTATTTGATGTTCCAACAATCTACATTGGCGAAAAATCAAAAATCACTGTTCAAAAAGTTGTCTGCAGCCAAATGAGCTGCAGTGTCATGCAGTTAGCTCTAAACAAAAATGTGCAAATATTCAAACTTCGATGAAAAACAGCAACAAAAGTGGAGCAGTGTGATGTGCAGCTGTCAGGACCCGCTAAAATAAAAGGCTCCAAAGCTCCCAGAAATAGCCTGGCAGGCCTCTTAGAAACCCGCTTCTTAGAAGGAAAAAAAGGGCTCACATTATTCAGGAGCATTTCAGCCAGCATTCGTCAGCCTTGCTCGTCCTTGAAAAGATGAACAAGCTGCAGCAAGACAAAGGCTAAGAGGCAAGTGTATGTAAGGAATGGACAGAAGCAGAGAAAAATATAAGAAGAGGACAGAGGGAAGCACTGGTGTGCAGCTGGGCCAAAACAGAGCGAGACATATACAAAAAGTGTACAAGTGAGGGAATCCCAATGATAGTGTGACCTCGTTAACCCCAGAGGCTGGTTAGAGGCTCATTACAGTAGCGCTCTCCAGGCCCATCCTCTGTCACACCTTCATTAAGCCCATCGACCCACTGTGCTTATTAAACACATTCATTACCCCAAGTATTGAACTGCTGCTGTTATCAGCAGCCCCAAATGCATCACAGGGGCAAGCAGAGGGGTGACGTCTGGTGGAGGGTGAGATAGTAGACAGGGAAATGTTAAGAAGGGGATGGGTCATGCACACAAATGGACACCTATAGACGTTCATACAGATACACACCTTTCTGCCCCTTATCAATCATAACTAATGAAGTCAGTGATTAGAGCTGCTTTGGCCTCTCAATCACAAAGAGACACAGACAGCGGGAGGGGAGGGTGACAGATGGGGAGACGGAAATCCAGAGGGAGGATATGGCTTGTTTGAGAGAGGAGAGTGATGGGATGAGTAGCAGGACCGTGAACCTGAAAAGAGGATATACAAAAGTTTAAATTAAGCTGGAAAAAAAGTAGAGTTTCTCTCTCAGTCGTCTCCTGTTTAACACTTCTGTCTTTTCTCCACAGCACAGGACAGAATGTGAATCCCCAACAAGAGCTATTCATCATGATACACACAAACTAGTCCACTGAGCTAAAAGGCAAAGCCTCCATCCTGGCGTTGGGCTCCTGCTTTAAATGATGACATCATTTCTGCCCTTCTCAAACAAAAGGAAAACTCATCATCAGAGGGAGAGGGAGAGGAAGGGAAAGAGCGCAAAGAGATTAAGAAAAGTAAAGGCATGAGCGAGGTGTCGGAAAGGGCCATGAATCATCGTGACATCGCTGGCTGGGCGTCAGAAGCTACTGCTGTCTGGAGCTGGATAAACAGAGGGCCTCTAAAGCAATGCTCTTTAAACACCAGCCAGGTCAGAGCCCGGCACTGGCCCTCAGGAGGATCAAAATGGGTGCCAACTCTTTTTTTCACCGAACTCGATTGTCAAAAAGTTGCTGGCTGTTGTGTTGCCAAAACCTTTCCAACTTGCTGCTGCTTAGCAGGACTGGACTAGCTGACAAAACATCACAGTCAGTGTTTCTAGGAATGTACTTTAAGTGAAAGAATTTTACTGATTGTAAAAATGTACAATAAGTAAAAAAAATCAGGATTTAAGGAAAACAGAAGGACTAACAACACAATAAGCTCCAGGGCTGCAGTTATTGAATATGTTCATTACTTATTTGTCAACCCATTATTTTCTTGATTGGTCTAGAAAATGTAAAAAAAAACTGTGAAAACTGCGCATCACAATATCCATTTAATGCCTTGCGCTGTCTAAGCAACAGTCCAAAAATAAAATATATTCCATTTACTACAATGTGAGACTAGGGGTGTTGCAATATAATAGACAGTATAATAGATAACCATAATATCTTAAAATTAAATATTGACATCATGTTAATACACATATGATAATATTGTGTAAATAATCCAGTGCCTCTTAAATCATTTTATATATACAGTTATGGTAAAAGACTCTCTTTCCACCTCCATACACAGTGTAATTAATTAGCCAGAAAAAAGACAAAAGCTAATTTGGCTAATAGCATTATGATTATGATTATGATTATGATTATGATTAAGGTTATTATTTAATTTTCTATAAATATTGCAAAAATATTATTATTGTGAATTCTTTTGGCTGATAATCGTGTGGTGAAAATCTGACATTGTGACAGCCCTGCTGAAGCAACCATCAACTGTTTGGTATTTTTGCGTGAAAAAGCACTTAAACAATTAATCGCTTATCAAAAGTGATGTCTGTAAACTACTGTATCTATCATATTATATTTTTCCAAAAGCCAAAAGGTGACATTGCTTGTTTTATCTAGCAAACAGTCCAGAACCCAAATATGCAGTTTATTTTTATTTATGTCAAAGAAAAGCATCAAATCATTATATTGGAGAAGCTGGAACCAATAAATGTTTGACATTATTGAAAAATAGTGAAATTTAAACAATAGCTATTATTACAACAATAAGTTTTGTCAATCAACTAACAGAATAATCAATCTACTTATATCAGCTCATTTAACTTGACCCAACATAAGTATTCCTTATTCATATTTACAACAAAGTATAAATCGAACAACAGTGAGTATTAGCCAGAAGGTAGAATACATTTTGCACAGCCTGCGTAGCCACCCAGTAAATAATGTTTAAAGTGGAAAAATAAAAGTGAGTGTTATCTCAGCTTTCTTTGTGTCCCAGGCTGCAGTCGCTCCATGGGCTCAGCCACAGTAAGCAGCAATGAGCAGAGAAGTCACATTCACATTAGCATTCTTCAGAGCTTTTCCTGGTACTCTGGTAGCTGCAGGCAAATGCTTGATAACGTCACGGAGATGAGTACTGCTACATCTACAGGACTAAGAGATTATGTATTACCACTGCAAAGGCCATTCAGAGGTTCTAACTACAGGTGGGAAGAATATGCTTATTTTCATTTCAATAGTTTCAATCAAACTCTAACATAAATTACAAGCCAGTCAAAGGACATGAAAGGCGCAAACATCAACCACACACTTTACACACTTACATCTGTGCAGGATTAAGTATCAACAGGTTATAAAGCACCATTCTTATCCAAATCAAAGTGACTTCCTGTAAAAATGTACAACCTGTCGCAGGCACATAAACCCCCCAAAAAAATACATTGTTGAGGAAAGATTTGTGTTGCTCAAATATTTATTAATATCCTAAAAAATGTGACGTTTTACATGCAGTCTAAATATAAGAGGAGCACTCCGCTGCTTGCAGCTGCCTGTTCACTGACTGTTGTATCATTGACTGTTGTATCGCTGTTGTATTATCCAGTCCTACTGCACCCTCTGCAGGTGAAAACTAAGCACATGTACTAACTACAAGTGTACATTTCAGGTGCTGTGCACATCTAGAACTTCAAAAAAACAGTATTACAATGAGTGATTTCACTTGTTCTGTGATCCAAAGATACCGTCCTTTACATTTGACTTCAATTCAATATGATATATATTGCTTGTCCCTCAAGGGGCAAATTGAAGCAAGCAGATGTACAAACGCAAAAAACACTCAACTCATTCACACCCATAAATACAAAATATTAAAGTGTAAAGATTAAAAGAACAGAAAAGAAGAATGGTTAATGGGCAATCTGACACAGTCCAATAACAATGTCCAACTCCATGGAGGCACATGTAAAAAAATGCAAAAAGTGCATTTATCAAGTCAGTAAACTGAGATCTCTTGTACTGTGTCTCGTGGCTTCTGGAATAAAAACCAAAAATATACCTTGTTTTCACTGTGATCTAAAAGCACCTTACTGATGGCATTTACATAAAGTAACCATAAAGGTTATGTTGGAGGAAACTGATGACTGTGTTTCCTTATTCAGACCTTTTCAATACAAAGCAATGCAAAAGATATTTGTGTGTTTTGCCAGCAATTTTAGAGTAAAGTTAATGGCATTTAATTAGGTTCTTGTCCTTCTAAAAAAAGACAGCACATAGAAGAAAAGGTTAAAAAACTTCTTAAGATAGTGCTGGATAAAACTTTGTGAACTACCCCAAGGAAGTTTACCTTTGAATTACACATAAAAGAATATAAAGGTGCTATTAAAACACCATCACATCAGGACCTATTGTAAATATACCATAATATACTGTTACTACTATTGATTCAACTATTTATATGTGTATTCCTGCCGCTAACTTTCCCCCAGGCTACAGAGCTGTTGAACTGCTCCACTCCAGATCCTCTTTCTATTTTACATTATACATATTTTTTCATGGATGTCAATATAAGAGGACAGGAAACTAATAACTTTACTGTGTTTTAGATGTTCTCTGTGCATCGTTTTGAGTGAAACTTCTGGCAGTAAAAATACCACAAAGAAAATGTAGGCATTACCATCAGAAGTTTCCCTCGCTACTTCAGCTGCTCCGTTTTTGCCCTGCAAAACAAATATATTTGACTATATGACCGCTCTTCAACAATAGAGAGCCAGCTATATTGGCTTTCCCACTTCTCAATCATAATGTCTGTCATTCACTTGACTTTGTTTTCTTTCCAGAAGTTTAACACTTTTAACATTTCTATGAGTCACTTGGGGAGTCCAAGTGAGCATCTTTCCACTCCAAGGTCTTTTTCAAAAAGTAATATCATCTGTGTTATTGATAGAGTCAGGAAATAAAACGTCAAATGTTGATGCTGAATCTTTTCCCGGGGTAAGTATTGTTGAAAAGAAAACATTGTTGTAAGGTGAAATATCACTTTGGAGGCACACTTCACAGACTCACATTTCCAAAAAAGCTTTCACTTTCTTGCCTTTCTTTCTCTTCCCTTTAAACCTTGTTTTGTTCTTGGGCAGACGGCAAAGGGAACATATCGACGCCGTCTGTGTCTGAGTGCAGCCGGCCGTCCAAGTTAAAGTCAGAGCTCATTAATGCATCTGATTACGTTTCGGGCAAAGGCCGATCAGCAACCACCCAAGATGTACACACACATAGAGAGAGAGCAGTGTTTTTGGGGACACAGATCGATACCGAGGCACTTCAAAAGAGAAATGAAGAGAAGGATATCGGAGAGAGGAATGTGCTGTTAGCTTAGACTACATACTGAGAATGTAAGCAGCGGTAATGGACAAAAAGAAAGTTTTAAAAAGTATAATTCACATAGTTTATTACTTAAACTAACCTCATGCTCTTATCTTAATGAGTCAGACACAGTTAGGGCTGCAGCTAACAATCCACTAATTCTTAGGCCTATTAAAGGTCAGAAAATAGCGCAAAATAAATGGCCATGTAAATTTTCCAAACCCACAGGGAAATATTCAAGACCATGTTTAACACAGTCAGACTCTCAACAAGCAGGCAAAACCAGAAAATACTGACACTGAGAAGCTGGAACTAGGGCTTTGACATTTTTGCTTTAAAAAATTACTTAAAAAGGTACCCTGTGGAGTTTTCTTATCAACAGAAAAGGTTGTATTTTTGTTCAGTGTTACTCATGAAAACACTATGATCTTCACCCGCTTTGAAAGCACCGCCATGGATGAGGATCGGCTGATTTGTGAAGTTGAAATGAGGACATTAATGGTTTCTATTTGCCGATCCTGTATCGTTAGTGGGCAGCACAGTCTACATGGCTAAATAACAGAGCTAACAATATGATGCATTCAAGATATATTAAATAAAAATGAGTATTGAGTGGAGTTAAATTATATGCTTATCATGACGTATTAAAACCTTGTCAAATTTAATTTTTGTTGAGAAACTTGAATAAATAAAGTTTGAAGGAGATGTTTTCACAGCAATATAAAATAGATATTAGCTTCCAAACACTAGCAATACATGATTAATACTACTGATGCCAATCAAATCAAAGCAAATATCTGAATAAAAATACAATGAAAAATAGTTTTGATAGAAAAAGTCGGGGAAGCAAAGACACACACACACACACACACACTCTGCAGGACACAATGCGGATGGCAAAAAGACGAAGAGAGAAAACTACGTACTTCTTGATGATATGAAATCATGGAGGCTCTGGATGGGAGCAGAGCTTTTCCACACTTTGACAGACATAATCCAGAGCCATTAGCAGTTACACATACATCATACAACATGTGATATTCAACATCCTGAAATGTCTAAACTCCTGTCTGCTAAGACTGTAGGGGATTGGGGAGATGTCGAAGAGGAGATGGACAATGCACTGCTTATGTGTGTGTAGTTGTGTGGCTGGTCAGAGTGGTTCTATTTATCTCTAATTACAGTCAAATACGTGAACAAAGTTTCCAGAGGAGATGCCAGTGCAGCTGGCAGCTATTCAATTCATCTGCTCCCATGTGTGCGTTGCTTCCAGTGTTTTAACTAGACTTCTGTCTATTTGGTGTGTGCGTGTTGGTTTATGTCAAAAGGTTTATACCGTAATAACTGACAGCTATCATTAGCACTTCCTTTGTCTTTGCTCTCCATCTAATCTGGCTAATTATATCTGCTAATGTCAACATACAATTTAATCTGCGATTACGTTTGATTGGACCAGCAGAGCCTTGCTGTCATTCCCCCTGCCAGCAAAAAAATCCTGACTACTGACAAGCCAGACAGACAGCCAATCAGAGCTGGAGATGAGGTCTCCTCCACTGACCGGCAGCCAAGAAACACCACTCACTGACAGTTCGTCTTTTCCAGCGCTCCGTGTTGTTCCACATACAAACACATCCCTAACGCCAGAGTGAGAGAGCTGGAAAACGTGGTGAAAGCACAGCTCTGATTGTACATGCAGAGTGGTAATTAGACCTAAATTGAGGGCACATGGTAATCTATGTTAGGTCATCTGCAATTCACTTACATTTCCACATTTTGGACTAATTAAAACTGTAAATAATCAGAGCCTGTGTGTGTGTGTGTGTGTGTGTGTGTGTGTGTGTGTGTGTGTGTGTGTGTGTGTGTGTGTGTGTGTAGGCAGACACAATGTCTTTGAGATGAGCCAGTGGAAGAATCTTACCATCATATTGCAGAAAAATTAAGTGCATACTCTTTGATTTTAACAAGACAGGAGAGAAGATAAAGGTTTTTTTTTTTAAGAGAAAGGAAAAGAGAAAGTGCTTCCCCAGCAAAAATGTTTGCAGATTGCAGTGTGCGTTTAATTGAAAGGAACATTGGAGCAAAGTTACCAACATGGAGAGATGGGTGACAAGAGGTTTTTGCTGTGTATAGTTGGTCCACCAGTTGGTCTATGAAACTGACAGAACTCGGAGTTAAACTTTCAGTGCTGCCTCTCCCCCCCATGGCAAATTGAAGTGAGATGAGGAAAAGGGGAATTTGCTATTCTCAGAGCCTTTGCCCTTCGAGGTGGTGGAAGAGAACAGAATATGAATGGGGCAGAGAAAAAAAAAAACACTTCAGAAGATGAAAACAAGCCTTGAAAGGCAACTGGTGCAATATAACCAACTCTGGCATAAATACTGGATGAACGCCAATAAAGAATGCAGGGTGGATGTCAAAAGGAGTGGGGCACTAGAGTCACCTTTTTTTCACAAAACACACTCTTAGCCCAGGGTTATCTGTAGCCCTGGGCTGATTTGGCCCCGGGCTAACAAGCAATGAAAGAGCAAGCCTCAATTTGTCAACTGTAAACAAAATGTAGAGACATTAGCCATCGCTGGAGACATCATCAGCATTGCATTAGCAACTTTTGTCATTTGTAAAGAAAAAAAATAACTGGCGTGCCCTAAAGTATGATAATCATTGTCCTTCATCTACCTTTTGCAAAGGAACAATGAGATATTTCACAATTGTACATTTTGCATCAGAGCAGAACCCCAAATACATCACTCAAAGTCTCCACAATCTTCCTCAACAGGCAGCTAACAGCAATTAGGGCTGCAGCTAATAATTATTTTCATTATTGATAAATCTGTTGATTACTCTCTCTATTAATCAATTAGTTATCTGGTTTGTAAAATGTAAAAAAAAAAAAAGGTGATGTCCTCAAATGTTTTGTCCACAACTCAAAGGTCTTCAGTTTATGTTCATAAAAGAGTAAAGAAACCAGAAAATATTCACATTTAAGAAGCTAGGATGTTTAGGATATTTACTTTTTTTCCTAAAACAACATTTATTATGAAAATAGTTGGCAATTAATTTAATAGTTGACAACTAATTGATTAATCAATTAATCATTGCAGCTCTAACAGCAACACATAAATAAAACAGAGCAACGTTACCCGAGTTACTAATAATAATGTTAGCGCTAGTATTCCCTAAGACTTCACAAGCTTATTCAGACACATTACCCCCACACCCCCAAAAAAAGCAATTTAACCATCTACAGAGCTGAATATGGTCTTAAAACAGATAAAATATCCTCCAGCATGGAACTAAAACCACAACCACGACAACGAGGAGAGAGGGAAAGAAAGAAAAAATGTATGTGGGTGTGCACATGACAAAGAAAAAGGCAGAGGGCGAGCAAAAGACCACACAGAAACATCCTGCAGCAATTCAATTATTCAATGTTGGCGGAGGAAAAAGAGAGAGAGGGCACATCATAGTGAGTGAAAGGCTCATCCTCATCTGTGATTGATTAGGAGAGGCAGAGACACAAACCACGAGAGGGAGAGAGGGAGGAGAGGGAGGAGAAGAGAGACAACATAGCCTTTCACTATAGCGTCCTATGACTGTTTATAGCACCCTAAAAACTGAAAAGCCCATCTCAATCCTAAATCAATTCATGTAGAAAACAAAGGCCAAACGCACAATGGTCCCATAAGTGTTCAGAAAAAGCCTTTTTTTACACCACTTCAAACCCTTTTAGCTGGTCTATACACAGCTGACCCAGAGTTCAAATAAGATCCTCAAAGTGCAAATGGTTTTAAATTCTTCATATGTGATACAATATTTATAATTATTACATAAAGCCAACAGCCTGAATAGTCTGACATCCAAGTCTAAACAAGTACAAAAGCAAGATATGTACAAACATCTTTTAGCGTTCATGCATATCTTTGGATCTCATAATGCCAACATATTCAGCCTCGTTTTGAGACTGTAATTACCCACAAAGCCACAAAATCAGTTTCTTTTTCCTGAGAAGTAGGAGGAGGGGACCTTTCAAGCTGTCAGAGAGAATAATAGCCTCTGGAAAAATGAAAGGTAGGTGTTTCTGGGTCGTCTTAATTCCTGCCAAACTTAATGACAATTTTAGGCCAAGCAACCAGAGCGCCTAGACATAACAATTCCCATATAAGCTCAGCCCATTTCCCCCCACCCCAATGACAGGAAGCTAAAATAACTGCAACGATCTCACGCCTGAAAAATGACTGTCTGAAATTGATACTGCTGTGCTGAAATGTTATCAGCAGCAATATTAATCTCTCACCTAGTGGTAATCGCTAATTTCATATACTATTAAGTTGATGAATGGGGTTTTAACAAACTGAGCTATTGTTAACAACTTAAAGCAGACTAATTCATCAAGGTCATAATCACTCACAGACTGCAAAGAAATATTCCACAGGGAGAAGTGCAAGAGCATTAGTGAGAAAAGTAAGATCTAAATAAAAGGGGCGAGAAACAGACAAGCCAAATGAGTAATTATGTCCTATTTCTGAAGAATTAAATACTAAATGACTAATAAAGTAAAAGGCGATATGTGATCGTGATTTGCACAACTCAGCATTAGTATCAACAAGCTGTGACAGCAGGCTGTTTTCAGAAATTGGGAAACAGTGACATCTAGTGGTGTTTTAAATTATAACAATAAGTCAATCACTTTCTACTGTTTCTGTTTTTATTTAAAGAAATATGACGGGGGGAGCTGATCAGCTGTCTTAAGTCATTCCATACTCATAATGTATAAAACAAAACCAGCTGTGGTAATAAGATTAGTCATTTAACTGATGCAGGCATTCAGTCAGCAAACATACTGTATGCATGCGTCCATATATTTGCATTCACATAAACATGTGGGTGGTGTTGTCTGAACCACATACGAGTATCAAAGCATTAATGAGCTATAGTAGTTTCAACAGATTTTGAAAAATTTTCTTAACCAATAACTGATCTTCGTGAACCTTATTAACTGTTAACCGACAAGATTGGTGCCTCGTACGCAGCAGCACGCCATCTGCAGTTTATGAGCACAACAGAAAACTGAGTCAGTAGTTCACCGTCTGGAGAGCTACTGCAGCAGCCACTGTGCTGCGTTCAAGTCTCAAGTTCACCGTGCAGGAGCGTTAGCAGCCACAGCACTGTGTGTAGTGTCGCAGACATGCAGCCACTTTCCCAGTAAAAGTCTCCATGGCACATTTAGTTTAGTGTAGCAGGGTCTCAGCTGTCTGTCTGATCTGCATAACGATGCTTTGTCTGCCTGGATTAACGATACGGCTGTATCAGTGTGTGTTACATTAGCAGCTGCTAGCTGCTGGCGTTGCCGGTGGCTTTGTGCCCGCTGTAGGATAACTTCAGCAAGTTTCCACCAGACCGTTTGTGCGTCGCATCAGGGAGTGTACGTTTGTCGACGGCGTTATCGCTGTGAACGTAGCTGCAGCAGACAGTGTGTATACAGTGTAACCCTCAGCTGGAAGCCAACTTCCTGTATCTGCGCCGGCTCAGACTCTCTTAAGGTGGGCCAACTTTTCTCCTGAACGTGACGAGCGGCCCCTTTGCATTTTTCTCAGCTTTTTAATATAGTTTTAATATAGTTTTATAGTAGCTTTTTAATTTAAAAAACATATTTTATAACTGTTTTAACTGATAACGTTAACTGATAACATACCTAATCTCCTCATTAAACTGCACATAATTTATATACTATAAGGACCTCCAAGGTCTGATTAGATCATCATAAAACAGCTGATTTCTAAAACGCTAAATTGAAATACAGAAATCTGTACAGTAATGTTGCCTGGCAAACCTTCAAGCTGGCATTGCACTTACTGGGAGACAGCACATCGGGTAGAGTTTCATGTTTCAATTCTTAGACAACATCATCTTAGACAAGTAGCTATTGAGAGCCTATATGAAATGAATACACACTTCACGTTGCAAAACAGAGGCACAGAAGACACTTGGGCTCCTGTATGAGTCAAACAGTAAGAAAAAGCACAAATGAGACCAGATATGTGGGACTCACCAGTTTGTTCTCTTGCAGGTAAAGTCTCTGTAGTTTATGGCATCCTCTCGCCAAGGCCACCATGCCTTCATCTGTGATACTGTAGCACTGACCCAAGTGGATGTCCTTCAGCTCACTGCAGTGCTCTCCCAGCTGAAGACAAAGAAGACACACTATTGGGTATACTGTATGTCAGATTAAATACATTTTTATTGGAGAATTACTTTACTTTTCTTTTGAGAATAAAACAAATGAGATCGGTGCGTGAATAAGGAAGCTTTGCATTTCTTGTGTCTCATTCTGGTTCTTAAAGCTGCAGAGGGTAGAAATGGAGTAAAAATGATTTTAAAAAGTTATTTTTATAAAACAGTCACTATATCCTGACAGTAGTGCATGAGACAGGTAATCTGAAAAAAAAATCATGTGCCTCTGTCTTCAAATGTGTCTTCCAATGTGTCCTCCAGTGTTCAGTGCTCCTAATGGAATCTGAGCACTAAAGGACAAAATGAGAAAATTTGTGACGCGATAGCCATGTTGAGATCTGCTGACAAAATACATAGCACCGCCCACCAGCCCAAGCCCAGCCGATAGGAACAATCTCTATAAAAATGATCTATGACTGCCAAAGTCTTCCATTATGGGCTAGATTTTTTTAAAACCTGAAGACAGAGCTATGATGAGGTGCAAAAATCTAGTTTTGTCTCATAATATTTGAATTACAATATGCTGAAAGGTTAATATGGAATTTTTGCCCAAAGATGCCCAAACCGTGTTGCCTACTTTAGCTTTAATGGATACCTTTTTTAGTGCTTCATCTGTCAGTTTGTCCTGGTTGCCCACATGCACCTTCACCAGCAGAGGGCAGTGTGTAGCCAAGGCGGACAGGGACGTGTCACCGAGCTGCTTGCAGCGGTAAGCTGTGTACTTCTGCAGGCCTGGACAGTGTGAGGCCAGGGAGGACACACCATGGTCATGGACCCCTCTGCAATCTGAAATGTTAATTTCAGTCACATTCTGCCTCCGAGAGGCTATTTTCACCAGGAGATCATCGTTTACCTGGGGGAGAGGTGGACACAAGGAGAGATGCAAGTCTGTAGAAACATCATACAGGTTAAGGAGAAGATCCAGATTTGATCGCAGGTGCAGTTATAGTAGATCAGTTCATCAAAAGCTACATTACTGCATTTTAGTTCTGGTCCTGTTCCTGATCACAATGACTTTTTACGAACAAACCAGAGGAGTAAACATGAAGTTACACAGGCTGACAGGTAACTCATTGATCAGACAATTTTGCAGATTGTCATCCTGCAACATCAGGACCCAAATGGGGAAATCAAATACCAGTGACTGACAGAAGTTTCTGCAACACTTTAGTGCTTCTAATGTTTATATTTATGTGCTCTGACTAATAAATGATTATAAACATTATTAGTATTATTAGACTGCACATCGGCCACGGTATGATGACTAAGGGTTGAGACAGGACTATACAAAAGCCATTTTTACAGCTTTTGACCATTTAATCATGGAAAATAACCACACTAACATGCTTTAAATACAGATCAATAAGTTTACTTCCTGAACAGATTCACAATCAGCAGATGATTTATTAGTAGTTTAACTTTTGAAATCATGCTAAAATTACGTATCTGTTATAAAATCCTGTGGCTGGTCCATTTGTTTTCACACCACAAACGAACTGCACCGGAGTCTGCTTGGAGGTGAACTGAGACCCACCTTTCCAGGTGGTCTTGGTTTGAGTGGTTGGTTGGTCAACACCAGGGTTCGACTGACAGCTTTCACACTAGCCCAAACAAACCATACTAACAGGGCAAACTAGTTTGTTTAAACCGAACCAAAAAGCAGAAGTGTGAAAGCACCCTAAGGCCTCATTCCAAGCCAGAGCATTAATTAAATGTGTAATATGTAAAACGTAAGAGACTGAAAAGACAAACAGTGTACTGCTCTACTGTAATTAAAGAATCACTCCTGAAGACAATGGAGTCTTTCTATGTGCTTACTTGTTGTAGGCCACTGAGGTCGATTTGCTTCCAGAACTGGAAGTCCAAGCAGAGGTCCCTCCAGTACTTACACACCAGAGAGGCACACAGACAGCGCTCCTTCACTGTTAAGTGGGAAAGCACCTGCGAGAAGGCAAAGACGATGTAATACACAAAGACAAATCCATTCAGCACACACGCTTCAAGTCTAGTAAATGTCAAACAACAACAATTCATATACTGGGGCTCAGTTGTCAAAGTATTTAGTATGTTAGCATTTTTCATTGTACTATAAACATCAATTGAACTCTGACCTTAAGAAGGATGGAGGAAGGCAGGTGGTTGATACTTGAGTGATCAGCAACATCAGAACTTCTCGCCTGGCAGTCATCATACTGATGCAGGCAGCAGGGGGACGAATCTGAACTGTGGGGCAAATCAGCATGAAGACCCAACCCGCAGCAGCCATCAGCAGGTGAGGAGGAAGTGGAGGAGGCAGAGGAAGAAGAAGCGGACGAGGAAGGAAGTGGACAAAGGGGAAGGTGGCAGTGGCCAGTTTCAGAGTTTGAGGCGGCTTCTCCCCCGCCTCCTCCCACTCCCCCGTTCTCCAGCCCTCCGTCAGGGGCAGCGAAGGCGCAGCGCGGCTGCTTACAGGGGGTGCACCTCTGCACCTCTGAGCACTTCCTCTTACACACCTGCACCCAGAGACACACAGATCAACCAGCTGGAATCTGATTTTCTTCGGGCAAGTCAACACAGGTTTGACTGTAGAGCCTTTAAACACGATTACAATGCTGAAGAACCTTACAGCTCCCACATTATGAAAACATTAAAACAAAACAGCACCTTTACGCGCTATTTATTTGTCATTAGTAAAACATATAAAAACTAACAAGTAGTATTGTTTGATTGCTGATTCTGGGTTTTTGCTATATTCAGATTTGTGTTTTCCTTTGCTATTTATTTGTTTAATCATGTTCTTGTTTACTACAGTTAGTTTTAGCGTATATTGAGGTTTTTTTTTTGGTTTGTTTTGTTTGTGAATTGGGTAACAGTGTGGGTTATATACTGTATGTAGGTAGGATATAGGACTGGCATGCACCTTGGTAGGCCTACGGATTTTTAGTAAGTGAGGCAGTGACAGCGATGATTTCTTTATTCTTTGTTTGCTTGCTTGTTTTTGTATTAATAAATCACAGGAAACACAGAAGCTTTAAAAGGACTGTGGACTTTTTTGCCTGCATATACCACATACCCATGGTGAATCAGTGGCTCTTTGATTTTTGTTTGATTTTTATTTTTCTGACAAATGGCCACTACAGCATGACAGCTTCGATGCTCAATGAGAACAAAATAAAACAAGGGGTAAAAAAATGTCGCTTCAGGTATTAAGTTTCACTTGTGACTCCAGTAATTCTGCTTTTACATCCTGAGAACACAAAAAAACTCACTATGTAATGTTTTGCTATAAAACACATGGACTTTTGTTTAAGCTTTCAACTGAACTCCTTTTTTGGTAAATACTATTAGAAACATTTGGGCTGCCTTTAGTTATATTGGTCAGCAAACACATTTTTGTCAATGATAGCTTTTAATGATCATTAGCCACTTGTCAGTGGTGTAAATCATCATTTTTCACAAATATTCTGTGGTCTTTAATAAGACTTTAGGATATCCTTCCACAGGACTGTATTCATCTGGGGAAGGACTTTAGGAAAAATAACTAATCAGTCAGAATCATATGAATACTTGTTAGTAAACTTTCTAAGACAGCCCTATGAACCATTAGCAGCAGCACAAATAAATCCTGACTGTTTAGGCCATCTTTACAGACTTGGATCTATGCTGAATCTTCACCATCTACAGTGTTTGGTACAGTTGGTGCAGCTTCCTACCATCTCAGTGTAGTCACTGGTGCAGCCAGGCACAGGTACAGGTATGGGCACAGTCACAGACACCCCCGCGGTTCGGAACAACACCGGTGGTGAAATCAGTTTGGCAGGAACGGCTGATAAAAGGCTCCTCCCTTGGCCCTCCCAGATAGCCAGCTCCCGTGGTGACAACAGGAATTTGGAGCAGTCCTCAGGAGATGCGAGTGTTGCGTATCGTTCAGCGAGCTTTGAGGCAGCGGCTGCTCCAATGCCAACTCCACCCACACCGGGAACACTGATTCCTGTGATGCTGTTGTGACGGCACACGCTGCCGTTGACACCGGCCTCCAAATGATCGCTGTCGTCGTCAAGACCACTGCTGTTGCTGTGGACAATGAAGCAGAGCATGCAAGGCAGCTGCAGGAAACAGTTCCTCTTCTTCTTCTTCCTGTGATGCAACTTACGCGTCCTCTTCTTCAGGCGGTAACCATTTTTCGAGAGAAGATGGCCCATATAGATGATTCAAGGAAACTCTACAACAAACAGGAGTCAGTTCATTAGTAAATACATTATTCAGGAATATTCTAAGTAGTTCATCCCTCCACGTCCAGAGAATAAATCACTGCACTAAAATCTGCGCGGCATTTCACTCACACAGCCTCAGTCACTAACTCACCTCGTCCACTGTGTGTTTGCCTCTCTGTGATATAAGCACAGCATAACTGTGGATACCTTAAAGCAGTGTAGGTAAGCAACATCTAGCTGGCTAGCTCGTCATGTGTCATGCTAAACTGTACACATAAAAATAGAAAGGAGTGAAAATCAAACCCTGAATTTAAAAAAAAAAAAACCCAAGTAACTCCTTTGCATCTGTGATAAATGCTGCTAAGTGCACTGAAACTTTATTTTTCATCCAAAAGTTTATTTGATTTCGGCCCCCCCCAAAAAAACGCATCATACATCGGCTATCAGCTGTCCTGATTGATTCTGTAAAAAAAAATTGGCATTGGCATCAGCCATAAAAAAACCCATATCGGTCGACCTCTAATTCTAGGACCTTGAAGATCACAGTAGTGCAGGACTAGGAATCAATGTTGGTTTTGTATTGGTGTCAATACAATATCTGAGATTTGGTACCAATTCCAAAACAAGCCTTTTTTTTCAGTGCCTTATTTTAAACGCAAGACAAATATCTCAAACACAACAGTATTTAATGTTGTCTCAACACAGGCAACAATACAAGAACTCTGCTGACATAAAACCTAACATGAAAAAAGTTATCCGTCAAGTCTGTGAAAATCTATGAAAAGGATATGTAAACAAGATCTGACAAAGCATTCAATTACCTAAAAGGTACTGAGGTTCAGTCAACCCCTCAGCAGTGTGGTAGTGAAAAAGACCAGCCTCAACTATTATAAATACATACATAGAAACAATAATTTAAAAAAAAAAAAATTATGTAGCAAAAGAAATATCTGAATGTTAATATCAACATACAAGTAAAGTCCTGCATCAACAAGTATTATTATTATTTAAGTAAATTGTTAAGTATCTTTGCTAAAATAAAAAAAAATGTATACAGTGTGTATATACAAATACACAAGAACTATTGGAGCTTTCAACATTATTTTCAATGTCTGGAAGAGCCCAGTAAGAAGTTTGTCAAATTATATTTTATTCATTTTTTGTGAGTTGATATAAATGTAACTGATATTGTTAAATGTTCATATGATATCATCTCATACTGATCGTAGGTCCCTGAATTGAAACGAATCAAAATCGCACCATAACAGACTTTGTGATATCAGCATATATTGTAATCATCCGAATGTTCGATTATACTATTGTATTGTGAAGAAACTTGCAATTTACACTCCTAGGGAATACTAACACAAAGAGGGATTTTCATTCTAATAAGACGACTACACACTTGATTTGCCTGCCTCACACTAGTATTGTTTCATAATATCTTCAGCTAAACTTCAGAAGGCATTATTGTGTAAAACAAAGACTGTGATTACTTACATTGGAGTCATGTTAGAAAGAGCTCCCTAAACAACCAGTGTGGACAGGAGGAACAATTACAGCAACCAATAACTGAATGTATATAATGACATGTGAGTGTAGCATTATGATAGACCTCTGTCTGTATAAAATATATACATATATAAACAGTTGGGAACATATATGATGCTGAAAATAGACTGATAATAATTAACACCGTCTTTACACTCTTATCCCCGCGCAGTGCACTGTAGTACGCATCACTAGAGAGCACACCGACAGCCTAGCTTAGTATTATAATGAAATAATGTCATATAGTCAGTGTAAACTAAGCCTAAATCTACAGCATGGCAAGCAACAAAGGACTAGCAAGCTTTATAGCCGTGCTGTAGAAATCACTGGACTTGTATTAACGTGACTTGTGTTGTGAATACATCACATGTTAACATCCTAATTTTGTTTCCTACGTTAAAGTACTTAATAGCAGATTTGTTATTGTCATACTATAGGTTAGCAAGGACACAGCGTTGTCTGGTTGCAGCCGAATGAAAAGATGTAAACATTGAACAGGTGGCCATTTGTTTAACATAACGTTACACACACACACACACCCATGGTAGTGTTTACGTTACAGTGGTTGTGTTTTGCCGGAAGTCGCGACAGGTTTATGTTTAATGTTAGCGCCAATTTAGCATCATATACGCACCCTGCTTTAGAGAAAAAGACACGGTTCCAGTGCTAACCCAGTTCAGCTTTCTGACAGCCTAGCTTGCTCCATCACTAACATGCTAAGTTAGCTGTAGCCCTGAGATGAAACATGTCTCACCACTTCACACGGTGCTCCCACACTCCGGACGGTGCTCGCATAATACTGCTATGCTGCACGGTCAAGAGGAGTGCTGACAAGTCCCGGCAGTAGAGACGCGGAGGCGAGAAAAGCTGCTACCGAACTAGCGTAGTGTTTACACAAACAGTAGCAGCTCTGGCTCTGCTGCTGGAGGACAACACTTCCGCATCGAGAGGGCAGCGGGACGGAAGCCGACGAGGCCGATTCGTAATTCATCGCGGGGGCTCAAGGTACCTGCTGCAGGGCAGAGGTGAAGCTGAGCTGAAAGTAACATTGGCTCATGTTTGGAGAAGTTGACATTAGCAAAAATAATCGCTCTAGTAAATATATGAAGAACTGGATACAAACTGTCACTCGGCCTCCAGGAAATTCATTTGGGATTATCTTTATGGAGAATTTATTTAGCAGAAAGTTTGGCTAGTCGGGGACATTTTAAGATAAGATAAGATAAGATAAGATGAATATGAATTGAATATGAATATCAATATTTTGCCTTTGTAATTAAGTTAAAGTTAGCTTTAAAACTCAGCATCACAAATATAGAGTGAAAAAAAGACATTGGAGAAATTTAGAGTACTTTTGTAGTTTCTGTGCACTAGAAGAAGAAACAAAAGGTCATTTATTTTATCAATGTATGTCTACCAGGATATTTTGACTGGATGCTGAACTCTTTTTTATGAAGAAAAACTGAGCAAACAATTCAATTTGAAGGTAAAAAGATATTTTTATGTGTTTTAAGGTAATGAGAAGGAAATAATATATATATATATATATATATATATATATATATATATATATATATATATATATATATATATATATATAGTGCAGTTAATTCTATTTGAGGACAATTCACAAGAAGAGACAGGCATTTTTTTATCAAAAACTGAGACAATAAGAAACATTAAGAACAAGAAGGCAATCAAAATGTTCTGTTAAAACTATGTGTTTGATACGTTTCTTATAGACCTTGAGAATCGATTCTGATTTTGTATTGATTTTTCTCTATATGGATATATTGTTTTTATTGTTTGTTTGTTTACGTGAGCAGTTTTTGTATTCATATATTGTTACTGTATTTATATATTCTCAAATATAAAAAGGTGGACCTCTCTTGCCCCGGTTTGTGCATGATAATATATTTTTTTTACATATGAGATTTTTGCACTGATGATTACATTCCAGTTTTTGTCCCAGATCCAAATGTTTATTTGTTTCAAAAACACCCCAAACTGAGGTCATTTTACAACATCGGCTGCATTACCAACAATGAAAAGTGGGCACCTACCCAAAGTCCCAAGATAAGATAAGATTCGATAAGATAAGATAAGATAAGATAAGATAAGATGAATCTTTATTAATCCCCAGAGGGAAATTCGGGTGTCATAGCAGCAGTACAGATGAATACAATATAAGTAAAAGAGAAGGTGCAATGAAGGAAATGGCAATAAATTGAATAAAATAAGTAAAATAGTCATAAGTAAAGTGCAGCAGGTGGGTAGGTATTGTATATGCATAGCATATATATGTAATTAAATACATTTTGAACCAGGAATAAAATACTTATTTAAATATTTAAAATAATTGTTATTACTATTAATTATTAATATCTACTACTACTCACGTCACAGTGATATTTTATGTTTCTCTCTTTCTCACACACACACACACTCATGCAGTGTATGGGCGTGTGAATTTGCAGCCACTCGCTCTTCAAGCCTGAACAGCAGCTCCCAAAATAGCAGAGCGACTTCGGGAAGCCTCAGAAAAAAAATGGCTGAGGCAGTTTCACCCATTACCCGACAAGTAACTACAGAAAATCAGGAAAGTGGGAGCCCTGCTTGCGATTACCGTCTCGAAGATGTCGAAGATTGTTTAATTTACGACCGGCATGGAGTCTCCTTTCCGTTCAAGAACTTATATCAAGACAGGAAATCGGTCATAATTTTTGTGCGGGTAGGGAGTAAACTTTCTTTGGCTTAACTTTGCTGATGACTCACAGGCTACACTGCTTGAAGTAAAATCACTACAGGCTTAAATCAAGCAGAATGAGCCTCAAAGGTATTACAGGTGAGCTGGACAGATACCTTAAGAGCTACGATGACTGCAGATCATGTCCTTAGGTGAAGACAGGGCTGAACATACAGGTGCAAGATGACTTTTAAAGAGTCATGTGATACATCATATTTCTGTGACCTATTAGTTTACATAATGAATGTCCCTGCAGAATTTCTTGTGCTACAGCTGTAAAGAATATGTGGAGGATTTAAGCAAAATACCTGGAGAAGCACTGGAGGTAAGTCCTCATCCACAACTATAAATGCACTGAAAGTAGCACAGAGACATTTTTTACATGCAAATCAAAGATGATTCCCTACAGTGGTAGATTAATAACTATCCACTAAATTATTGATTCTGTGAACTCCAAAATGTAATGTGTGCTGTTGCAGGATGCTTACATTAGACTCGTTGTGATTGGTCAGTCTGCTTATCATCATATAGAGGTAATTCATTTAGTTATTACTGAGCATAATTTCAGTCTGGCACATCTGCCCCTATCTGGCTAATTTAGTTTTCAATCTCATCTAGCCGTTCTGCTCACTGACGGGGTATCCTTATGAAATATATGTGGACCCGGAGAGGTGCATTTATCAAAAGCTTGGGATGAGGAGAGAGGAGAAATTTACAGACTTAGGTAATGTAATAACTGTATGAGGGCATAAGCCAAAAAGCATATACTGAGATGGTGAAGAATTTCATCTCTGTGTGTGTTTATGTACATAGCGCACCCTAGTCCCCATGTGAAGTCTGGTATCTTTATGGGACAAATAAAGAGTATATGGAGGGCCATGATGAGCCCTGCATTTGACCTCCAGGGGGACCTGCATCAACAAGGTGGAGCCATCATTGCAGGACCAGGTAATCTTTCCCGTCTCTCTCTGTTTCCTTGAATCTCTGCTCAGTCTTCATTTATTTCTCTGCCTTTGTTGTGTTATCTCTTTCTCTTTCTTCTTTCTGCAGGCTCTCAGGTTCATTTTTCCCATTTCGACATGAACCGCTTGGATCACATGCCGATCAACTGGCTCCTGCAGCTCGCTGGAGTTCAACAGACTCTGGACTTCAGCGATAACCCAAAAATCATCAATGTGTAGCCAGCTGGCCTGCCTGGAAGTATGCTTTGTCCCACATTGTGGTCATATGCAGGAATGTACACATGGTATTTGTTACATCACCACTGTGCACTAACAAGTTGCTTTAAAAAGAGTTTGGGCCTCATCATTCTCTGTAACAAATATCTACGTTGCAGTACTTCTGAGACTGTTATTTATCAGGTCTGTACTTGGTAGCCACAGTGAAACAAAAGTGAAACTTCACATCTCATAGGCTGATGAAGTCGAAAAACTCAAAAAAAAAAAAAAAATGTGAACTGAGTAAAGTGCCAATGAACAACATGAGATGTAGTAAGAAAGAAAAACGCTTTGGAAAACCTTGTAAATTGTCACTGAGGTACTATTTTTTTTTCTAAATACAGCCTGTGGTGTGAAAGCATGAGTGGTTGAGTGTGTAAGAGGGATATGAATGCATCAGGATTAAATTGTCAGCATTTTATACCTTTTAAATCAATTATACTATTGGGCTGTTGCCATGGTATTCAACCTTCAAATCACCATTTGAATGCTTCCTTTTTATTTATTTTTTTTCTATTCTTTCTAAAATGGTAGGGACAGACAGACAGGAGAACCTGCTGCATCACACTGCTCTGGGAAGTTTTAAATACCCTTGAATACTTCTCACTATGTTCTGTGTCTCATACTTGTGGTAAGATGGTTAATATTTATATGGTGCACTGATGTTAGTGATCGGTTTTATCACAGTCTTACGGCCATACCACCCTGAACACGCCTGATCTCGTCTGATCTCGGAAGCTAAGAAGAAGAAGAAGAAGAAGAAGAAGAAGAAGAAGAAGATGTTCCTTTATTAGTCCCACGAGGGGAAATTCAATTTTTTCACTCTGTTGTTCACTTATGCACGGTACATGCAGACCCGAACACACACATGCACAAACATGCAACAATGGAGAGATGTCAGAGTGATGGGGCTGCTCCTGACAAGCGCCCCGAGCAGTTGGGGGTTTGGTGCCTTGCTCAGGGGCACCTCAGCAGTGCCCAAGAGGTAAACTGGCACCTCTCCAGCTACCAGTTCACACTCAGTTCCAAGGTCCACTTGAACCGGTGACCCTCTGGTTCCCAAGCCAACTCCCTACAGACTGAGCTACTGCCGCCCCCAGGGTCGGGCCTGGTCAGTACTTGGATGGGAGACCGCCTGGGAATACCAGGTGCTGTAAGCTTGGGGGTGGCAGTAGCTCAGTCTGTAGGGAGTTGGCTTGGGAACTGGAGGGTCACCGGTTCAAGTCCCGCCATGGACCAAGAACTACCACCCCCCACGGCCTCTCCCGACACACTTCCACCCCATTTCTGAGTTTGCATGGAGGGTCCAACATATTGAATGCGTCCCAGTCCAATAAGCGGGTAGTGGAAATGGATTAATAAAAACCTTCCTTCCTTATATATATATATATATATATATATATATATATATATATATATATATATATATATATATATATATATATATATATATATATCTCCCATGCTTAGAACTCCGTAGCAACCCTGAAATTATGAGACTGAATTGTTTAATATCAAATTTAATTATTTTTCCCTGTTTTTATAAAACTGGAGTTAACTGTGTGTAATATCTGCAGTTGAGTATCACCACTTTCCTTCACATTTTACAAGAATTCATCTTACACTTAATAATTTGGGATTATTAATTGTGAATATGAATTTTTATATTAATTAATGATTAATTGTTAATCTGCTCAATGCAGTAACGCTACATTATAGTCTAGAAAACGGTTTGTATTGTTAATTCATTTAATTATTAAAGCATTATATATTTAGATCTATACATTTGTTTTACCCCTATCAGCATCTATAACCCCATAATTTATGATTTATGACTTAAAAGTACAATAATACAGATGTGCAATAATCTGATTTACATTGCATGTATGTGTGCACTACATTTAAAGTAACATTCGTATTTATTTATGCTATTCTTACAAAGATGTTTTTCAGCATCCTTATTTGCACTGTACATATTTCTTATTTATAATTTCTTATGATTTGTCTATGTTTATATACTGTAAGTATTTCTGATTTTGATATTTATTTATAATTTCCTTGCTTTGAGAGAGGGAAGTTCGTCCCAAAGTGGCCGCTGTATTTTACTCTTAAGCCTGCTTCATTGAGCTGTGAGTGTGACTACAAACGGAGTCCACTCTGCCATCGAGTGGCAGTGGGATGGTGTAGGGGCCTGCATGGTCATTGCACAGTCATAGCCAAAGGGGATCTATTTAGCACCTAGGACTACATTCCCCACGTCACTGCTGCTGCAGATGGACGGTGGAGGGTGGGCGCTGGATTAAATCCTGGTACGTCACATGCAGGAGATCCAGAAACACGCAAAAACCTGCCCCTGCTCACCCGCGTCACCACCACCACCATCAGATCGGCTGGAGCAGACAACGAGACCTCGGTTGACAAATACACAACATACACAGGCAGTTCCAGATTCCCACGCCATGCCATAATAACACAGCAACAAAACGGGGACAAGCCATCGCACTGCGAAGCGGAGGAGGTCTGTGGCAGTTGCCCAGGAATGTCCACTGTGCAGCCCTGAAGACAACATGAAGCGCAAGAGCGAGAGGAGACGAGCCGAGTCGAGGAAAAAGCGCTGTGCAGCTCTCAGCAGCTCAGAGGCGGAGTCAAACTCTGATATTTACACTGAGATAACAGGTAGGACCGAGCAGGGTCTGGAGGATGAACCCTGTCAACTTTAAGCCTAGTTGGGACATTATGTGTGCATGCACTAAGCAGGCTGCGCATGCACAGCTTTGCGTTTTAAATGACCAAGTCTGATTTTTTTCCAGCTTTTGACCTAATATGGCGACACCGCCTGTCCCTTTATCGCAGTGCACAAGTGGGTTTGTTCGTTTGAGCAGTATGTGCATAAAATACACAAAATAAGCAGCTCAGTTTTGTTGTGGTATTCTATAGAGCAATGAATTACACCATAACTTCGCGTTGTCTGCACCATCTTGTTTTATAGATTGTGTATACAGTTGGGAGTAGTGTATAAATAATGATAAATATCCACCGTCAGTGTCGCCCAACGTGAATTTTCATGTATTTCATGGCGTTTTCCTGGTTCGTTCACATCCTTGCGCAGCTTAAATCTGAGAGAGGGAGGGTCGTCGAAGTGGAAATCACGAATTTGATTGGCTGAGGGATCGCCCTAGCAACCGTTTGGGCAACGTTCCCGGGGCCTATCATGTGTCTTATGTAGAGAACTTTAAACTGAAACAGGCGGGGAGAGCACGACAGATAGACCGTTTCTCCAATCATGTAGCGCTGTGGATCTCTCGGAGCCAATAGCGTCCCGCGAAACAGCGTAGGGGAGGAGTCGGGAGGAGATCATTTTTTAGCAGAGTGCGCACTTGCACTCGAAAGTCTCCTTCATTTTTCGACTGGTAACTTTATTGTCCCGAAGAGTTAAATCAGGCTCAAAAACATTTTTTCCCACAACGCCAGATATTTTTAAATTTATCGCTTAAAACTTTCTTTTTTGAACTCCGTGCGCAATATCAGTGTAAGTTTTACTCAGTATGCGCAAGTCCTCGTGAGGAAAATAAACGTCGTAGGTTTCTCTGTAAAACAGTAACGTTCAAAACTGGGCAAGATGACTGCGGACGATGTTTCGCCGAGATGCATTGAGTTTATCAAGGGTAAGTTGCAAGGAAATGCATTAAAGTAGTTGTAGACGTGGAGGAGCTGGTTTTAGGGGAAATGAAGAAGTTTGCATGCATGACAAAAGTAAGTAAGCCTCTTTATGTTGTCGCCCTACCCCCCTCCCACCCTTCCTGCTTCAGATCAACTGTATTTCGCTATACTGAAGCAAAAGATCAAGAGCACAGCTGAGCGACACTGTTTCTGCATAGATGACGAGCTGGCATACGAGAAGTAAGTTTTCAGCCTCTTTCCATCTTTGCGTTTTGAACATGGACTCGCAGCTGCATTATTTCTGTGCTCTTTCCTCGACCTTTGCACCTCTCTGAATGCAATAAAACACGTTACATGCGCCGACATTGCATACACCGGGAGGGACATAGGGAGTGTATTTCCAAGAATCTGGCGATACATTATGTATCACGATACAGGGGTAACAATTCAATATATTGTGATACTCAGATCTTATTTTAGAAAACTGGTATAAAGACACACCACACATATATGATTTGGGTTTTTTTAAAAATAAGCCACTGTGATATGTGACCATGTGTTTACTATGGGAAGTAACATCACACATGAATATATTTGGACTCATTAAATCCACAAGGGTCTCAGCTCTCCTAGCATACCTAATTTATGCAATTCAAAGACCGTTTATGGATCCCAGTATGCCAAAATATTCAGATACACCATTTTAGAATAGGTGTATCTAATAATCTATAATAATAATGCAATAATAATCTGCATGTTTTTCGCCCATGACTGCATAAAGTGGGCATGTCTGTAAAGGGGAGAAACCATATTGATCCCATTTTCAATTCACATATATTGAAGTGAGAGGTCAAGGGAACTTTGATAATGGCCATGCCATTTTTTTCTTGTGAAAATTTAGCACAAGTTTGGAGCGTTATTTAGCCTCCTTTGTGACATGCAAGTACTACACGGTTGATACCAATGTATTCCTTGGGTTTACTAGTTTTGTATAATGCCAGTAGCATCACTGGCTTTAAAACTGAGCCTGCAACAACCTCCAAAAGACAGAGCAGCAGCCGGATCAGCCAGTGGGTTTGATTTTTAAGAGGTTGATTAAAAATCATTAAATTGTTTTGCAGAATTGATACAGTATTGCAAAACATAATGGTACTCGTATGTATCGATATTTGTATTTGTAGCTTTTGGCCCATTCTGAGTGACCCACTCGAGCATCAAATGCTTCCAGATATAGACTTTACTCTGTCAGTGTTTTTACTGTTTCATTCTGAGGTAGCCGATTCTGTCCAGCGAAACTTCCCCAGAGACCGTAGCTGGTTGCATAAATAGCCACTCTGACATTCTCTCTTTCTTCTTTTCCCTCTCTCTCTCTCAGTTTCTATGCGGACTTTGGTCCCCTTAATCTGGCCATGTTTTATCGCTTCTGTTGCAAGCTGACAAAGAAGCTCAAGGTAAAGTAAAGCGCTCCTCTTAATTGTACTTCCTGGAAGAGAGAATGGGAGGCCAAAACCCAGGCCGATCAATATTTATTTATAAAGTCACACACCAATCAGTTATATATGTTGAATTTATAACCCCAATATCTCCAGTTTGTGTCAACTTGTGTCACTGCTGTTCCTCTTTGCCAAGGCAGTTTGTTTGTATTTGGCACTTGCTGTGATTTTCAAAGCTGCCAGGCACAGATTTAGCTGAAGTGTGGACACACATGATTTAGCATATTTCCAGCTCTAGTACATAATTGTCTTGTGGTGATGCCCAAACTGTTTTTAGCTGACAATTGTGTTATTTTACCCCAAGGCGTTATCTTATTTACTTATCCATGAGGAAATCATATATTTTTGTCCAGCTACTAGGTTCTTGTAATGTCTACATTTAATATTATAATTTTCTAAGTCAGTTCATACTGTTGTTATGAATGTCTTTGCACAGTCCATTACGCTGTCAAGGAAGAAGATCATATTTTACACTTATGGAGATCAGAAGAAACAAGCCAATGCTGCCTACCTAATCGGCTCATATGCAGTAAGTGCTGAACAAACACACATTACAGATACAGTCCCCTCTGAAAATATTGGAGCAGCGAGGCCAATTCCTTTGTTTTTGCTGCACTGAAACCATTTGGGCTTGGCATCAAAAGATGAACATCAGACAAGAGATCAGTATTTCAGCTTCTATTTCCAGGTATTTACATCTAGATCTGTCACACAGAACTTGGAAGATAGCATCGTTTGTAACAGAACACCAGATTTTTAGGTGAGTATAGGAACTAGGGGTGGGACGGTTTGGTTCATATCACAGGTTGGGGTCACGGTTTTTGGTTTGGTTTAGTTTGTTCCATTTATGGTACAGCAAGGAGGCCAATTTCAGTTTGAACATGCATTTCATTTATTTGGCAAAATATTTTAGCAACTGTTTGTCTTCACAAACTTGTTTTATGGCTGGACTTCTTCTCTTAAAGAAAAGTGCTACTGTGTTATTTAAAAAAAATTCATAAATAAAAACAAATTATAGCCTCAGGCTATCAACAAAATGTGCAACACCAGGTCAGCCAACACTTGGCTTTTGTTTTAAACAACAGTAATACTGTATATATGTTACACTGATGCATTTGTGTGTTTGGGATCATGAGCAGATCCTTTCTTTCTCCACACATTAGCATTTCCATCACTTTGGTAAAGGTTCATCTTTGTCTCATCAGGACATAAAACTTGTCTCAGAAAGTTTGAACCTCGTCTCTTTGCTTTTCGGCAAAGTCCAGTCTGTCCTTCCTCATCTTATTGCTAATGAGTGGTTTGCATCTCTGGTGTAGCCTCTGTACGGTGGACTGTGATTCCTTCATTCCTGCCCCGTTAAGGTTGTTGGCGATATCTCTGACGGTTGTTTTAGGGTTTTCTTTACAGCTCTCACAATGTCTCTGTCATCAGCTGCTGATGTTTTCCTTGGTCTGTTGTTCGGTGGTTTCTCTATTCTTCAGGATATTTCAAATGGTTGTACTGACTATGGCCAATGTTTGTGCAATGGCTCTGATTGATTTTGCATCTTTTGCCAGCTTCAAAATGGCTTGCTTTTCTCCCATAGACAGCTCTTTGGTTTTCCTGTTGGTTACTATTTTTTAACTATAAATACTGTCTGCACAGACAAAACCCAAAGCTGAAACTGGGGGTAGGCATTCAGCGCTATTTATTGTTTGAATAATCAATGTAATATGACACACCTGTCAGTCACATGTTCCAGTTATTCTGCTGATCTGATCACTTGTCTCATATTGATGTTTTGATGTCAAACCCAAATGTTTTCAGTATACATCAAAAATAAAGGAATGGGCCGAGCTGTTCCAATAGTTTTGGAGGGGACTGTAGCTTGTGAAATTATATCAGCATGTAATACAAAAGACACTTGGTGATTTTGATTTTAATTTGTATTTCAAGGTAATGAATCTGAACATGATGCCCGAGGAGGCCTACAGTCTGCTGGTGTCAAGGAATTCAACCTATATTCCCTTCAGGTAACAAGTCACTATCACTAGTATTTCACATTTAACTCAGGCTCCTATTTCAAGCAGCTTTGTTTGGACAATATTTAGTTTCGGTATTCACATTGTAATTTACAGTAGTCACATAGAATATTTTGCTTTTTGAAGATTGGTTTCAAAGACATACAGTTGAGTTTCTGTTTTTAAAAAAATGACAGTCATTCTTAGAGTGGATTGATCTGTTTAGCATATTAAAAACAAGCAGCAAGCACCACATGTATTTTGCATCCATTTAAAAAAAATAGTAAAGAAGACAAGAGAAACTTTTAACAAAAACATTTTGGTGAAAGACTGGAATTATTTTGACTAAATAAAGATGTGGAGCATCCATATATCCCATTAGATTTTGTAACCTTTAAAATACTGCAGAGAACTATATGAAAAACAGTATTTTTATTTTTTCGGTATTTTTTCGACTCCAGACCTAGACGTCTCAATGACCTTTGTGCCCTGTTAATATTACTGGGACTATAAAATGGTGAAATAAAAGGGTTAAGAGGGAGAGGGAAAGCATTTGAGCAGAGGATATGTGAGATAACAGTTTGTATTCTTCCCAGAGGAATATATGAAGGTAAAGAAGGGTCTGTAGTAGGGGCGGTTTATATCACAGTTTAGAGTCACGGTTCTCGGTTCGCTTTGGTACAATGGTAAATGGTATTTATGGTACAGCAAGGAGGCAAATTTCAGTTTGAACAGCTTTTTATTTATTTGCAAAAATAAGTCAGCTGTTTGCCTGAACAACAGAAGACTAGGCTAACATAAGGAACAAGTGCCACTGTGTTACTTAAAAATAATAAATAAATCAAAAACAAATTATAGGCTCGGGCCATCAACAAAAAGTCCATTTTTTTTTTATCTCCCATTCTGAAGTGATTAGGTGGGCCGTCACAGTTATGTAATTTTCAGTAGCCCTGGATTTCCATCCGTCTGTAGTCAGAGCTACATGGTTTGTGTTGGACAGTTCTTTCCCAATTCCTCGTTGTGTCTGTTCATACAGTTCGATTAATTACTGCTGAGGTTATGTGTCTGCAAGACGGCATATTATTGCGTGGCTCAAGTACCTTAATCACGTGCTGAAATCCAGTGTCAGCAATGACAGCCGTACTCTGCACTTCATCAGTGTCTCTGCCAACTGAGAAGTTTGAGAAGCAAGGAGGCTGGGTCTCGCTTCATCAACGTGTCGCATCTTTGGCGGTACAACACATGCACAGTGAAATCTGCTCCGCCTTCACAGAAATTGAGCCAATGACAATGCATGACCGCAGCTTCAGTTACACTGTGTTATACCTCATATTCCTGTCCGCCTGTGTCCCAGCCTTCTTCCATCGGCCTTGATTTCTAGTGTGACAATAATTTGATTTTTACCCGAACCGTTCCCATCTGCAGTGTGTTGTGCTGATAGACTGTTTTATTCTTTCAGAGATGCTTCATTTGGAACGTGCTTGTACAATCTGAACATCTTAGATTGCCTTCGCGGTGTACACAAGGTATGTCATTTTAAGATGCATTTACTTTTCTTTCTTGCTGTGTCATGCTCCTAATGAAATGGACTCCCTCTTGACCGTCTACCAGGCTCTGCAGTACGGCTGGCTTGACTTCTCCAGCTTTGATGTGGAGGAATATGAGCACTATGAGAGAGCAGAAAATGGAGACTTGAACTGGATCATTCCAGGGAAGTTTCTTGCGTTCAGTGGGCCTCATCCAAAAAGCAAAATAGAAAATGGTAAGTGAAAGTTAAGTTTCTGATGCATGAGCTCATTTAAACACCCCTAAACTCACATAAACTTTTTTTTTTCCTCTTCTCTCAGGGTACCCTTTGCACGCTCCTGAGGCCTACATCCCATACTTCAGGAATCATAACATCACAACTATCATCAGACTGAACAAGAAGATGTACGATGCCAGGCGATTCACCGAATCTGGCTTTGAGCACCACGATCTGTTCTTTGTGGATGGGAGTACACCAAACGACTCCATCGTCAGAAAGTTTCTCAACATCTGCGAGAACGCAGAAGGAGCCATTGCTGTCCACTGCAAAGGTAAGATTTCTAACCCACATTCACACTGCAAGAAACGCTGTTGGTGGGTCAAACTACTCTGGCTGACTAGTTGATGCAAGACACTGTATAGACTGTGCTCAGTATCCTGTTTATTGCATTTAAAGTCTAACTATGTTTTTTCATATAGCTGGTCTGGGGAGGACTGGCACTCTGATTGGCTGTTATATGATGAAACATTACTGCCTGAGTGCTGCAGAGGCCATTGCCTGGATACGGATCTGCCGACCAGGGTCCATCATTGGGCCTCAGCAGAACTTTGTCGAAGAGTAAGTCTTTACTGCAGCAGGATTTTCAATGTCACTGATTTCAAATCTTACGTATTGATTAGTATTACATACTTATAATTAAGTGTTATTAGTAAAAATGCATCAACCAGAGCTAAAGTTCAGAATATAACCTCCATAGGTATTATTAATTAAGAGTTTGACAATCACATTTGATTGACAATCAATGGCCATGTTCACACCTGGTATTAACATACAACTTTAGTGATCCGAACACAAGTGGACAGCTCCAAGTATGTCTGCTCACACCAGGTATGACAATGTGTCTCCACATCTGATCTCTCCTCCCTGTTCTATATGCAAATAAACACGTAGTAAACACATGGCTAATACAACAGACGTTGTGTCGTAATATTACATGAATGTCAGTGATAATATCCTACATATTCACAAGTTCATTTTATTAACATTAGAATAAAAGGTTATTGTACCACTGGTCCTCGGAGACTTCCGTGCGCTACGCCTGCACCGCTGCCTTTGCCAGGCAACAGTGGGGTACAGAGCAGACCCCCGCGGGATGTCCTTTGAGTAGGTGGACCTTAATGTGGCCCAGGACACATTCCCAGACACTACTCAAACAATGTGGCCATATGTTGTCCAGACCACCTCTGAATGTGGTGTGAAATATACTATCTCAATGCATCTTGAGTGCACTCACACCTGTACTTAGAGCTGTCCACTTTTGAACCGATCACTCAGGACACATGTTAATACCAGGTCTGAACAGGGCCAGTGCCACGACTGTCATCATATTTCCCAACTGAGCTGAGCCCACTTCAAACCAGTTAATCTGCTGAGAAATCTTAATAATCATGGTGGTGGTGGTTTGGCAAGAAAAGTGAGCTCATTTTGTTGTTTGTTGACATTTTGCACATCAGTAAGCAGAACAGTCTGTGGGCAGAGGGAGATGTTTTCCGGGAGAAGATGTTAAATGAACGAGAGAATGGCAAGATGGCTGTAACCAGGATCCTGTCCGGTGTGGACGACATAACCATCAATGGGAGCAACAAGAACCGGACATCCAAGAGGGAAGAAATGGACCCGGTGAGTTTTGAAAAGACACTGTTGCCACAGAGGTGCAGACTTTGCTGCATGATTTTTGAAAGTACTTTCGTAAGCAGAAAAAAATGCAATGAACCACAAGGACACACCACTTTGTCTATTAGATATATAAGAGTTTTCTTTTTTTTTTTTTTTTTTTTTTTTTTTTACAGTATAATGATGATGAGGAGAGAAATGGCCTTACACAGGGTGATAAACTACGAGCTCTGAAGAGCAAGAGGCAGGCCAGATCGTCCTCGGGCTCATTATCGTAAGTACCCAGGCAGCCTGCAAGTCCCATCATACATCACCCCGACATGTTGTAGTACTGTAAAATGAACGACGCCTCTCCTTGTCAGTCTCTTGGATCATCACATGTATACAGTAGTGTTTTTCAAATCATAACTACCAGTAGTTTATGATTTGAAAAATTAGGATGTCATAAGGACCAGGAAGTGACCTTGTAGTCTTTTGTTACATTTAACATTTCATTTGATGAGTTTTCTCCTCAGTGTTTATTCAGGGTGGTGAACTGTCCTTTTGGGTCAGGTTCTAACCATGGCTAATATGTTAGGGCTGCTCTCCTTACTGCTACCATCGCAATTACATCCTAATATAGTAATGTATCTATAAGGAACCAGCTAGTATTCCTGTAATATTTAAGTTATTTTGTTTAAATGTCTTCATGTGCAGACCAAGTGTACTATAAATCAGATTATTTTCATTATAATCAGTGAGAGATTAGTGAGTGACAAAGTTGTTTTGGACTGGATTGGACTTATCTGCTAGACAATCTTCTAGAAAAAATGTTTTGAGGTCTGGATTTAGAAAGGCACAAATGATGTGGATATTAATGATATCATCTATGAGTTAATTTGACTACAGGTTGGTAATCGTAAATTGTCTTCAGTCAAAATCTTAAACATACATCTCAGAGTTGAGGGGAAAAAAAATTTAAAGGCCAAATCAATATAGAAAAACGTTGGTACAAGACTGTGCGGGTATGTTAAGACTGCATCCAGAAGCTCTGTTCTTGAAAGTGAAGGAATCTGTATTGTACAGAAAACTGGTCCTGCAACTAACAGTTATTTTTTAATTTTTTTTTTTTTTTTTTGATTAATCAGTTGATTATTTTCCCAATTAAAACTGCTGCGGGTGCAAATGGAGCAAATATGATTTAAAAAACAAAACAAAGGTATTTTCATAAAACGGTCACAATATCCTGACAGTCGTGCATGAGACCGGTACTCTGACAAAAATCATGAGCCTCTGTCCTCCAGTACTCTTAATGGCATCTGCAGGATTTCACAGACGAAGGAAAATAACCAATCAGAGCTGATTTGGAGTCTGCCATCCAGCTGCCATTACTGTAGTGCTAATTTCTTACCTCAAATATTCTCAGAAACATCTGTTTAGCTGTAAAATGAGAAAGTTTATGACCCAGCAGCCATGTTGAGATCAGTTGAGGAAATGCCAAGCACCACCCACCAGCCAGAAAACAGCCAATAGGAACACTTTCTCTCTGTGACCTTTGATTGGCCAAAGTCTCTCATCATGTGCTAGATATTTTTAAAGCCTGAATACAGATCCATGAGGAGGTGCAGAAGTCTAGTTTTCTCCCAGAGAACTTGAAGTACAACATGCTAAAAGGTTATTGATGATGCCAAAAATAAACTGCCCACTGCCACTTCAATCGATTAGTTGTTTGATCTATAAAATGGTGAAAATGTTAATTAGTGTTTTCCAAAGCCTAAGTCTAATTGTCAATTAATTTGATAGTTGACAATTTATTGATTAATTGTTGCAGCTCTACAGAAAGTAATGAATAAGTGGTGTATTAGTCTTATGTTGTGTGGTAGGGAACAGACCCAGAAAAAGAGAAGTGCATGGAATTAAATGGTAGCACAGATGGTCATTTTGTTTTTTGTATATTTGTGTGAGGAATAACCATGAGAGCATAGCTGGGCAAAGTTCGAACATGTGACTCGTCCGATCTATGGAAGCATTGCATTCCAACAGGAGATGCTAAAGTGCTAATGCTAACCCCCTACAGTTATCTGAACAGGAAGTCGCCAAATAGATTTTTATGCTTCCCCGTTGTTTTCTATTTAAATAAAGTCCACATCATTTGTACCGATGTAAATCAAGCTGTGGAAGGTTGGATGTCAGCATGGCTGAGGACGGTTGACTGGCCTCTGCCAATGTACCCATTTGGCTTTGGCTTTTGTTGTCCCATATCAGGCAGGTGGTAGTGTTCTGCTGCACCCTCATGGGCACGGGGTGGCCGATGTGTTGCCTGCCGTTCAAAAGATAGCTGAGAGAGGCAGAAAGAGAGAGGGGGAGAGGAAAAACAGAGACAGGATGTGAGGTTTTGTATGATGGAGGTAAGTGCACGTCACTTCCCTTTTTAGCTGACATCCTCTTCCTGTAGAAATGGTTGCTATGCCACAATGGTATGGCTGATTTTGAAGTTGTTGTTTTTCTTTCTTTTTTTTTCTGTCTGTCTTTGGATGACTATATGGTGTGAAGTGGATATGCACTTCGTGAATGCATTGCATTTACACGCCCTTCATTATCTGCCTCTCATGGACACACTGAGCTGATCTGCTTTAATATCAAGGCTTATCTGAGATATCCTCAGAGTTACAGTATAGCTCTAAAGTTGAGCCTGCTGTACGTGTTAAAAACAGCACCAATTGTTCAACTAATCACAGTTTTACATAAGATCTGGATTAGTTGAATTAAATGTTTTGGCTTGCCCTACTGACTTGGCACAGCTTAAGAAAAAGTGTTAGGAAGGGAAACGTGGTCCTCG
The DNA here is from genome assembly GCA_947000775.1 of Pterois miles. Lineage (NCBI taxonomy): Eukaryota > Metazoa > Chordata > Actinopteri > Perciformes > Scorpaenidae > Pterois > Pterois miles. The sequence continues at coordinate 10,817,807 of CAMQGK010000058.1, read as the reverse complement.
TTCTGATCTGCAGTAGGTATTTCCTTATTGTTTCGTTAAGTAGTTAACTTGCCTGCTCAACCATTTAAGCTGTGGGTGCTTCTGGAAATTGCTAGTAGTACTTTGGTGTTAGAATGAGGTGTTTGACGAGTTTAGTTAGCAGTGTTAAATAGTATTGCTCAGATGGTAAATTCCTCCTGATACTGCTAATAGAAAGGATTATTATAAACATCATAAGTGAGCTTCTGAGGAGGTAGTGGGATAAAAACCCAGTTTTAATCTGTTCTCAAGAGGGAGCTGAGGCTCAGGGGAGATTTGCACTTCAGGCCATATGCCTGATCAGTGAATGCGTTACTCCACAAACTTCCAGCTAAAGTTCACCATCTGGTGCCACTGTTTATTTTATTATGCAACACTGAAGCGCATGTTGAATTCCAGTGACGATTAGAACGACGATTATATGAAACCATTCTTTTACTGCCTTTCCATGCATGGCAACAGGCATGAGCCCCTTGGACATGCACGCATGGACATGCCTCTGTCTTCGATCTATGTTTGTGTCTAACATATAATTGATGTTGGGCCGGTTTGTTTTTCCATTGCTTTTGTGACTGGATCAGTGTATACATACCATCTGAACTTTGTGTACTCTTCTTTTTGAAATGGTCTGTTTTTGTGGAACGAACAAAATTTGATAATAGATACCTACTGTAAATATTTTACCATTATTGGACATTCTTATGAATAAATATTAGAACTCAACTGATATGTTTGCTCACCACAGATATAGCTTTCAAAGTATATTGTTTTTTGTTTGCTTTAAAATATTGTACTCATTTTTGTTTCATTATTTATTGTGATTTGAATTTCAGTGAAGTTAACTACTAATAATTTAATGTTACCATTTATCTGGTGATAGTTTCATCTGTAAAATAACTGCTACACCACATACCATGTCCAGTATGTTAAAGTTTTCTGTAAAAATTGAATATCAATCAATATATTAACTTCTTATACTCTCAAATATCAACATCTACATCAGCCGAGTATAAAGTATCAAGTAAAAAGCAAACTGCTAACACATAAGAGCAAGTGAAGAACAAAAACTTGCTGACTGGCACTGTTGGATGCAAGGCTGTTTGAAAGGTATTTCATCTAATCCAGTCCCTGTGGAAAAGCAGAACATCAGTGGCTTTGTGTCCTGCCCGGATGTCTCTTGTCTCTCCTTCCTTTATTTCCCCTTTTTTTCCGTTTGCTCTTGTTGTTGGATTTGTCCTCCTTTCAGATGGCTGGTAGCCATGCTGCTCTCCTCCCTGTGTAGCCTTGCCCTGTGGTGGATTGTGTATGGCTTCCCTTCTTCCATCCTGCATTTCTGTATAGACGGCTTAGGATTTCAATGAGCTCTACCGCCCGTCAGCTCCCCAAAAACCTGTCCTGCCCCCCCTTCTGGAGCTCTAACTGAGAATGCTGTAAGTGAGCCCCAGTCTTTTTTAAATTCCCAACCCAAATCAGAAATTTGTTCAAAATCATCCTCTTGTTCCTTTATTGTTTCTGCAAACTGAGTAAACGTAAAGCTGATGAGCAGAGCTGTATTTAAAAAAAAAAAAAAAAAAAAAAAAAAGCGTGACACATCAGAGTTTCCTGTTTTGTCATTGTCACCATTTTCTGTACATAACGATTTGTCTGTTTTCATCATCCTGTCATTTCTAAACATCATGCTTTGCTGGTTATTGTGTTGACCGGAGCGCCAAGTGTTATAACAAAACCCTGCCAGACCGTTAAGCCTTCCTGATGGAAAATCTAACTTTGTGAAAAGGAGTATCAAGTCCCTTCAAGTTGTATCGTGCCACCTCCTGGCTTTTTCTGGTATTACTTGTCTTTACTAATCCTACCTGGCTGCTAAAACTGCAATAATGATCTAACAAGATTTTTAAAACATTCGTGCCCATCTCCATACAGTCTTTTCCTCCTCTGCCTCCACTTTGTCCTGTCGCCTTTCCTCTCAGATCTCTTTCCATAAAGTTTATTTACGTTTACTGTCATCTTACTTGTGTTTTCACAGACAAGAAGAGAATAAGATTCACACCAGGTCGTCATCACAGTCTCTAAGGTGAAGTTTACAGTGTACACACTACATGCATACCTCTGACATACAACACGACTTAGTGATGAACTAATGATATTTGTCTGCCCTGCAGCAGGGTGATATTGCAGGCCAGTGTTCAAGGCTGTAAGGCCAGTGTGAATCCCTTGGCTCTGTCTGACCAATCAGACAGCAGGAAGAGGACCAGAACCTCACTACCAGCCAATGGAGTAGGAGGGAGGTCAGTGGCTACATCTGACACCCAGTACTGTTTTACTTAATGACAGACCAGATGTATTATCTGGGAGAGTAACGCAAGAAATAAAACACAGATAGACGTCAGAGGCCTTTTTTTTGTCTCTGCTTAAAGGCAAATACAGGTAGAGACTGGCTTAAGTTGGCTCAGTTATTCAGAGATTAGAGGCAGCTTTGACAATTACATCTTTAACCGTCTGTATAAGATTATTGATTCATAATAGTCATTATTTCCGTATTGATAATGAAATAAGATTCTATCATACATCTGATTCACTTACTATTGAAAGCTCTCATGCCAGAAACGGCTGTTCCAAATTAGGGGTGTAACGATTCATCTACTACATCAATTTATCAATTTATATTTAATAGGTACTCTGCAAGTTGTCTTTCACAGGGGACATATATAAATCTAAAATCGAAGGTAAATAATCTATTGTATCAATCATAAGAATTTGCACCTTGTATTTAAGCACTCTAAACGTAATATGGATGTATATTTTAATAGTAAAGAAATGTTAAACATTACTCAGGTTTACTCTCTATAACATCATTGACATAAGCCAGCAGTGTCACACAGAAAGACCACAACCAAACAAAACATGGCTGATGAAGATACAAAAAAGTGACAGATTTTCAAGCTGTGGTTGAGGTCCTGCGTATTTTGGCTTTTGGCAAAAAGGGAGATGTCATTGATAAATCACTCGCTGTTTGAAGAATATGCAAAGGCCAGAAAACATACAATGGCAACACAGTTAGTCTTTCCACACACCTACTGAGACGCCAGGCACTTTATTTTTTGTTATAAATATTATTGCTGTGCTGTTGATATTGAAAGTGAGAACAGTAGCAGCAGGTTACCACTGTTCATGCTGCTTGATTAAAAATTTAATTTTCATTAAATATTGCACTGCCTTGTATCTTGAAAACTGAAGGAGCAGGTCCTGAAGTTGCACTTTTTATTACTTTCAAGTAAAAGGTGTATGCATTTGCCATTAATCATTGTGTTTACTTGTTTATATCCATAATTGATTTGTCCATAATCCCCTCGCAAAAAAACTTTGAGGAATCCTGACCTGCACTGTTTAGTATCCAGCTGTTTATTAAAAAAAAAATAAATAAATAAATAAATAAATGTATAAATAGAAATAAATAAATATAAGCTCTAGATGAGCCAAATATTGTCCTTGAATTGTATTGAGTGAGAAAGTGATACGTATCGTAGAAAAAATGGATTGTTACACCCCTATTTCAAATGATAATAATAAAGACATTTCTATTTATTAAAAATATAACAACTAGATCTGGGTGAGAACGGTATTTTGAACTTATTAGATTTATCTTGGAAATTTCAGCCATGTCTCACAGTCTTCATCAGTAAATGGGAGTTTGCTCAGTTGTCATGGCGATGGCTAAGATGTCTTCATGTGACCTGAGTGTCGTACAGTATATAGGAGGGAGATTGTAACTGTAACCATAATGATCAACAACTCCTGTTTCTGATTTTCATGTGAAGACCGTGAGATGCGGCTGAAAACCGCAGAAGTTAAGCCAGTCTTTAGTTATGATTATTTTGTCAAATTAACAAAATTGTATGTTAATTATTGAGCCCTGGGTGGGGACATGTTTTCCCTTCTTTTAAATATTTCGTTGATTCATTCCAGGACTGTGCAGCTTTAATGCATTACATTCTGTTTTGATATGTTTTATGTGAAGTTGACACACAGTTGAAAAGTGCCCGAGAGGCTATAGCCACTCATGGGTCCTTGTGGAGTAAATAACTGCTTCCCTTCTCTCTGCCAGCTCCCTGTGCCACACCAGACTGGTCAGGTCCCTAGGCAACTTGCATGTAGTGGCTGGCAACAGGGACCCAATGTGTTGGGAGCCATGTGGCAGCCATAGAGACACAGCCAGTGCCTCAGCCAACACAGGCTCTCTCATCAACTTAAACATGGCACAGGTCCACCTGCAGGCAAGCTCCCTCAAACGCACTCTGGGCCACAAACAGAAACTCATTTTTTGATGTTCACTTTCTATGAAGACATGCTGTCTATGTTATCCAAACTGGGGAAGTCAAATTTAAATGGGTTCTCCCCAGGTTTGGAAGCCATAAGGTGATAAAATCTGTTAAGATCATTTCATTGGTGCTTGTATAAATCCAGCCAAAATCCAGAGGCTCAGCACTCTTCCTCTTTCTCCTCTTAATGCTCATAATCACTTCATGTACTTAGGCTGGGACACATCAATAAGGATTACATGTTTTAAACAAATTGTGGTTTATCCCAAACACTTTCTAATAAGATGTGATAAATTATTAAGATTCAATCAAGATCTCACTTTAAAGCATTTTGATCTAATAGTTGTTTGACATGTCTGGAGGACAGTGACTTTGAGGTAGTTGGAAGAAAAATGCTCCTTGAAGAAAGATAAGAATCAGACTTAACTGCTTTTATCATGGAAACTTTTACATAAGTGAAAGTTAGATTGCCAGCATAAATCCTAACATAGAGTGGAGTAAACCAAAGATATGTTTGTCAAGACATGTAATGTAACAAAATCAAACCAGTATTTTAAAATAAAATGTACCAAAAATCATAGATAACATTTATTTATTGAACTGAACTGGTTGTCTGTAATCTTAAATTAAACCCTGATGGTGCAACCCAGCCACAGTTCCTCTCTCCTTAGCTCTTGCACTAAAATATACAATATAGCCTCCACTGTGCAGGACTAATGCTTAGTAAATGTGACTCTGCTTATTTACCACTTTCAGTTTTAAACATGAAACTCCACCTGCCTCAGTCTCCCTGCTGCTTCTTTCAGTAGCTTTCCTTGCATTGCATTTTCTGCTATGACTGGCTATAGTTTCTCTGGACTCTGCTCCTCACTGTGTCTTCTGCCTCTGGCCTGTTATCCTCACTCTGTAGCCATGTCTGCATCCTTTACTGGTGCTAACCTGTACTGTGTATCTCCTTTCTCTTTTATATTTCTTACTCGCAACAGACGCACTGTCTCCAGAGGACGTAAATCTCGTAGCTCTTTGCAATCAATTCGATTTTCCAGGCTATGGTATCTATCTTTCATTTTACGTTACTTTTACTGTATTTTAAATGTCAATGATTAATATAAATGTAATGTGCAAATGTAAATGAATATGTCCCTTAACGCTGACTTTGTTTGTTCTCTTCGTAGTCACTCCATACCCAAAGCTAGAGCTCCTCTACTTCGGTGAGCCTGCAGAAATCCAGAGGAACCTAACAGGAACTCCAACTTCTATACAGCAGTGTCACTCTTTCAGTAGATATAAGTATGAGGAAAAGGGTCAGAACAAAATTAACTGACTTGATGTGACATGTAAAACATTTATAGATTGTTTGATTACGAGTCAATTTACCTGTAACACACTTTCGTTTTGTTTTTTTAAAATAGCATCACGAAGCATACCAATAGTTTTAATCATTGCCTGGTTGTTCCTACTTACTGAAGCATGCAGTAGCAAACATCAGACTGGCATGTAAATCTGAGATATCCTCCAAAATAAGCACAGTGCAGCAGATTATAACTCGTTACTGGTTTATAAGATGGATTCACATTCAGTTAGAATAAATTCGGAGATGATTTGGCCAGCAGTTTGGCATAAAAACCTGCTGTTGGCTTTTCATGGCACAAGGCGGTTTGCCTTGGATGTAGTTTGTACTATGCTCATGTGCACCTCCATTCTCAAAATCTGGCTTGCTATTTACTTGTGAAGCTTTTCAGCTACTGTATTTCCAAACTGTAAATATGTTGACATTTGATATACTCGTTTGTATTTTTTAGATATTTTGTACTATGTTAAGAAATAAGTCGGTGGTCCTGAGGGGGCCTTGTCTAACTCATGTTCATAATCCACTGAAGACATTTGCTTGAAGCACACAGAATCAGCCTTTTTAAATAAATTTACTCCCAAATACATCTGTCTGTTATTCCTTGTACAATATGCATAATATACCAAGATGCATTTAAGGGTTTCAAGTTGACATCACGTGTACAAGTCCTTTTATGAACGAAGCCATTGGTTTTCATGCAGTCACGATAACACACTATTGTTTTGCCCAGCTGAGTACATTTGCATTATTTACAATAAATTAAAAAAAAAAAAAAAAACATACTCAATACATAAACTTTTAAATACTTCCAGTGTTGCATTCAAAAACAAATGTCACTCCCAAGATAAACTTGCAAAAGCATTTATTCTTCAGGAGTCAAATGCTCAACAGTGCCTTCTGTGCAATAGACCAAAATACATCAAGTACAATAAAACCCCAAACCTTAAGAACAGCAGAACATGAAGTGGTTTTTTTTTTTTTGTTTTTTTTTTTTTGCTTGTTTGTTTTTCGTCAAGTGCAACCAATATTCCCCACAGAAGGTAAATGAGAAGTGAATTCATTTATCTTCCTGCTGATAGGGCTGGGAAGTCTTCTGGGTCATCTGGGTTGGGAGCCAGCTCGTTCTCCTGGTGGAAGAATGCATATTCAAAAATTAAATATACAAAATGCAAAGAATGTCTGGTCCTAATATAACCTATGCTCCCCATTTAAAAAGATGTGCCCATGAGCTTTCACTAGGGTAGCCTACATTTCGGTGACCAAAGAGTCAATAACATACCCTCTCCAATATGGGCAAGGCTCTCTCTGGGCGACTAGCCGGGCCAGCTCGGGCTCCCCTTCCTCGACCCCCACGACTAGGGCGCCCAAGACTCCCGAAATTGATGTCCAGAAGTGAGGTGATGTCGTTCACAGACTTACGGAGGAAGTTGCCTTCGTCCTCCACGTCTCCCAGAGTCCCCTCCTTCACATTCTGAAGATTGGAGGTAAATGCTGTGCAGTTCAACCCCACATTTATGGCATGTTTTCACCAAGCAGTCCAGACTGTTATTTTTGCATTTCCATTATCAAATATTGTGGATGGTACCAACAGCACCACTCAATTCTTGGTACCATCTTGGTTGAAATTCAAAGTGAGCTGAGCCAACACAAGGAAGGAGTTACTGCAGACCACTGAGTGGTCATAGAGGAAATAGGACATCCTTCAATTTTTAATTCACTCAATCCAGATTTTTTTTTTTTTTTTTTTTTTTTTTTTTTAAAATAGCAGCTGGCAGTACTTCACATTCTTACCTCCATGTGCTTTGACTGATGGATGACCATAGCTTCAGAGGGAATCTTGTTCTCCGTTTTGCGGATATTTAACTCTGTCTTGGGACGACTTGTCTCTTGCATGGCCTTCCACTGGTCCAGGCTCATCTCCATGGCAACCTGGACCACAATCTCTCGGTCCTCTTCTTCCATTGCGCTATCATAATTGGGGACAAACTAAATCTGTCAATACACTTATTTTGATATTTCTACAACTTAGAAAAATTTAAAACTAGCTGCCAAATAAAGAGTTTTTTAAGTTAAGAAAAAAAAGGCTTGTGGCCAGAGGGAATTTAATTTCACTGTCATATTGTTGGGAGTCAGGGATGCATTAAATGCGTCATTTCAAAGAGGGCAAAATCCATTACCAAAACAACGTTGCAACCTAATCATAATCAACATTGCAAAATAAATATTAAGACAGCGAGATGTCTTCATATTGCTCCTAAACTTTATACAGACCCCTGCTTTACTTAAAGCTGCAGTGGGTAGAAACTGAAACTGAGCATTTATAATTTAAAAAAAAAAATAGTTATTTTTGTAAAACTCTATATAGAGTATATCACTATAATCACTACATCCTGACAGAACTGTGCATACATGCATACGAAGACGTTACGGTCATAATCAGGCTAAAAGCAAGACTATTCAAACAGAAATGCAGAAAGAACAGCTGTCTCTATGCTGTGGGGTACCGTTTTGAATTGTTTTTATATTTATTTTTTTACTCGCTCTCAAGTCTCTTTCACATTGCCAGAGTACACACATACATGCCGCATTGTTGACAAAGCGCATAATGAAGTGTAGTCTTTATCCATTATGCTCTCTGTAATCTCTTTATAGCATCACTGCCCCATCTAGACAACTATATGACTTTTTAGGCCGTTACATTAAGCCGGTTAATCTTTACATTCACACAACAGCATATTTTTTTCTTTTACCAGCTGTCCTTCCTGCATTTGGCAGCTTGTTACTTTTAGTCTCCATTATGTGTTTAACTTCACCCTATTTGTCTAATATTATGATTTGCTCTTCATTTGTAAAATGTGCCTCTGCTGACAGGAGACTTGTCCATGTTTGTGACTGGTTATATACCGTAAAACCACCCCTTTCACGTGAACATGCTCATAGCCAGATTAAGAAACCCTGGGTGGATTTACTGAATTGATAATCACCTTCATCAATGTAGTTTGTTAGTCAAGCCAGCTATAAAGAAGATACCCTGGGTGTGTTTCATAGTACAGGCCTCTGGTGATGTGGTATGGATTTTATTTTTAAGAAATATGCTTATGTGTGCGTCACTCACCGTTTCGGATTCTCTTCCTCCACAGGTACTTGGGGCTCAGATGTGACGGGAGCATTTGCGGTCACCTCCATTAATTCACTTCTCAAATGGACATGGACAAACAGAAACATGTCGGTTGTGTCCAAGACTGAAAGTTGTTATTTTACACAGTGTAAATGAATTTTCATTTACCTTGCAGCTTCTTCAACACTGCCCCAGTTCCAGGGTCCTCTCCCTCCTCTCTTTTCCTCAGGAGAGATACCTCTGCAATGCATGTTAGAAAAATCGAAAAATGCCTCATTATGAGAGGAAAAACCAACAGTACTTTCTTAAACTGGACTGCTACATGAAGAGAAAGGCTTACGTTCCGTTGTGGCGATCATACCCTCTCTTGCCCCTCTGGTTGAAGTTGTCAGAGTTCCTAGAGTATCCTCCTCCACTTCTTACTCCTCTCCTACCACTGATTCCCCCTCTGCCCCTGAGGTCAAGGTCTCCATTATAGGAAGGCCTAGGAATCAATAAAAATAAAATTGTGTTCATTCCTGTGATAGCTCCTCCATTTCAGAGTATTGCTCTTTAGTCAGCAGTTGCAGCTCTTATTTAAAAAAAAAAAAAAAAGAAAAGAGGGGGAAAATTGTGACATTACTTAAATCAAAGCCAATTACAGGATAATGGTGAACATAACATCTAACATTACCATTCATAAGTTGCTGCTCATACCAGACAAAGTAGCAGCAAAACCCCTAAAGTTGCCTCCATATAAAAGGACTTGCTCTTCACTCAAGAGTTGGGGTACAGAGACTTGCAGAGGCAGCACATAAAATATCTCTCCACAAAGAGCGTTGACTGTTTCTTGGCAACAACAGTTGCCTCTATTCTCATTGGTTGCACTTTGAAAGGTCAGCAGAAACCAAGTTCACAGTTTAAATAATTTGAACTTTGAGCGCAGCACTCTGTGGCTATTTCGAGCAGTGCACCACGCTAAGGCACGTCTGCCTAGTCAGACGGCACTGCTCTCTCCATAGGAAAACAATGGCACAGCCAACGCAGAGCGATTTTACCACTAATCATGTGTTACTCATGAACTTCTCGCTTTATTTAAGTGGAAGAAAGTGACATTTCTTCTTCCAAAAGTTTCAGTCTTACCTTACTTAGGGGAAGTGAGGATAAAAATTCCCCTCCTGCAGATTTGTGGGTGAAGGGAGTAAAAACATTTTACACTGAACATAATTTGAACACATCTTTTTCATTGGTGGTGTTATATAAACAGTATATGTGCAGAGAAACCACCATAGGATTTAAGTTTTAGCCTCGGCCTGTATGAGAACACATACTTTGAGGTGGAAAACTCTTGTGGATACTTCTCTTGGTTGGTACAATGCTCTCCAAAGGCAGCCCTCTTTGTGTCCCTCTGGGCTTCCTCTCTGCCATATCCCCTCTCGGTCACTGGTCCAAGACGTGCCTGCTGCAGCTGCTGCTGCTGCTGCTGCTTACGGACTAAGGACAGAAAGCGAGGTAATGATATATTCAGTTGTGTTATCTCACTTGCAAATCATGTGAAAATCTGAAATAACCAAATACCAAGTCAGGCATATCAAGTAAAACTGCCCTTGTTGGAATCAATACACTATAAAGCCCACATATTACAGCCTACAATACCACAAAATGTTGGTGTACAACACTGACTATAAAAACATTACCAGTGTACTGTATATGTACTGTATGTAAATTTATTTGATAGGAACAATATACATAGACTGAAAACAGCTGTCTGATACAAATATGAATGCATGTTCGTAGTGGATGCTAGTTTGCATCCAATCTACTATTCACTCTCTCAAACCTCCATCCTACAAACAGGAAATAATGCGCCTGATAATTTCAAATACATGATTTAAAAAGTTTTTAAAAAATGAATAACTGCACTTAACGTAACCCTTTTGTTGTTATTGTTTTTACAGCTTTTCACTGAACTGTAGATGGTTGGTTCTCATGTCAGGAATAAAAATCTGCATGAAACTGCAGGTTTGAATGTGCGAATAAATCAGGAGAGGCTTCAGATGACGGGTGGAAACCCAGCCTGACAGCATGACCGTGTGCTCAGCAGCCTCGCTGACTCTGCACCATCAGCAGCTGACAAAAGCCTAAGCAAGCTGGCCACTCTTGGCCGGGCTATCCAATCTAGAAATACTAGCAGCTACCAGAAACGTTTGGATTTGGAGTGCGTAACGATAACGCAGCCAAGCGGCTGACCTGGAGCTGGGTCTTGACCATCCGACGCAAAGGGGACGCGTCTGTCCTTCTGGGATTCCTTCTGACCCGCCTTTTTCTGCTTGCTCCTCTTCTCCTTATCTTCTTTCTTCTTCTTTTTCTCCCTCTCCTTCTCCATTTCCACTTTACTGATCAAGTCGAAGGGGTCGGCATCGTCATCCAGAAGATCCCCGTACCTGTTCGCAACAGCGCACCCAAACGCGTCCAAGAGCATTTTGGCCTGTGTACGATGAGATAAAGGCAGAGTTCAAACGCTCATTCCCTCCTCAAGATGAACACACATCTTGCAAATACCAAGCAGTCAAAATGAAACTAAAGAAAAGACCGTGATTGTGTCCAGCTACAACAGAGCAGGCTGCGGACGGTGAAACTTTGCCTCAGCGAACATCCAACAAATAGCCACAACAGTTTGTCGAGACTTTTAAATGTTTGCACGTGTGGAGACAAGGGGCACCACGCCCCGGCGCTCATCGATAGGCATTTACCAATCAATATTCATTACGTAGACCAGAGGAATGGCGACCAGGAACTGAAATCATATTTGAGTTTTATTTATTAAATGGACAAATGACTAAATAAGATTAGGATCTCCAGGCAGGCAGTCCCCTGCCTATAGGATTTTTTTAATTTTATTTTATTTTTTGTAGTTTCTAATTTACTGGGGGGTCAGTTGGACTTTTTAAAGATAAGCTGTTTTAGCCATTTATTGTTGAATAAATATTGTTTTTTAATTACTCCCTTTTTTTTAGCTTTTCCAGTTCCATATTTTTTCCTTTTATTTAATAAATTTGGTGAAAAAAATATGTTTCCCGCTCTTGAATGTGTGAATCTCTTTGTCAACACTCAAGTAATTGAGGCCCATTGAGTGTGGGTTTCTGTAGCAGCATCACAGTGGCCATTCTCTATACTGTGTTGGGTTACACCTTTTCTGATTTTGCTGTGTGACCGGGGAGATCACCGAGGTGGACTTCGTGCACCAGCAGACAGGCAGAATGCCCGAGGCAACAGCTCGGACCCTGACACTCTGGAAGAGGCTGCTGCCATCGAGTCCTGGAGGAGGACTATGGTATTGAGGAGGGTGTTGAAGACCTGTTCATCTTCAGTGGCAGCTCAAAAATATTGTAAATTAAGCTCAATATTAACAGTCATCACTGTCTGGACCCTTTCTATCAGTGTATAAACTAAATATAGAAAACAGCTGCTTTATGTTTAAGGTAATCTCCGAATGCCTTGATTTGTTCAATAAAAACAGACCTCCTGTGCCGAACTGTGGACTGTTGTCTCACACTGTGTCCTTGATTTTCTTCCACATTTAAAACGATAATCATGTGAGTCTGTTAATGCAGAGTGCTTACTTTCATTTTAAAAGGGGATGAGAGATCTTTGTCCTCCTAAACCCTGATCATGGTTCAACAGGTTAGTCTGGGGTCATGGAAACTTCATTCAGCAGCTCTGGGCTTTGACAGACTCTGAAAGGGAACAAGACCGATGTGGTCTACTAAGACCGATGTGATCTTATTCTCACTGTTTATAGTGTTGTAGTATACAGTCAGTCTGCAGGTTTCAGTCTGAGGAGACAAAACACTTGAACCATCTCTGTCATACAGGTTTGAGTACAAATGCATCACAATTTCCTTCTCTTACCAGTAACATTGACACATTAGACTACTTTAGCCCCATCTAGTGGTCAGATTAGAAAGTGCAAGTATATGATGTCAACCTACAGTCTCAATCATCTCACCCATGCACTATGTCTAGTCTATGGGCTCAGCATACAGGGAACTCCATTCAAATGTATACTAAGTCACCATTAATACATGTCTGGAGACACTTTTTTATTTAGCCATACTGTAGTTTGAAAGTTCAATTTATTACAAAAAAATCTGAAAAAAAGCTAAAATATTTCAAAATAAAACTATAATATATGAAAGTAAACATTAAATATAAAATTAAGGTATGTATAAAAGTATGTATAATTTAAAGTCTAAATGGAGGGTATTATTTTAAGGCATATTTTATGGCTATAATATTTTGCTAAGATATTAATCAAATAAATTATGTAAATTCCATCTGCGACAAAAACTGGGATTGTTACAAGTGAGTAATATCTGTCTGTCAATCTTTTTCAAAATGTTTTGAGAGGCTCTTCTTTAAATTAAATCAAAAAGAAGCAGCATGAAAACAATCTACAAACGCATGTTCAATAGTTTCACCTTCACATTTGCCAAAAGGTGTATCTGTTGTTAACACTTGTGCACATCTTGCGAACATTAACTTTAGCAAGGTAGTACCTGTGTACAGTCTTGAATAGAAATGTTATTGGTTTTATTTGGGATTAGATATTAATGAGGTATCAGAAATATAGTGTTCCATTGTTTTCTATTTAATATAGCCACCTATATTTTCATATGGGCATAATGCTGTGCTAGAAAGACACATTGTACAGTACAGTAGGATGTATTTGGATTGCCTTTTTAAGACAACAGTGAATGAGTGAGAGACAAAGAAAGACAGGCTAACATATCTCAAACAATGCCAGTGGACAAAAAATTGCAAATTGCTGGCATGAAAAATCCAGCATGTTGTGTGGAGACAGACTATACATTCATTTTATGCACACCCTTTTGAAAAACACCATATTGACTATTGTAATGTGGATACATAGACGAGAGAAATGCGGTTATATTAGTATTTTTCTCCCTAAATGTAACACACATTTTGAAATAACATGTAGTTTCTATTTCTTTTTGTCTCACACAGTACATCCTTTGTTCAAGTGTTTCCCCGCTAAAGTGATTACGTAACTTTGGCGCCTCTGGGCCACCGTTTCCTTCCCTTTAAATGGACTAAAAAATATAATAACATAAACAGACTCCCCAGCGCGGGAAAGAGCCATCTGCTCTTGCGCGATGTAAAATTAACCGCCCTTCGCTCTCATTGGCTCCTGCGCGCCCGGACGTGAGCGCTGCTCTCCCTCATTGGCCAATCTTGACGTTAACGTGCAAGAGCGCGCATCAGGTGTTTAAATCTCATTGGATAAAAACGTTCCGACCAATCCTCGCGCACAGAGCGCTCTTTGTTCTTCCTATTGGCCCACGGGCTCGCTGGGTGGACCTATAGGGCTGATACCATTGGTTACTTTTGACATGTCTGATCGGATCCCTGCAGCTGATTGGTCAGTCAACTGCTCAGGCGCGATTTTGCAACGCGGGACAACACTCCAGTGGGCGCACACAGGGCAGTGCAGACGACACGCTGCGAGTGCGACAAGAAGGAAACTTAGCATCATATTCATATAAAACTGTATCTTTTGCGGATACTTTGTAGCGAACAACGGATCCGGGCTTTTTCTATTCCTCTTTGGAAATGAAGGACATATTCACTCCAGACTGAAAAGGCGCTTATTTATGTCTCATTAATTTAAGAAAATATATATAACCAATTAGAGTCGACATTTTTACAGCTTTTGGTTGCTTTTGCCGGAGTTTTGACAACCATACGATGAGCGATAACAAGCACCCGCACGTTATTTTCTGCAACGACTCACCCAAAAGAGTGTTGGTGTCCGTTATTAAGACCACGCCGATCAAACCGAGGAAAGCGGAGGCCCTGACGCCGACAAGCCCCGGTTTCAGCGACTTCATGGTCTACCCGTGGAAGTGGGGGGAGAACGCCCACAATGTGACACTGAGCCCGGGCTCATTGAGCGGGGCTTCGTCACCTACCGGGACTCAGACGGCCAGGGAGGCGGACGCAGACCCTTCATCTGACCAGATGCGGGTAGGTTCAGCTTATACAGTAATAATTTAACATTAATATTACGGAGGGCAACCAAATGTGACAGGTAATGTTACACAGACCATTGTACTTGTAAAGTGAAAGGCAACACTGTAATACAGTTATAACATGTAACAACACTTTAAATGTAACTACTTATAATAACAGCAGCTTTGGGAAGAAAGTAGTGCATGCATGATGGGGTTTACATCCTGAGTCGTTATATAAGATTAATGCACATAACTGTTAATTTCTGGTTAAAATGGTAACATGATATGGCCGGGGACAGTCATTTAAAAAAATCGCCCGCGCATTAGGGTGTGACGGTGTGCCATGGTGGATTTTAAACCCCAGTTACTTCCTGATTCCGGAGCAGCTGCTCATGCATGACGTCTAGTCGCGCGCCAAAATGTAACCGGATGTGGCTGAATAATAATGTACAAACGTGCCTCCTGCTACAATGTAACACGTGAGCTCAGCTAAGGAAATTATGATTGATCTGATGTATTTTATGAAATGCAAAACGCTAGTATAACTACTGTGCACTGAAGATTTCTGTATTATAACAAATACAGATGCTTATGTGTAATAAGTGTTATGAACATGAGTATGAATATAAATATTTTGTACTCAGTCTGCCAAATTATGCTCTGCGTCTGCTTATAGCTGCTGTTCCACAGGAAAATGAGTACTTATGGTATTTAAGTGCTATAATAAGTACTTATGGTGCACCCTGTGATTTCTTGCTGTCAGGATGGCATCCGCAGAGGGCGTCCACGGGCTGACACTGTCCGGGAGCTCATAAGCGAAGGGGAGACTTCGTCCAGCCGCATTCGCTGTAACATCTGCAACCGAGTGTTTCCCAGAGAGAAGTCTCTACAGGCTCACAAGAGGACACACACAGGTGAGACGAACAGGCTTAGTGTCAAAAATACAGGTGCCTTGAGAAAAGCTGATTCATAATACCATTTCTTACACTATTAGAAGCAGGGAAGGTCATATAAACATCTGTCTAAGCAGATGTAACATTAACATGCTGGAGCATGAATGGGCACAGCTCTTCTTTGTCTGTGAAAGCAGAAAACAAATGACCTCCCAGCGCCTATTCTGAATTTTCAGGCTCACATTTGAAGGTAGCGCACTGTATTTGTGTATCGTATAAGCAGCACTGTGTAGTAATGACTGGACTGTTAAACATCTGTGAAAAATCTCCATCCCCCCCCCCCCCCCCCCCCCCTCAGGAGAGAGACCCTACCTGTGTGACTACCCAAATTGTGGGAAGGCGTTTGTCCAGAGTGGTCAGCTGAAGACGCACCAGCGGCTGCACACTGGGGAAAAACCCTTTGTCTGCTCGGAGAAAGGTGGGTTGAAATGTGGATTTTTAGAAAAGACCATGCTTGTGAGCTTAATGAAGTATTATAGTAATCTGCTGAACAACAGAGTCAAAGTTTTGTGTCCCGTCACTTGAGAAGCTTTTAGGTACTTTCCAGCAGCATGAAATATAACTCTTAATGCGGGTGACTGGAGCTTTTAACTGGCTGAGTTAAATATTTGAAGCATTTGGAAAGTACCTGATGAATGCAAAACCTACAGTGTAACTGTCTTCTGTAATATAATATGTATAAACTGAACATCACTGCTAGGGCTGCACACTTAATCAAAATTTTATCGAATTCGTAATATGCCCCTCAGCAATTTTCAAATCGCAGGAGACGCAGTATTTGTTAAATTAAATATCGTAGTGCTACAGAGATGTCCTGACCCACAGTTCATATTACAGACTTTAAATAAGATCTTTGTTTGGTACAGATCCCTTCAAAAACTCACACCATCATCCTTTTAATGTTGTGAATGAATGTTTTTCAATTGAGAATAATTATGTAAAAATGAATAATTTAATAATTATGTAAAAATGAATAATTTCCTCTAACATTGCAGATGATATTGCAATTGCAATATCAGTCAAAATAGTCACAATTAGTTTTTTTTTTCTTTCAAAATTGTTCAACACTAATCACTACCAAAATCTTTTGGTTAATAATAACAATGGTAAGATTTATTCACTGTTATTACTTTATTATAACAGTAGTAAACCACAAAAGGTCATGCATTATACATCTTAGCTATTCTACAATCTCAGAAAGGCATGGGCTGCGTTTAGTCATACCTGTTGCTCTCTCTGCAGGATGTGGCAATCGGTTCACACATGCCAACCGTCACTGTCCCAAGCATCCTTTCTCCCGCCTGAAGAGAGAGGAACCAAAGGAGGGCCAGGGGAAGGCTCAGTCTGTGGACAACAAGGCCGTGGCAGAGTGGCTGGCAAAGTAAGTGAGCACACAGGACAGGTGAACTGCTTTATAATGCATGCGCAATAGAACCTCTATTGTGGCTTTTCTGCTTACTTTGTGTTAAGACACTTCCCTCTCCTGGCAGGTACTGGCAAACTCGGGAGCAGCGTGCCCCCACAACCACCAAGGCGAAGCCACAGGGCAAGGCCAGAGCAGAGGACCAGGAGCAGCAGGATCCCATGGAGTATCTCCAGTCTGATGAAGAGAACGGGGAAGAGGAAGACACAGCGGAGGAAGAGAAGGGCAGCCAGGGGGGAGCCGCCAAGCGCCGCCTCCAGGAGCAACGAGAGCGTCTCCACGGGGCTCTGGCTCTCATCGAGCTGGCCAACAACCTGTCCGCCTGAACACCCACATACTTCTTGATCCTGGACTCCCATTCCCCGTCCCTCATACCTCCATCCCATCCCCACCTTCCTGCAGTATGTGCTGTAGCTAGAATGTGCTCAGAAATGCAGATCAAGGATTAGTTTAGTTTATTCTATAAAGTTGTGAAATCAGACTTTGAGAAAGAGCTGAATTGGCCTGAGATCAGTGTTACGCACAGCCTCATCTAGCCCCCCTCACACTCAGCACCTGGAAGGCACAAGCTAAAGCACCTTATTCTGCTTCCATTTTTATCCTTTTAGGCTGCTATAATTGTAGATCTGACTATATGAAGAATGTCTTTCTTTCTCCTGTCTTCTAAAGGCAAAGAAAGAGTACCTATTATGTTTTAATTTTGTTTTGTTTGCACTTTGATGGTAACGAGTTTTTTTTGAGTGTATCGTGAGTGTAACAGAGTGTGAATGAATGATGTATATGTGGATTAAGCTCAGATGGACAGAGTGATACAGGGTGTGGTCAAACATAGGAAATGTTAAGTTGCTTTCCAACTTTTGGTTGGCCTCTCATCATACTCCCAGGTTTCATCTCCGGCACTGGAAAGCACAATTTCACTGCCATGATAACGACCGACAACAGTGGTGGTAGAAATGGACTGAGAAACGTTCAGGTTGTTTAAGTCTCACCACAGCACGCTTCACGATGTGTGTGTAGGTGGACTGATCGAGACTGAACAAGTATGTGAGTGAGAGGTGATCATTGCAAGCCTAATCCAGAGGTCTGGCTTGGCACAAGCTATTCAAAAAATCCAAACTTTGACAGCTTTACCACTTATCATACACACAATAGTAGCCGTATGACATTACCAGAGGCGCACAGGAAAAGATCACCTCGAGCCGACTGCACAGATTTAGTTACGTAATCTGCAACATTTAAAGGTCTAGAGCGCCTTTTCTGACATGCCATATTTCCACTTTAAACAGTTGTTTTCCTCATAGATACAAGAGAGCTGCAGACCTGAAGTTGTTTTCCAACCAGATGGGAGATATATTACAATGGATGATGTCTGCCGCCTTTTATATTAAAAGGTGGCCGACCAGTTACAATAACAGGCATAGCATCATCGTAGTGTGTGGTGCATCTATGTCATCTCATTTCAAAAGGTTAAATTATGATATTTATTTCGCAAAATATGTTCTTTTTATGGCTAACATTTTGTTCAACTTTGACAGCCCTGGAATCTTCACACGTGAAGGGAAATATTATGACACCAGCAAAAGTCTGCAAAGTTATAAAAAAAAATCCATTTAGGATATGTCACATAAATGTAGACACCCCATTGATTTTTATTTAGCACTTAAACACCTCTTATTAAGTCTTGGATTAAGCTTGCAATGCACTGAAGATTAGATTTGTCATACATGTCCATGAAAATGGCACTTGTTTTTGATGAACTGATTTTTGTAGTGCTGGGTGTTTTTTTCCTTTCTTTTTATTATTATTAATATTATTTTTTTGAAACACTACATCCTTCAACACTGTATGAAGCCTCTCATAACTGCCCTGTCTGGTTGTTTTTTGGAAACCTGCACCAACAACCTGTCACTCTAGCTATGAAGTTTGAATCTGTTTGATTTACAAATCACCCTTGTGGATTTACAGTGAAACTGGAAGGCAAGTGAATAGTTGATAATCAAAACACCAAATGATTTATTTGTACCCAATTATAGTATATTTTGAAACATTTCTAACCCTTAGTCTATTTTGTGGTTTGAGAAGATTATGGCATTTAATATATATACACATTGTGTTTGTTAGAATATTGAGTGTACACAATTTACAGAGCTTTGAAGGTGAATTTTAGTTACAGTTTTCCCTCCGCTAACATCCTCCAACAGTTTTCATGTTTGTGACATGTATAGAGTGCTTGCTTGGTAGACATTTTATTACACATTTTAAAAGATTTCTCTGACAGGTTGTCCACACTGTTGTATCATTGTTGGTTTTCAATAAACATTCACTGAACCTGACCCAGAATTTGAACGTCCCGTCAATTTATTCAGTCATGATTTAATAGTGAAATTAAATACTTAGCATCAGTAATGTATCCATGGAAATCGGTTCATTCATTTTAAATAAAGAATAGATAAATGTTTAGAAGCTATGTTATGCTCCAATATGGAGCATGCCATATTTCCACTTGAACAGCCGTTTTCCTCATAGATACAAGAAACCTGCAGACCTCAAGTTGTTTTCCAACCAGATGGAGGATATATTATAAAGGATGACGTCAGTCATTTTCTATATTAAAAGGTGGCTGATCAGTTACGATAATGGGCACAGCATCTCAGTAGTGTGTGGTGCATCTACAGTATGTCATTTCATTTAAAAAGGTTAAATTATGATATTTATTCTTGCTTATTTTTTTATGGCTAACATTTTGTCCAACCTTGATAACCCTGCACTCTTTTGACATGTGAAGAGAAACATGACGCCAGCAAAAAGCTGCCAAGTTTTAAAAACATAAAACCCATTTAGGATATATCACGTTAATTTAGACACTCCATTAGTTTTTATTTAGCACTTAAACACCTCTTATTTAGTCTTGGATTAAGCTTGAAATGCCCTGAAGATTAGATCTGTTGATCTGTCTTTTTTTTTTTTTTTTAATTTTTATAAACACTACATCCTTCAACACTGTATGAAGCCTCTCATAACCCCCCCCCCCAACAACCTGTCACTCTAGCTATGAAGTTTGAATCTGATTGATTTACAAATTACCCTTGTGGATTTACAGTGAAACTGGAAGGCAAGTGAACAGTTTATATCAAAACACCAAGTGATTTATATGTACCCAAAGATAGTATATTTTGAAGTATTTCTAACCCTTAGTCTGTTTTGTGCTTTGAGCAGATTATGGCATTTAATGTACAGTATAGACTGTACATACACAGTGTTTGTTAGGATACTGAGAGAGCTTTCCCCCTCTGCTAACAGAGTTTTCATGTTTGTGACATGTATAGAGTGCTTGCTTGGTAGACATTTTATTACACATTTTAAAAGGTAAGATTTCTCTGACAGGTTGTCCACACTGTTTTATCGTTGTAGGTTTTCAATAAACAGTCACTGAACCTGACCCAAATTTGAACTTCTTATCAATTTATTATGATTTAGTAGTGAAATTAAATAGACAGCATTGCTTTTAAATAATCAGAAAAAAATAAAGGTTTAAAAGCAATACCATGCTCCAGTATGGAGCAGAACAACACCACCAAGTGGGGAATATTAAAACTTTGTCCATTTAGCTTGCAGAGCGCTTCCCTGTTGAATCTTCTGTGACATGAACCTTCAGCTCTTGCATGCCTTCTGCGTAATTTCCAGATGATTTGTGGTTAAAGGTGACATATGAGTACACTAGTCCACCTGACATGCTGCAGAGCAAAACATACAAGCAGTGATTTGTAAGGCCATGGGAAACAAGTGTTGCTGCTGCTCAGCTGTTACTCAAAGTGACCAACAATGTGTGTACCAAGACGATAAGCTTTATTGTAGTTCATAGATGCCTGTTATAACATAAACAACAGGTTTATTTGACTTTTACTTGAGTACATCCTTGCTTTGTTCTGGTTTGAAATTTGGCTTGGAAATGGACTTTAATATCACAATGATGCTTATAAAACTAGAAAGGTAAACATACTAAGAAATGTTGATTTATTAAAGTTGTAGCGAGCAGAAATGGAGCAAATATGATAAAAGTAAAATCTCTTTTATAAAATGGTCACTATATCCTGACAGAAGTGCATGAGACAGGTAATCTGATAGAAATCATGTGCCTCTGTGTCCTCCGGTGCTTCTAATGGCGTCTGCAGGATTTCACAGATTGGAAGAAAACAAGCTGTTAGAGCTGATCTGGAGTCTGCTATAGAGCTGCCCATTTTAAGAGCCAGCTGTTAATCACTCGCATATGAATCAATATTCTGTGACTGTAATGCCTATTTCTCACCTCAGATGTTTTCAGAAACATCATGTAGTGCCCTGTTTACACTGTAAAATGTGAAAGTTTGTGACTGTTTTGTTGAATGAAATTTATCAAATCAGGATAAACGCCTTGAGATGCAGCATCTTGTTTTCAAGGAGGTCCCGAACAAACACTCACAAAACAAATGGAAAACAGAACAGTAGAAGACAGTTTTATATAACAAAACAGCAACACAACAACCAACACAGAAAACAAAATACTTTAAAATAAACAAAATGACAGGGAACAAATGTTTAAGGTAACTATTGTTATTATTAAAACAAACAGCTAAAACAAAACTGTAATGGAAAATATGACTTCTTACCAAATGCTGAGGCCTAGAAAGTTGATCCAAGAGAACAGGTAGTCTCCACCCACAAAGATGCCAACATAGGCTACTGCCACATTCTTAAGAAAATGTCAATATTTATGCAAGTTAGTGATGATCTTGTCTGCAGGAGGTGGACAGAAAAATGAGACCCATCGTTACCTCCATCAAGGAGGTCGTTTCAGATCTGTATGGTTTTCTGTCTGTTACTTAGCAGAACATCTCAAAAACTAAAGTGGAAAGTTAAGCCATCACTATCGGCTGAAAAACAACTGACTAGTTTTTGGTGCAGATTTAGAAACAGAATTCTTAGCATTGCAAAGATTGGCCATTTTGAACATGAACAAATGTTTTATTATTGTTAACTATGAGTAATGTGATGTAGAAATCAGATCTTCCAACAGGTTAAAAAATGAACGTAATGAATTCGGAGAGTTGGGCGACCTTAGCAGAGGAATGAACTGTACTTCCTGTGCTTTCTGGTCTAAACATGTTGTTCTTATCAGCGTGTTCTTACCTTTATTGCCCCCACTACTGTTGTAGTAAGTGCTGAGTTATAATAGCTGCACAGGACTATGGAGTACATTAGCACAAACCTGAAAAACAGAGCTGAGCATCAGAGGCAGTAATGTAAGCACTATGGAGGAATAAACTTCTGTTTGTTTTTGGAGTTGCCACAGAGGTGTGGTGGTAATTTAGTAGTTTGAACTGACATACCCCATGAAGCAGGACATGAGGAAACAAAAAATAAAAGTGGCCTCAACCCAGTCCTCAAATGTGACTGCCTGTGGATCAAAACATACAGGTTGGTCAGGCAGGAAAAAGCATACCGTTTTGGTAACAAACACCCAGAAAGAACACACTGAATCACTGTGTATTATATGTACCTTGTGTAAATCTCCAGTAAATGCACTTGCCAAGAGAGTGGGGATAACAATGATTAGTGCATTGTAAAATAAGACACCATACTTCCCAAGGCCCTGAACAAAAAAGAGGAAAGTATTAGACACTGGCTTGGGAACAAACAGCAAACCTAAAACAGTCACTTTTACTGCATGTTAACACTTGGCAAAAATGTGTGTGTGTGTTTTTTTTTTTTCCATTTCTTTATGGCTGTTGAGAGTATTTTTGGAGTGATAAAGAGATATCTTGTAAAAACCTTTGAGTCTAATATGTCAACAAAATGAAACAAGAGTTCTGAACCTGGCTTTACTCAATCTGGAAATATGCTAATTAGCACATATTTAATAAGATAATGCCTCATTTGCATAAACATACAATTTCAGAAAACTAGTAATACAAAAATAACTGCCTTAATGTCAGTAATCAACTGGGGAAGTGTCATGGTGGTATCTATTAGTTACTTTTTTTTACCCTTTTCATCTGTAGTGTCCCCTTAAACTGAGATTACATACTATGTGCAATACACATTTTAGTGGAGCTGCTCTAACAAACTCCAGCGGTCTTGTGCATCACAGTGTTATTACAATATAAATTTTGTCTTGCAAAAAGGATATGCATCTGAGGGTGACATGACGTGGTGTAATATTTAATGTGAGGGTAAAAACCACCATTCAAAGAATTTGTGAAAGCACATAAAAGTGGTAATGTCAGATAGTCCTGCTTAACAAACTAATATCCAACCAGGATTTTGACTCTGACACGCAGTAAACATTTGATACACACTTTGATACGGGCCGAATGAATGAGGACATAAAACAGCATGTCTGGCTCTCTAAGAGGCAGAAGAAAGCGAGAAACTCAGGGTTAGTTAAAGGTGCCATTTACTAGAAAGTAATATTTCCATGTCTTTTTTTTATTATTATGAAGCTGGTCTAGGTGCTATATAAATACTGTGAAAGTATCACAATGCTCAACCCACAGAGAAATGCACCCAACCCAGAAACTGTGTCTTTAAAGTTCCAGTGAAACATATAGTATAATAACAAGAGATAAATGAATAATTAACACAGGATTAAAACTGGGGAAGTGTATTTTTCATTTCAGTGGGCTGTCAGGACCATAAGGTTGTGATGTTACAACTATACAGGCTCTGAGTAGCTGACACACCCAGTGGGACCCCAGCTGCTGTGGCACTGTAAAACGGAGCATGAATCAAACAGGGGTGACAAAGAGTGAATACTGGTACTGTATATTCAGACAGTACGAAGAAATTAATGTGTTTTTCTTTCACATTAAAGCATGTAAGCGTGTTCTCGTACAAGCCCAAAATATGAACCTGAAAATGAGCTTGATATGAATACAGCAGACATTGTGACATGATATGACATGAACGTCAGCAGTAATATCCAACATAATTGTGAATTCCTGAACATCTTATTAACATAATAATATAAGGTTATTGTACTGGGGACCGGGCAACAGCGTGGTACAGAGTTTCAGAGAGAAACACCGACGCATCTCTGACAGTATCATAACAATGCACTTTGCCTGCCTAGACTGACAGTCTGTAGACCATGTAGACTATAGATAAGATATATTTAGTACTGACAGAATACAGTAGAGCAAAGAGACTGTTTTCATGCTGCGAGGTAGACAAGCGCTCGCCTGTCTGCTCACATGTGGAGCGCAGTGAGAGCCTGCAGATCCCAGCAGGAGGTCCATTGAGTAGGCGGTCCTTAATGTGGCCCAGGACACATTCGCGTACACACTGCTAAAAGAAAGTGGTCATATGTGGCCCAGACCTCCTCTGAATTTGGTCTGAGTGATCGGATATTGAGTGCGTTCACGCCTGTGCTTAGAACCGTCCACTTGTGATCCGATCACTGAGGACTGATGTTAATACCAGGTCTGAACAGGGCCAGGGTTTAGGTTCATAGAATCCGCTACCACGATAACAGTCTTAAGTTTTCTCTAAACCTGCTTTCTGAACAGGGCTCTGTATCCTGTTTGCTTAAAGGGTGGATTAACAAAACCAAAGCCATCACCACTGTTCACACCCTACAATGCTGAAGTTGTAAATCTAATCAAACCCCTTGTTTCCCAGCAAAGATCTTAGGTGTATGTAAGCAATCAAAACAAGTTCAACGCCATTGCTTCTTTGGCAGGACAACTGTACAGTAACATAATCTTCAATAACCTCAGAATCAGTCCGTCCATTTTCGGTAATAAATAAAGCAGTTAACCACACCTTCACAGACATTCAGCTGCTGTGAAACTACCAATAAAATGCAGTACAAATAGTCTCCATTTGTACAGAAGAATGTTACCTCAGTGCCAAGTTTCTTCTTGGTGTACACACTGCTAGCAGCAGTGAAGGCATCGTTGAGCAGGATGAATGTATAGCCCTCCATGTTGAAGGCCAGGTCAGAACTAGAGGAGGGGAAAACATGGAGGGAAAGCACAGGCGTTCGGTTCTTAAGTGATCTATAAACACAATGGCACTTCACTTCATTTACCTTAAAATGCCATACCTTGCAGCGACCATGGCACCAAGGACTATGGCCACAACACTGTACACAAGGCGTTTGGGGAATGTTTTTCTGAAAGAAGGAAAACTGCTGATAAACTGATTATAAATCTTTCCATGAAATGTTTGTTTTTATGTCCCCAGTGTTTTCCTTATAGATGATCTCTGGAAATTGATAACTTATGATGAGATTTTGGGTCATAATTCTGCAACATATAAAACAGAGATATGTGTTACCTTAGAATATAAACTTCCAAGATCATTGTCATCAATATGGTGAATTTCCGTAATACTGTGAACATGGGTAAACTGTAAAAGACAACATGTTGTTGAGAAGGCCACATGAATGAGCACTGTGAAACTTAAGGACTAAAATCTACTGTACTTAATTAAATAAAAGACAAACTGGTAAAACCTGAGTTTTTTGGTGCTTGCCAGTCCTGTTATATGATTCCCAACATACAGCAAAGGAAGTGGGAAAATCTGGCGGGAAAATAAAGGTGTATGATATTTTTTGAAAACAGAGAGCAATTAAATGAAGATGAACGATGAAGAGTATGTTTTTGGAAAATGAGAAATGCTTACTTTTAAGAAAATGCTTCTGTCAAAATCTTGAAACTGGACTGTTTTTCTCATTTTGGCAGCATAAAGCACAACCAGAGTGGTGATCATCTGAAAAGACAAAGGTGACCATGTAATGTGTCAGTGTATGACACACACACACACACACACACACACACACACACACACACACACACACACACACACACAAACATATACACACACACCTCAACAGTTTATTAGGGGTGTAAAAACAGGAACATATGTACAATGAATGAACAATATAATGTTTTGCGATACTGTATTGATTCTTAATATATATGTTATATTAATTAATTATTAATATATACATTAATAGTGTACATGCAAAGATTAACTCAGTCAGTACTTTATTTCTCTCAAAGTAGTACTATGATGTTGGATGTAGAGCTGCAACTATTAATCGATTAGTTGTGAACTATTAAATTAATCACTAATTATTTTGATAAACCCTTTGAGTAATTTTTCAAGAAAAAAAGGTCAAGATTGTCAGATTCCAGCTTCTTAAATGTGAATATTTTCTGGTTTCTTTACTCCTCTATGACAGTAAACTGAATATCTTTAAGTTGTGGGCAAAACAAGACATTTGAGGACGTTGTCTTTGGGAAATGCTGATCCACATTCTTCACAATTTTCTGACATTTTTTTTAGACCAAACGACTAATTAATGAATTAACTGAGAAAATAATCAACAGATTAATAAATGATCAAAATAATCGTTAGTTGCAGGATTAGGTGGATGTTAACAGGGACTGTGAGGAATGCAAATGCGGATCCCACTGTTGTGACTGCATGAAAAAGTAAACTATATACTTGGATTTAAAAAAAAAATACATTGAATCGTAAGCCCTGTATTGTGACACACATCATATCGCCAGATTACTGCCAGTACACAGCCCTTCAGCTTACCTGACCAATTCCCAGACACATATAGGAGGGAAACCTGCAATGAATAAAGAGTGTGACTCCAAAATGACCAATTCACTGTCATTCTGAGCTTCCTCTGTGTATAAATATAATAAAGACATTTACTCAAGTACTGTGATTAACTACAACTGTGTACAATTGTTGATCATACCCCCATTTACTAGTTTGTATATTCATAATCAAGTTACAGATTAAGGCTACAGGTTTTCACAAGCTACCCAGCAGATACAGTATTGAAAACAGTTAAATTACTTAATTATTGATCCAGTGTTAAAGTGACATAAACATGCATAAACAATCAGAATCCAGTAATAACACTATTCTGCAGTAAGCTGACTCAGGCTGCTTTAAGATGATGTCAGTGATACAACTACTACTGTGATATTACTACTTTAAGCAGGTTTCTTCCTCCTCCACCTGGATGACGGTACGTAACGTTACCTGTAGCTCGTCAGCACGGTTTTATTCACCACCGTTATAAGAAATGAGCTGCCGGCGTAAAACACAGCAGAGGAAAACTTGAGCAGTCGGGAGTGTTCATCGGTTTCTTCACAGGCGTTGGCAGACATCCTGTTATACCGTAAAGAGAAAGTCACCTGCTCGACTTTCAGGGAGGTTTCACTAAGGCGAAGTGATCGCTGGTTTGGTGGGAGGTCCGTGGGCGCTGGGAGGTCCGTGGGCGCTGGGAGGTCCTATCTAAGGAACCTGGCTGCAGGTATGGAGGACCACAAGCGTCACGAAAATAATAATAAAGCATTTGTTTGATTCATTACTAACTGTGCAGTGATTTGTTTTCGTTTCCAACATTAATGGAGTTATTGTTTTACACTTTAATGGCCAACAAAGCGAAGAATTATAAAAAATAATTTACAAATGAAATATTAACCCATTAATGAATATATGCAAGACATCAAATGACATTGACAGCTGGAAGTGATTTAAAAAAAGGATTTTTTTTAATCAATTTGTTGTCTGTGACTTAAATAAAAGTATTAGCATCATATAGGCCTACTCAAAGTATCAGCAGTAAAGTACTCATTATGCACAATGGCCCATTTCAGAATCATATACATTATACTATCCATCCATCCATCCATCCATCATCAACCGCTAGAGGAACCCAAATGAATATGACCTCACTCCTTGTGTCTTTATTTTTATCCCGTGTAGGGACCATCCATCCATCCTCGTCAACCGCTTATCCCATTAGGGGGGGGGGGGAGGCTGGAGCCGATCCCAGCTGGCATAGGGCGAAGGCGGGGTTCACCCTGGACAGGTCGCCAGTCCATCGCAGGGCACATAGAGACAGACAACATATAGACAGACAACCATTCACGCTCACATTCACACCTACGGGCAATTTAGAGTAATCAATTAACCTAAACAGCATGTCTTTGGATGGTGGGAGGAAGCCGGAGTACCCGGAGAAAACCCACGCTTACACGGGGAGAACATGCAAACTCCACACAGAAGAGTCACAAGCCTGTAAACCCTCTTGCTGTGAGGCGACAGCGCTAACCACTACACCACCATGCAGCCCCCTGAGAGAAAACAGAAATACTAAAATATAGTAGCAAACAAATACAAACTTATGTCCAGTTTTGATAGACTGTATAATAAAGCCATGTTCCGCCAATATTCTGCAGTTGTCTTTGATTGATTGTATATCTTAGCAATAAACTACAAGCAGAACCTGTGATATATGTTTCTGTCACGTTATGTTCTTGTTAATATGTATGTACCACAGTGATGACAGTGACATACAACCACCCTCAAAAACATCCAAACTAAGTAGCCTATATGTGCACCATACAGCATTGTGGCCAAGTATGTCAGGATTTGTCTGTTCAGCACGTCATACAACAGTCTCCATTCTTTTAATCTCCAAAGATAAACAGAGGAGCAACAAGACTTAAGACAGAAACTAAACATCTGACACATTACTGTATTAAGAACAGTGCTGAAGTAGAATAGACATTTTCTTAATTTAATGACAGCAGTACATTCCTGCTCAGCTTTAGATTGAAGTACTTTCTGATAGTCATGCCTAGTTAAACATTGTTAGACAATCGTCATCACCCTCCAGGAGGCTCTTGTCTAGCAGCCAGTTTCACATGAAGTCATGTTTCATGTGAAACTGTCTGCTAGAGTATGCTGCACCCATAAATTGCTGTTTGGAGGACAAACTGCCTTTTATGCTGCTGTCAATTAATCTGTCTGGAAATAAAAGTCATTCTGAGATGTTACATTTTGTCAGGTCATCCAGAGCCTAGGTCATGTTTTATTTTTCTGTTGTCACATTCTTTATTTCCATTTCCTGTTTTATTTTGACATTACTAACCTCTCTCTTGTTCCTTATCACTGCACTTCCTGCCCGCGTGTGTCTCCACGCCCCCTGACCTACTTTTCACCTGTCTCCTTGATCACTTCCCCTCTAGCATATAATGTGTGTCCTCCCTTCCTCATGTTGCCAGTTTGTATTTGATCCTAATGGTGATTGTAGTTCTGTTGTTTTTTCCTCATGCTTGCCTCTCTGTGTTTTTTGACCCTTCCTTTTGCCTACTGATTTTTGGATCTGGTTGCCTGTCTGACTGCCTGCTCGTGTACCGAACCTTGCCAAGTAAAGATTGTGTTGAACTTTTACCCTTCCTGAATCTGAGTCGTGCATTAAGAGTCCAGTGCCTCTCTGAACCAGACGTTACACGTTTGTTGAGACAAATGCTGAAATTTAAACATCTTGTATATATCATACTTTGCTAATATGTGCTGATTACAATTAATCTTTTAACAGGCGTTTATCGAGTCGCTTGCCATAACAAGTTGTCTGACAGACATGATGTGCTTTGCCATATGCAGAGGGCACTAGTCCTGTCTCTGTATCAGGATTTTTATTAATGTATAGGCTACACATGGATGTGCACATTAGAGTTAATACTGTTTAAATTGGGGTCCACAATTAAAAAAAAAAACTTGTTGTGGGCCTTGTAAAACACACATTTCAGCCCCCTGTTACCACCCAAATCATTTTCATGCAGTCTTTAAGTGATATGTTAACACACTGACTGTTTACATTGATTCTTGTAAACTGTGGGATATACATACTAAATGTCACCACCCACAAACAGGCTACAAGTAGCGTGTAAGTTCGGAACAAATATTCAAGTATGAGCATTTCACTTGTTACTGTTTATGTAACTGTATATAAAATCGGCACTTTTGAACCTGATGTGTCCTGATTTGAAGTTGCTCAGCCATAAGTTAGCTAATGAAAAATGAGTAGACAAGATGGGCAGAAACAGAGTGTGGGATAAAAGAAGTGGTTTGTGTATATTATTTTAGACTCTTTCTGAGTACTATTATTCACATACTGACAGACACTTTGAGATTGTAATTAAAAGGGTACACAATTGGTTTCATTCATGCTGCCTTTGCCAATTGCCTACAGAATAATACTTTAATACAACTTGAAGTTGTCATTGCAAAGAGCACACAAAGAGAGACGAAGTCAATATTGCTGAATGAGTGTAGACACCACAATGCATGGCAGCATAATATCCCGTGTTAACAGCAAATCAGTAAATAGTCTCATGACCGGAAATGTGTTTTCAAAAGGAATTCAACCCTAAAAGGCAGAACGGCTATAACCACATCATGTGAATACCACAGTAGGCGTAAACTAAACAGATCAAGCCTACACAACACAATCTGGTTACAACTGCTAATGCAGATACCTTAGTGAATAAAGAGCATCATTTCACACCTTTTTGCACTGTTGCACACAGAGTGTAACTGAGCTTCAGTCATGTATTGTTGCTGGCTCAGATTTTACTGAATGACACATTGATGATGCCTGATATCGCACACAACAATCAATTTTAAAATGTTCTCTGTTTCCCACAGAACATGAATGAATAGAAATGTTGGTGATGGATTTGAAGTGACTTCAAATTAAGGAAATAAATAAAAGTGCCGAGTGAGATTTCCGGACATTAGGAATTTACATATAGACAGACATGCAATGTGGATCAAAGTATCCAATAATACACAGTATAAGTTCTGCAGTGGTAGTTTTTAGCCATAGTGGTGAGATATGCAGAAGGACCTAAGTGTAAATACTCTCAGGTCATACACCATTTCGATGGCTTTAGAATGGGTTGAACAAAACAAAACAAAGCCCTGGTCTGCAGTGACTCTGTGCTCTCTGCTCTGAGCCAGGTGCATCCAGTAATTGTCTGGATTTACTTTACAAAGTCATGTCAATACACATGGGCTGCACGGTGGTGCAGTGGTTATCGCTGTTGCCTCACAGCAAGAGGGTCGCACGTTCGACTCCGGCTTGGGACTCTTCTGTGTGGAGTTTGCATGTTCTCCCCGTGTAAGCGTGGGTTCTCTCGGGGTACGCCGGCTTCCTCCCACAGTCCAAAGACATGGTTAATTGGTTAATAGGTTAATTGATGACTCTAAATTGCCCGTAGGTGTGGATGTGAGCATGAATGGTTGTCTGTCTATATGTTGTCTGTCTCTATGTGCCCTGCGATGGACTGGCGACCTGTCCAGGGTGAACCCTGCCTTCGCCCTATGCCAGCTGGGATCGGCTCCAGCCTCCCCGCGACCCCTAATGGGATAAGCGGTTGACGATGGATGGATGGATGGTCAATACATATAAAAATAAAGACACAAGGAGCTGAGGTCATATTCATTTGGGTTCCTGCTCATACAGGCATTCTGGGTAATGAAAGAGTGGACAAACTAGCCAAACAAGCTATTGAAAAAAAAAAACACTGAAACACATTTTAATCTTTCAAAATTAGAAGGTAGAAGGAAAGGCCCATTATTTGTATTGAAGTAAATCATTAAAGAGTGGCAGCAGCACTTTGATCAGGAGGTAAGAGGAAGATATTTATTCCATTCAAAAGAGAGTCGGCATTGTGAGAAATAGGGATGGAAACAGAAGAGAGAAGACAATCATGACAGGTTAAGAATAGCACACAGTCATCTGAACAGCACACACTATAGGAAAGCGTCCAACCGTTTTTTTTTTAATGTGATCACTGTCAAAAGGACTATGAGAAACTGTAACCTAGAGCAGGTGCTTGTTAGTTGCAGGAAACACTACATGTGAATCAAGTTTCAAGCAAGTCCATAGTTAAAACTGCAGTGGATAGAAATGGAGCAAATGTGATAAAAAAATCTATTTCTCTAAAATAGTCATCCTGACAGTATAGTGCATGAGACAGGTAATCTGAAAAAAATCATGCTCCTCTGTGTCCGCTGGTGCTCCTAATGGCATCTGCAGGATTTCACAGACCGGAGGAAAACAACCAGTCAGAGCTGATCTGGAGTCTGCTGTCCAGCTGCCGTCTATGTCAATCAGTTACGAAATCTGACCAAAATAGTCAAATACTTTCAGAATCATTTTGTAGTACACTGTATGGTTTAGCTGTAAAATGACAAAGTTTGTGACCTGACAGCCAGAGCACAGCCAATAGGAATGCTCAATAGGAACGCTCTCTCTGAAATTAACTGTGATTGTTAAGTCTTCTGTGACAGGCTAGATCTTTTAAAGCCTGAAAACAGAACCCAGAACCAGGAGGAGGTGCATTAGTCTAATTATCAGACCATTTGAATTACCAGATGTGAAACAGCTTCATAATGTACCATATGTTTATTTTATTTTATTTTTTATAATTACACAAAATGGAGGTTGTACTTTATTTGGACTGGGAGAACATCTAAACTCCAGGATATGTGAAGTTCAGCGTTCTTTCTCCATTTATTCTTCTGTGGTCCCTACTATAAATTGCCTTTGCCCCTTCCCCTTTCCCCTTTTGTACAATTATCCTGTGGGAGAGGTGGGTGCCATTTGTTTTGGCTGATTATCCATCTCATTATTTATCGTACTGTTTTGTTTATAATTTTGGTTCCTACCATGTTATAATGTCTGTTCCAACCTGTCATTATATTGTTTTCAACAAACTGGCACTTAAAAATAGTTGGTTTAAGAGTAAACGCCGCTCGCTGTAGAGGGGGCAGTAGATTTCACATGGAGGTTCCCTGTGTGTTTAGGGAGGTTTCTCAATATGTTTATCAAAGAATAAACAGAGGACAGATCCACGGTGTCTTTACTGTCTAACCAACACAACGCAGAAGTCCACCGATCACATATGCTGAAAGGTTACTTTTTGCCCAATGATGCCAAAAACATATTGCTGAGTGAAGCTTTATGGCAAGTCAAGTCACTTTTAAATTAAACGTGATGGGGAGGGCATTTTTTTAACTGAACACAAGTCATTTGAGCCACCAGGTTACAGGTCTTTAACTACAAGTCGAGACTCAAGTTATTTTCCATCAAATCAAGTTGTCAAAATAGTGAATCGAGTCCACAGCTTTGAAAAATAAGTGCTAGAGAGAAAGAACATAAACGGAAAAAGTAAGATTTGAGCTAACAGGAGCAGGAGTAAAGATCAAATGTGTGTGATGGATATGAACAAGACAGAAGATGCGTGCTTGGTCAGCTTACTCAGTAAACACATGCAGTGTTTGGCGGTACCTACGTCAGAGTTTAGAGTTTACTACTGTTGCCTGGCAGCCTACTTTAATTTCCGGTGCCACTCGTTGACTTCTTGTTTATCTACAGAATATTTTGTTTGTATATTGCCATGAACAAGGCGCTGAGCATAAACCTTAAAGGGTCAGGACCGATGAGGAAAATCTGACACACTTGACATTGTACAGAAGATGGCAGTAGTGCAACATTAAGAGTACAAGCTATTAAAACCCTGAAAAATAAGGGTATGACGCGTGGATGTAAGAGGGGATTATGAAAATAGAAGAGTGGTCATATAAATGGGGATTTAAATTCTCAGTTGATAAATTAAAAACAATGGTCTTTCCAAAGAGAAGAACTGGTCATGAGATAAAGTTAAAATTATATAATGAGGTATTGGAGAGAGTAAAGCACTTTAAATTTCAAGGGTTATGGTTTGATGAAAAACATACTAGGGCTGTACAGAAATTAGCTGACAAATGTAAAACAGTTCTGAATGTAATGAGATGTTTAGTTAGAAGTGAATAGGGGGCAGATAGAAGTACTTTGAAGGCCATATATAGTGTATTATGGTAGTGTAGTATATACAATACAATACAATACAATACAACTTTATTTATAAAGCGTGTTGACCAAAGTGCTGTACACATTTACAATACAATTAAAATTCAAAAAAGAATTAAGACAAAGTAAAACACATAAAACAGTTAAAGACAAACCTCTCAAACTGAGTTAAAAGGGTAAAAGCAATACAACAAAGTAAAATAAGATAAAATAAGATTAAAAAAAAAGCATCACCATGCTACTGGGTATTAAAAGCCATCCTAAATAAGCAGGTTTTTAGCCTGGATTTGAAGAGGCCCAGGTCAGAGAGGAGATGCATTTCGACGGGGAGCTTATCCCAGAGTCTGGGAGCAGCAGCAGAAAAGGCTCGGTCACCCCGGTGTTTGTGCTTTGACCCGGGCACTTCCAGCAACCTCAGAGCTCTACCAGGATTGCAGACTATTAAAAGCTCAGATAAATAGGATGGGGCGAGGCCGTTAAGAGTTTTCAAAAACAAACAATAAAAAGGATCAGCAGCAAACACATCTCTGAAAAAGTTGGACACCATACAATATCAGGCCCTGACGTTATGTACAGGAACACTATTATTAGACCACCATTAGACATGAGAAGGACACCTGATGCTGATCACCCACAAGTGCAAATATTAGATGAGAGGAAGGGTGAGGAAAAGGAGGAAGGAGGAAGATGAAGAAAAGGAAGAGGAAGATAAATCCACCATTTCACTGTGACTGAACACCTCATGCCAGGCAAAATGTCTACTGTACAACCAGAGGAAACATTGCAGGATGTGGAGACAAAAACGCTTGGCTAGACAGAAAATAAACAGACTGAAGTCTTTTTTTATTGCAATTTACATTTACATTTTTCAATATAGACAAATGTTCTTTTCTTTATGTAAAAAAACCCAAAAGTTTACATTACACAAAGAGTTTGTATATATTGTATCTGAATGGAAATGGAAATGAAAACCAGCTGTGGATATCTTGATAAGACTGTCACAATGCAATACAACCGATGCTCCTCCTCTGTTGACTAAATGTAATGGAGCAAACAATAATAACACTGTGAATCTACATGTAAGTGAATATGTCTCCCTCTGCTGGCTGCACATGAAGTTTAGACACAAAAACATGAACAAACAGAGGCATCTCATTTTAATTTACCTTGAAATATCACATGGGCAGCCCAGAAGCAGCTCAGATCTTTGCAATATCTACTATAACACGCATATAATTAACTCAGGATGACCCCTGGAGTTTATAGTATGTCAAAGGTCCTCACCTCACATACAGCAAACAATATTCAGTAGATATCAACTGTACAGACACTAACAGTATGTAAGCTTTCTTCTCTGATATATAGGAGAAAAACTGGAAACTCTGTCCTGAATAGAGAGGTTTGACAATGACATAACCTGATATAACCATACCAACCATAACCGTTAGCTAACATACTTTACAATTTAAAGTGTGTAGAAAATATAGATAATATGTTTTTGATACGACTTAAACTACCCAACAAGTAGGCCATAGCTGGAATCAATCAATCCTTTAGTTGATTGACTTTTTTTTTTTTTTTTTTTTTTTACTAATTACTGATTCTACTTACATACTGTTACTTAAGTAACATTTTCACTGAAGCACTTTTACAGACAAATTTATACGTAGGGATTTGATTGTTCACAGCAAATCCAACAGAGCAGGTTTGTGTTTTCTCTGGGTTTGTTTTATAGTCTTTCTCCACAGTGGCCAAAAGTCACTCAATTCACTTCTACCCACATACAAAACGTGATATAATCCACAAACAAAAAATATATTAATGCTTGAATTGTAACAAAAATTGGACAAAGACATTTTTTCCATTTCTAATTAATTTGGTCATCATCATCCACATGGGGTCTGTGCAGCTGCAGGCCCAGGCCAGCTGTCTTGTTTTAATTTTTTGCATACACATAAATATCTTTTCCCAACTTCAGGGAGATGGTTTTTAGAAGTTTAATTGTATGAAAGAGGAATTATTGCAGTACTACTTTCGAATTTTCTAGCAGCTCTCCATTCCCAGGGTGGGTTTCTTCCTCTGGTCAGGTGACAACATACGTATTAACATTTTTAATGAAGTCAGCGCATCTGCCGCTGTTGTAGGTCAGGACAACCAGCAGAGAGGGGCTTCCCCAGCCACCTGCCAAACAGCCGCCTCTGAGCTCTGACTGCGACCTGTCCTGCCAGCTGGTCACTCCTGCACAGTCTCAGGTCAGTTAATCAAGTTTCAGCGGCACACACAGGAATCAGTTACGGTTACAAGGTAGTAAATAAATTAAAGATGCCCACAAAAAAGAAAAAAACAAGACAGAGCACAGAGGAAGAAACCAAAGATGTAGATGACGAGGACTCAGAGGATCAGGAACCAAAGCCCAAGAAGAAAAGTAAGCAGGCGAGTGAGTCAGAGGACGCTGGAAGATTGAAGAAGAAGAAGTTTAAAGACAGTGATGAAGAAGGATACAATTCTGACACATCAGGACCGGATGTGAGGAGCAACAAGAAAAAGGGCAGAGATAAAGAAAAGGTCAAGAATAAGAGGAAGAAGAAACCCAAAGAGGAGAGTGAGGATGAGCTGAGCAATGACTCACAGAATACTGATAATGAAGATAACACCAATCAGTCCAAGAGTAAAAAGAGAGGAGATAAACTCCCTGATGTGATTGAGACCACGAAGAAGGGATCAAAGACGTCCTCGGTCAAAGATAAGATGGGGGCAAAGGATAAAAAATCCAAAAAGGACTCTGAGAAAGAGGAAGAGCCTGCAGCTGAGGAGGAAGAGGAAGGGAAAAAGAAAAAGAAAGAAAAGAAGAAGAAGAGTTCGGTGAGGGGAGATAGTGACGACGACACCAAGAAGACAAAAGGAAAGAAGAAGAAGGTTGAAAATTACGTTGAAATCTATGAGAATGAGCTTCGCAACTATGAGCCAGAAACAGTCGAGAACTATGAAGATGAGTATCACAAAAAGAAAGGTAATTGCAAAGTTTTTATCTCAACCTGTAAAATGTACAAGAGGTAACCTGTGTAATTAAAGTCCTCTCTGTAGAGAGAGCATGTCGTTATGTCATTAATTCAAGGACAGTTTGATATAAGTTCTGTTGGAGGAAAGACATCTGATACTCGGACGAGAGGCGAACCCTTGATTGCAATTAGGGATTTATGAGTGGCCCCTGCAGTAATGGGCCAATGCCTTACTTCTAATGGTAACAGTACACTGAGTGAAGTACCATTCATGTATCATCAGTATGTTATCTTCAAGCTACAGCTATATGACACCTGTCACTCACGTACCTTTACCTGATGAGGGGCACCACAGTCCTCCAAAGTTTTTTTTTGACGCTCACTGTTACATGTAAAAATTTCAGTGTAAATCCATGCTGAATATTTATTTAATCTGCCCTCCGTATACTAACCTTAAATTAACCTTTAAATGTTAGCCCTTTCCCAAGTCTTTCATCGCAGTGGAATCATGGCAATTAAACATTTAGCAATATATTTGTAATGTAGTTGATCTCTTATCTCTTATTGAAGTATTTCACGGTACATTCAGAGGGTCATAGTGTTTGTGATTAAGCAAGAAAAAAGTATGAGTAGCCTCTGTTTTAGTAAATTTGATTTAGAAATAATACCAGAAATTGATGGTTAATTTTAGTCAAATTTAAGGTTGTTTTTTTATTTTGAGTTTGTTTAATTTCATTTCAGTAATAACCTACACAAGACAAAAATGTTAATGTCTACTGCCTCCAAACCATGAATAAATTCCCATGAAACTAGCTCCTACTATACTTTTTATTGTGCAGGGCCTTTACTGGACAAAGTACTTCCTAACAAAATCCATTCTAATAAGAAGTACTAAAACACATGTAGACACAGATTACAGCTGGTTACTGTCTATGTGTTCACTACTGTATCCGACCATCCTACCCATGTGCCCCCTGTAAAACACAGACCTTCTAAAACTCCACTCTGTTGTTATATTTCACTAAACGCTCCAGTATATGAAGTGGTGACCATCACTGGCGATGAGAGAGGAGCAGGCACCGACGCCAACGTGTTTGTCACTCTCTTTGGGGAGTATGGCATCACTCCCAAAGTCCACTTGGCAAGCAAGTAAGTCCTCTGATGACTGGACGTTAGATGCAAGGTCATCTGTACTACTTAGTATAGAAATTGGTCCTATAATGAACAAAACTTTAACTTGTATTTATCATGTTGCTCTAGCCAGAGGCCTTAGTAATAACCTCATCCAGTTAAATGCCATATTTTATTGAGTTAGTTCTTGTGCTTGAACTAAAATCTTTTGTTTTTGTCTCCACTAACAGCACAGAGAAGAGGTATTTATTTCTTAATGCAGTGGTGGCCATGAAAGAATGGACGGACTGTGTGCTGCAACTTTGCTGTTAAATTTGCTGTCGGTTTGCATGATATGATTTGCTGCATGACTTTCCCAAACATTTGCCAGGCCTTTATGGTTCATTGTGAATTAATGCGTGTGGAATAATTTGCTATTTTCCTACATTTACTCGGCACATTCCTGTTTGATTCTTTTGCGTTTATTTTGTAGATAAAAGTTTGATGAGTGGTAAAATGCTGAAATTTGGTTTGTTATTTCAGGAGTCGCACGGCATTCGAAAGGGCCAAAACTGATGTGTTCAGGATTAGAACTCACAATGTGGGACCACTGAAAAAGATACGGTGCGTTAGACTCGCTCAAGACATCTCATCACTGATTCAGTCTGTCTTTCAGATGCGCAGATCAGGTGTGGACTGCTTTTAGTAGGACCTAGATCGAATACCGCTGGTCTTTGTTTCAACCCCTGAATTTGCTTGCAAGAAGAATGAGACTTCTGTATCCACATGTTATTCCTCTGTTGCTTCAGGATTGAGCATGACAACACTGGCCTGAACCCCAGCTGGTTCCTGGACAGACTGGTGGTGACGGATGTGATCAGGCCTCACCTGAGGTTCTACTTTGCCTGTAACAGCTGGTTTAGTAAGGTGGAGGGAGACTGCCTCTGTGTCAGAGACCTGCTGGGTAGTATGGACCCCATGGACATTCCCAAATGTATGTATACACAGATATGAGTGCATGCGTAACACCAAGTGCCTGAAATGGACAGTACTGAGCGTAGTACTTATTGCAGTACGTATATGCTGTACGTAGAAATATAAATATATTCAAGACAGATCAGAGTATTATATAACAAAACTCTTTCCTCCGGTATTATATTGAGCAAATCAGCCTGAGCAGGGCCAATAAAAAAACAGCAATTAAAATCTTTTTATATTTTATATTTATTCACACAGTGGTAACTTGTAGTTGCCATACTATTTTGAGCTTTTGTACTGTTTGTTTTTAAGTTGTTTTTTAAAGCTGTTGGTCTTAATTTTCCAGATAATAAGTATATAGTGACTGTTTTCACTGCGGACTTAAAAGGCAGTGGAACAGACGCAGATGTCTTCATCAATATCTTCGGGGAGTTTGGAGACACAGGTAAATTACAGCCCAACAGGTAACTCGTGTGTGCTCACATAATGGACTTTCTCCCAAAGTCAATACCAGCTCAAGAGCAGTTGATTCTTTTCCAGTTGCTTTTAAATAATCTGAATCTATTTGATATCACTTACAAATTGTTTTGTTGTTTCAGGTGAAAGGCGACTTGACAATGACAAAAATAACTTTGAAAAGGGCACAGAAGACAAGTTCACTGTCGAAGCACCAAATTTAGGCAAAGTGAGAAAGATCACCATTGGCCATAATAATAGAGGCTCTTCAGCAGGATGGTTTGTGGACAAGGTAAGAAACAGACAGGTGTTGCTTAAAAGACTGTGTTTCTTTAGTAAGAAAGAAATTAATAAAATGCACGACATTTAGGCTTCATCAATTCTTTAGATTGATAACTAAACAATAACACTTTCATTTGGTATATCATGCTTAACGTCAGGGTTTTACAGATGACTTTAGAGTGGTACTGTAGCCCATTCTGCTCAGTTCTGCCTCTGTAGAGGTACTTAAGATATGTGATCCTCTTATTTCCTCTCAGTTTTCTCATCTGAGTCTGGTGTCTATGCTCCTCTAACACATGCAGTGTGCGCAACCGAGAGAAGACTTCATTGAAACCGACGCACACCCACACGGGACACACATGTCGTCATTCTACCCTCTGTGTAAAGGGAAACCCACGACCCATTATAGGCTTAGCTTACAAGAAACAGTCAGATGAGTCGATAGATTTGTTGGTGACTGCAGACTGACAGTGATGAATTATATCCTATTTGCACCGCATATGTGCTCAAAGTTCACTTGGATGTGGGAGTAAATATTGTCTTAAATTATCTGAGCTTTGTTTGGCTCTTGTAAATGCTGCTAAAACGTAAACCTATATACCATGTGGTATGTTAGTAAATTATTTACGTTTCTTAGGATGTTTTCCGTAGCCATAGTCCATTTGGCTACTCCAAATCAGAGTGAAATCAATACTTCGTTTTAACCTGTTGTTTACCTGTGTCCCGCACAGGCAGGCTGCGTTTTGATTTGCTTGGGAATTGTCTGAGACCACCTCTCGCAAACAGTCTTGGACCTGTTGTTCTGGTTCACACCAGAGTATGATTACTGCATTCACAATTGTCCAAAACGAACCACAGAGTTTGATTAAAGCAAAATGTTGGCTTGAAGCGCCCTGAGACTCTGCAAGGCTTAAAGGACAAAGTAAAAACACAGCGAGCAAGACATATTTTAATTAGTTTATACAGTTAATACATGCATGAGCTGCAAAGATACAATCATGGTCAAATATATATGATATATATATTTTCAACCAACCTTTTCAACCAAATCTTCTCTTTCTTTACTTTTCTACGGTAACTTTCTCAAAGTGTTGAAAATGTTCAAAAAGAAAATTGTCTTCTTTACTGTCTTGCTTTGCTGACTTTTCACAACATTATGTTCAACAGACCTCAATCTCATGTTGGCTGATTACATTCTGACTTTTCCTTTTTATATAGGTGGTTGTAGACGATATGGGAAACAAAATAGTGTATGAATTTCCCATCAATCGTTGGTTTGCTATCGATGAGGATGATGGGAAGATCCAGAGAGACATTCTGGTGGGAGGGAGCCAGCCCACAGGTGAGAAATGTGTTTATGAGCCTGGAAAAACTGCCTTACATACACTTCATGTCAATGAATGCAATCATGAGAGTGATGAAATGAACTCAGCACTCCGTTTCCTCAAAATAATTTGCCTCATTTGCTGTTTTCCTTGTTCAGTCCAGAAAGAAAAAATGTGTTTTGTTCTCTGGCCCGCTGTGTAACCATTAATTCTCGGGTCAGACTATCAATGTTCAGAACTGGTTGATTTGGTTCCTGCTCAGCTCCTTAGGGAGTACGGGTGCCGTGAACCATAGCGACCTGCTGGCAGATCCTCTGATAGCCCGACATGTAATTGTACCCACCAGGTATTGTGTACAACGTCCAGATTGTGACAGGAAACATCCGAGGTGCCGGGACCAACTCCAAAATCCACATTGTGATGCACGGCTCGAAAGGCATGAAGAACAGCGGCAAGGTGATAAGATAATGTAGACACAGATCAGACAACTTGTACTTTATTTAAAAAAACAGTTGCTGCTGCAGTTTGTTTTCATTTGTATGAAACAGATTAGATAAAGACTTTTAAGTTAATGTAATGTTTGTTGTAGTAGTAACCCAGTTTTTCTTTCCTTCGGTGGCATTTTTGTTGCTTAATGGTCATCGGTTGCTTTAGTGTTTTTGTATTACACTACCCACAACTATTGAATTCAGACCTCATGAATGTGATTAAATCTGATTAAGTCTGTTGTACAGTGGATGAACCACAGTTTCCTTTAACTTTTCTTCAATGTACTTGTATCTAGGTGTTTTTGGAGGGAGGAAAGTTTGAGCGGGGCCTGACAGACATTTTCAATGTTGAGATTGCGGCGCTCCTCAGTCCCCTCAGCAGAGTCACCATCGGACACGACAACGACGGAGTCAGTGCTGGGTGGTATTGCGAGAAGGTATATTGAACATACACTCACATGCAAACACCACAATCTGGCAGTTTACTGTGAGTTTATTCAAGTGAATCTTTTTTTTTTTTTTTTTTTAATTTTTTGCAGGTGGTGCTGTATTGTCCATTCACAGGGATAGAGCAGACCTTCCCATGCAGTAAATGGCTGGATGAGAAGGAGGGAGATGGGCTGATAGAGAGAGAGCTCTATGAGATGGTCTCACTAAGGCAGAAGAGACAGAAGAGTAAGTTAAACATCAGTAATTGTGGCTGGTTTGCAGCAGCAGCAAATGCTGTCATTTTCTATTATTTCCTGAAACACTGAGCTCCAACATGTATCACACATTTGCATAATGACTCAGCAGGCAGTCCATCTTTACTTGTTTTTTTCTGATCCACGACATCAGATTGGGTGTATCAGCTTAATTCTTTTCTGTCCGCACAAATCTGTTCCTTTACTGTATATATAACTAGAGATGTTACGATACCATTTTTTCCTTCCCAATATCCCCTAGTCTGATACCTTAACATGCGGTATCAGCCAGGACTGAGTACTATTGGGATATATATAAAGCATATATAACACAATAAACATCTCTAGGGTTTACAGAGAATGGTCAGAAAAAGAGAAAGTATCCAGTGAGCGGCAGTTGTGTGGACATAAATGCCTTGTTGATGTGGTCAGAGGAGAACGGAAAGACTGGTTGGGGATGATAGAAAGGCAACAGGAACTCATTACAACCAAGGAACGCAGAATACCATCTCTGAATGCACAACACGTGGAAGCTTGAAGAAGACGAGCTACAACAGCAGAAGACCACACTGGGTGGCACTCCTGTCAGCTAAGAACAAGAAACTGAGACTACAATTCGCACAGACTCACCAAAATTGGAAAAACATCGCCTGGTCGGACAAGTCGATTTCAGCTGCAACATTCAGACGGCAGGGCCAGAATCTGGCATAAACAACATGAAAGCGTGGATCCATCCTGCCTTGTATCAACGGTTCAGGCTTGTGGTGGTGTAATGGTGTGGGGATATTTTCTTGGCACACTTTGGGCCCCTTAGTACCAACTGAGCAGGGTTTAAATGCTGCAGCCTACCTGAGTGTTGTTGCTGACCATGTCCATCCCTTTATGACCACAGTGTACCATCTTCTGATGGCTACTTCCAGCAGCATAATGCACCATGTCACAAAGCTCATATCATCTCAAACTGGTTTCTTGACACAACAATGAGTTCACTGTAGTCCAACGGCCTCCACAGTCACCAGATCTCAATCCAGTAAAGCACCTTTGGTATGTGGTGGAACAGGAGATTCGCATCATAGATGTGAAGCTGACAAATCTGCAGCAACTGCGTGATGCTGTCATATCAATATGGACCAAAATCTCTAACCCTAACCCTAACCCAACACCTTGTTGAAAGTATGACCCGAAGAATTAAGGCAGTTATGAAGGCAAAAGGCGGTCCAACCTTTTACGAGCAAGGTGTACTAATATAGTGGCTGGTGAGTATATATATATATATATATATATATATATATATATATATATATATATATATATATATATATATATATATATATATATATTTAATTACTGACTATAAGGCGCATTAAGCAAAACAAAACGGTCAGATAAGTCAAACTTTATTCAGTTCATTTAATAACTCCATAACTTCAATAACTCTCAACATTTTTCAGTTGTAACACATGAAATACAAAACAATACACTCACTTTTCAGTTCATTCCTCATCCACAAATCCATGAAATCCTCCATCATCAGTGTCTGAGTTAAACAGCTGGGCGATTTTAAGTGCGCCTTATAGTGCGCAAAATACGGTGCTGTCTTTGTTGTGTGGTCAAGGGTTAAGCCCTTTTACTTTATTTTATTATTTAGTTTGCCAGTTACGAAGAACATAAATAAATGAAGCTAGGAATAAATAAGGGTTCGGTATTCTCTTAGCTGTCTCTTCAGTGGACAGCAGGGTGCAATATTCACACACCCTGCTAGGCCACTACTTGAAACAGAATCCTTACATACTCGACATACTGTAAAGCCGTTTTACTTGTTGGACTTTCCACTGGCCAAATGGCTGACATTTTTCTTGCTCCGACTGCTGTTACACTCCCCACTAGCACCGCAGTGGCAGCCATGATGCATCCAGTGTTGCAGCAGCACAATGAAGGC
The DNA here is from genome assembly GCA_947000775.1 of Pterois miles. Classification (NCBI taxonomy): domain Eukaryota; kingdom Metazoa; phylum Chordata; class Actinopteri; order Perciformes; family Scorpaenidae; genus Pterois; species Pterois miles. Next base: position 10,773,637 of record CAMQGK010000058.1, on the reverse strand, counting down.
CACTGGTTTAAAGTGGTGAAGAGTAACTGCTTTCCTGTTAAACAACTTCATGTTTTTCTGGGTTAATAAATTTGGTCGATCGGTGCATAGAATGATATACTCGTCCATACCGATTTTGGACAGTATCGGACGATACCGGTATCAGTGTCGGCAACCTGCTCATCACAAACTACTTCTGTAATCTCAAAGCTACTGTTGCCCCCAAATATATAAAACAAAAATCTTAGATGAATAAACTGATTTGATTTGGTTCTCCTCAGAGCACCCCTGGTCCTTGTGGATCTGGACATCAGATCTGCCCAGTGCAGGAACCGATGCAGATATCTCCTTCCAGGTGTATGGAGAGAAAGGCAAGAGTGATGAGATCAGACTGGACAACAAAACAGACAATTTTGAACAGGGACAAGTGGACAGGTTTATGGTAAGTTGATAACACACATTAATATCAGCAATCAGACAATTTCGTAAGAAACTTTCTATCTTGATGTGATCTTACAGGTGGAGCTGCCTGATTTAGGGAAAATGACCAAACTCCGTATCTGGCACGAGAAAAGAAATCCTTTCGCAGGATGGCATCTCAGTAAGGTGAGGAAATGTAATGTCTAATAATTGCATGATCTTGCATTTGTCATATAATTATTAATATAAAGATTAATTTGCTCAGTTTGTCATTAACTCCCATGCATTCCAACTAATATTTAGATGCTGAAATATGCACAGTTGAAGGCATGCTAGTTAACATGAAAACGAGTATAATAAGACCATGTATTATCCTCAGTTCATAACCGACATTGCGAGGCATTGACAGACTTTGGAGGACAGACTTTAATATTTAATTCATATATAGAATATGTACATAAAACCGGTCTGTGGGAAACTGTGTTTTTTTACCTGAGGAAGGAAGAAGGTATTCAGAGGATTGTTCAGTTCTGAGTGTTCAGTGTTGAAACCCTTGAATGAAATGATAATCCAGACACCCCTTCACATATCAGAGCACTGTATTTTTCCAATTAGGCAACTCTGATGAAGACATTAACAAAGGAGAAGTATAAATTTCCCTGTGAGCGCTGGCTGGACACAAATGAAGATGACAACGAGGTTGTGAGGGAGCTTCCTGCCACAGGAGACCTCATCGCTGAGCCACTGCCCGGTGTGTACATGCACCTGTATTCGCCCTGAGTAACAGAAATCTGCTTTGCCACATGTGAAGAAGAGTGTAAATGTAATAACATGACGTTATCCTCTTCTGTAGTGATCAAATTCAGGGTGACCGTTTGCACGGGGACTGTCGGCGGCAGCGGCACAGATGCGTCTGTTTTTCTAAATCTGATCGGAGACAATGGGGACACCGGGATTCGGGAACTGGTCAACTGCAAAAACAACGTCAACAAGTTTGAGAAAGGAAACGTGGGTACATTCAGTACATCATTGTTAGACACAGAGCTTAGTGAAATATCAGTCAAATATCTCCTTCATATGCTTCTGAGTTTTTCCTTGTGTCTGTTTAAAAATCAAATGGCAAACTTCCACCCACTCAACTAGCATTAAACCTTTTATTTTCTCTCACGCACATCAGAGCAAATCATTAATCTGTGTGCTCTTAATTAATTCAGTTATCTGCACCTGTAGCGTGTTTTTCACTGATTATGGACCTCCCAAATAATCAGACATTAACCCCTGGTGGAGTCTGTCCAACCTACAGTACCTTTAATCAAACCTCTTGTATATGCTTAAACTAGACTCTCCTGATGGGAATACTGTAATATACTGCAAAAAATCTTATACTTACACTTGAATTGAAGCATTATACTGTAGATGTTACAGAGCTGTCAACCATTACTGTCTGCTGAGGACGTTGTCGGCACTACTGCGTTGCCTTGTGGGACAGATATACCGGTGTAGTGTCCAGTGTTGGATACTGAAATATTTCACAAGAACTATTATGCATACTGTTGGTTTTATAACAAAGATGCAACCTCCATCTATAGCACCAATACTGCAAACACATGAATAATTACAAAGCTGTATCTGCTTACCGTACTGTTTGTTTTTTGTTGTTTTTTTTGTCCTTGCAGTTGGATGAGTTTATAATCGAGGCAGTAGCCATCGGGCAAATTCGCAGGGTAAGGATTGGACATGATGGCAAAGGAGGAGGCTGCGGCTGGTTCCTGGATAAAGTGATTGTGAGAGAGGAGGGACAGGCTGAGGCCCACGCTGTGGAGTTCCCCTGCAACAGGTGCATAGAAAATGTGCTAAGCAGTTATTGCAGCCACAGGTGTGTGTGTGGTGTGTGTGTGTGTGTGTGTGTGTGTGTGTAATAGATGGGAGTTTGCTCATTGAATGTGGCGTGCAGGTGGCTGGACCGCAACGAGGATGACGGACAGATTGTCAGAGAGCTGGTGCCACTCTCAGATGGACAGCGTCTTTATAGTAAGTTAGAGGAATCTTGAATTTTATTCCAACATTTAAACTTACACCCCTCCTGATGCTTATGTTTGTGTCTCTGTGTGCATCAGACGTTGACTATCACATCGCGGTGAAGACAGGCAGCATCCCCGGGAGTAGCTCAGACTCCAACGTGTTCGTCAAGCTCTACGGCGAGAAAGGCGACACCAGTACAATGATGCTGGTGGTCTCTGCCAACAACCTGGGGAACTACTTTGAAACGGGTCGCGTTGACATCTTCACTGTGGAAACTTTGGACATTGGACAGGTGACACAGTGGAGACAAAAACATAGTATATTGATCATTTGACTGGGCCCAAGCATGAGGCTACATTGGCGAAAGAGCTGAAGAATTAAAAGCTTTTTTTTTTTTCAGTATTTTATATGCATGTATTTGTCTGACTCCTCTGTAAAGATGTGTAATCTATATTATTTATCAACTTTCAATAGTGTCATTCATCTCATTCCAGATCAACCGTCTGATGATTGGTCACACTAACGAAGGCATGCGTGCTGGCTGGTTTTTGGACAGTGTTCAGCTCATGGTTCCAGTCCATGGAAAGCAATACATGTTCCCCAGTCACCGCTGGCTGTGCAAGGATGAGGCTGATGGCAAGACAGAGGTGGAGATCTACCCCAGCGAGATCCTGGACATGGAGCAGTGTAGGCAACATTCACACTGCCTCACACCTTGAGAAGAAACTACATCACAGAAACTAAATGCTAAATATTCAAAAATGTTGCAAAAACCTGATTTTATGAGTCTTGATGATTTCCCAGATCCGTTCAAGCTGATTAGATCAGATGTCAGACGATCACAGACATGTATTTTTTTCCCTCTTTATCTTTTAAGGGTGCTTTTTAAAAACTTATTAGATAAGTAGTGAACTAGTGTAGTAATAATAAGAATAATAATTTACATAACACTTGTCGAACTTAAGCGGAAATTGTTTTCCAGATTCGAAGATTTACAGAATAAAAATATAAAAAATGATGTTCAGGGATAGATTAAAAGTAAACATTTAATCTACCCCACATAAAAGTGGTGTACATCATCTGAAAGCTGGGAACCTGAAGATTAATATGAGTCTAACTACTGTGTGTCAAGTTGTTCAAGTGATGAATTAAAAGTAAACATTAATTATTAATTCAAATAAATTATGAAAGTGTATCAGAGCTTAGAACACGATGATATGAGTTTGTGATGGCCATTCCCATGCTCTGCTCTACTATGTTTTAGTCTATTAGGTTTTATTTCTCAGGTTAAAAGGTTTTAAAAAGCCCCCTTAAAAAATAAAGAGGGAAAATCACATCTGTGATCTTCTGACATCTGATCTAATCAACTTGAACACACCTTGGAAAGTCACACTTTGAAATGTTAAACGCCTATTCAGTGGCCATTTTTGAAAATGGCTACCTTGGCCCTCAGGCCCCACATTAGTAGTGCCACGATATCTATATCTTTTCATAACATATAATCCTACATCTGTGCCAAATCTGTTGCTTTTATCGCAGAATGCCCCAGTTTTTGTGCTTCACTGCCCTACTACTGTGTCACATGCCATAAACTTTAGCCGTCACGAAAGTACGGTTTGCGATTTCAGTTTGAATCAACAAAGAACTACAGTTCTTTGACACAGTAGGTGTGTTTTATGCTACTGAGTTAGCCTTTGTGCTACTGCGTTAGCTCGCTGAGCAGCAGTTCTCACTCGTCCTTTAGATCGGTGAACTAGATAAATAGCTCATGTACAAGTTAACTTCTGGACTTCACTGTCAGTATATTTGTCCTTGTTTTCTTCCATTTATTTTGAAATAGGAGCTAAAAAAGTCCCTCAAAACAGTGCTCCAAATACTGTGATCATTCCTAGTTCTTGCTATTAACATGGTAACTATGAAAAAACGGCCATTTACTCAAGAAATTTTGCCAAAATTTGTGTTGACCATTTGTCAATGTATATTTTCCAGTGATTAACTATGAAGTAACAGTAGTAACTGGAGATGTGACGTTTGCTGGCACCAACGCCAGAGTGTTCATCCAGATCTACGGGGACAAGGGGAAGACAGAGGTAATCAGACTTGAAAGCAGATCCAACAACTACGAGCGAAACACCACAGAAATATTCAAGGTATACATAAGTTTGAATTTTATGCATGCTGTGGCTCTAAACTGCACCTCAGTCTTTAAATCTGAATGCCAAAGAAAAATGTTAATGTCTAGATGTTACATTTTGGGTTCAAACATTGCAACTGTAACTCAGATAGCAGCCAAAGATGTGGGGAAGATCTTCAAGATTCGCATTGGTCACGATGGCTCGGGGATCGGAGCTGGCTGGTTCCTGGAGACGATGGATGTCAAACGTCTAATCATGGCCTTGGTGCCCAAGGAGAAGAAAAAGGAGGACAAGAAAAAAAAGAAGAAAAAGAAGAAAGATGAGGAAGACGAGGATGAAGAGGGAGGAGAGGAGATGCAGGAAGTGGTGCTGACGTACCATTTCCCCTGTTCTCGCTGGCTGGCTGTGGGGGAGGAGGACAGCGAGCTAGTGGTGGAGCTGCTACCTGAGGATACGGAGCTGGAAGGTATGAATCAAATATGGCACAATGGAAAAACAGAACTGCACTGGGTTATTTTGTCTAATATCTGAAACCCACAATAACTACTAATTCCAAAATAGTTTGAATAAATACCACCCACAGCTCAGGGGAGCTGCTGTTTATGCACAGATGAATTCAGGAGGGATGAAAAACTCATATACAACTGAACACTCTGGTGTTGCAGACATGCATGGTTTGATTTGACACAGTTTCCTGACCGACATATGCGAACAGGTTAAAGAGGTGTTAGTAATTCATCCCTTGTGTTGTCTGACAGTCAACACCTATGAAGTGTGCGTCTTCACTGGTGACATGGTGGGAGCGGGGACAGACGCCAACGTCTTCATTAATATTTATGGGGAAAACGGAGACACTGGAGAGCGCTCTCTGAAGAACTCTGACAACCTCAACAAGTTTGAGCGGGGGCAGGTATGACGGACTCTGCTTTTTAAATATAAAGATACAAGGAAAAAATCCATTATTGCAAACAGAAAATTGGAAAAATGTTGCACTATGTTTCATAAAAAAAGCCAAAACCCATTACATATGTTAGGCAGGCTCACATTTTTACAATTATTCTTACTTTATTTACTTACTGTATATAAATACATAAATCAGTAGCATATAAATGCCATGGAGTCATTTCCCATCTTGTTTGTTTGTGCCTGGATCTCAAATATAAAGCATATTTAATGGGGGTTTTACACCTTTACCCCTTTTCTGAAAGTGTGTCCTGCTGAAAATTGCCAATCAAGCACTTCCACGCAACATGAGCCTTGGTGGTGTGGGTGGGAGTGTATTCTGGTAGGATTACAAGCTCTCAGGCAAGCCAGCTGTGACTGAGAGAGGCTGTGACGAGTCCTCTCTGTCATTAAACCTGTCCTACTTTTACTCATTACTTAATCCAAACCTGTGAATTATTAATCTCTACATTACACCTGGCTCTGTAGGAACATATCTTGTGTCACAGATCAACACAGATCAAAAGCAACAATAGTCGTTTGTCATTCAAACAGCCACAGATACTGTATTTATTTTGATGATTTGGACACTTTGCGGGGTCAAATTAAAGGACTGGTGTATAACATCTATGGGGCTCTGTTGGCAGAAATGGAATATAATATTAATAAGTATTTTTTTGTGTATAATCGCCTGAAAATAAGAATCGTTGTGTTTTTGTAATGAATTTATATCTACATACAGAGCCGGTCCTCTTCATGGAGTCGGCCAACACTGTCTCTCTATAGGGACATTCATGTTTTCACATATGCGATTTGGCCGTCGTAGGTGTCCCGCACGTTTGGCACATGGGTGAAGTTTCAGTTTACATGACAGAAGTGTGGTTGCATTGTGCATCATCACCAGTAGAAGCCTCCAAATCCTACACACTGCACCTTCAGTTTACAAAGTTGAGATTGAAGGTTCATTCTTGATCTTGGAAACAATAAATCAATGTGCTGAGGAAATATCAGTATTGTAAGTATTGTCTGTGAGCAGGGTGTCCCTTTCAGCATGTGATCGCAACATTGCCAATTTGATTCTAGTTGTGGTCCTGTGTTACATCCAGCCTTATTCTTTCCTTATTTCCCATTTATGATAATGTATACTTCTATTTTACTGTATTTTTGAAGGAAATACTATATTTTTTTACTCTACTACATTTATTTGACAGTTATGGTTACCAGTTATTTTGCAGATTCAGATTTTTCTCACAAACTGAAGCCTATGATGTTTAGTTTTTGTTGCCACTGTCAGAGAGGTTTTACGGTAATTTGTTGATTTTTTTTTTTTAACACTGAGTTCATAGTTGTGGTGCTACACTCATGGATGTACAAAGATAACTGGATACAGCATTCGAGGCGGGCTCCTGTTCATTCCTATGAAAGCTGCTCAGTGGCGCGTGAAGCGAAAAATGTCTGACATCCGAGTATAACATGACCCGGATCATCCAGCAATCTTCCGCATCCACTGGGCCCATAGAGCAGACGCAGTAGCGTTTTTTTTAACTTCGCCTCCCAGTCTTCGGTCCAGCCACGGTCTGGGTGTCATGCACATGAATGAAGGGATATAACTCTCGATTCAGCAATTAGTGCATTTTACAACTTTTAGGACCTCATGATTTAACTACGGGCTATTAGAGTGTCCATACTAGGAAGCTGACTTACCTAAAAATATTCGCTCCACACTCTAAAATCCTACTTGGTGTGCAGATCTATCTCTTTTAATTCCCATAAACTGCCTTTTTAAAAGGGAGGACAAAAACACCTTTCAATATAGTGTAATCCAGTACATCACCACATTTAACTATGATCTCAGTAATACACATATAATTGAATTTAAATATATCTGACAATTATTCCAAAAATTGAGCAATATGAAATTCATAAGGATAGATGTTATAGCAGGACCTTTGTAGTGGTCTGCATTATAATGTATGGGTGCACCTAGTAAAGTAAATTAAGTCAGTAGCAGAATAGTTAATCTGGTACTGTATTTTGCAGGAGGATGTTTTCATCGTGACAGCCGTTGATATGGGTCCTCTGAAGAAGCTACGAATCCGTCATGACAACTCTCAGCCTTATTCGTCTTGGTACCTGGATCGTGTTGAGATAGTGGACACAAAGGATGACACAACGTAGGTGAAACCAGCATGTCTGCATGGATTTTTTTTTTTTTTTTTTTTATCAAGAGGCAAGATCTCACTGTACTGTTAGAGTAATATTTTCATGCATGTCAAAGCTCCAGATGAACTTATCCTGCTACCAACTTTCTCATTTGGCCACTCCAGCACATGATTTGGTCGCACTGTTTTTTGGGGAACAGCATGGTATTAATCAGTGGTGAAAAGAAACTAGTACATTTACTTAAGTACTGTACTACTCCACTACATTTGAATGCAGGAGTTTTACTCATAACAGAGCCACTATCAGTGGCGAGTGAGTCTGAAATTCCCCACGGGGACAAAAAGGAATATCTTATCTTATCTTATCTTATCTACCTGTTGTTGTCTCTATCTCCACTCTCTGCTTTTTAAAACAATCAGCTAAAGACGGGTTCATTTGTGGAACACAGTAACAGCTAAATAGATTATTTCGTGTAGATAAATAGATAGATAATATAAATAAAATAGGTTTTTATTCTGCTACGTGCACTGGTACGTACACACGTATGCCGTTTAAATAGCCTCAAATCATGCATATAAAAACCAGGTGCATGCACGTGATACGAGCACACAGTGAGCGGAACAACATCCTGCTCTGGATGCACATATGCAGCCCTGCGAGCAGCAGGGTTTGAATAGACAGCGGCTGATGACTCCATCTCATGCACACATGAATGTGATCTTGTGAAATTTTAACTCGCTCACTCTCAAAAATGACCAAATATGCAGCCATTTTGTTTGCAGTCTCGAGCCCTGTATGTGTACAACTGATGTGATGTAATAACATGAGACATCAGAGGTCTGTCTTCTTCTACAGGTACTATTTCCCTTGTACCCGCTGGCTGGCAGTGGATGAGGACGATGGACAGATAGCAAGAGAGCTTGTTCCTGTAGATGAGGCCTTCATGAAGAAGGATGATGAGGAGGGAACAGGCGCCACTCTGGGGCTCGAGCAGAAATGTAACACACTTTGAAAGCTGGCTCATGTCTTAGTAGGGGGACGAGATAAAAGGGAGGTCTGAGCAAGTATTTATCTGAGTGCTGGGGCAACATGCAGGTGTAGACATGATCAAGTGTGTGTGTGGTAGTGTGAAGATGAAAAGGATTAAATTACTGACTTGTTAAATTTTTTATCTTTCAGCCATGTCCACTACATATACTCTCAAAATAAAAACCGGAGAGAAGAAGTATGCTGGAACTGATTCCAACGTTTATGCCATCCTTTTTGGTGAAAATGACGACACAGGTACGATTACTCACCAACCTGGTATTGCTGTGGTGGCCTCATACTGTGTGTTATGTTGAATTAAAAACATTTTGATGTCATTCACAGGAATCATCAACCTAAAGGCTTGTAAGAACTATAAGAATAAGTTTGAACAGGGGATGATCAATGAGTTCACTGTGGAGGCGGTGGATTTGGGCGAGTTGGAAAAGCTTAGAATTGGCCATGATAACTCAGGTGGGGAAAGAAAAGGCTCTACAGACAAAGCAAAGCAAAACAGTATATGAAACGAAATAACATGACTGTTTTCTCACAATCAGGGGGTTCAGCTGGTTGGTTCTTGGACTGGGTCGAGGTTGATGCTGTCTCACAGGGTCAGAGACTATGCTTCCCATGTGGCCGCTGGTTGGATAAAGGAGAAGATGACGGGGCTGTTGTGAGGGATCTTTATCCCGCTGACTTGCAGACTGAACTCTACACACCATGTGAGTGAACAGCTTTGGAGGAAGTATTCAAATCCATTAGTCAAAGTAGCAATTCACTGATTGAGAAAGTGCTTAATGCAAAGTTTTGCTCATCAATGTGTGGACGCAGTAGCAGTAAAACATATTTAAAGCACTTTAACTGAAGAAGGATGCTTGTCGGAGCGTTGACTCTTTAGTTAGTGTTATAATGTCACTATGGTGGCCTGCCTTTTAAACTTCACCAAAAGTATTCAGCTTCTTGACTTGTACATGAAGGAGTCCAAATCGCAGCGCAGCAGTCATAGATACTATAATTTTATTTTTAACGAAAACAACCTTGCAGATTATACTGTTAGGTCAAAGACTGTACCAAAGTTACAGTCTACACACTCACTGCAGTTAGGGGTGGGTGATATTGCCAATCTTTTATGACGGTATATTAAATTTTCTATCACTTCACGGTATATATCATGGTACAAAAATTGTTCTGTAAATTCAATTAAGAAACTTTATTTTATCACATGGTATACTTTCTTTTAATCTGAACTTCCATACAAAACAAAAAAAAAAAAACTGCCTCACATGAGACAACACTCAGAGTTAAAACAGACTCAAACAGCTAAACTACATTTCTTTAAAAATGGAAGCTTATGGGAGCAATAATTTCAAGTGTTACAGGTGTTAAGGTTGCAAATAAACACCAGTCTAACTTCAGTAAGTGGTTTAAAAATCACACAAATGTAAGTTTTGCAGTATAGCAAAAGAAAAGAATGCCAGATTTTTTTTTGCCGAATTTACTCATCTTTCATTCGAAAACGCAGACAAAACCCTGTCAGAATAAATTTGTGTGCAAATGTCTAGTAAAATGGATTATATCACAAGATTACGTGAGGAATGTAAAATCATGCGATCTTGCCAGATCTGTAGCGGTGGACAAATCTCTACCATCGCATAGCGTATATTGTCCTATCGCCAACCTTAACTACAATCTTCATGCTTGCTCCAGTACACTCTGCTTCCTTCTACAGCATCATCATCATCATCATCATCATCATCATCATCATCATCTAATTAACTGTAATAAATACAAATATCACAAAGATTATTATTATTATTAGTATTAGTATTATTATTATGGCATGCTGCATGGTGGTGCAGTGGTTAGCACCACTTGCTGTTGCCTCACAGCAAGAGGGTCACAGGGTAAAATCCGGCTTGGGACTCTTCTGTGTGGAGTTTGCATGTTCTCCCCGTGTAAGCGTGGGTTTTCTCCGGGTACTCCGGCTTCCTCCCACAGTCCTAAGACATGCAGTTTAGGTGTGACATGCCGTAGGTGTGAATGTGAGCATGAATGGTTGTCTGTCTCCATGATGGACTGGCGACCTGTCCAGGGTGAACCCCGCCTTCGTCCAATGCCAGCTGGGATCGGTTCAATTTTCAGTTATCTTATATTAGATTAGAATATAACTACAGCTATCGAATAAAAATACTGGAGTAAAAATTATATTACTACATGTGAAATATTTGTTGCTTTACAATATGTAAATTCCCATAGTGCCAATATACCAATAAAATGTAAATGTCCTCCATATCAGTGCTGCAGAGCTCCTGAAGTACTTTTCTTCTTATTTACATGAGATATTAATTTGTGTTCACAAATTATTATCATGGGCCTACATACTGTATAGTCTCTACAAGACCTGGGGAAAAATCTGAGCATGTGAATCATATTGTTAAATTGTCCATTTATGTCTTCTACTTGTGTCAAACAATCAAAGCTCTCGACTTCTCCACAGTTGTGCCTTATGAGATAAAGATATACACCAGCGATGTGTTCGGAGCGGGAACAGACGCTGATGTGTTCATAGTCTTGTACGGACGTAAGGGAGTGTGCACGCAGCAGAAACACCTGTGTGTCAACAAGAGAGAGAGACGTCTTTACTTTGAGAGGGGAGCTGAGGACATGTTTATTGTGGAGGTGAGTTTGTGGATCGGGACTGTACATCCTTTAAGATGGCGGCTTCAGCTCTCTAAACAATGTGTTGTCTCTTCCCCAGCTGGAGGATGTCGGTGACATTATAGAGAAAATCAGGATAGGACACGACAACAGGGGCACCAACCCAGGATGGCACCTCGACAGAGTGGAGATCAGACGACAGCTCAGGAAAGGAAAGGTAGTAAAAATCCACTTTAGATTACACTTGCACAGATAAGTGCATCATTAACGTTGTCTTGTCTGTGCCTCATTAAATTATTAACAGATTAATAATTTAAAACCTTTTGGCGCACACATCTCCGAGTCAGATATACTTTCCTACAGTCTCAAGCAGACACAGCCAGGCCCAGTTTGGGGATTTGTCTCTTTTTTTTTTTTTTTTTATGGCAGGGCTCGGAGACGACCATATTCCCATGTGAGCGCTGGCTGGCCAAGTCTGAAGATGATGGGGAGACAGTGAGGGAGCTGGTCCCCTCAGACATCATCACGGAGAAGCTCCTCAGGGATGGGAAGCTGAAAACCACTGAAGTTGAGGTGGAGGACGCTTTGGAAAGTAGGTTAACCCTGATTTCAGTGCTGAAATGTAACAAAGTACATATAGTATAATAGAAATACTCAAATAGTACTCAAATATAAATTTCTTGCCACTTCATTATGGGGTCGGAATCAGTCTCAATATTCACAAATGCACACAGAAGGATTATATATAAATGACTCAAAATGCTCACAAAAATAGTTATCATTATATATAAATGTTAAAAAAATCCACATAAAAGGTTAACAAATATATTTCTGATGGACACACACACAGTATGTCTTGTTTGATAAATGTAATAGAAATACACAAATATATGTACAAGTATAAGTTTCATCAAAAACACATTTGGATGTCGTTACATTAATATACAAACTGTTGAACTTGTATTTACAAACTGCTTCTCTGTTGGTTTCCCCCATTTTTCAGGGGAAAAAGGGAAAATATTAAAGGTTTAATTTTTTTTTTCCCGGTTAAAAAATAAATGGGAATATTCTTAAAATCCCCAAATAATCCAAACAAAAAATACAGCAACTGGATTAAGCTAGCTCTCCTCTCTATACAGCCATGTAGATGCTGTTTTCCACATTAACCTCACCCCTTGTGCATGACATAAATCAGACCCCTGTGCGGACACACTGATGTGGTTGCCTGATAAGGAAAGAGACATCTGATTGGTTTCAGATAATTCCCTGTTGAAAAAATGCATTTGTGGATCGGTGCACATCAGGGGAGTCTCATTAAACCTGCACAGCAAATGCAGTGAAGCTGACACAGGCAAGCAGTTTGTAAATGCAGATTCAACAGTTTGTGCATAAATGTAACAACATCCAATGTGAAACTTGCAAATACTTTTAAACACATATATCTGTGGGTTTCTATTACATTTATTAAAAACGAGAAACAAATTTGTGTGTGTATCAGAAACATATTTGTGAACCTTATATTTTTTATGTAGATTTTTTTTTTTACATTGATATACACCAATAACCATTTTGTGTGCATTGAAAAATATTTTTGTGGAGAGTCATTCATATATAAATCACAAAATACACTTCTGTGTATCCATCTGTGTGCATTTGTGAATACTCTTTCTTCTCTTTCTTCTCTTCTCTTTTTTCTCTCTTTATACTTTATACAATCAGTTCAGAGGAAAATAAACATTTCCAGTGTATTTTGGCATTTATCTGAGTCGTTAGCTAAATAAGTGGATTAGTGTTTGGCAAAAATATTTTGACAAATCATTTTTGTTCAAAGTAAAAAAAAAAAAAAAGGTTGTTTCTTAATCGGGAATATGACGTATGACTGTAATAGAAGCTGCCAGTCATGCGTCATCCTCCATGTTTGCACAGGTGCTCTCATGCTTCTTTGTGTCTGACTGGCACACTGATAAATCGGTTTGATTATCTGTCTGTCTGTCTGTCTCTGTCTCATCTGTCTACTTAGTTAGCTCACTTAGTTAGGTGTGGTGAGCTAGCCCAACTTGCTGCAGTAGCTAAATGAAGGGAGTGTTTCCTCCACCTTACTTTACCGTGCTGTTCATTTTCACAAAGGTATTTGTATATGCGGTGAACAGGTGCAATCAAAGCGGTGGATTACACAAAATCCCACTGGCAGATTTAGCACAACACACTGACTGTCCCTCACTCCCTCTCTTCTTTACCGTCTTCTCCTGGTGATAAATGAAAAGAAAGCAGCCAAGCTGCCGGTGTTATGTCCGGCCACGGTGCACCAAATGAAATAACAGACATGTTGAAATGCAGTTTCAGTATGTTTTGGAAGTTTGCCAGCCTCTAACAGGTCCGAACACCAGGGAGCGCACAACTTTAAACCCAAGAGAAAAGAAGAGAAAAGTCCTGTTATAGAAATAAATGAATCACGTGCAGCCTGCTGCAGAACTGCATTTCCAACAGCTGATAGCAGTTGATAAACAGTAAATTCATCAAATTCAGTGCCATATACTGTAGGTCCCAAACTCAGTTGAAAAACAATTCATTCTGGCTGCCATTGTAATAAATAATCTAATAATAATAATGATCTGACTATTAACCACACCCAATTCTCTGTTTGAAAATTGACCAAAAAACAGGAAGTAACTCTGGCAGGCGGGGAGCTTTAAAATAGTTAAAATTAGCTCCACCTAGAGCAACTACCCTGATAAAAGACAGAGGGCGCTGCTCCCACCACGCTCATCACGCTGTGCGTAGGGCACCATGTGACCATCATCATAACCAGGGTCTGAAATTAACACCCGTCAAGCGCCAAATGTGATTAGATTCTCCATTTGGCAAGTAACTCTCTGAAGGCTATCCGCCACACTGGCAGGTACAACAGTTGTGCCAAAATTATGTTAGTCATGTTATAAAAACTGAGAGTCTCTACCATGTTTTGGTGTCATTTAACTCACAGGAACGCTGCTTTTGTCCTCTAGTCTCTGTGTCACTCACACAACAGCGCCATGCAACAGCTTAGATGTTGGGTTTGTTTACTTTTTCAGAGATCCTTACTGATTTGTTCACTGGTGTGGAAATAACTGAACTGAATAAAGTGATCAGAGATCCCAAGCAGCCCTGACATCACAAAACATAATATAACACTCAGAGCATTTTTTTCTTTTAATACTAGTACTTTGAAGTACAAGTACACTAATAAATGTTACACTCATAAAGATGAACCTACAGAGAAATATCACCTGAATCTGCAGGAGGGCTGACGATTTTGAAAAAAGATTTAATTGGGATTATTTTAACTGATATTACAATTAAGATGTGATATACGATATTAGAGGGTATCCTATTTTTTTATTTTCATTTTTATTGAAAGAAATATTAAAATGATTACGGTGTTATCTTTGCAGGGATCTGTACCAAACAAAGATGTTTTCTTAAATCTGTAGAATAGATGTATAGGCCTGATTATCTCTGCAACACCATAATATTTAATTTGAAATGGTATCTTTGAATATATTGCCATTAACAAATATGCTTCCTGCAATATGCTGTAGCTCCCCTTGGCATTGTGGAGTGAATTTTAGCTTATTTTTAGCTTTATTAATATACTGCAACATTTATGTAGTGTTTGCTGTAGGGTATGGTACAATTCATGTAAGTATGAAAACTTCAATAAACACCAGAAATGTCTAAATCATTTTATTTTCCATATTAGAAAATACATCAACTTAATTGATATTTCTGTTTTTCTTCCCTCACAGCTCACGTGTACTCCGTGTCTGTGCGGACAGGTGATATGTACGGAGCAGGAACTGATGCCAATGTTTTTCTGACCATCTACGGAGACCTGGGAGACACAGGAGAGCGCAAACTCGCCAAATGTGAGAACAACAAGAACAAGTTCGAGAGAGGACAGGTATGTGAAGAAATGTGTGAGGCGTGTCACATCACTGCTGGTGTATAAAGGTGTCAAAATGGGTCTTATTCTATTTGCCTTTTAGGTGGACAAGTTCTCTATTGAGGCCGTGGACTTGGGCCAGGTGTTTAAGATTCGCATTCGTCACGACAACTCCATGATCGGGGCTGATTGGTACCTGGACCAGGTGGAGGTGCTGGATTTGGAAACAGAAGAGGTGTACATGTTCCTTTGTGAGCGCTGGCTGTCGACAAAGAAAGAGGACAAACGTATAGAGAGGACGTTCTTTGTCAAGGTTTGTTAAACTTGGGTTATGGTTATTACTCTGTATTTGTTTTCCTATTAGCTGCTGCTGCACTAAAATACGTTATGAGAGGGAAATGAGTGAATTATTTGTCTGTTATGGGTCTGGTTTAGGGGTATGAAGGTGAAAGAAACATTGATCCAAATTCCAAGAAGATGCTTCAAGCTAAACTGGGACTGGACAGAAATGCCAACAAGAAGAAAAAGAAGAAAAAGGCGGCAGTGGTGGAAGAGGGTCCAAGTAAGGCCACAAGACTCTGTTTCTCAATATCAGGATGACAACAGTGTGCTTTTGAAAAATGTCTCTGACCATTAACTTGCTAGCAGGAAGAATACGCTATAAAAGCAAAAAGCCCTACATGCAAAACTTTTGTAAATAACTCAAAATGTTAGCTAAGATTTATCATTTCAAAGCTTTGTATATCCACACGTGGACAAAATTGTTGGTACCCTTCGGTTAATGAAAGAAAAACTCACAATGGTCACAGAAATAACTTGAAAGTAATAATAAATAAAAATTCTATGAAATTTAACCAATGAAAGTCAGACATTTTTTTCAACCATGCTTCAACAGAATTTAAAAAAAAAATCAACAGGCCTAGAGACAAATGATGGTACCCCCAGAAAAGACTGAAAATAATGTGATGAGAGGGACATGTCAATCCAAGGTGTGTCCACTAATTAGCATCACAGGTGTCTACAATCTTATAATCAGTCAGTGGGCCTATATATTGGGCTACAGGTAGCCACTGTGCTGTTTGGTGTCATGCTGTGTACCACACTCAACATGGACCAGAGGAAGCAAAGGAAAGAGTTGTCTCAGGAGATTACATAGAAAATGATAGACAAGCATGTTAAAGGTAAAGGCTATAAGACCATCTCCAAGCAGCTTGATGTTCCTGTGACTACAGTTACACATATTATTCAGAAATTTAAGATCCATGGGACTGTAGCCAACCTCCCTGGACGTGGCTGCAGGAGGAAAATTGATGACAAATCAAAGAGACGGACAATACGTAGGTTGTCCGTCTCAGTAAGTTACAATTCAAATACAATAAGTTTGAGGACACCATTGTTGAAAACAAATCATAAAACTGCCAAACATGCCAAACTACACGTTGACAAGCCACAAAGCTTCTAGGAGAATGTCCTTTGGACAGATGAGACAAAAATTGAACTTTTTGCCAAGGCACATCAGCTCTGTGTTCACAGATGTAAAAATGAAGCATATCAAGAAAAGGACACTGTCCCTACTGTTCTGGGGCTGCTTTGCTGCATCTGGCACAGGGTGTCTTGAATCTGTGCAGGGTACAATGAAATCTCAAGACTATCAAGGGATTCTAGAGAAAAATGTGCTGGCCAGTGTCAGACAGCTTGGTCTCAGTTGCAGGTCATGGGTCTTGCAACAGGACAATGACCCAAAACACACAGCTAAAAACACCCAAGAATGGTTAAGAGGAAAACATTGGGCTATTCTAAAGTGGCCTAAATCCTATTGAGCATCTTTGGAAGGAGCTGAAACATGCTGTCTGGAAAAGGCACCCTTCAAACCTGAGACCACTGGAGCAGTTTGCTCATGAGGAGAGGGCTAAAATACCTGCTGAGAGGTGCAGATGTCTCATTGACAGTTACAGGAATCATTTGATTGCAAAATATTAAGTTAAGGGTACCATCATTTTTGTCCAGTCCTGTTTCATTTTTTTTTTTTTAAATAATTCTGTTGAAGCATGGTTGAAAAGCAATGTCTGACTTTCACTGGTTAAATTTCATAGAATTTTTATTTATTATCACTTTTGTCAGATTCAAGTTATTTCTGTGACCATTGTGAGTTTTTCTGTCATTAACCGAACTTTCTTGAACCGCAGAAACTGAACAGACTTGACATTCCAGGAGATGGTGCTGTGCCACAATTGTTTAACTTAAGAAAAAGATTAAGGGTAAAAATCAAACATTAAACATTATCGCCATTCCTGCACAGTTCTCCAGCCATTTGTTTTGTATAAATATGCAGCTACATAGTTCTGAGACATTTTAACTAGTCCTAACAAAACAAAATATAAAAACTAAAACTAAACCTTTCTGAAAAACTGAAACAAAACAAAAAATAGCAAACATGCTCTGAAACGTAACTAAAATGGAACTGAAAAGTCAAAACTAAATAAAATAAAAACTTTTGGTTAAAGTTTTATATTTACTGAACAGACAAAAGTGAGGTATGTAACTCTTGGAAAGAAACCAAATTAGCTTATTTACCAAAATGTCAAACTATTAATTTAACTTTAACTCTTCGCGTTCTTCTCCTCCACCAGTCATCCCCTATCACTTCACCTTGTCCACTGGGGTGGAGCGTGATGCCAGCACTACAGCCCGGGTCTATGTCATCATCATCGGCCCCAACGACATGGAGACGGACCGACTGTGGCTGGACCTGCCGGAGGGAAAGAAATCCTTCGCAGCTGGCACCATGGAGCACTTTGTGTGTTATGGAAGTGACGTAGGGGAGATCAAAAGGGTGGAAGTGAGAATCTAGGACCGTCTCTGTTGCTAAATCTGTGAAACAGTCTTCTCGCTGCTGCCTCCTCAAATGCACTGATGTTAAAAATTTAAATAAAGCCATTCTAGCTCAGCAATAATTAATTCTTGCTGTGCCTTCTGGTACCTACATCAAACAAAATCAAACGATATATCAATTCCCAGTTCAGCCTCCCCCTCTTTCTCCCTCTCCTCCCCCTCCTCTTTCCTCCCTCCGTCTCCTCCTCAGCTTGGCCATAACGGTGTCACACCAGAGAGCTGCTGGTTGGTGGATGAGCTGTCGGTTGCCGTGCCAACCAAAGGTATCAAGTACATCTTTCCATGTAAGTGCTGGCTGGCTAAAGACAGGGGAGATGGTCTGACTGCCAGACTGTTCAATGTGCTGGACTGCAGCACGATCAACATCAACCGCAAAGTGAGTCACAGCACCTAAAATATGAAACCTTGGTGAATGTTCACTTAATATGTTGTATAAAAACAGAGTCTCTGCCTCATCTGCATTTCCTATCGCTGTATATTGTAGGTTATTTATTCGGCAACAGTTGTCACAGGTGACACTCAGTATGCAGGGACAGATACCAGCATTTTCCTGACGGTGTACGGAGCTAACGGGAGCACAGAAGAAATGCTGCTGCCCAAAAATGAGGACAGGTCAGTCTTCTAATCACCCCCTGATTGTATTGATCGCTTTTCATTAAAGGAACACTTCTTTGTTTTGGGAAATACACACATTCACTTTTTTGTCAGACATAAAGCAGCTATTATAGATATTTAGTTTCAGTCCATTGTTTAGCTGGTAGGCCCACAACTTTACTGTTTTGGTTCACTCTCACGCCTCTCATACTGTTGTTTTTGGCCCCAGCCCCTAAGTTGCTGTTTTCAGCAACAAAAAAAACAAAAAACAAAAAACAATTTCACTGGAAAATCCACTGGACACTTCCTGCTTATCGCCAAACAGCAGTTAGCAAAAAGTGTCCGAAAAAAGCGTTAAAAGAGAGAGAATACTGGACTTACATACAGATACAGATAGAAACATGACTAAATGAATGTTAATGTAGCTCCATAACTGCTGGATGTTTAAATCAGTTATTGCAGGCTTAAAAGAAATGTTTGTACAGATTAAACAAACATACAGTAACATACAGACATAGTGGTATCCATCCTCTCATCTAACTCTTTGGAAAAAAAAAAGCATATAAGCGTATCTCCAAAACAATTTAAGATAACCTTCTCCCGTCCAAATGTTTTAAAATGCAAAATTATATTTACTGTATATTGTCTCTTTAGGTTTGAAAGAGACCAAGAAGACACATTCAGTTTGGAGATAGATGACATTGCTCCTCTGAAGAAGATCAGAGTTCGGATTGATGGCTCTGGAAGTCGCCCTGACTGGTTTCTTGACAGGGTAATGTACAGACTAATACTGGTGGGTGCTACGATCTGTAGAAGCGTCATTTTTCTCAACACCTAAGTCTTTTTTTTAGGTCTTGAAAGTGGGATGTCTTTTGAGTCAACTTTAGTTTGAAGATGATGTGGAGTTAGAGAGAAGTCAGTTGACCAGATCTCTGTAGCCCGCTCCACATCTCTGCTTGAGGATAGCTGCTCTAGGCTACATTTGCCTCTACTAGCATAACACACCTGAACTGTGAACAGTCAAGGTGCATTGTGGGTAATGTGAGCAACAAGGCCTATTGAAGGAAGCTGGGACACGGGTGGACACAGGTCTTGGTGTATGGGTTATGACACATGCACAGTGTAGCTGGAGCTGCGGTCATGCTCAGTTTCAGCAAGTATTGACCATATTATAGTTTGTGTTGTACCCCAAAGATATTATGCTTGATGACGTGATGGTGATCATTTTTTTTGCTGTCCATTGGGACTCCGACAGTGTTATAGGAATGTAATACTAAATCCACAATTGGTGCCAGTAGTATATTATTATATGATTAAAATTGCATCTTTTTAATCACAATTTTGACATAAAAAGAAAACAGTCCATCGTTCAGTCCTGGCAAAAAGCAGCTGTATCGTGTTATCTGGTCCTATTAATGTAGAAACTAGATAAATTAGTGATTATACTTGTTCAACACTATGTAGACGGGCTTGTAGTTAAATCATAAAAATAGAATTCAAATCCCAGTAAGCTATTGATTGGAAAAAAAAACTTCAACGGTCAATGGATGATTAAATAGAGTGAATGCTTTTAGATCCTGATGCGGAACCTGAACACAGAGGAGACGTATCTGTTTACCTATGAGAACTGGCTGTCAAAGACAAAAGGGCCGAAGAGGACGAAGGTGTGTGAGCTGGCAGCTGTGGTGGATGATGAGGAGATGGTGGAGAAAACCACCTACATCGTCCAAGTCAAGACCAGTGATGTCGGAGGTGGGGCACATTAGTGGCTTGTTTGATAAAAAGAAGAACATTTGTTTTTTTTCACCTTTTTGAGCATTTTACGTATACAAAAATGCTCTATCGTATGCTATAAAACTATTAATGAGGCACAGTATTTATATACAGTATTATGTAAGATCACAGGGTGTTAAAGTTGCACATGTATTCTACTACTGATTAGGAATCATAATGTGTCCATGTTGTAGTAGCATCCATGCAACGTTATTAAGCATATATAAAGATGTGTTTTCATCATTAAATGCCTGGGATATTTTAGGTGCCGGCACTGACGCCAATGTGTTTGTGATGGTGTTCGGGGAGTACGGGGACACCGGGACGCTGCCTCTGAAGGAAAGCACCAACCGGAACAAGTTTGAGCGTAAAATGTTAGATGTGTTCAGATTCCCTGACATGCTCAGTGTGGGGGAACTGTCAAAGGTTCGAGTGTGGCACGATAACAAAGGTGAGGAGGAAAGAGCGAACAGTTAGAAGGCTCTTTGTTCGCTGAAACATTTTGATGATTTTTTGTTTGTTTGTTTCTGGTCTGATTACAGTCTGAAAATGGATGGTTTTACATGTCTGAGAATGACTTACATCAGTGAAATCATTGCATTCATAAATAATTTTGCTGCTGTTGAAAAGTGTAATCAAATGTTACTGCATATACAACTTTCTTAACTTGTTTTTTAAAGATAAAGTTGGCAACAATGATTAAAAATATATATTTTTATAAAACTGTCCCTGGATCCTGACAGTGATGCATGAGACAGGTAGTCGTGTTTCTCCGTGTCCTCCTGTGCTCATAATGGCATTTGCAAGATAATACAGATCTGAGGAAAACAACCAATCAGAGCCCTGGAGTCTCCGGGCAGCTGTCAATCACTTTGATCAAATGGTCAGACTAGGCAGATCAAATATGAATCCATATTCTCTTACTGTAATGCCTATTTCTCGCCTCAGATGTTTTCTTGTAGTTACTGTGTAGCTGTTAAATGAGAAATGTTATGACCTGGCCGGTGGGTGGTGCTTGGTTTTATCTTGGCTTTCCTCAACATGGCAGCTGGGTCACAAACTTTCTCATTTTACAGTTACACAGTACACTACTACAATGTTTCTGTTCAGTGCCCAGTTTGACAGTTTGACTGGAGTTCGCCAGCTGCTCAGAGACTGGCCGGCTCCAGCTCGGCTCTGATTGGTTATTTCCATTCAGGCGTAGCAGGAACATGAAAGGATGGAGGATTGTTTTTCTCATGCACTACTGTCAGGATGCAGTTATTTTATATATTAAAATTTATCATATTTGCATAAAGTGACCGACTACAGATTTAGAGGTTATTAATCAATTGTGATTGCAGAATATTAGAACTAATACTACCAGAAATTTGGATTAAATACCATAATGTACTCTTTCTGCATACTGTTTTCTAATGTTAAAAGGATATTTTGATGTTTTTAGGAAATACAGGGGTTTACTTTCTTGCCAAGACTTAAATGAGAAATTAAATATACCAGGGGAGGGTTATTGATATTTTTATCTAACTCTCGGCAGGAAAGTGAACAAGAATATATTAGGATGCCAAACTATTCTCTCAGGAGTATCTTCACGCTCTCTATCTTAGCTGCAATGCATAGAGGGCTGCATTATATGTATTTATTATTGTTGTTGTTGATTGATTGTTAAAAAGGTGAAACTGAAAAATACTCATTGCTTTTAAAAATCATTTGCATATTGAAAGACTGTTGTTGCTCTTGCTGTGCACAGGCCCTGCTCCTGGTTGGCACCTGGAGAACATTGATGTGAAAGATGAGGCCATGGACCAGACCTTTAGGTTCCCCTGTGACCGCTGGTTTGCTAAAAATGAAGATGACGGGCAGATAATGAGGGAGCTGGCCTGTGCCAACAACGACTCTATAGACCTCAGTGACAAAACCAGTTAGTAAAAATGGAAGTCTGTGGGCATAATTACAAGCTCTGTAATTGTTGGAGATGAACAACGCGCAGCTAATTACAACCATTTGGCAGACTGGAAATGCTCATAGTGTCTCTCTCTACATTGCCACAGAATATGAAATTGCCATAACAACTGCAAACACAGATGACGCTTCCACAACGGAAAACGTCTGGATTGTGTTGGAAGGAAGGAAAGCTCGCTCCAAGGAGTTTGTTCTGGAGAATAAGAAAAAGAAGTTCTTGTGGTAGGTCTTCAAAGGGAGTCTAGGTGCCTCGGCTCACGGTGAAACCCTATTATGTGGCCTTACATAATCTCCTCTCTTTCACATGTTTTGTTTTTCTACCCTCTTTTATCTTGTAGCTTCACTTTCTGTTCTCCAAGTCTCAGCTCTCAGGAGAGCTAATCCCATGAGACTCACAAAAGAAGAAGTCTCTGGCAGACCACTGAATCTATAACCGTTCGCTGTTCAGAATCAAACCCTGCACAAACTCTGCTAGTAGTTGTGACTTTTGTTTGCCCTTTCACAGCGGTGCCACTGACACGTTTGGGTTCTCGTCGAAGCATGTGGGGGAGATCGCCGGCATCTGCATCGGCCACATAACAAAAGACGGAAAGAAGGCGAAGAATGAAGCCTTCTGGCATGTTATGGAGGTGGTGGTGACAGAAATGGAGCTGGGAAACAAGTGAGTTGCATCTCATACATCCTGCATTATGTTATATACTGTAAAATGTCACATTCACGTGACTTCACATGATCCCTTCTGTTCAGGTATTTCTTCCACTGTGATGCACAAATCCCCCTGGCAGCCAAAAAGGACCAGTTCCTGACATTTGAGTGCTTCAAATCTATCGAAAGCTTTGCCAGCAAAGTGCGCAACCTGGTCCCCGTCAAATATGAAATTATTGTCATCACTGGGGATGTGAAAGGAGCTGGCACTGACGCCAACGTTTTCATCAGCATTTATGGCGTCAACGGGGACTCGGGCAGGCGTCATTTGCGGCAGAAGTTTCGCAACCTTTTTGAGCGAGGGCAAACAGACCGCTTTGTTCTCGAAATGCTGGACCTCGGGGAGCTGCTGAGGGTCAAAGTGGAGCACGACAACAGCAGCTCCAACTGTGGGTGGTATTTAGAGTGTGTGGAGGTGACTAACACAGCCAACTCAGTGACAACCATCTTCCAGTGTGGAAAGTGGCTGGACACTCGTAAGGCCGACGGGCAGATTCAACGAGTGCTCTACCCCAGATATTAGGAGGATGCATGAAACAGAGTGAGTGAGCATTCATTTAGAGACTTTCTGTTTTTCCATGTTGTAGACGACCTTTGAGACGAAAAAGACTATTACCAGTCCTGAATATACCTTTATGTCCCCTTTTAAAGGAAACGCGGTTGCTCTTTTTTTTAAGTTTGTGCCAACTATTTAGGTTGCCCCTCCTCTAACTTCAGAAAAAGCCATTTACCACCATCTACTCATGTACAGTTTGAATATTAACCAAAGCAAATAATCCAACACAATAAACATTTAGTCTTAGTTTGTGTGAGGGTGAAGTGTTTTCACACCAGTACACGCATCATGTTACACTGTACTTGACACCTACATGTGGGAGAGAAAGCCAGGAATTATTTTAAATTAGAAAGATAAGAATTAGAAAGCCAGCAGTAAATGAGACCTGCCTTCCTGCTGAAGTCTTTACAACCGATTTGAGGCAAATGCCACCATTAACACATTGTCTTAATATTAAATTGTGACAAAGAATATATTATATATACACAATATTACAAGGATATTCATAAGTCATGAGAACATGTTTTAGGCTTTTCACATGTTATTTGTACGCCACACAACAAAACTACAGGAACATCCGCTCGTAGGTTTAGGCAGCAAATTCAATAGGGTTTAGGAAAAACGTCATGTTTGGGCTTGAAATAAGCACGTAAACTAAGTAAAGGTACGTAAGGAATAAAAACGGAATACAGTCACTAAAAAAAACACATCACCACTGTAAATATCGGTCTCAAACACCAGTCTCCTGGTTGAAAGTTTGTACACTGCACACAAATGACACACCAAAAGAAAGAACAGCGTTCTTATTGCATGCTTTTGCCTTGAGCATTATCGTGTCTTCACTGATTAAGGCTAATGACTTTTTTGGGTATATGGTAAGCAAAATAATTACATTAATGCTCACAAATTCAAATTATAGCCCACAGATAAAGGATGTTTGAGGCTATACAATCTTGATATATTGGCAAAACTGTAACTTTCAAATATTTTTATATGTACTGAGCAAGACAAGGATACGGTTTCTAAATGATCCCAAACATATAATTGGCATATACTGTATGCGCTGCAGTGAAAGCCAGCATGAACACTGATACAGATATATCTGCAATAAGACAACATTGGCCAACATCTGTAATACAAATAGTTGACTGTTGAGTATTTTTTAAGTAAATGACTACAACAGATGCCAAATAACACCACAAAGTAGATTAGTTCTCAGCATTTTAGGCAGTTTATTTGAAAAACACATACAAAAAGATCATATACAAGACAATAAATAAAAAAGAGACAGAACAGTTTGGGTTAAGCTATGCAACTTTTTGCATCATCATTAGTAATAAATACAGTACAAAATCCACCCAGAGTGAATCTAAAGATTTTCCACAATATTCACTGATCATGTTATTCTTCATTATGATTTAGCTATTGCTTTCATATTATTGATACATACTTCTACTTTTCTATAAAATACTCAAGATCATAAAACATTGCGCGGTTACAGCAAAACAGCAGTGTGTTGTACAAAGATGGCCACTTCCCTTTTTCACTGGCAGGTTAATAATCAACATTTTTTCAGCAGCAAAGAAACATCTGAAATATTCAAGAAGGTACAGCATCATATTAAACACATCTACAGAGCTACTCCCACATACACATAGGAAAACCTGAGAAGGACATGCATTAAAAAGCTTGTGCTTTAAGTTCTACTGTTCATTCCGGTTCATCAGCTTGAGTTAATACTATGGCTACTGTCCAGTTCGCTCTGGAGTAATGGGGTACACTGTGGAGGACATGGGGTAAGGCCAGTGAGAGCACGAAATGAAATAATAATAATAATAATAATAATAATAATAATAAGACCAGCCAGCTTCATTCCAATCCAATACATGTTATAATAATTTGCAGGATTAGTAGAGTATTAATAAGAAATGCACACCGAAAACGTAGTTAGCTTATTATACCCAGGTGTAAAACACACTATCTATATTGTATAACCACAGTACACCAGAAATTTGCTCAAGAAGACCAATGGCTCAAGTTAGCATGTTAGATACTTCCCAAAATCCCACAAAAAGCAATCGCCAGCAATACATAAGGACAAATAATACAGCTCATTATGTGGGTCTTTAAATAATAAGCACTAAATTGAGATCCAGATATGATGGAGTATCATGAACATGGTCAAAATAAAACAAATATTAACAATTAAATCAATTATGACTGATTATGGGAAACAATGGAGTATTATATAACAAAAGCAAGCTAACTGTGGAGCCGTACTAAGACAAAAAAAGAAGAACAACAACCTTTATTAGTCCCACTAGGGAAATTCAAAAAGGGCTGTACCCCGTCGTCTGCTTCAGATCGAAGCAGGAGTGATGTTTAATAAACGAAAAGCTTTAATAGTAAAATGAAGAGGTGGCATGAATGGAATGTAATCCAGATCAACAGCACCATGCTGGCTAGAAAATGTGTTAGGAAAACACCCCCAAGTCAATTTTTCAACAGGTTTCTTTTTTTTCTCCTTTGAAAAAGAAAACACAGACGGCATGCAAAAGCATCCCCACCGACCAATGCATAATGAGGTATTCTTTTTTTTTATATTTTGTGTTATTTTAAATAAATATATTGATTAAATTGCAAAGTTATGAGATAGAGACATTAAATATTCCACCACGATAGCTAGCTAGCTACAGTTAGTAATAAATAATGATTGTTAAATACTTAAGGCATCTTTAATCACAGCATTCTATGTGAACTAGCAAAACCTCCATTTTCATCCATCTGTAGTTTTTTGGATGGAGGTTTCATACGAAAAGAAAAAAACAAACGCAACACAAACAGTCAAGTTATCCTCCAATAATACACAAGGAAGCATGAAAATACTCTGAACTGAATAGAAACACAAAATCTAGGACAAGAAGAACCCACGCCACCAAACCAAAAAATCAGGCAACTCCATATTATAGTGCATTTACAAAACACAAGCTACATTATAACAACAATAAATATGTTTTTGCAGCATTGCAGCTTTTTCTTCACGATGGTTAAAATGGACAAGGACTCGGCATATTAGTACCATGTCCAAATTGGCATGTGAGCAAAAAAAAAAAAAAAAAATACAAGTAAGAAGAAAAAGAAAAATGGCAGAAAAAGACATTTGAAAATAAAATTAATGTTAAGAACAATTGTTTGGTATTTTTCAAATGGATGGCTTTTTCTCCCTTTCACCCTCCTTCAAGTGAACTACACCGACATGGTTCATGCATGATATAGAGAAAACGGCTTCTAGCACTGAACGTATCACAGTTGTTCTAGCAATACCATACACTACTACCATGGGGGAGGGGGGTGGGGACAATCATACACATTCTAGCACATATCACAGGCAAACTAGTTTGTATTTTCCCTGTAACACCAGACACAGTCTTTTTTATCATAACAGTGGGAGCAACTTAGATTGAAATGAAAAGGAGCCGATACACAACAGAGGCGATTCACTGTATATAGAAATCACATGTGCTTGTTTGATAGGCAATAAGGTTCTGGTCATAGGTAATACAAACGTCAGATTTTTATTCACTCTGATGGCAAGACCTCAGGCACTGCATCCTCAAGCCCATGCTGGCCTCTCATGTCATATGATCATGCCATGAGCGAGGCAACAGAGAGGAGTTGCAGTTAGACACGGATCTACTAGCAGCGCTTTGAATCCTAAACATCAGGAGAGAAATGCTACATCGGTCCAAGATCGGTGTCTAAGCGCAACTTTGGTCTACTCGGGATGAGTGGGAGGGGGGGGGTGTCGGGAAGGGGTATTAGGTGCATTCTTGTCCTCCTCTATGAATGAGTGGGATCATCAGAGTCATAGTATACGGTTCACATGCACAGACACACAGTCCCTGTTTCTACTGCTCCACAATATTAACGACACAGCCCAAGCCTGCCATACAGCATGCACATCTGAGGCCTCTGCTCTAGATAAAAGAGGCCTGACTACAACACTACACAGATCACTGGAAGCCATGCCTGCAGTTAGCGGGTTTTTGCATCAACTCTGATGGCATCTACTAACTGTAAATCCAAAACCATGTTAGACAAGAAAGAGGGATTTTTGGCCTTTTTACACAACTAGCTCTTTCCTCATTGTCTATGATTAACACGCTGAATCTTCTCTCTTATTTGAGCCGACCTCTCTGTAGGTTTATTTTTCACAAACATATTTCTCAAAAGGCTTTTGCTTGCTACACAACACTGTTACTCTGTAAATACTTATTCAGTACTATACTCCATTACACCACAAGCGTTCAGCTACGAGAGTTCACACCAAACAACCTCATGCTAATCATTTGATAATGTTCTGTACAGATGTGCTGAGGGCTTGGGCAGAGTGCAGCTTAAAGGATTTTTTCACAGGCCTGGGGGGGAAAGGGTTTAGATGTAGTGGCAGGGAAATGGCCTTAATACGCCACACTGAGCTGGGGAGGTTGGTATTCAGAGTGTCCTCTCTTGATGGCTGTATGGAGAAATGTACACAGGGTGCACAATCTGACAGAATCTGTGTGAAGCCTCAGCACATCTGTCCATACGTGTCCGCTCCTACCTTATACATCCAGCAAGTCCATTCAAACCAACCTTCAGTCCAGCCACCTATCTATATGCATCAACCCCCCATCCGTCGTTGTGTTCTAGGTGAGTGTGCTTTGTTGATCCCTCTGTCACAGCTGTCTCAGAAGGCAGGCTCCTTGAGTGATGCAGAGGTGAAGAGGGGGGTGTTTGGCAGAGCTTCCCCCGGAGGGAGGCAATGGAGAATCAACAAGACGAGATCCAAAGCTGCGGGAGTCGACAGGAGCTATCAACTGTCTGGGGTCAGTTGGGTCTCAATGTCCACTCTGCAGATGGGGCACTTCCTGCTGGTGGCCAGCCACTGGTCCACACACGCCTGGTGGAAGAGGTGCATGCAGGGTAATCTCCTACAGACAAAGAACAGACAGGGTCAGGATTTTAACATAAATGTCAGACTTCACTTCAACGAAATGTTCAGCCACTCAATCACTGCCGTTTGAAAACCAGGCAATCTCTAAAATGTCAACTTTGCTCATGAGCAAAGATAACAGCCGTGTGTTCAGCGTTGTGACAATCCAATAGGTTGTTCAATGGTTTATCTAGCTTAAAGGGTAGAGAGTTTTCTCAGTTCTTCAGGTTTATTTTTGTTTGTTTTATTATTATGATTATTATTATTTTTTTTTATTTATTTAATAGTGACAGTGATAGTTATAAAAGGGCAAAGTGCAAAGAGCCGCGGGTCAAATTCAAACCTCTGGCCACTGCAGTAAAGGACTCAAGATTACAATACCATCTCTAAGATTTTGTTCTTTGTATTACATTAACATTTGGATCTTTGTCCATTTCATACAACTACTAACGTTAATCTATCTTTTTTTGTGATTTGACACTTTCTACCTTTTCCTATTCAAATTAGTCAACAACAGAAAACTCATCGGTAAGTATTCTGATAATTGAGTAACCATTCAGTAATTTTTCAAACAAAAATGCCAAAAGCTTTTCCAGTGTGAGGATTTGCTGTTTTTCTTTGTCATATACAGACTGATAGTAAACTAAATATCTTTGGGGTTTGGACTGTTGATCAGATAACTCAAGTAATTTCATTATGTCATCTTCAAATCTGGGAAATCATAATGGCCATTTTTTTCAAGAGTTGCTGAAATTTCATAGACAAATCAATCAATTAACCAAGAAAGTAATCTGCAGATTCATTGAAAATAATAGTTTAGCATGCTTCCTGAAAAAAATCAAATGTTTCTTCTTATGATTCAATTTCTCTTGTTTTTTAAGATTAGATTTTCTAATATTTTTTAATGTCAGACATTAGATGCTTGTCTTGATGAAGGTTGATGGACTGTGTAAGAAGTCCAGGGTTTAATTGTTGCATCTCTGAAAAAGTCTAATATGTTGTATTTCTAAATATATTAATCAATAAACCAAACCAAAAAAGAGAGTTCTAAACAGCTGGGTGAAACAGCTGCTGCTCTGCATAGTTACACCAAGTTAAAGTCTTAAATCTTTAATGTGCATGTGATTTATGGGTGCTGTCATGCTCAGCATCCAGACTGTGTCTAGGATAGATCCAGTTGTCCGACCATGGCTCATGTTTGACATCAGAATGCGTCTCAGCTGACTTCTTGTGATCAAATTTCGCTTCACATTTGATTTCATCTGTGGGGAAAATATGTGCTTTATAATACAGTTAGAAGAAGGATTTCTGTACTTGAGGTACAACTGTGTGTATTTTAGTGTGAAGAACAAAAGGCATATGCTCTTATCACAGTTGTCTTTTTTAACTTTGACCTCATGATTCCAAACTACACAAGCCTGAACCATGAATGATGAAAAAAACAGATTTTTTTTGCGTTCCCATCATAATAAGTTGCATCAACATTATAATCAACAAGCAAATCCAAACTCTATCACCATATCACTGCTCAATTTCTTCTTTTAAACACAACCAGACACACCCCGACCCTAGAAAACCTGAACCTTTCCCCTACTTTGCTGCTGTTTTTTGTTTTCCACAGAGTAAAATAACTTCCTCTGTGACTTTGCCAGTTAGACAGATCACCACAGTGGACACACACTCATAAGGTTGTGTGAAATGCTAATGTTGCCTTCAGGCGGTATTTTCAAGATAACGTGCTGGCAGGAATCCTGATAGGATATTAAAGCATGATACTTTTAACTTGTGTGGCGGAACCAATTTAGGGTTAAAAACCGCTTAGACTCTATGTCTAAGTATCCATTCTGAATGCATTGTGAATATATATAAATTAGCAGCAACACAAGACCTCAAGCAGCTTTCCCCTCAATCTTTGGAGTAAATTTTAGGAACAACACTGTGCTTAAGTCCACTGCATTGTAGAGGTAGGATGTAAAAACAAATATTATGGACAAATGATACATGTCATAATGTCTGTCTCCAGGATTTAACTTAGCATAATACAAACAAATGTCTCCCCCAGGAGATCAACTGTATGCACAGCTTCTGTTCACATCTGCATAACCAGCATTTCCCTCTTTGAAAAAGCTAAAGATGAGCGGATAGTTGTACCTGACATCCTCTCCATCCTCCAGCATTGACAGACAGATGGTGCACTTCTCGTCGGTGTCCAGCTCCTCGTCATCCAGACACATCTTCAAGTCCTGGGGTATTCTCTGCAGAGAGAGAAAGGCAAACAGACTTTAATTACTGAAGTGTGTCGTGCAGCTGCGTGTTAGGAGCTGATATGTTTATGCCATGGGTGTCTCTCAGTCAGCCCAGACGAAGAAGAAGAGTCACCTAATCATGCTTCCCAGAAAAAAAAAATAGACATCAGATGGAAAAGGCTCAATTACTTCTTTTCACTCACAATGTACCAAATGATCCGACACTCTTTCCAGAGTATTTGGGTCACAGTCAGTGTAGACGGGTTTTTAAATTCATTCCACGCACATATCTGCAGACAGCTGGATGACTCATCCCTCGCCTTGAATTGTGCACACTGCAGACCTGTCTCACTAATCTGCTAACTGAAATTAGTTTGACCTTTGAACCACTGTGAGAGTCGTGACACTCCTTCCACTCCCATCTTCACTCTTTGATCCTGTCGACCCCAGCGCTGCCCTTTTCCATCCCCGTCTTTCACCTCCAGCTCAAAGTATTTCTTGCCCAATGCCTTCATCTGTACCAGACCACATCAAAAAGATCCATCGTTCAGCTAGCAAGTAAAAAACTGACTATTTTTTACCTTTTTGTACTTATGGGGGAAGGTGAATCTTTCGATGGTGGTTTGGACCGCTCCACGGTTTACACTGCCCAGCCTGTCCTCCAGCTGCAGGAGCTCCTAGAAAGGAAACAAAGTTTAAAGTCTGATAAAAGGCATTTCTGTATTTGTAGGCTGAGATGAACAAAATTCACATGTATAATAGCATATTCAAATGCAAAATACATACAAATGTGGAATGCTAAAATTAAATTAGTGCTTCAAGGAACAGGAAAGAGCCTCTCTGAAAACAGTTGCATCTTGTTAAAATGAAAACAAATGTCATGAGATTAAAGGAAGCTGGACCGTTTGAGGCATCTGGAAGGCAGAGTAATTGGAAATAAGAAAATCAGTTACACACTCGAGCCTGTCCAGAGCATTGGTCACAGAGGAAACAATGATAAATGAGTGTAGACTGGTGTGTCTGCTGAGGAGAGAGTGGTACGAACCTCGTAGCTCTCTCTAACAGCGGATGCGTGGCGGGAGGGGTTGAGGCTCTGCAGAGCCAGCAAGTGCAGCTGGGGATATGGGTAGTTTCTGATCTCATGGACAACCTGGAAGATGACAGATAAAAGAAGCTAGCATCAGCTCTGCAGCAAAATTCAGGAAAAACTGGAACACGGTTCCTCCCCGGCTGCTGGGAACTGAGATTATTCTCAGAAACCCAGAGGAGGAGTCAGCGGGAGTTCATTGAGACAAACATGATTGATTGTACTGAGGCAGAGGGGGCTCACCACTTGTGTTGAGGCATTGTTTCTAGGGAAGTGGTGCATCCTAGGAGAGGTCAAGTAGTGCTGATAGTGCTGCGGCAGTGGATGGATGTGATACTGGTGGGGGGGCAACCCAGCATCTACACTTAGATCCCTGGACAGAAACAAAAAACAAGTCAGCCAACGGCACCCCAGTCATTATGTCATTACATTTTTGATAACAGTGGACTAACAGCCTCATTTATACCAGTGATTCCCAGCCAGGGGTACTAGAACCGCAGGGGCTATTTCTGCAGTTACTTAAAAAGATTGTGGAGTAATCTCAATTGATTCTGATTTGAATAAAATGAAATAAATCCATGTATTGAGTCAGCTGTAACAGTGTGTTCAGAGTGCATGAAAATTAGTTAGTAAGTGGGCAGAGAAGTCTAAGCAGTCAGCTAAAAGTAATGGATAAATGGTTTAAATGAACACCTATCACTGAAGGGGGCACCTGAGTTTATCTGACCGAGCTGTGTGGGTACTAAAGACAAAAACGATTAGAAACCAGTGACTTCACTGAAGTGTGAACTGGAGCTGCAGGACTTGAGTCCAGTCTTGACCCCTCTTCTTTTGCATTCGGACCAGTCTTGGTCTTATTATGATTATCTTGTCTTCATAACTTGTGCTCTAAGTTATTGGGTTTTTTTAGGGCTCTCAAAGTTAATGTGATAATAACGTGTTAAAGCTGCAGTGGGTAGAAATGGAGCAAATATGATTTTTTTTTTAATATTTTTATAAAACGGTCACTATATCCTGATAGCAGTGCATGAGACAAGTAATCTGAAATTTAAAAAAAAAAAAAAAAAAAAAAAAAAAGGCCTCTTTTTACTCCGGTGCTCCTAATGGCATCTGCAAGATTTTACAGATGGAGGGAAGCAACCAGTCAGAGCTGATCTGGAGTCTGCCATTCAGCTGCCATCTGTGAGAGCCACAAGTCAAACACTTGCAAACAGACGGTCGGACTAGACAGCGCTGATCAAATATGAATCAATATTCTGTTATTGTAATGACTATTTCTCTCCTCAAATGTTTTCAGAAACATCTTGTAGTTACTGTTTAGCTGTAAAATGAGAAAGTTTGTGACCTGGCAGCCACGTTGAGATCTGTTGTGGATATACCAAGCACTGCCCACCAGCCGGAGCACAGCCAATAAGAGCACTCTATACGAACACTCTCTCTCTGTGATTGACCTGTGATTGGTCAAAGTATTCCGTCATGGGCTAAAATTGTTTAAAGCCTGAAAACAGCCTTGAGGAGGAGGAGAAGTCTAGTTTTCACTCAAAACACTTGAATTAGTATAAAGTTACTATAAACTGAACAGTTATTAAGGAATTTTTGCCCAGTTATGCCAAATAACTGTTGCCTACTGAAGCTTAAACATGTAATTTCTTTGATGCATTAAGGCAATCCATATTTCTATGGTTGTAGCAGGATCAGTTTTAAATATATAGTTATGACACTGGCATCATGTGAAACTAAAAAAACTGTCATGGTCTACCTTGTTGCAAAGGAGGTTAAATAATACTCCAGATTTGTGCTAAATTTTGATGAGGAAAAACTGGCATGGCCATTTTCAAAGGGGTCCCTTGACGTCTGATCTCAAGATATGTGAATGAAAATGGGTTCTATGGGTACACACGAGTCTCCCCTTTACAGACATGGCCACTTTATGATAATCACATGCAGTTTTTGGTAAGCCAGCACACTGACAGCTGTTATGATTGGAGCATTTTAGGCAAAGTGCAGTGTCTGTGAGGGTTTCTGGACAATATTTGGCATTGTTTTGTGTTGTTAATTGATTTCAATAATAAATATATACATACAAAATCTCCTTTACGGTGCATTTTGAACAGATAAAAAAAATGTGATTCATTTGCCATTAATTTGCAATTATTAATGTGCAATTGTACAATTAATCCCGATTAAATATTTCAATCAATTGACAACCACAGTATTTTATGGTTTTATTACTCTGATTTCCATAGACAAGAGATTTGAAGCACTGACTAATAAAAAATTACCACATTTTGGCAATCACTATCTCATATCTCAATATTAAGCACAAAACATAATTTTACTTCAATCTTCTAGAGCTGCTGTGGGTATTGTAGCTCTACCTCTCCTTAAGCATTAATGTTACATTTAGTGAAACATGTACAATGTTTATGGCCAATTTTATAGTCTAATATGAGTTGGGATTGCTTTTGGGCTCTTTTTAAACTTGGACTGAAACCCCTTTCATCTGGTCTTGACCCAGATTTGATGGCTGTCTGGTGCAGACAAACTAAGAAAAGCTGACAAAAAAGCATGTCTTGTCTGACTTTGAATGTCACTGGTGCAGAAATGAGTAGTGTATAATTCAGTATAATTTCTGTTGGTATAAAATTTATACCTACATCACGACAAGCATTTTTTTCCAACAAAAACAAAGGTATGATGTGTCTCTGTAGCACCGCATACTGTGTAAAAGAACTCCTTATGAATGTATGTTGAATTTGGTAAGATGACAGAGTTTACTGCCAATTTTAGAGACTGAAATCTAAACTTACATCATGACATTGTACTTTTCTAACATATATCAAATAACTGAGACTGTCTGCCTCTGTGGTGCTGCCTACTGTAATATATACGGTATATACAGTACATAAGAGATGTTGCTTACCAATCTGTGCCCTCAGCCAGGTAGCGGGGCTGCTGCACCACAGGCTGAGGAGGGACATGAAGAGGGGGCGCAAACTCGTAGCCAGGCCGCAGTCTGTGGGGCTGGTGAGGAACTCTCTCTGGGGTACGTCTACAAATAATCAAGCATTTTAAAACATCCTAAGAAAAGGTCTTAAATATGATGTTTTTTCAAAACCACAAGATTAACTGGAAACACTTTGTCTTTTAGATTTAATTTCCCCTGCACATCCTGTCGTGCGGATACCTGGAGGGTGGCAGGATGTGTCGGTGCTGGGCCTCGAGGATCTGCTGCTGGAGGAGGTATTGCTGGTGTAATGCCTGAGGTAGGAAGGGAGGGGCAGGGATGTCCTGGAACTGGGGAGCGGGCAGGGGGTTGAGGGGCGGGTGGAGCGGAGGGCCATGCTGGTGGCCAGGAGGGGCCAGGTGGGGGTTAATGCCTGACTGTGGCTGCCCTGGATGGGGCATGGGGAAGTCCATGGGCAGCGGGGCCTGAGGACCTAACTGGAAGTGCCGGCAAGAGGTAGCATGGCTGTGCTGCTGCTGCTGCTGCTGTTGCCGGTTGAAATGGGATCCTGTGGAGGATAAGGAGAAGTTGTCAGGCACCTGAGGGGAGAGATTAGGTGGAATTAATTGTGGGTGAAATGTGGTGTCACTGTGTGCGTGTGATATAGCATGTTAATGAAGCCCTACCTCTTACCTAGGGTGAAAAATACTTCTGTGGGGGTGGGAAAATGATGGTTACCACAAGTACCATGAACATGACAACCATTTTTTGTCCTGCACACAATACGCGAGCTTTCATTTCTTTAATTGCATTTCCGACCTCTGGATCGACTCCTGGTCTTC
Organism: Pterois miles; assembly: GCA_947000775.1. Taxonomy (NCBI): domain Eukaryota; kingdom Metazoa; phylum Chordata; class Actinopteri; order Perciformes; family Scorpaenidae; genus Pterois; species Pterois miles. Next base: position 10,737,791 of record CAMQGK010000058.1, on the reverse strand, counting down.
TGATTCACAGACAAGCAAACTGGATCAGATGAAATCTACCAGTTTGTATGGTCTTGAACGCAGCTTGGTTCTTGTAAATTCTGTAGCTGACAGAGGCTTGGTGCGCTCTGAGTAAAACCTTTGGTACCTGCCTGTCTATAATATAAACTGTTTCGATGCCAAGTCTCTATCTATATAACCGTAAAGATGTCTTCTTACAAAAGAAACCACATTAAATTAACATTATTATACATGTGTGCTTCACTGAAACCTACTGTATCTTTGTGTCTTACACATACAGTGTAGCTCCACTTGTTATTCTCTCATATGAACATTCAGGAGTTGAGAGGAAATAGCTTGGATGCTTTTTTTTACCCTCTCCAACCACAGCTATTTGGCAACATCGTGAACGTACTGCTGTAGAGGCTCACCATGGAGGAAAAATCTAGTCTAACTTGTGCTGTGGTGCAGTGTGGTTTTAATACTGTGCTTATGCTTAAAAAGACCTTTTTGATTAATGAAAGGCTGAGAAATTGCAATAACAAATTTAGCTTTTTAGAAGTTTTGAGGAGATATTGGCTTAAGGGTCTGCAGTAGAGCAGGCTTCACTGTGCTCTGCTGTCGATCTGGCAGAAACTGAAGCAGTGAATTTTACACAGTTTTGATGTTAAAGTTGTGCAGTAAAATTCCAGTAGAGCTTGAATTCAATCTGTTTTGACAATGCAAAAGAGACGACGAATTCTGGAGTAGAGTGAAAATATTTTTAAAAATCATGAGGAACTAGGCGAAGTCTACATTGCATTTACTAGGAGTACGCTTGAAAAACACAGTATGATTTTAAAGCACACCCAGCAAAAATAGGCAGTATGACCTTCCAGCAATATTTACAGGTCGTCAGTGTTGCCAGGCATACAAGAGATGACCTTGCTGCCGTGGGTCAAAGACTCAAGGCTAGACTGTAAAAGTAGCACACTGTGTTTTCAAGCGTCTCAGTGAAAACGATCACCATGAATGACAGCAGATAGACTCATTCAGGCCCTGTGATGGAGGAAGCGTGGAAATTGTCTATCTTTGTCACAGCAGGAGAGGAGGTGGGGGTGGGGGGTGGAGGGGGGGGGGGGGGGCAGGTAGGGACAAGGGAGAGGGAGGACAATAAATGGAAATCAGCAAGAAGCACACTGAAGGTTAGGAAAAACACTATATTCTTTATTGAAAAATATTAGTATATGTGGAATTTGTGTTTTTTTTCTTGGTTGTTTGTAATAATAGTATAAATCCATGCAACAAAAATAAACAACATAGACTGAAGGCAAGGCCCACCATGCTCCATATAGGGTTAAAAAGAACAAAAGCGGCATCCAATGAGCAGACGTGTTGGCTACAGCACATGATTTCAGTACAGCAGGGTACATCTTTACTACAGAAAGATTACATTGGATTTTCACTAGTCAATGTAGAAAAACAAAAACAAAAAATTATGAATCATAAATGTGACCATGCATTGAAAGTACTATTACCAGAACAAAAGGTAAAGAGAGACCACAACCAAACAATAAAGACGTTATTACTAATAGAGGATCTCTTTAGCAGTGCAGGAAAATAGGCATCCCTGTGAAATGGATAGCATTTTGGCCTCATGTTAGTGGGGAAAATTGAAGTGATGAACCACCAGTGAGCATGTTTTGCTTCTTTAATTGTTTAGAGTTGCCCGTAAGGGGCAACCAGCCCTGACAATTCAGTGTGATTCGAAGCTTGAAATTTGCAAAGGGAACAAAAGGATTACACAAAAATGGAGACAGTTATGGCAGGTTGTTGTGTGCAGGTGCAGTGTACCTTCAACCATTTCAAATGATCACATGACAGCATTTTGCTGGAAGTTTTAACAATGAAAATGGCATGCATGTGGTTCCAATCTGCATGTTTCTTGTTTTAATCGCAGGTTACTTTAACTGTGTACATTGCACCTTGTGTGAAGAGAAGGAAGATGAGCCAAATTCTGGTGTTCAACAATGCAGTGCGGTATTTAAGATCATGCAAAATGTATCCACTTTACAGGAATTTACAGCATGTTGTCTATCAAGACTGGATGGGAGGTACACAATGACATTCAACTGATATCTAAAAAGGAGCTAAAATGTTTACTCAGTGCTACAGCAATTTGACAGAAAAAAAGACAAAAAGGTGCTCTGTTCTAGGTGTTAGCTAATGTTTTAGTCTGCTTAACATGGAAAGTCTATGGCTGAATACATCTTGGGAGGGGGTGCTTTTTAATACCAATGTCGTCTTCTGATGGAAAGAGGAAATGAAGAAGGGATTCACAATACAGCTAAATGCAGAGAACAGGCAGAGGCCACGCCACACCACACAGCAGCAGATGATCATTAGCTACACAATGGGGGGGACGACAAAGATCTGATAAATGCAGAATGTAGAGCCAGCCTCCATACTATGAAACAGGGAAATAAGAACAGAAATAAAAGCACAATGAAATCATTGATGCCACTGTTATGAAATTAATGTTACACTGTAGCTTTACCATTGTTTAGCTGTGACCGCATACTCGGGTCTTTTTTGCAATTCGGCAGCTCCAAGCAAACAGCTGCTGAATTGCCAATTAGCAAATAATAATAAAAAGGCGACTGATGGCTCCGAAGTCCACCCTCCCCGGGCAATTGGCCGTGTATTGATTAGTACATTGGCCAACTGACACAGATAATAATTACTGAAATCACGTTAGAAAAACGGTGAGCGCTAGCAGAAGCAGATGATCTTCAAATGACATCATCCAGGCACAGATAAGCTGACTGGCTGGAAAGGCTACGTCTATTTTGCGGTATTTTTACAGTACAAATACACGATAGCGCCTTTGGGGGGGGGGAACGACAAAACCCCCGCGATGTTACTGAAATAAAAATCGCACGAGTGAAATGTAGCTATCTCAGATCGACATTGTCTGACACGGCTGTTTATGCGGGAATGTGTTTTGACACCAGGTATTTCGGACAGCACGCCCCGTGCATGTGAAATCCTTTGTGAGAAATGTTTCCGTTCCAACACATAGCCGGAGCCACCGAGCCAGTTAGCTTATCTTTAGCGGCGGTATTTTTCTTAAACCAGACTGAATTTTGCCCGGCAAACGACATTATTCGGTGGTTTACATTAATCTGCAGTGAAAACAAATCAAAGTAGTATCACGTTGCAGGCAGTTTCGCCAATTATTTGACCGTTAATTGTAAGCTAGTTGACGCGAGCTAACCCAGCGGCTAAACTCGAGCTAGTTAGCTAACAGCTGCAGTGAATATTAAGATAAACAGGGCACATGTTTTGGATCGATATGAATATTAATACCGTACCTCTGTTTCTTACTGAGCCGAATACAGGAAGAACCAGATATCCGACATGCACTAAGACCATCCTGGGATCCTTATCTTATGATTCCGCTGGGTTATCTGGAGAGAAAGAGTAGTAGTAGCCCATGCGGATCTACATTCAGGCGGCTGGTTGTTGCTGGCTGGCTAGCACCACAGGCAGACCCACCGAAACGACTGTCTGACTCGCCTGGTTGTCGTTGACAAAAGCAGACATGTCATTTGATGTCCGGAGCAAAAGAGGGCGATGTTGCGGCGCTAAATAACGTTACCAAAGCCGGAGGTGTCTCCCGGTTAACCTGTTGTAAGGTGCTGCATCTTCGACTGTCAGTTCATCTAGATAAAAAGTTAGTATTAATAATATAATATTGATAGTATTAATTAGCTGTTAATGCATGTATGTATACTACATATTACATATACTAATACTACATACCTGCTCCGTATTTATTCCAAATTTATTCCAAATGTATATAATTACATACAATTATATAACTACATATACATATGCTGTGCATATACAATACTCACCACCTGCTGCACTTTACTTATTACTGTTACTGTTACTTATTTATTTTTATTGTCAACTATCTTCATTGCACCTTATTTCATTCACTGCACCTTCTCTTTTACTTTTTACTGTACTGTATTCATCTGTACTGTTGTTGTTGATGCTGCTAAGACACCCGAATTTCCCTCCGGGGATTAATAAAGGTTCATCTTATCTTATCTTATCTTATTGTATGTCATAAATAATACTATGCTCTTAGAAGATAACAACAGGTCAATATGATTAAGATAAATATGTCAGTAATTAATTGGTATTTTGATTAAGATAGATGTTTAACTAATGTAATTTCTACCAATTCTTATTATATTAATAGTAATTTGTATTTTTGATTGATAAATAATTTATATTTTGATAAGAATAATTATTTCAGTCATTAATTTTGTATGGCAGAGATTAAAGGTAATTATTATATTTAGGCAAGTTTAGGAAAATTTGAGTATATGTTTATTTTAGTAGGAAAGACGGTTAATTATCACTGAATGACTAATGGAGAAGGGATGGGATAAAATGAGTTTGTGCTTCTTTACAAATATGTAAACAAAGGCTTCAAGTGTTTGCCTATTTCTATTACTTTTCATTGTCAGTTATATATTGATTATTATTATTAGCATAATATTTGCCATTTATTTTTTGGTGATCAACTAATCTATTAATCAACTAATTGTTTCAGTTGTGGTATTAAGCCCAAACTAACCTTGATTTTGGAAATATCCCCCCAGAGACTTTCACAGGCTAGTAGTGCTCACTGAGAAACATTCATAAAATTAGTGTAATGCCCCTTTAGGGTTAGGGTTACATTTAAAATCAGTTGTCAGTTTAAAAATTGTTTTTTAGTTTTTGGTTGCAAATTCCTCATAAGGATTATGGAATAATAAATAATCCATTCAAAAATAAGGCTCTTTTCACAAACAAAATGTTACACACATGCCAACAAGTCAGTGGTCAAGAACATTTTTCATCAAAATGTTCATTTTATGCTCCTTGTAGAGAATCTATCTCAGTTACGCAAGCTCGTCTAATTGGATTTCTACTCTGGTATTTAAAGCTATAACTCGCCCAATTTTATTACAACCACTGAAACCTACATGAAGAACATTTTTCCTCATACATCAAAAAATTATAATAATGCCATCAGGTCTCTTTTTCAGCAAATGTTTTTGTTTCTGTCCCTGATATACTTGGGCATATGCTGGAATAATATATGAGAAATGGAAGTTCACAAAAACATAAAGCATTACATGACAAAGTTTAAACCGGATGCTGATGTGTGGTAGTGTTGAAATGGACTGCATTATACTGAAAGTAGTCACTAATATTTTGTCCCCTCATTTACATACACAGTAGTGGAAAGTAAGACATTTACTCAAGTACTGTACTTATGTACAATTTTGAGTGACTTTTACTTTACTTGTGTGTTTCAGTTTTATGCTACACTGCTTTATACTTCAAATTCACTATATTTCACAGGGAAATATTGTACTTCTTACTCTATTTCATTTATTTGACCCATAAACTATGATAATGTGCTATAGATTAATCTGTCTAAGTAAGTAGTTTAAGTTCCACCTTCACGAGAAACATTAACAGCAACATTTAATGTGACATTAAAATGCTGCTTACATGTTAAGGCATGCTTTATGTATGTACTGTATGTATGTCTGTATGCTATAGTATGTACTACTTCTACTACTACTAGTAATAAAAATAATAACAACAACAACAACAACGATAATAATAATAATAATAATAATAATAATAATAATAATAATAATAACAAAGCTTTCTGAAAGGGACCATTGGGCCCAAAAAATAATTTTACTTTAATACTTTCAGTACATTTTACTGATAATAGCCTAATTTTATACTTAGGTGTAATTTTGAATTCAAGACTTTTACTTGTAATAGAGTACTTATACAGTGCAGAATTCTTATTTTTACATAAATAAAAAATATGAGCATTTAAAAATGAAGTTGTGGGGGTAAATATTGCGGCCAGTGTCGTGTCCGTGGCGGTAGGGGGCAGAGTTGAGCAGTAAAGCAGGAAATCCAACGTCAGTGTCACATAAATAGAAGAAGAGTTCATTCAGCCATTACATTCGCTCTCACAGCCAGGTCGAAGCCGCTAGTGGTGGAGGACAGGTCATTAGCAACCCGACAAAATGCTATCCGTGAGAGTTGCCGCAGCTTTGGCCAGGGCTCTTCCCAGGCGGGCTGGATTTGTAAGTAGTTGAATTAAACTGTCTGATGGAGAATATGCAGCAGGTTTATGTAATGTCATCGTGAAGCTTGTGTGTGTGAAGGGTAATGTTAAGGCCGCTAGCTAACTTGTCATCCACTTAATAACGCGGCCTTAAACGCTGCTAAGCGCTCCTGAATAACAGTTTGTGTTAATGACCTCGAAATTGTTGTATTAAATACGTTTGTTGAAGTTGCCCTTGTGAAACGACATTCTCCGTCCTGCAGTAAGCAGCGCTATAGTTGCATGCAAGCTAATACTGGCTAGCTAGCTAGCTAGCTACCAGCTAACGGCTCATTCAGCCACGCTTTGAAGGTCAGGAAGCCTGACAGCGCATGTCTTCTCCGCTGCACCGTGTTCTGTTAGCTCAGCTTTTAAAGTGCACATTTTCACTGTCGCTGCAATATGTTAGCTTGGGATCTTTTATTTGCAATTAACGCTTTATCAAATCCGTTTGTCGTTTGTTTAATCAGGTATCTAAGGCTGTACCGGCCGCCTGCGTTGGGGTCAACCACCTCCACACACACAGACCATGGCTGCAGAAGACAGGTGAGCCAAAGACAACATGACAGACACTTTATCCTCTAAACTATAGGTCAGCTCCCGAAGGTGATTGATAAAGGTCATTTATCATACTATGTTCATGGAGCCTGTCTTTGTAGTTGTGTCAAATTAACAGAGTATCATTCTATGAGTTTACATGTTTATCTGAACAAACAAGCTCATCAGTACTCATACGTGCCATTATTAAGCTGTTTGAATGTGTAGTTTGCCTGTAAAAGAGAGACATTGGTACAGTCTGGTAAAGTTTCTAAATGATCTTTTTTGTAGGAGACACTGACAAAATCTCAGCAAACATCACTGTCTTTGACTTAAATCACAGCAAACATCACTGTCTTTGACTTAAGTCGCAATAAACATCACTGTCTTTGACTTGCTATCAATAAAGTTCTGTTAAATTTGTGATAGACTGCACCATATTTGTCCTAAGATAGTGGTGGGTCAGCTTTGTTGCTTAATTTAAGAATGAACGTCATAGTAGGGCTGGAGAAAAATCATATGGAACAATATTTTTGACCAGACCTATTAATATTGAGACAGTATTGTAAGATTGGCTATCGGTGCTTTAACTAAATATTTACACAATGCGATGTTTGATAAATAATCATCAATAATCTGGATATAATGACTAAGTGGCTTAAGGCAAATGGTAACAGAACAGTCTGAAAAGTTCAGAAAATGACATCACTCTACTGTAAAACAAGTAAAAGACAGTACTTATGCCATATTCGAATATCCAAAATCTAAGACCATGTCTAGTCTCAATGTTACAATATTGATTTATTGCCCAGCCCAATGTCTTAGCATTAAGCACTTTTGTTGTGGCTAAGCAAGATCCCACAACATGCAAGTTTGTCTTTCACAGGCACAGCCGAGGTGTCTTCAATCCTGGAGGAGAAGATCATGGGAGCTGACACCTCTGCAGACCTGGAGGAGACGGGACGTGTGCTGTCCATCGGTGATGGTATTGCTAGAGTGTATGGGCTGAGGAATGTCCAGGCAGAAGAGATGGTGGAGTTCTCCTCTGGACTGAAGGTAATTATATAAGGATTTCTAAAGTGAAAGGTGAAATGCTCCAAACCTTAAATGGCCAACATCATCAGTTTAGCTTTATTTATATTTATTTATATTTATTTTTTATGCAAAAGCAACTAGCGTAAAACAGTCATTCTGCTAATAAGTTTTCTTCCTGCAGGGCATGTCTCTGAACTTGGAGCCTGACAACGTAGGTGTTGTGGTGTTCGGTAACGACAAGCTGATCAAGGAGGGTGACATCGTGAAGAGAACTGGTGCCATTGTGGATGTCCCTGTTGGTGAGGAGCTGCTCGGCCGTGTGGTGGACGCTCTGGGAAATGCCATTGATGGAAAGGTCACTTGATCTACTATAACTCACGTTTAAGTAGAAAATCAAATTATTATACATGAAACTTGACAAAACACCTTTTTCCCTCCTAAAATAGTTGTGCAGCTGTCTTAAAAATAAAATGTGTAAAATTCCAGTACTGGTTTGATCAAAATTGAAGTAACACATTAGAATTGTTGCATGATTACATTAAATGGCTTTATTGCCACACTTGTCGCCACCTTGTCACCGTCTGTTCATCCTTTAAATTTCATATATATATATATATATATATATATATATATATAATATATAATATATATATATATTTTTTTTTTTTTTTTTTTTTTTTTTTCCTCTCAGGGTCCTCTGGGCTCCAGCACCCGTAGACGTGTGGGTCTGAAGGCTCCTGGTATTATCCCCCGTATCTCTGTGAGGGAGCCCATGCAGACTGGAATCAAGGCTGTGGACAGCCTGGTGCCCATCGGCAGAGGCCAGCGTGAGCTGATCATTGGTGACAGGCAGACTGGGTAAATACTTTAACATGGATATGTATTTGTCTGAGTATTTGATCATAAAACAATTCCATGGAATATCTTTTTTTTTTTTTTTTTTTTTAAACTCTCCTCCATTTTCTAGCAAAACAGCCATTGCCATCGACACAATCATCAACCAGAAGCGCTTCAACGATGGAACTGATGAGAAGAAGAAGCTGTACTGCATCTACGTCGCCATTGGCCAGAAGAGGTCCACCGTCGCTCAGCTGGTGAAGAGGCTGACTGATGCTGATGCCATGAAGTACACCATCGTGGTCTCTGCCACCGCCTCTGATGCTGCTCCCCTGCAGTACCTGGCCCCATACTCGGGCTGCTCCATGGGAGAGTACTTCAGAGACAACGGCAAGCACGCCCTGATCATCTATGACGATCTGTCCAAGCAGGTGAGGACTCAGATTGCTGTTGTAAAGTGAGATTCTTTAAAACTGTCATAGCTTGAAATATATATTTTTTTTTCTAATAAATGTTGCCCATTATTACAGTTAACAAAAGGTAGACAACATCTCTGCAATAAATGAATAAAATTGAAGCAGAATTCATGAGTGCAACCATGGTAAATTTTCCTTTTTTGTTTTCCCTCCTCCTCTCAGGCTGTTGCCTACCGTCAGATGTCCTTGCTGCTGCGCCGTCCTCCCGGTCGTGAGGCTTACCCTGGTGATGTGTTCTACCTGCACTCCCGTCTGCTGGAGAGAGCCGCCAAGATGAACGACAACTTCGGTGGCGGCTCCCTCACTGCCCTGCCCGTCATCGAGACCCAGGCCGGTGATGTGTCTGCCTACATCCCAACCAATGTCATCTCCATCACAGACGGACAGGTTTGTCCAAAGTTGTCATATTATTGGTTGTATATTGACCCATATATCAAATATTCTACATTTCAGTACTGCTCTATTGTAATGTCTTCATCTGTTTACTGTAGATCTTCTTGGAGACTGAGCTGTTCTACAAGGGTATCCGCCCAGCTATCAACGTGGGTCTGTCTGTGTCCAGAGTAGGCTCTGCTGCCCAGACCAGAGCCATGAAGCAGGTGGGTTTTATTTTTAAATTTAGACATTTTAGTTCCATTCTTGTTTGGTTTTTCTTTTTTTCCCTTTTTATTTCCCGTGTGTGCAATTAATTTGAATGTCTACATTATTTTTATTTTATTTATTTATTTTTTTTGGAGCTGGAATATCCAGCATTATAAATGGTCTTACTTCTACCCTGTAGGTGGCTGGTACCATGAAGCTGGAGCTGGCTCAGTACCGTGAGGTGGCTGCCTTCGCCCAGTTCGGCTCTGACCTTGACGCTGCCACCCAGCAGCTCCTTAACAGGGGTGTCAGGCTCACTGAACTGCTCAAGCAGGGACAGTACTGTGAGTGTCAACTTCCTGTCTCCCAACAAATATCATAGAAATGCTTTGCTGGTGATGCAAAACTAAACTGTTTTCCCCACCCCCTCCAGCTCCCATGGCCATCGAAGAGCAGGTAACAGTCATCTACGCTGGTGTCAGAGGTCACTTGGACAAGATGGAGCCCAGCAAGATCACAAAGTTTGAGAAGGCTTTCCTGCAGCACATCCTCAGCCAGCACCAGGACCTGCTTTCCGCAATCAGGTGAGACAAAGTTCTCAGCAACAGTATGTATGAAATATTAACATGGGTGTTTCAAGGTTAAAGTGTTAACTTGACTGATCCTGTTTTCTGTTTCAGGACTGATGGCAAGATCTCTGAGGCATCAGAGGCTAAACTGAAGCAGATTGTACTGAACTTCCTGTCCAGTTTTGAGTAATGGATAGCACTTCTCTTGATCTTCAGTGAGCTACCTGTCCGTGTCCCTGTTATTGCTTGTATATGTGAACACACTGAAGGCAAAACCTCCATGTACAGATTTCTCCAAATAAAATTTTACAACCCTACTGTGGTGTAAAATTCTTCTGATTGTGCGCTTAACTACAGTAAGTTTAATGTTAAGTTGCTTCCCTGTGAGCAGATTTTTGTAGTTGCAGAAGAACGAACACATCAAATGTGTTTTTAAATTCATGCCCGCCTGATATGTCAGTGTACCCAAACAGCAGTAACATGCATAACAATCCATATACCACAGTCTTCAATTCTGTTTGCTGTAACGAGTTGTTCATAAGAGCATTATATTTAAGAGGGAAAATGAGCGTGTTCAGACTTGACTTCAGTGTCTGTTTTGCTCCTCACTGTTTTCAGAGGGTGGAAAGGACTGTAAGCTCAGTTTCTCAGCTGTGGGTGAAATGTTTGATACTATGGTAATAAATGCAGTGACTCTGTCACACATCAAACCCATCTTGTATTCTCCTGTGTTACATCTACTGAGAGTCATCCCAATTGCTTTGTGAAGTGGCTGAGCATATTTACAGATTTGTGGTTGAAGTCTGGCCTGTCAAATCTATATTCCACTCCATAGCTTGTAAAGCACAGCTATTTTACTTCATATATTTGAAACGGAGTAAGCTCATGTCACTTCCTGCAGAAATGCAGAAAATGTCAAATAGTGTTGTCAACCAACAATTATCTCTATCAGCATATTTATTCATCATCTTTTTAAAAAGTGAAAAATTGTCCATTTCAGTTTTTTTCCAGTCAAAGGTGGCTGCTTCAAATTGTTTTAGTCTGACCTAAAGACATTCAGTTTACACTGATATAAAGTAGAGAAAAGAAGCGAATCCACACATCTGCAAAGCTGGAACCAGCGCAGGTTTTGCATCGAACTGAAAAGCGTAATCATTTTTTTAAAGTTGCAGATTGATTTTCTATACATTAGATAATCAAGTAGTTATTTATTTCTAAGCATGTAACTTAACACTTGTAAAGCAAACGTTGCAGATATTGCAACACTGGGTGCCTCCTTTGTATCATTCATGTCCAGTAGGTGGCCTTAGATGCCCCAAAGTGGACTCAACTACTCAGGGTTAAAGACTCTACAACAGCTTTCCTCTGTATCTTCTACCAAAGGTCATTTTAACATGAGTCAGTGATGGTGGACTGCATTTGATCCTAGTTACTAGAAGAACCCACAACAGTTTGGTACGTCATTGTTTATGTTTTTGTTTTTTGTTTTTTTAATGAGTGTTATACATTTTACCATCATGTATTTCTCATGATGTGGGAACATAAATCCTTTTAAACTGTCATAGTGTGGGGTAAATGCATGTGCCCATAACATAAAACTTAAATTCATTTTAGGGTGGGGAATTGGAATTAATGTAATGGCCTCAAAAGTAAGATAGATAGACACTCATTATTGATGGTGCCATCCAAATCTACGACCTTGGAGTCATCCCCACCCTCTAGTTCCTTGTGTATATATTGTCACAGAAGAAGTGGGAAATAAGCAGATTCAGTAGCAGTGCTCCTGTGTAATACCTGTATTTCCACAACCACAGCTTTCAAATTTAAAACCCCCTCATACCAAATGACCCTGCCCAACCTGCTATTCATACCTCATGTCCCAATGCTGTATACTCTGTTTTTGTCTCCTCTCAAACAGAAACAACAGGAGACAATCAGAGGTATCGTTCCAGTCAAGTACTTTGTTTTCTGTGGGTTGGGTGGAGTTCAAGACCACTTATGGCTCCATTTGCATCCATTACTTTCTCCCCCTTTGTTTTTTTTAAACAATTGACACTGTTAATAAGATCCTCTAGTGTGATGTCATTTGAGTAGTCACTGTCTCATGAGAAGAGGGCTAGCAAAGTATGTGTAAGGAGCAAAAGTACAGGTAGTGTGAGGGAAATTAAATGTATGGTGTTTCAGTGCCAGTCCTGCCAATGCACACTGCACTCTGAGTCACTTGTTTCTCCAGTGGCATCGCTGCCTGGCAAGATAAAGTGAGACATGTGACATGTCAGAGTGAATGGAGCTGCTTTCAATAAAGACTATTGTTGAGCTCAGCGTGACAAGAGAGAGCTCTGTGGAGCAGCAGACAACATGACCGGTCATATTTCAGACGTAGTGGGTGAGGTAGAAGTGATGCTACAGCAACATGAGCATTTTTTCAATGGATGAACAGACATGGAGTCATGATGCAGTAATGGTCCTCAAATGCCCCTTATTAGTGATATAGCAGAACATTCCCTAATGCATAAAAACTGTCTCTTTTTTAAATAGCTTTTTTCAATTTCCCCAGGAAATTTCACCCAGCATTATACACGTCTATTTCAACATCCCTGCTCAGTTCTCTTTATGCATCGCACACATAGTTTCAAAATTAAGTGCTTGGAAAGGAATCTGTAAAACACCCATTCATAGTATTCCCTAAGTAGTACTAGCATTACTACTGTTTGGCCTTTAAATCAAATTTGCTCAGTCAGGTCAGTAAGAGTTTAGTCAATAAAGAAACAATGGTAGTTTTCTCTGTCGAAATTTCCTACTTCAACATGTTCCTAAAAACTTACAAAGTGAGGTAATGGCAGTAATTTTAAGTTGATAATAACTGAGGCTTTAACAGGAACTGAAACTGTGAAAAAAAACTCATGGTTATAGAAATTAAATTTTGATTATGTAATTTGCTGACTATGGGGTGGTGCAGACAATCCTAAAACCCAGTACTGAGTTAGCATTATGGCACTTCTGGTTTCCTTGTCGGGAGGTCAGTGGGGGTTTTTGAATAGGTTTTGAGTTAAATGCCTGAAATAAGGTCTGTGGTTAAAACAAGTTTAAGAAATTTTACCATTCTGTTCAACAAAAAATCAAATACTCAAAAAGTCAAATACTCCACTCATGAATTTTGAAGCTTTTACATGTCTTACAAAAGAGTCTAAATGAGACTACTAAACGTCATCACGCCTAGCCTAGGCTACTCACGCTCATGTAACCAGGTTCAGTTTGTTTATAGGAAATTGTGAGAGCATTATGGGGCTGCGCTGCCATTTTTGGAGGGTAGCGTACAGAGGTAGACTATGATTATCTGTCACTGCTCTATTCATCTGTCAATCATCAGAAATGTACAAAGTATGTGTAAAAGACAAAAAACCCATGTTAAGAGAAGCTGACAGAGGCAGGGGGGCGATATATACTATAAAATCGAAGCAACTGTGACAGGACATACAAATCTGAGCTCTTGGAATTATGTGAAAGTTGACGTGTCGTAAACTCATTACAATAACTCTCATGTACGGCACAAATGCAGCTTTATTGCTGTGATACTTGACATGATAGCTTAATTGATAGCTAGCCTGTACCTTATTTTGGATCACTAATTGAATGTGTTGTCCGATACTGTTTTCAGTTTGACATAGCTTCCACTTCAAAGGTCAACTGTCTTCAACCTCTATTTAGCTTGCTGCATAGCAGCTGTGCACCTATACACGAGTGTAGAGCAATCACAATTGCCCTGCTGATACATAGCTATACATAAGAGGTTTTGCATGGAGCCTGTAGACTTGATGAGTTGGTTTATTGCTGTCACTGTGTGTTAAACTAAACCTAGTTCACTGTAATAGGATTTCGATTCTAAAGCAGATCCTCAACGTGGACATTAGTGGCCAAGGATCAGCGCCTACCTGCTGACAGTTTCCTTTGGTCAAGACAAGCTGACCTCTTCCTGTTGGAAACAGCATGAGTATGCAGTGATAGTGTGCTTGTTAATGACACCACCCAGGTAACAAACAAACATGTTCTTCCATTGTCATCACAAGAGGTACATTTGCACGCTTGTGGTTTCTATAGTCTGTCTGCTGAGACAGTGAATGACCCACCCAGTGTTTTGTTTTCTTTCAGGTCTGCATTTCTGAGACAGTTTGGTTTCTGAATCACACTCTTGGTTTCCTTTCCTTAATGCTATACCTTACGCAGCAGTTTCACTAGAAAAAGCAAATAAGCTAGTCTGCTGCACCATGTCCAAAGCTTCATTTATTTGTATTATATATGCTTTCTTTTTGCAGACAAAACATACAGGAATCATTTCCCTCATTTGTAATAAAGTAGCAAAACAGAGCTCTCTTTATTTGTCACACACTTTCTCCAGTATTGCTCTAAACAAGACTGTTTAAAGCTTCGGCATTAACAAAAACATAGAGCGTCGTACAAACTGTAAAAAAAAAAAAAGAAAAAAAGGATTGATGCTGTTTCATGCATGAAATAACATCAGGGAAGAGAAATAACAGCAAAACATCAACAAAAATATATTATTTCTGAGTTCAGTCTCCATTTGAAGTTTAAGGACAGTCCACGTTTTCTTGTTCACAGGTGCCAGGCTCTCTCGACAAGCCTGCTTGCAGTGCGTACACAGACGCTCATTATATTCTGGGCAAAAGGAATTTCATTCATTCACGATGGCAACATCCGACCAATATACACTACTTCAGCTCACAGTAAAAAAGCGACTTTTTCAAAGGTAAACCCAACATGCTATATTTTGTTATTATTATATTGGATTTACCCAAAACCTCTGCAGAGAGTTCTGCTTCTTTATATCCAGTAAAGTGCAAGAACTGTCTTCCGTAGTGCACTTTTCTTCCTTTAATCAAAGTTCACCAATCACACCAAAGGTAGCAGCTAAAGGCAGCAGCATCGGCTCCACCAGGAAAACTGAGTTGAAAAACGCACAGAAACAGCCAGCAGTTCATATCAAACACTTTCAGTTCATTGATGAGTTTCAGGTCCTCTGTGACCACTTTAAGGGATAAAGGCTCAGTAGTAGAGTATTGTCTTAGAGGCCTCGGATTCAGTCAGTACTGCCATAGTGGTTCCCATTGGAAGGGTTTTCCTGTAAACTGGTGTGTGAGGCATCTTCCTCCTGTGACACTACGGGGTCCACTGGTTGTTCAAAGAAATTGGACACACAGAACACCTGCAGAAAAACAAGCAACACAATTAAAATGCATTCTAATGTTATTGTAAATGGACTGCATTTGCAGTATATAGCAGCTTTCTACCTTACCGGACAAAGTGCTTTACATTTTATCTCTCAGTCATTTATTTACACACATTTATGTGATGGTGGCAGAGGCGCCATGTAAGGCACTGCATGGCCCATCCAGCAACTTGGGCACCTCAGAGATTGAACTGCCAACCTTGTGACTAAAAGACGACCCTGCTCTACCTCCTGAGCCACAGCCGTCACTAAAGCCATGTCCACACAATGAGTGACAAAAGCAACAAAACGGCCAGTGTGGGCAGGTACATTGTCACTGTTGAAGTGTTGCTCAAATGCTCATTGATGTATTTATGTTGTTAAATAGCACTGGGGACGAGCTAACAGCGTTTTTGTAGATGGAACAGAACAGGGCAAAACAAAAACATATGACTGGGTGATGCTTCACCTTATCATTGGAGCGCTGAAAAAAGTTGTGTGTCACGCGTAGTGTGAACAAGCATAATTAAAATTGTAAACATTATAATAATTGTGCTACGACGATGGATAACATGATTAAAGTAGATTAGAATTCCACTTATACTCTCTTTAATATGTTTCTGCATTAAAAAAATATGTTTAACATTTACCCGTTTTATAAATTATTTATTCATCATTCTAATTATTTATGTTTTCAGTGTCACTTACTCACTGGTGGGTCATTGGATACTCATTGTTCAAACACACATTGTTTTAAAATCTAGCGGAGATCCCAGAGATATTCAACATTATCTTGCATATTTATCAAAGTGATCCTTTAAATAAACTGACACAACATTTTCAGTTGTATACTGTGATAATACTACAAAAGACATGCATTATGCCTTGCTTTGCCATTATCCTAATAGATCATTAAATGAAACTTACTGTGAGAGTAGCCACTAAGCCTCCTTGCAGGAGGCCGGCGAGCACATCACTCCAGTGATGTTTGTAGTCAGAGACTCGGGACAAACCCACATACACAGCAGTGGCAATCAGGAAGAACTGGATGGTGGGACGCAGCAGCCTCGACCATTCTGACCTCAGTCTAGCTTGAATGTACAGCTATGGGAGGAAGAGGAAGAGGAAATGATTCAGCATTAGAAACAAGTAAGCTATGTGCTCAGCGGCATGCAGTTTATATCGACCAAGACAGTATTTATAAAGTACAGGTATTGTCAGCTATTGCATTCGCTGCAGAAAATTTCATTGCCATTCTGTTGTTAGGGCCACAGCTTTAGTCCAAGTTCACTTCCTGTCAGCTACTGTATTAACAAACATTGCAACAGGAAATACAAAAGGACAATTTAGTGGTTTTGCTGTCAGGTTTGAAAAGGTCTACAATTTATAGTGTAAATTTGATGTAGAAAGTAAAACAGAGCAAGCAAAGGTATTTATTAGAATAAGCATTTCTAGCACTCAACTGTAAGCCACATTTAGGCCATAAACAGTTTTTGAAGTAGTAAATATGTACTTACTACAAGGAACAGCATGCAGTACATGGAGAAGGATGAATGACCAGAGTAGAAGGACAATCTACAAAGATTAACAAAAGACATGCCTCAGCTTAATCAAGTCACTTTCATTCATAACAAAGGTTTGTCATAATTTAACCGTATCACTGTCACCATACTGATATACATTTTGAATTCATTCATTCATTTTACACATCAAAATCACTTTACTAGTTGCTAGGAGAACAATTTAGCTTGTGAAAACGGTTGTCTGCTGTGACACTAGAAGAGCTTTATCTGGAAATAACTCCACTGATGTCAAGCTTTAAATCATAAACTGGGGCACAGCATTTGAAAGATGTGGGCCAGACATTATTACACTCTTTATAGTTCATTATTAATGTTGGTATATAAAGTATTTAGTACATCTTTTTCATGGTTCATTTGTAAAGATGTTCATAATGCATAGTATTTAGATTTTATAGTCTTTTTAAAGTCTTTTTATTTATGCATCTGTTCTTCTGAATTCCCCAATAAAGCAGCTCAATAAAGTTATCTATTAACTTATTAAATTGCATTGTGGAAGTTTTAGGGACTAAAAGTCAGGATATCTTGGCTGACTACACACATTTTGACTATTCTCAGTATGACAAATTTAAAGAGCTGCTATGCTACATCACTGGAGTTTCCCTTTAAGGGTTGCCAGCTTGAAAATAAAAGATCCATTTTTCTAGTTAACCACGTTGTCCATAGAGGTTACATGTATTGCACAGTAATGCAAATATCCGGGCACTCCAAGATGATCAGGCCCCTCCCAGTGAGACTTACACAATACTAATAATGTTATGATTTAGTCACTTTACTATTAACGTTTCTTCTGAGATGAATTTAAGTTTAAACATTTGCCCTCTGGACATCGTTTCAGGGCACTCATTAGGGCAATGAAAATAGTCCATGTCTCCTTCAGTCCAAGTGCTATTAATATGCTCAGTAGCATATAGCATTGTGGTTGTGTTTGTAGAAATGTACTTGGGTACAATTTTCCATTTGCCTGCTCTAGCTCTGTATTGTTGTGTTGATGTGTCATCGATGGTTTCTTTTGTATTTTTATGTGTGGCTGCAAAACAAATTTCTCCTTGTGGGACGATGAAGATGACATAGCAACCTAAGAAAATTAAATATGCACGAATTTCCTCTCTTATTTAATCCATGTTCAGGACCGTTACTGTACCTGGCCTCATCTACCAGAAACTTCTCTCCAGTGCAGGTGAAGTTCTCGATGTATCCACCAGCTTTGCAGTTGATGCTGTTCCAGGCTGGTTTGCAGACAGCCAGGAAGTTCGGCCGCAGACGGCCGATGGAGTACTTGGCTATGTCAGTCAGAGACTGGCTAGCAGCAGCTCCGAACAAATAGCTGCCCACAGCTTTGTAGACACACGCCACGTACTTGGTCCCCATAGACTGGTTCTGGATGCGAGACAAGTAAACAGAAAGGCACTCGCCGCAGACAATCTGCAACAGAGGAGATTAGACAATAAGTAAACTCAACAGTTGACATTTAAAGGTCAGGGAACGTATGGAAGAAGACAAGTGTTGATGTACCACGATCAGTGTGAAGGGGATCATGACTCCTCCCAGCAGCTGGTAGGATATGGTGTCCTCTTTGAGGGGGTATCTGATGGACTCATCGCTACAGAAGAAACCCCGTTTGAATGGGTTGTGTTGAGGGGTGAGGATAAAAAATGGAAGTCCAACTGTTAAAATGAGGAAAGAGGCAGAGATTTAGTATAAATTCTACCTCTTTGTCAGCTTATTTCATCAAAATGTACATTATGATTACAAGCAGCTGCAAATACTTGGGACTCAGATTTACTACTACTATTACACAATTTCACGTTTTAGTCACAGGAAACATGAAACGTTGGCATCACACAGGCGTTTCCCCTCCTGAAAAAGAAGCTGGTGACTTTTCTTAGTTTCATTTAGCTGCAAGAAAAATAATTCAGTCTGTTCAAGCATACCGTTGCACAATAACTTAATTGAAGGCTTGAGGCCTTGAGTTACTACAGAGCAATATTGCAAATCCCCACCAGTACACATAACACATGCTTCAACCTGTTTTGGATTCACGTACTTATTATTCCCCTCAGACAAAAATGCATTTGGCTAACATGAAGTCAGTAATGCAATGCCAGGCTTTCTGAAATTATTGCCAAAGATGCTTCTCGGCTAAATGAGTTATCACACAGTCACAGTTTAGTCGTCTTCATATAAAAAAATGAATAAACTAAAACTAGTGGACTGTACTGATCTGACCATGCATTTAATATTTATCAAAATAGGTCTACTCTCAATTAACATGAGTCTGTCTTCCACCTAAAAAAGTGTAATAATATCTACTATTTCATTGTTTATGTGTTATACAGTAGATATCTGTATTTTAGCTGACGATTTGCTGTAATTGAAGGTTTTTATAAAGATATAACTATATATAACTGCATATTTAGTCTCTGATTGTGATTCTCTGTATGAGTGCTTTCAAATCTCCTTTATTATTATTATTATAGGTCTGGCAAATTCAGATAAGATAATAATAAAAAGCATCAGCTTATGAAACCAGGTGTAGACAGAAGATAGTGAAAAGATATATATTACAGTTTGCATATTTGCCAGTTTTGTGATTTTCAGCTCAACACCCATGAAAACTAAGTTGAGCATGACAATTTTTGACATATAAACAATATTACACCATATAACAAACTAATGTGACAGAATGTGTTTTAACTTTAATACTCACAGCTACAATTACACAGTGATGCAATGCAACCAAGTACATTTACTCACAAACTGCACTTATATCTAGTATATAGTACAATCACTTTCAGATAATTTACCATATGCTATTTCACATCTCAGAGAGAAATATTGGCATTTTTACTCCACCACATTTATTTGAGAGCTCTAGTTTGTATATAAACTTAACTTAATAAATTTAAACAGAAATTGTGACGCGTTGTTACAGCCTCACCTCGACCAACTAACAGATGCATCACTAATAATAATCCAGTAATATTAGTAATATAACATTCACGCATAATGGATAAGTTTTGCTTATAATACTAAAATGGTAATACTTTTGAATGCATGACTTTTATTGGAGTATTTTTACATTGTGGTGCTTCTACAATTTTTAACTGAATACTTCTTCTTCTTATTATTATTATTATTATTATTACTATCATTATTATGCCACTTTTACAGGACTGTCCCACATACTAAAGTTTCCAAGACATACTTGATTGTTGCTGCCAGCACCAAAACAAAATGGGGGGATCTGTCAGCAGCACAGCCAACCACAAGACACTGACTAAGCAGTGACTGAGTGCAAGTTAATCACAGGGAAGGTCTCCTGCGTGTTAAAGCTCCCTCTTTATCACATACTGTACAGCAACCATCAAACTGAGCTGCCTGAGTGTCCCAACACAGTACAAAGGCTTCTTTAATTTATTTTACTGCAGTATTGTCAGTGACATTTAGCAGCCCTGCAGCTTCTCTCTGTGCTGTGATTACATTACAAACACCCAGCTAAAAATACAGCTTTGCTTGGGGAAAAACACACACAGACGTTGTTGCCTTTTTTTCCATCTTCCTGCCCAGTTCCCTAAAACCTCAAGCCTCCCAGTGTGTAGTTACATGACGCGTACGCAAAGCATTAGATTTGCTTTTAAACAGCCAGGCTACTCTGTGCCAGAGTAGTTGCTGCGGGAGTTTGATGACAAAGAAAGTCCACTTTAACGAGCTTGATAATTAAACAAAACGGATTAAAAGACTGCTTTAACACACGGGTGAATCATGCAGGTTTACATACCGAGGATGAGACAGATTATGTCCAGCACGATGAGAGGGATCCCCGCAGCTTCAAACATGTTGCGTCTCCGTCTTCTGGTGTCCGTCTTTGTGTAAAATGTCCGGTCCCGGCTGCTTTTAGGCGACACGAGACGCAGCCTATCTGCCGCACATGTCTCGCTACTCCAGCACACAATTAAAACAATGTCATCGTGCTGCCACCACACTCCGGGACTGTCCCAGAAACTACACTAGCGGAGGATTAAAATAGAAATATATATTTATAATTAGCCTAGACTAGATTACAACACTGAACTAAAGTCTAAATCTAATCTAACACCAGCACACAAGCGAAGAGCCGCTCACCCTCTCAACTGCTCACAGACCATCATAACAGCAGGATTTCTTCAGCTCATAATCAGCTGCCGCCCCGTCCTCCCCACGAGACGCGTTACCTGAGGCACTAGCGCTCCTCTCCCGTTGTGACTTAATGCTGCCTTCACGTGACGCTGGGACAAATTAACATTATGGTGAATTCGGAGCATTTTGTTTTCAGAGAGTTCGGTAATCAAAGTATCAAAGTGCAATTCATCGCAATACTCATGAAGGTCTTTCTGCAGCTATGGCCACTTTTTGACCCAAATTAAACAAAAATCAACCTCTTTGAATTTTAACCATCACAGTGTATAATACGAATAAACAAGTACCCCAAATTACATATAGTCATTGAGATTTTAATGTGTACCATGTCTATTTTTGACCATTTTCATTACTTGTTCTTACCAAATGTCATTCCCGCAACAATGTGTAATTTCTATAATATTTTAAGAAATTTAAATTGGTTTTCATCAAGCTTTGTCTATGAGTGTAGATATTGAAATATACATATTTTCTAAAAATATAGAATTTCATGATTTTATAAGATGAATCTGCAAAGTATGTAGAATGTGTATTAATGTGTAATTAATTATGAGTCTTAATATTTGCCTCTGAAATGTAGTGGAGTAGAAAATAGAAATACTCAAGTAAAGTAACTTACAAGTGGCTTATAAAATTGGCCTACTTGAGTAAATATAGCCAAGGCCTACCTAATTACTTGTTACTTGGCCTACTTAGTTACTTTCCACCACTGCTGTTATAAAGTTATCACTGATTACTGTCTATCATCTGGTCCCCTTTAATCAAGGTTGTCCTGACGAGGGTAAAGTCCTGTTTGTCAAGTAAACAGTGATGAGTAAAGTCTTTTTGATCACTGGACTGATCTGTTTGGATTTCCGAGGTGTACTGGAATGCACCATAGGACTGGAAGTGGTAATAGAGTTTCGGGCCTATCGCGTGCCTCTGTTGACGCTACGACAGCCGTCGGCAGATCCAGAGCAGCTCCTCCCTCTGCGTCGATCTGCAGAGGTAATGAGGTGATGTCAGTATCACTATTTATAGACCAGAGAGAGTTTACTGTCTCCTTATCAATGCACAGCACTGATTACATGTAACTGCACAGGAATTCCCTCCATGTTTCTTTATGGTGTTTTGCTATGTACCTGCATACAGTAAACACTATACATACAAAATAGGCCTGTGTAGGCTGCAATCCATGTGAAATATCAGTGTAATAACATCAGAGCAACACATTTTTATCTGCTACAACGGATCAAAAGAAAAACTGGTGATGGTCACCAAGATGTCACTCGTATTAAAGTTATAACAAATGATGCAGCACATTTCTCATGTATATGTAAATGTTTGATTAAAAATAATGTATGAAATAACTGTGAATTACCATTCCTCAACTCCAGTAATTCATGTATTAAAATGCCACGAGTCATTCATTAGTTAAGCATTTCTTAAGTACATGATTGGGACCCTTATTGCAAAGTGTTACCAGAATATCAATAAACATAGCTTATCTTGCTCTTGAGTTGACTGTCAGTCTAGCAAGAGCGTCTCTGTTCTTTTGCGTGTGATAATTTGCATTTTGTACAGTAGAAATTAATGAGAAAGACGAGAGCAAAGTCAGATGCAATTCAAGTTAGGCTATTGATGATGTTATTCCCTCCGTAATGTTACTGGTGTGTAAGTGACAATAAAAGTTTGGGAACACGTGCCTCACCCTGGCCCACAGCTGCAAAATTACACACATCACTTTAACCTTTAAGTGTGAAAAATTTGTAAATGTTTCTTAAATACCACATTTACATAGTCAGTGGCTCCTACTCTCCCTTTAGCATGATAAATAGAGGGCACAATAGGCTAACCAGACAGACTTATGTGAGTTTAGTGGAATGTGTAAATAAGATTAGGATCAATTTGGGCTTTAAATGGTTAAGGAAACCACATTAACCCGCACAGACTATTACAAGTAGTTTTTGCCACATTCCCTCTGTGACTTTTCTGTAGAAAGAAAACATGCACTACACCAATAGATAACATAATTCATTGTTTTATTCACACAAAATATACTGAATCAGTCATTTGCACAAGTTTATGTGTCCATATGGAGAACAATAATCACAGTAAATCATTTTTGTTTGAAGCTGAATGTAAGTAAACATAAATTATCATGAAAGCCATAAGGAGAACATACAGAAGATCACCAAACCAATCATCCAAACCAACCACCACCAATGATATTGTCTGTCCTCATCATGTATTATCATGTTCCCCTGTTCATCTGCTTCTGGGAGCTCAAATGGTCTTCAATCTCTTGTTTGAAGAACAACTCCCCCAGCTGGCCGTGCGAGGCCTCGCTCATGGCTTTGGTCTGCATGCACATCTTGTATTTGTCTGGAGGGAGCTCGTCTGCACAGTTTTTCTCGTGCCACAAGTGGAAAAGGCCACGAGATGGAGAGCGAATGACCATCAATTTACTGTGAAGGTACTTCCTGTACAGGTGCACGTCCTCCAACCCCCAGCCTTTAATGTTACGGTCAAAACCACCTGCCAGGAAGAGACAGGACAGCGAGAATCAGGAGATGCATGCAACTTAGTGGTATGCTTGTTCATTGGCTGACTTTGAATCATATCTAATAACAGCATGTTAAGAGAATTGTGCTTCCTTAATTTGATGTATTGAAACAAAGAAAGAGCATAAAGCTGAGAGATTATTCAAACATCTAAACTAACATCATGTCAGGGAGTGAAAGGGCTTTTTCACAGACAGAGAAAGGGTCACAGTGATTTAAAAAGCCGTATTTGTACTTAACTGTTTATGTACAACTACTGTTGCAGCATTAGGCAGTCACTATAAGACAATGTCATCTATTAAGAGAAAATAGTGGAATTTTATGTAAAAGATGCACGTAATCCTGTGCTTTTATTGCTAAACAGTATGTTACTATTATGTCTTACAACACATGAAATTTGGGAAATTACTGATGTCATATTCGATTACCTATGTTGAGGAAATCAGACCTGTACTGGCATGTCATGCCAAACCCAAAGTCTCTCCAGAATCCAGTTTCCTTCCTCATCACCTGAGACAAGGAACACATTGACGACATCCTGACAACTCATTCTAATACATTAAACTAGCAAATGTAGCTGTTTGTGTATCATTGTTATTTTTTTACCCACCAGTTGTTGTTGAATGGAGGGTAGAAGTGTCTGATTACTGTAGATAATAGATGGATTGTACTGGCTGAAGAGCACTGGGTAGTACACTTTCTTACCTGGAGACAAAAGACAGTTAAAACACACAAATGTCTAGTTACATACTGATGTGTCACATGTTATACAAGTACAGTATGTAAAAAAAAAAAAACACAAATGAAATAATAAAATCAGTAAATGTGTGAGATTTTGAAACACCATTTCTGTTTTAAACACCTGACAGGAAGTGATTCATTTTTCATTATTGCTGGGAACATCTGAGGTTTGATTCGAGTGGAAAGAATAAGAACCGGGTTGTTAGGATGAGCACCACCAACCTGAAGATAGATAAAAGTGACTGACTGCTAACTGATCTCTGATGGGTGCAGTGCAAACACCACAACAATGACACCTTATTGATATAGGGACAAAGAGGATCTTGTAGATTATCATTTTAAATATGAGGTTAGTGCAATGTCCTCGTATCTTTGAATGTTTTTCAGCATACATTGACATCTCCCCAATTATTTTTCTAGTTCTTTTAATGCTGTCAGCTTACTCCTGTAACATTATTATCCACTCTATGATACCTTGTGTTTGTCAGTATCATAAAGCTAGGAATAAGGTGGACTGGCTGCGCTCCATTTGGCCATGACAGCATGCTGCTTGTTATATCTGGAAGGGCAGGAAAACCTGCTGAAACCGAGAGCAGGTGGCATATGAGGAGGCAGGTGTGACATTGAATCTCTATGAGCTGATAATCAGACAGCAGACGGTGTAGGAGACAGAACAGAACCTTTTTATACTCAATTTCAGCACAAATATGTGCTTATTTGCCT
Source organism: Pterois miles (assembly GCA_947000775.1). Lineage (NCBI taxonomy): Eukaryota > Metazoa > Chordata > Actinopteri > Perciformes > Scorpaenidae > Pterois > Pterois miles. The sequence goes on along the minus strand of CAMQGK010000058.1, from coordinate 10,712,608 downwards.
TTGCCGTATATGATGCGGTTTACCTGCTGCACAGAGCTGTCGATTCAATTCAGCTTAAGTGACATCTGCAATTTTTTGTGCCAAATTGAAATGGAGGGGAAACATTTAAACAGCTCACTGTACAGTTAATCTTTTTGGAGCCCATCCAGCAGTACTGTGGAGACCTCACATATCTCCCATCATAGCTCTGCCCAACTTCAACCTGAGCAGAATCAGCTGGAATATTTGAAAATACCTCTGTGGGGGTGTGGGGCCTTTAATTAATTCAGTCGAAGAGGGTAGAGAAAATATGACTTAAATAGACAATATTTTAAAGATCATGTTGTTATAATTAGCTTTAACCTAAATTCTTCTTGCAGATTGTTCATGCAGATTATAGTACGTGTGACCCCTTGGTAAATCCCCAGTGATAAAATGTACATAGCAGCAGAAACACTACAGTTACTGCTGTGTACTGCTTGTTTGAAACATACCATCCTTATCATTTTTAGTGTTTTTGGGGTGGAGAAAAATGTATTTATTTAGCCTATTTTATCTTTATTCTTTCTTTACATTTGGGAAAATTGGTCTTATTTTCAGTCTCGTACAAGGTGGTAAGTTTTTGCATGCAAACCACCTAAAAACCACTGAAGAAGAAGAAGAAGAAGAAGAAGAAGAGGATGAAGAAGAAGAAAAAGAAGAAAAAGAAGAAGAAGAAGAAGAAGAAGAAGAAGAAGAAGGGCTGTAAAAAACACTTTTAACACTAGAATAATCTTTAGAACCATGAAAAAATTTGGGCTTTGCAGATGGTTGTTGGGAGGGGGGAACTGAAAATCAGTTTTAACATAGTTCATACAAATAACACAGGAAACACAGGTGATAGTGTTAGAGTGTGTACTAAGTAAAGATACTCAGGGCGCTGTATCACGAGGTAGTTGACACAGGCAAAGTGCTACATATGAATCAAGGCTGGATAACACAAGATGTCACAAAAATGCAAAGCGGTTGTCTCACCAGGCTCTGCATTGAGACGACAGGAGGTTAAGAAGTCAGCGGTGAAGTGGATGTCAACGTCACAGAAGAAGAGCAGGACATTCTGGCTGCGCCTCCACGCCCTGGCACCCACGTCTAAACCACGCCCTCGAGAAAATTCCTCATTCAGCTGGATCAGCGTGAAGCTCCTGAACCGAGTCTCTCTGAAGAAGAAGAACAGGAGAAGAAGAAGAAGAAGACAGGAGGGCTGGCTGTCATGATAAATCTGTGTTTACTTAGACAAGTACTCAGATGCAACTGAGTGTTTTTCATTTGAATGTTCAGCAATTAATCTTTCAGACACAACCAACCTGCAGACATAAAGTATTATCACACTGTTGGAGCATTACATGTTTGTTAACAGTATGGTAATTTGCCACCATACTCTCCTACTTGCTTTCGATATAGTTTTGTAGTAAGTCTTGTAGTGTGGACTCCAGTCCTGCGACTTCAGCTCAGGTTATGATTCTGATGACTTTGAAAAAATCAAAAAGACTTTGACTTTCAGTGACTCAGGACTTCACATGAACTTTAACCATTTTGACTGGGTATCTTCTTGAAGCCCAAAAATCGAATCTATGTTCAAAAAGCATGCAGCTACTCAACTCTTCCTGACAAAAAATAGACTAAATGCCACTCCAACAGCAGTCAGTAAAGACTTGACTCGGTCTTGTCAACCAAAAATAGATTGAGCAATGTTGTTGTTTTCCTTTTGGCTGCTCCCCTCAGGGGTCGCCACGGCGAATCATCATAGATTCGCATGCTTGTTTGGCATGTGTTTTACGCCGGATGCCCTTCCTGACGCAACCCTCTGTATATACTAATACAGGTTTGGGACCGGAGCAGCCAGGGATTGAACCACAAACCTTTTTGGTGGACAACCTGCTCTACCGTTTGAGCCACGGCTGCTAAAAATAGATAAACATTTGACTCAAAAATGATAAATGTCTGTAACTGTATCACATGGCTAACATACTGAGGCAAACCCAATCAGTTTGTTTTAAAATGTTTATTTGAAAGTAATGAATATAAAATCAAAACTGCATTAAATTTGGTGAAGGGCACATAATGACTTGTTTAGGACCCGGAACACAAAATTGGTCTCAACTTGAGATTTGACCCAGTACTTCACAGCAAGAACGAGACTTTGTGACTTTGCTCCACCTCTGGATCATGCACACTATTACGACCCCCAGAAAGGCTCTATTTCAAGAGGTCAATAACATGATGTACGGTGTCAGAGAGTTGGCAGGTAGACAAAATTTTTTTTTCTGAAAATGAATACCAACCTAAAATGAATACTGACAAAAAGAGATAATAAGAAAGGGATGTCACCCAGGACCATAATTCTTTATTAAAACGTAGAAATTTGAAACAAAAGTCTCTAATCTGTTCTGCCATCGACACACAAAACCTTGAGCAACCTGACTTAAATTATATGAACAAAAGAGATGCGCAGAATAAATTTAGCTTTAAATGAATAGAAGAGAAAAAAGGTCAGAGATCAGGGGAAGGTATTGTAGTTGAATATAGTTTAATTCAACACACCAAGCCAATGTCACATTAGCCATTGACTGTAAAATGACAGCATTACCTGGTGGTCTGGTCGAGCATGGCTTTCACCTGGTCTATCTGATCTCGACCAAAGTAGACCACAGTCAGATGAACCCTGCTGTCCTGCTGGATGCACACGTCCCTGAACCAAAGACACAACAAACAAAATTTAGATGAGGGCAATAATTAGCCTCATACCTTTAAAATCTATAAATTTCTCATTTTATCTCAAGTGGAGAAGATATTTATGGGCTTTCAACCAAGCTACTCTTGTAAGATAAGGATTCACTCAGCACTCCCAAATGTGAGCTCAGTAATGTCCTCATGCGATCAGTCAGTGTGAGTGGGCCCCACCCTGTTAATTCACTTTCCAAATGATACCTGAAGTTGTTGATGAACTGCCTGAATGCGTCTGGCCTCTTGGAAAGAGGTACGACAATGTTGATGAGCGTGCTGCGGGTGTCCACGCTCTCACTCTTCACCTTCATCACAGGCCCAAACGGCCTAAAGAGCACCAGCTGTGTGAAGTCCTGTGGGCCGTCGCCTTTAAACATCAGCTCGTAAACCGTTCCTCTGTCTCTCTCTGTACGAGTCAATCCTGTGACAGAGACAGGCTCGATTAGACAGACAGGATCAATTAGTTGTCAGATATCAAATTAATTGCCAACTATTTTGATAATCAATTAATCAGTTTGAGTACATTTCAAGAAAATGTAAAAATCTCATTCCAGCTTCTTAAATGTGAATATTTTCTGGTTTCTTTACCCCTCTATGAAAGTAAACTGAATATCTTTGAGTTATGGACAAAGCCAGACATTTGAGGACATCATCTTGGGCTTGAGGATACACTGATTGACATTGTTCACTTTTTTCTGACATTGTATAGACTAAAAAACTAATCTATTAATCAAGGAAACAATCAACAGAATCAACAATGAAAATAATTAGTTGCAGCCCAAAACTCAACACAACCAACTAAACTAAACTTACTCTTTCAAAACTATGTCTGTTTTTCCTTATAATTAGTACCAAATGACATAATCCTTTACAGAGCATTTTCTAGGAAATTTTAATGAATTTATGGAAAATAAAGCATTACGGACGTTTTAAAGATGTTAATAAAAGGGCACCTGTTTTAGACAGAGGCTAAAGTATTGCTGTGAGATTGTACTGGTTTCAATGGCAATAGCACAGATGTACTGACCAGCTGGTATAAACAAAATGCCTTCTCATTAGACGCTTTTATTTCCAACTTTATTTATGTCTGCCATTAGAGTTCTTAATGAGTAAAACTATAATATTACTATTACTATTCACAAAAAACATACAGTATGTTTTTGAGGGTAAGAAATTGATATTATGTATGGATACAAAGCATTTTGAGCAGCAACCCTGCATCGTAGAAAGACCTTGTAAATTATAGATTTGAAATTTGACCTTGACCTTTGCAAGTTTTACCCTTTTACTCATTGCAGTTTCCTCCGGATGCTCTAGTTTCCTACCCTGGTTCCAGATCTTGAATCACTCACTAACTGATTCAAATAGGTCTTGGTGTTTGCTTGCTTGCTTATTGACAGTTGTTTCCCTGGTTGGAAAAACAACCAATCAGAGCTCGAAAAACTGTATGGGGGCGAGTGTAGATGAGATTGATCCAGCTGTGCATGTTGGGTGTTCTGTTAGTTGACTTATGGAAACATCAACTCTCTTAAATTTGAAAAACATCATAGGCATAAATGTGTAGACTGTCTGTGGATGGAGTATGGATGGACAGACGTTTCTGGAGGTTTCCCAGCCATCTGCTGAGATTATACGTGTGAAGAAGATGAATGAATGAACCGAGATTTTTCTCACCCTCTATGAAGTCTGCAGGGGAGTATGTGTGCTTCCTTCTGGTGTTGTCTACGTGTTGCTGAGGTCCGTTCAGGACGTGCAGAGCTGTTTCCACTGTGCTTATCAGCTCGTCTCTGCGGTCTCTCCTCACAGGCCTCTCCTCTGGGTGCCTCGTCAGCCCCGTCTCCAGCTGGTACACCCTGAGTTACACGACAACAAAAACACGCTATGAAGTGGCATGATTTAAACTTGACATCATAGGTACTCCCAGAGGCCTTGATAGCGTTACCGTTGTCCTTACCAATGAAAAACTGTCCCACTCACCTCCGTAGGGTGAAAGTGTCAAAAGGAATAACTGCATATTCGCTGGACAGCTGTACACCCGAGTTGACCTCCGCCTGGTTCAGCTGGGAGCGTAAGAAATCCTGGAGGACATGATGTAACATTTACTACTACACCTATAACGCTTCATTTATCTCATCAGCACGCATTTCTCCTGCCTGTAGTCTGCATCTACATCATCCTGTGTCATGTTTCCTACCTTCAGGTCGGTCTGTGTTGGGGTTTTGTGCAGACTCTCCAGACCCTGAGGCAGAATCCCTCTTGTTTTAGCTTTTTCCAGGGACTCTTGAAGCTGCTGCGTCCTCTCCTGGAGAGTCTCCTTTAGATGGGCTATCTGCTTCATCAGGCTGTTGATGTAATGTCTGTGAGAGTCCTCCCTCTCCTGCAACAAGGCCATGTATCCCTCCTTACTGGTGGCCCCTCCAGACCACAGCAGAGACTGCTGGCTACTGTGAGACGTCGGTTTACAAGCCAGGAGGTAGAAGAGGGACAGACAGCAGCAGAGGCCCAGCACAATGAGGCCGACCCGGGCCAACAGGGCTAAAAGCCACCGTTTAAACATGGTGGATTGTCTTTTATAAAAACCTTACACTCTTGAGGTTTATAAAATCATGACTGTTCCTTTGGTCACATGGAGTTGCACCCACAAAAAGATGAGCAACCCATAGTTCCTAAACCACAGATTAATGAATATGGCTTTTAAAGAAGACATCATCTTGTTTTCTCATGTCATCTGTGTCTGTCACATCCTCAGGCAGCATCTTCACAGGTGTTGTGTTGCATGTAGAGATCATCGCCAGAGCGCTCACACTCCCTAAAACAACAATATACATTTTAAAAAATTGGTTCCCAACCTTTTAAGCTTGTGACCCAACGATGCAATATGATCTTATTGCGATTTTTGCAATATGCTGAGTATTACGATACAAAATATTGTGATTTATTACCTTTTTTCAACTGCAAATTATGCAGTTTGTCAAGATCCGTTTTGGATGAGATACAGTTTTCACTCTGTTCATCTCACTTCAATATTTTTTATTGCAGTGAAATGGGATTGACCCACAGAAAAACATTAATGATGCACCTGGCAAGCTGAACTATTTTTATTAGAGTTTACATCATTTTTACAGTATCAATAGTTTATGTAATAAAAGTTTGACGTCCATGTATAAAAATATCACAATATATCAAGTATTCAACTTTTTCCCCCACCCCTACCTGTGACCCCTTAAAATTAATTTAAAAATTCCAGTTGTTCCCCTAAATACAGGTTGTGGACACTAAATGTATGCAGTTCAACAAATAAGGGTTTGTCAGATTGTTTAATTTTCATGATTTTTAGTAGTTTGAAAGGTCAGCGTATCAGTATTTCACAAGGAAACTGTTACGTCCACCAGATCCTAGGTCATGTTTTGTTCTGTCTTTTCATTTTCATCATTTCCACTTCCTGCTTAATTTTGAAACCACTAACCTTCCCTCTCATTTTAGCTTCCACTTCCTGTCCTCATGTGTCTCCACGCCCCCTGACCTACTTTCCATCATCTCACCTGTGTCTGATTGTCAGCCCCGCCCCTGACTGTGTCCACCTGTGTGTCGTTATTCACTCCCTCACCAGTATATAATGTGTGTCGTCCCTTCCTCATGTTGCCAGTTCATTGTTGATCCTCTCCGGTGACCCTTGTACCAGCATTTTTCCTAGTGCCTATTTTTGTGAATGAATATACTGTTTGGATTTGGTTGCCTGCCTGATTGCTCATCTGTGTACTGGCCTTTGCCTGAGTAAAGACAAAATCCTTTTTACATTGCCTGAGTGTTCGAGTCCTGCATCTGAGTCCAGTTCACTTCTGATCCCTGGCGTTACAGAAACAAGACTAAGAGTTTACAGACATGCTAGCAGGCCTATGAGGCTGCACTTAGGCACAGTGATGCTAAATGCTAACGTTAGCATGCTGGTGTAATGTTTACTATGTTCACCATCTTTGTTTAGTGTGTTAGCATACTAACATTTGCTAATTAGCACTAAACAAAGTGCAGCTGATGCTGATGGGAATATCACTCATTTTAAAGGTAGTTTTTGAACCAAAGAAAAGTATAACTTGATGGTGGTACGAGAGGAAAAGTCAGAGGATCACCAATGTTATTATGATTCATCCTCTGGGGAACATGAATGTCTGTAGGTTCCATGATTTCATGGTAAACCATCCAGTAGTTGTTGAGATATTTCAGTCTGGATCAGACGGTGCCTTCAAATGGGGTTGTGTTTACCGTGTTCACGAGACGAGTCCATGTGAACACCTCACGTGGAAAGTTTCTGAAAGCTCAGTTTACGAGTCGTGACGTGTTTGTTGATGTCAGAAATGGCAAAGCCGTGGGTGCTCATTTTTAGATACATAATTAGTTAATATATTGTAATTTTAGTCGTATGTTGTTTTTCTTCGTAATGTTAGTAGGTCTGAGGAAAATGTTGATATTTTTAACGACCTCATCTTTCTCCTCTGTCATCATGCCTTTGCGTTTACATTGCTTTGTGTTACCACCTTACTAGCTTGCTGAATTGTTAGCCTCTGTGGCTTCTAGATGCCGACGGTAACATTAACATTGCTGTTGTTCTCACGACTGAGCCACTTGAACGCTACGCATATTGTGTACACGACTTCCCATGTTGTAACCACGAGCTCACAAGTACCAAAAGTTGCCAGCGATATGGCCACACCAATAGCACGGCTAGACAAAAAAACAGATAACATAATCTGGATTTTTTGTAAACAAGTTTTTTTAATCATCACCCCCTCAGATTTATGTAAGGACCTCTTAGGGGGTCCTGACCCTCAGCTTGGTAACCACTGTTAACCAAGGATATTAATTAGGCAAATGTTATATCATTTTTCTAGCATTTTATCACAAGAAAGTCTCAAAGGACATTTAAAAAAGACTTTAACAGAGACTTAAAGAAACTCTTACTTTGTCTAACAAATCAAATGATAACCTGAGAAAATAAACCAACCAACCTGGTTAGTCTCGTCCTGATGACGCCCAGTGTTTTGTGAGCAGCTTATTTCATTACCAGTCCGTTTCACGCGCCCTCGTCTCACTGCTGTCGGACTGCTGGTCAGGTTTAGCTTGGCTGCAATAAAATGCACAGAAAGAGAAATAACCTGACCTTACATTCACTCTCCAGTGCCACGACGCTGAAGGTGGGAAGTGACAGAAACAAGCATTTCTCTGTGTGTCTCCATCCTGTGTGTGTGTGTGTGTGTGTGTGTGTGTGTGTGTGTGTGTGTGTGTGTGTGTGTGTGTGTGTGTGTGTGTGTGTGTGTGTGTGTGTGTGTGTGTGTGTGTGTGTGTGTGTGGTTGCCATCATCAGTTTATTCACAGCACAGATGGCTCTTTATTGCTCAGGTAGAGGCTGATCTCATGAAAGACTTGCTTATGTTTCCAGGTCCACCCAAGCAGTATGAGTGTATGATGCATGTGTGCATGTGTTCATACGAGACCCTTTTAAAGCATTCTACCATTAAGTCAGGAAATTTTATTTAAATGTTCAGCCTGTCTTGAACTGTGCACGCTAATATAATCCTTTCACAGCATCAATAGTTTTTTAGCTTAAACATCATAGTTATGGTTGTAATCTTCAGTATCTTGTGGCTCACATATAAAAACCTTTCATCTATTTATAATGACTGCAACACTTTCATCATGCCGTCATCTCACAGAACTGAGATCACAGGATGAAACATGCAAACATCATCCCCCAACACACTCTACAAAGCTGTAATTAAGAAAGATTTTGATATAATCACCAACGGCTGTGAGTCTGAAAGGAAATTTGCGAGATGTCCATCTCTTCCTCCTTTCTTTCTTTCTTCTTTTGCAGGCTTTTGTTTGGTAGTCTTCCCGGAGATCAGTGTGTTTCATGCACAGAGAAGTTTACTCATCCATATAATGATCAAACAACTCTCTGTCTTGTCAAAATTGGGAGTTAAAGTGGCCAAACTGAGTACCTCCTCTCTCCTCTCAGTCTCCACCTTCTCCCAGCACCTCCCTTCCTCTCCTCTCCTTTTTCCATCTCTCACTTTCTATCAGCCCCAGTGTTCACTTCCATCCATAGGAGATCTCACACCATCTGCCTCTATCCTGAATCCCCTTTCAGGTCCTCCCGAGGCTCCTCCTTGCCCTTAAGTCTAATTAGAAGGCAACCGGAGTAAGGAATGCCTCTCAGACTTTCGATGCTCTGCCACCTGCAATCTGCTGTGGGGAAATAGCGAGGTACCGGTCGGACCCACCAATAGGACAGGGTCTTGCCAATTTAATGAGGCAGCATGCAGCTGGTCCCTGTTTTCATACGGATGTTGACTCCTGAGCTCTGACGCCTCTAAATCTTTTAGCCTGCTACTTTGTCTCCTACTCTATATTATTTACTACTCTACTCTTATTTATTTATGTTTTGCTTTTCATATTTTATTGTGTAGCAGTCTTTGGCATCAAGCAAATACTTGACTTACAAAACACATACACTGCCAGAGTAAATTCATGCTCCTGAACAGGACAATTTTGGCATTTTCACAAATTTCTTTCCTAAATAAAATGATTTTAAAAAAAAAAATATCTTCATGGTATCTAGCCTTGCAGTTATTTTGAACTGATGAATCTCAGAGACAGATATGTCAAACCCCTGTGCAAATAAAACAGCCATAAAACATCTGCATGGACTACAAGAAAATGAGGACGTTTGTTTTTTTTTCAGTTATCTGACAATATAAAGCCAAAACATCCTTCAACACTCACTGGAAAACCAATGCTTACGACACTGGAACACGTGTCTAAAAAAACACTTCTTTAAACCGACTGAGGAGAAGTCAGCTTTGACTTTTTCACTATTTTCACATTTTTAATAATAATCATATTTGAGACCACCAATAATGGTTAAATTCAGCCTTCTTAGCAGGACGGGAAGACAAAGAAACTTTACTTCCTATCTTTTTTTTTTTCTTGTGAAATACTAGATGTTATCAATCAGTCTCTGGTGAAATTACTGAGGCATTGTTCGGCTTCAGGGCTGCGAAGTGGTGCAGTGGTTAGCGCCATCATAGGTTTGGATGTTCGGCTTCAAAGACTCAAAAGCCAAACAGGTTGAGAGCCAGTGATCTAGATGGGATGATTTAATACTGCATTTCACCTGATGATGGCGCCAGATACAGAACTACCAAGAAATAAACAAGGAGCTGAACAAAACCGACAACTGTATTTATTATTGTTTCAAGTTATTTACATCTGTTTGGATTACAAAATGTGGAATGTGGCCAGAATCAGAGTGAACAAATCTCTCTCTTTTTCTTTTTTAGGCACGCAGCGGCCTCGTGAATTCAACAGCCTCGTGTGTTTGTGTTTGGCCTTTAATTACAGTGCAGGTGTTGTCTGTATCTGGATAATGTGCTTTTGTGAGTTTTGTGCTCAATTGTAGGCAGTGTTTCGCTTTCTGAATCGCTGTAAATAACAAAAGGAAATGACCAAGGAATGTAAAAACAGACTCACCAGCAATAATGCCAAGAAATGTATGAAAGTGAGATTTAGTTGCCTCCCAGGTGAAGTTACAGAACAACACCGAGCGTCTGCTTCTCTTCAGATGAAGCAACATCTCAGATACTTCACAGACTTTTATAAAAGACCCACACTACACGTGAAAACAAGGACCTGCTGTGCTGCAGCCTAACAAAGAACAAAGGCTGTTTTTTGTGTGAATTTAAAGTGCAATATCTTCACAAAATCAACATATTTCAACAAAGAACCAAACTGTTACAGTAAAAAGCAGGAAAAGTGTCAGTTCCTTACATCTATATTAACACAATAAAAACATACATATCTGAACAATAAAACATCCCAAAAGGAAAAAAACAACACAGAACATACATGTTATCACTGTAGAGGTGGGCACCAATATGTGTTACACATCAATATCCGATGCCCATATCAGCAAAAAATCAATTGGTTTGACTTCATAGAAATACTGATTAATTTACTACTTGAGGACTACAGCTACAGCTGCTCCTTCTAAGTAATATGAATAATTTAGGTCCCATCGATGACGCCCGAATCCACCTTTTCCATCTTTTTTTTTTAACCAGTGTGACTTCAATTTATGATCTTAGGCACAAATCTTAAAAAAAAAAAGTTTTTTATTCCCTTAAAAGCAGTTTTAATCAACCTATCTGTGTCTTCAGCACAGTATTATTAATCCTCTTCCGGCCTTCATGTCTAGATGGCTCCAGATATTTTTGTCAAACCCTTGTTCGACCCGTTCTTTTTCTTCTTCTTTAAAGGTGCTCTATACAGTATCCAGAGCATTAATAGTACAGATATAGAGGAGTAATGTCTACCTGAGCAGAGAATGAAGTCGCTCTCCCTCTGTGTGTTGTAATCTGTGCTTTTCTAGCTCTTCCCGGGCCGGCCGTGCATGCTATTAGTGCTTTTAGTGATCTTGCATGTGAGCGTGGCCAACTGGCTAGCTCACAGTGACTGCCTTACCCTAACAGGTAAACACTGTTATCTCTGTTAGCAGTGTGGCCGTTGTTTTCACTGTTAGCGCTGTTAGGACCATTAGCCATGTTGAGAACTGTGCAGAGGCAATAGAAATACTCCCAATTTTGCATTTAGCACCTTTAAGAATCACTGTATTAGTAGTGTAACGTCTGTCAACATGTTCTTGTGTTCGCTATGTTGAAATATTGGTTTGTGGTTTTGTCTCAGAGCTTCTTGTCTGAAAGAATTTAGCATGAGCTTGAAAAAGCTCAGCCAATATGGATAATATTTCATATCAGTGACCACCGTAACATACAACACTCATACATGCTCGGAGGGGATCAGTGCCTCCTACCCAGCGCTGTCATCCTTCAACACTCACTTGTCCACGTCGTTGTGAAAAATGAAACTCTTCTTCAGTGGTGCCATTAACCTGATTCGAGGCAACAAGAGAAGATGTGACAGAGCGGGTGGAGAGGGGGATGATGAGTGAAAGAAGAGTGGTGAAGTGATGTGTGGGTGGCTGGAGATAATCTCTCAGACACCACAAGGTGTCGTGTTGCCATCTCAGAAATGGTTGCTAGGCAACAGCATCCTTCAGAGTCTTTCTCTGGGTGGTAACTAGGTTACCCCAACTTACTATCATCATGCTGGTGTTTTTGCTGCATTTTTAAACAGCAAAACAGTGTCCCTCTTCCTGTTGGTTGCTAACTTATATCAGCTGGTCTGGCCCAGGCGCCGGCGCCCACCCAGGCTGGTAGGGGATGAGAGGTTACACCAGTTCGTCCAGAAGAGTCCCTATGCTGTGGTGCTGCTCAGGGGGGCCCGCTATGGGTTTGTTGCACATGGGGCAGACGCAGCGCACCTCTAGCCACTTGACTAGACACCTGTGCAGGAGATCACAGACGAGAGAGGATCTTTAAAGTAAAAGTTAGAATACACTGTAAAATAAAAATAAAAGTTCTGCCTTCATGACTTCAGTAAAAGCGTCGACATGTTCTTGTAAAGTATTAAACGGAAAAGTAGTAAGTACATGTACACTGTGTCTGCAGCATTTTGATGTTTTAGCTGGCTGGTTTGCCTCAACACTCCTTCCTGAATGTCAACATCGATGACCAAGAGCTCCCGTAGAGCTGCGCTATAGTCAGGATTAAATCAGCCAAAACAACAAGAGAAAAGCGACTGTGCTCTCCTGTACTCACTTCCTGTGGAAAGCATGTTGGCATGGCAACACTCCCAGCTCGTCTTTCACTTTGAAGTCCTCCAGACACACGGCACATGTCTGCTGTGTGAGTGACAAGACAGGACGGAGTGAGGACAGTCATCTGATGAAATTATCATGCATCATTTTCTGTTTCACATTATCAAAGTTTTAAGCTGTAAGAATGTAAATCACATCTTTACCCCATGAAGATTCAACTTTTTAGGGTCTCCTTTTAGAACCACCTGTAGGGGTAACAAAAACAAATATATATATATTTAAGAGATTTTTTTTATCTATACTTTGAATGGTGCTTAAATATTAACATCAGGTTTTACCTCTCTGTATCCAAACCGCTCACTCTGGGCTTGGTGTCGCAGTTTGCTGTGGATTAATAGAGAAACACATTAATAAATAACTTTGTTTCCAATCTGTATAACCTTCAATTAGCCATACTTTGCATGTACATCTTGTTTAATGAGACGGAAAAAGGACTCAGATCTTTTAATTATGTACTATACCATTACAAAGTTTTATGCTTACAGAGGAAAATATTGTACGTTGCACTCTAGTCACCCTGTCACGCTCTCACATCATTTATTTGACAGCTATAGTTTCTAGTAACTTTGCAGATTATTTACATATAAAACGTGATCAACAAAGAAAATTATTGCTATAAACTACCTCACATTACATTAAAATTATCATCATCTTGACTAACTACAGCAGTAAAATGCTACATACACATAAATGCATCATTAATACTAATCCAGTAATGTAATGCATAATAAGATAGCACTCATAGAGGCCATTTTTTTCTGCATGATTTTGATGTTTTAGCAAGCATTCACCTGCACAGGTTCATTTGGTCTGGACCAAGGGAAAATATTATGTATTTTAGTTTGTGTCCGTCTCCTGCTCACACTGACTTTTTACAAACAGACCAGTAAACAGGAAGTTACAGACTGACAGGTGACTCAGAAGGTGAAATCAAATTCTAGTGATTGACAGAAGTCAGCGCTTTAATGCCTCTGATGTGTATATTTGTATTTTTTTATGTCACAAAAAGCTTAAGAAGAAATAACTGAATCATTATGAGTATTATTAGACTGCAAATCGTCTGCATGTTATAATGAATAATGGCAGCGACAGGACTTTGCATGCTCCCAGGTGACTGGTGTGAATGCATAGTGCAAATGTCACAGTGCATGAAACTCTCATGAGGCATATTACAGTGGGATCGCTGTTCAGATCACAGATCAATAAGATTGCTTCCTTAACAGGTGGATTTATTAGTAGTTTAGCTTTTGAAATCATGTCTACTAACATAAAATCCTGTGGTTGGTCCCTTTGCTTTCACACCACAAACAGACCGCACCAGAGTAACCAGGCAAACAGGTTAGGTGTGAAAATACCCTAAGGTACATTTCTCTACTCATACTTCAGGACCACAATTATTAATGCAGGACTGTGTGTAACACAGTATTTCTACATTGTGGCATTAGTTATATACAGCACTTATGTAAAGGATCTAAATACTTCTCCCAGTAGAAAGAAATGTACTTAAACCTATATTAACTGCGGGCGATTCCTTTAACATTACACATAGTCAGTTGATCCATGAAAACATTGATTAGTGCAGCTTTAAGTAAAATAAATATTATCAGCAAATGTATTTAAAACATTGAAAGCAAAGCCACTGCTGGTTGCAGTGGAGCATTGCAACTACTTTACATACTTTTGAGTATAATCTATACATATGCATCATATATACATATATTATTTTACTTTTTATCTATTATTTTTTTCAGTTGTTATTACACTGAACAAAGTCCACAACAAAAACAAACAAAAATAAACACAAAAGGGAGGCACTACTCTCTCTTTACGTTTGATGCATTATTTTCAGACCAGCTGAGAACACGACCCATCTTTTCCATTTCCCCGTGTTGTTCATGGGTCCTTGCTATGCATCATATTTTTATAAATTGATAATAGGTTATGTATGCAAAATCCTAATCTGCAAAGCAACTTATAACTACAGTATAATTGGCAGATAAATAAAATCTACAATATTTTAAAATCTAAAATGTAGTGGAATAGGTATAAAGTATTGTGGAACAATTGTGTAAATACTGAAGTAAATGGAGTACATGAGTAATTTACTTAGTTCCACCGCTTTCCGCTTGTTTATTAAGAGATGAAGATTTCTGTATTTATTCTAAGCTGAGTTTAACAGCAGGTCATTGGATTCAGGCTGAGACTTTAAGTTTGTGCGGTTAAATTTTGGGTCTGCATGTAACAGAAGCTGTGTAATTGCAGGGTGAGCTTTTATAATTAACTGTCTATTTGAACAGCTACACATCCACAGACGAATACATGTTCCCCTGCAACCACACGCACACATTGTTCACACACTGAACATGCAAATGCTAACACACACACTTCCATGCACATACATACACAAACACGGTTAATGAGTATGTTGCATTTTTGAATCCCTGCACCACCCTCATAACCAACAATAGAGAGGAGATCTTTATCACTTGGCAAGCTGCGTCTGTTCAGTTCAGCAGTTATTTTTGGCCTCCTGTTTTTACACAACTAAACATAGACTCAAATGTCTATCACTGTCTGTGATTTGAGCCTGAATCTAAATGCAGTGAGAACACCTGTGATGAAAGATGAATGTTAATTTGTGATCTGAACCCCCCCTCAAAAAATAAACAAAAAAAAATCACATCTCGCTGCTTAAAGTAAGGAAATGACAGTTATTTGTTGTGTTTGCCACTTGGTTTATTGTTTACGCTGATTGCCGCTAACAATCATCAAGGAGAACAATGTGAGGATACAGATTTTACATGTGTTGAGGTTTCCCAGCCTGGAGAATGATGTGAAGTGGGTGAAAGGGGGGCATGATGGAGGTTTCAGTGTTTCAGCTGAGCTATTGTACCCGGTCTGCAAGAATCCAAATCCTCATGTAGCTGCTGCTGATCAGGCCTTATTGTATTAAGTAACAATGCATTCAACAGGTGTGAATGATGTAATTATAGGTGCAGAAAACTACAGACAAACTACTGCTTTTCCTTTCATGAATCATTTTTAGCAAACTTTATTAAAGCTAAGGCTGACCTAAATGGTTTGAAGCATCAACCATTGCCATGGTAATCGACCTCCCTCCAAATCAGTATTCCAATGCTTTGTTTTGTGTGTGTGTGCGTGTGCGTGTGTGTGTGTGTGTGTGTGTGTGTATATATATATATATATGTTTATAGATTACAATTAAATACAGTAAAGGTCTATAATTAATCCAGTGCTACACTCCTATATTATCGCTGCAGTCACATTTATTGTTCCAGGTAAACTCATTCAGCATTACAGAGACAAACTTTTATACGCCAAATGTCTCTCCTTTTTCACAGATTTAACCAACTTAATAGATGTATGTTTCTCTCTCTCTCTCTCTCTCTCTCAGCATTTTCTAATTAATTGTCCCTCTATTTCCCCAAATCTCTGTCTGCCTTTCCAGTTCTCAGCAGTCAGATCTTATCTATATATCGTCTGTATGTTTTACAGCTTCATATTACTGCAGGGGAATTTGAAAAGCATTTCTGGTTATTAGAAGATTGACTGAGCACAATAACCAGTCAGCGTTTCCTGCTGTTGGCTAATGAACAACAGTGTTAAACTTTAGAAACTCTCCTCTGAGATTTGGACCTTCAGGGGATTTCACAGGTCTGGTGTCAAGGACCACAAACAGTAAATTAAATGAGCTAGTGAATTAATTTGGGGATCAGGTGGTTTCATATCTCTGTGCTCAGTCACTGTGTTGCTGTGGTGGAAGAAATATATCTTGTACAATACCACTCTGTAAAAACAGGTAAAAGTCCTACATTCAAGATTTCACTTACGTAAAAGTAGAAATGTATTATCAGCTAAATGCACTAAAGCATTATGGCAAAAGTTGGGCAGAATGATCTCTAGTTACATAATTATATAGGGCTGCACAATTATGGCCATAATGACAATCAATAATATTAATGTCATGATTATTTATTGATTTTTGGGACAAAATATTTTTATTGCACTTTCACTGTAAGAGAGCACTGCTTTCACTTCCATGTTGTGCTACATTCCTGCTAATGATCAAAATACGACTTGAAATAAGGTTCTTCTTCACCTGAATACAGTGAAGTTTCATCTCTGTTACAGTATAGCAGCATGAGCTCCCCAAAGTGAAGCCAAAACATTTGATCGCTGGCTGGCTGTTAATGTATTACTTGATTTAATAGGCAGCAATGATTTTTATGAGCCAATCACATATTTTAAATGTCAATATTGCAGTCGATTATTTAATTCTGGATGCCAAAATCTTGATTGTGATTCATATATTTGATTAATTGTGCTTCCCTATTATTACATATACATCATATTATTGGAAAGCTTAAACACAGCAGCATTTTAATATCAAAGCTGGCGGAGGTGGACCACATTTAGCAAATTTATATAGTACTGGATAATTTAATCTAGAGCGCAGAATTATAAATTATTTTATAAATCCATTATGTGTTTGGTTTGTAAAATCATAATCTGTGAAAGTAAGTAGTATGTCATAAATACAGTGCAGTAAAAAGTACAATATTTAAGGAGTACAACTACCAGTTATTTTCATTATCAATAAATCTGCTAATTATTTTCTAGATAAATTGATTGTTCGGTCAAAAAAATGTCTGAAAAATGTCCATCCCAGTCCACAGTGATGTCTTTAAATGTCTTGTTTTGATGACATGACAATTTACTTAACAACTAATTGATTCCGAAAATTAATTTTCTGTCAATCGACTAATTGATTAGTTGACTAATTGTTGCAGCACTACAATATTTCCCTCTGAAATTTAGTGGAGTAGAAGTATAAAATATAAGCATAAAGTTGAGTACATAGCATCTCTCTAACTGCTGTGCTACTCCTTAAACTGAACTCAGACCTGCTGCTGTTGGAGCACATTGGGGTATAATTAAGATGTGATATTTTTGGTGTGTGCTTTTGGCACCCTTCTGGTTTTGCACTGTTGTACATTCAGGTACTGCTGTGTACACCCCCAGTTTGTGCCACTATTAGAACAGCAACTGCTTGAATATGGAGGCTGAAATGATATAATTTCTTTTATACTTTGATTAAAAGAGGAAGTATCACAAAGACAAATAGAGACAGATTTTAAGTCACCCTATTGTTAAAATCAAACATCACAAACTCCCTGACACACAGGATTGAGAGAGAGACCGTCTGGGTGTATAATGGGAAGCCTGCCCCCAACAGAGAATGGCATTCATCACTCAGTATTCATCTGATGAATCACCCAGTCTATAAATGAATTCACAATCACACTCCTACCCAGGACTGCTTTCAGTTTGTTAATGGAGCCGAACGGAAGTGACTCACTGGTTATGATTCATAGGCAAGAGCTTTAAGAGAAGCAGGAAGGATCAAGCTTTTCTAAAAGAGTTGTTGGCCAATTTAGTACCGAGCCCCGACCAAACAAAACATTCATGATTGTCTTTTAAAAGATTCAGGTTTTCCTGAGAGTTGAAACAAAGCAATTTTGTGTTTCTCAGAATAATTGAATACCTTTACCACTTTATACTGGGAACATTTCAAGTGTGTTTTTTAATTGAAAAAAAAATGACTAAATGGGGAAGGGCAAATAATATAATAGCTAGAGCAGCCTGGTAAGTTCAGAAAATTCCATCACTGTACTGTAATACAGTCTTTAAAACCAGAAAAAGATGACATATCATGATATTTCAATATCAAAAATCTAGGACAATATCTAGTCTCCTATCACGATATTAATATTACAGTACACTGACATATTGCTCAGCCCTACAGAGTGGTTGTACCCCTCTAAGGACTGTATTTTCCCGCTGTAAGACTTGATAATAATTTAAAACACTAATAGCATTACCAGCACTATCTCACCCATACCCCTGCTAATTAATCCGTGTTCTACACTATAACTGTGGTGGTTATGTCAAAGAAAGCCACTTATAGACCTATTTGGAAATTACCTCCGCTAAGTGTATTTCACCAATATTTCTATCTGCGATTATGTTTTTCAGGGACGGCTCTAGTGATATGGGGGCCACAGGTTAATGTCTAGCTTTACTTTTCACCCTTTCTCTAACTGGGAATGTTGGTATTGGCAGTCACAGCAGTAAAACTATTAATACCACACAGTAGAAATGCTGCTTTCAAATGAAGAGTGAAAGAGAGGCATAATGTACTTAACTTCTGTTCAAAGTGGAGCTTTCAGTTCTAATATGATGCTGGATATTTTACTGAATAATAATGCATCATATTTAAATTGTTATTTTCTTATTGTGAATAAAATATGAATCAGCAATGTAATAAGTAACATTTCTCTGTCAGGTAAATGTAGTATTACAATATCTTCCTCTGAAGCAGAACATTAAGTAGTAAACAGAGTCACATATTTTTAAATGCTTTGGGGGCCTTCTGTCAGTTACTTCAGGTTATAATGAGTTAGAATAGTAACATAATTCAATATTTTTCATATCTAAACATTATAATAAATCTATAGCTGTCTGGGGCCCTTACAGGCAGTTGCCATACTTGCCTAACAGCAATGTCTGCTAGTTTTTCCAGTCAACCAGAGGGTATTTCACCGGTGTTTCTGACTGTGAGTAGACTTGGTTTGGGTGTGTGACACAACTTGGGGCGGCAGTAGCTCAGTCTGTAGGGAGTTGGCTTGGGAACCGGAGGGTCACCGGTTCAAGTCCCGACATGGACCAAGAACTGAGTGCGAACTGGTAGCTGGAGAGGTGCCAGTTTACCTCTTGGGCACTGCCGAGGTGCCCCTGAGCAAGGCACCAAACCCCCAACTGCTCGGGGCGCTTTTCAGGAGCAGCCCCCTCACTCTGACATCTCTCCATTGTTGCATGTTTGTGCATGTGTGTGTTCGGGTCTGCATGTACCGTGTATAAGTTAACAACAGAGTGTAAAAATTGAATTTCCCCAAGTGGGACTAATAAAGGACTATCTTCTTCTTCTTCTAAACTACTGTATGTCATGACAGGGGCTTTGCTGAGGAGCCAAGGAAACGCAGTGACGAGAGTGAAGTTGTTTGTTTGAGCGGTTCATGAGAAAGCTGCAAGCAGCAACGCCACAGGTCTGTCAGTCAGCCTGTTCTGAACAGGCACGTTTTGAACGGGCACTGCACTAGTTGTTGTAGAAAAAAAATGAACAGGAGGCAGGAAGCAAATGCACAAAATTGAGCAAAAAGTGCCACATACCTACTTGACAACAGCTACTGTTAGTGATGAGCAGTTGTATTCTGATTGCTCTTTCAAGTTGTTTGACATTTTGATAACTGAGAGCAATTCAAAGTCATATCAAAAATAGCACAATATGAGATGTCGGGTAATTTTCTAAATACAGACGCTCAGTCAGCTCAGGATGAAAAACAACTCCTACTACAGGTGTTGACATTTCCTATGAGGTTCTGGAGACTGCAGACGTTCATGTGTGATGTGTTTGTGCACTCCCACTGTGTGCTATTCAGGTCGTGTTTATTCTGAGTCTCTCTGCAGTTTTCCTCGCTGCTGTCCTCACACATTGTGGCGGGCTGCTTCCTGTTGCCTCATATCCCGTCCTTCAGACACAAACGTCCCCTCAGCTCATCAGGGAGTTTACAGTCAACAGCAGGAGAGGTCACCCTGTTCCTCTTTTTTTTCCCTTCCGCTTCCCTCCCTCACTGTTTCTGGCCTACACACACACACAAATCTCCCTACTGTGGGGGTTTTTAGGGATGGCAACATTGGTTGGTCCACCAAATTGTACCATATTGAAATTCCTCAACAATTACTGGATGAATTGAAGAAGAAGAAGAAGAAGATCAACCTTTATTAGTCCCGCGAGGGGAAATTCAATTTTTACACTCTGTTTATTAACTTATACACGGTACGTGCAGACCTGAAACACACACATGCACATGCATCAATGGAGAGATGTCAGAGTGAGGGGGCTGCTCCTGACAAGCGCCCCGAGCAGTTGGGGGTTTGGTGCCTTGCTCAGGGGCACCTCGGCAGTGCCCAAGAGGTAAACTGGCACCTCTCCAGCTACCAGTTCACACTCAGTTCTTGGTCCATGTCGGGACTTGAACCCGTGACCCTCCGGTTCCCAAGCCAACTCCCTACAGACTGAGCTACTGCCGCCCCCAATTGCCATTAAATTTGGTACACATATTCATGTCTAGCGTCCTAAGTATGAATCCTAATAACTTTATTAATTGCAATCACCAGGTCAGTTTCATTTTGGTTTATAACCAAATATGTGCAAAAGTAATGACATTCCCTTCAGCCTCAATTATGCTTCATGTTTCCTGCTAATCAGCAAACTGAATATGGTAAACATTTCACCTTCTTATCAGCATGTTAGCATTGTCCTTGTGAGCATGTTAGCATGCTGATTACAACATTTAATGCAAAGGACTGCTGCAGTGCAGCCTCATAAAGTCTAAACAGATGCTGTTTAGTCCAGTCAGACTCTAATTCACTGCTTGGTACCATTTGGGAAGATCTGAATACAGCAACTGTACTCGGGTGCAGACCAAAACAACCACACTGAGACCCTTTAGAGGAGATAGGTGATACTGACCCAAATGTGACCAAAATGAAGCTTTGAAGCTTCAACCATTGCCATGGTGTTTGACCTCCAAATCAGTATTCAAATGCTTAATTTTATATACAGTATATATATTGTAAGGACATGATAATAAAGTGTAAATCCCCAAATAGGGCTGCACAGTGGTGCAGTGGTTAGCACTGTCGCCTCACAGCAAGAGGGTCGCAGGTTTGACTGGGCTCTTCTGTATGGAGTTTGCATGTTCTCCCCATGTTAGCGTGGGTTTTCTCTGGCTTCCTCCATGCAGTTTAGGTTAATTGATGACTAATAGGTGTGAATGTGAGTGTGAATGGTTGTCTGTCTCTAAGTGTCATCCCTGTGGTGGATTGGTGACCTGTCCAGGGTGAACCTGCCTTCGCCCAATGCCAGCAGGGCATTAAATCCCCAAATAGCCCATAAAATAAGAAATAATCCAAGAACATTATTCATTATTGATACTCAACACTAATGATTATTAGTTATTCTCAGACAGATAACTCTGTTTGTTGTGTGTAGAGACGTGTTTGTGCACAGTAATGCGGCAGTGGCACTGAAATGGGGAGATGGAGACAAAAAACATGGCAGCCTGCTGCACCGCCAAGCTTCGAACACCTTCGAAGCTTCGAAGACCCCCAAAAAATGGTATTCAGGACAGCCCTTGAACCAAAGGGAAGTTTACCAACTCATCCACAGACTCAGACCAGAGTAAAGGAAGTATAGGTTTGAAAACATCCTTGGGGCTTTTTCACAAGCCTTACAGTAGTTCATTTGGCTAGTCTGGATCAGAGTGAAACTGATACTTTTAGTTTGTTTTCTATTTAGTCTGGTTCGGTTTCACAATGCAAAAATTAAAGTGGACCAAATAATTCTACAATTTATTTCAAATGACTTTACAGATGTCACTTTATTTAGCGTATTATGTATGTTCTCTTCGGCCCCGTTGACGGGCAAACATCAGACTTCTGCAGAAGTCCAGGTCAGTCCTCTCCCA
This sequence comes from Pterois miles, assembly GCA_947000775.1. Classification (NCBI taxonomy): domain Eukaryota; kingdom Metazoa; phylum Chordata; class Actinopteri; order Perciformes; family Scorpaenidae; genus Pterois; species Pterois miles. Next base: position 10,690,483 of record CAMQGK010000058.1, on the reverse strand, counting down.
CTCATGTTAACCTGTCAGTTACATGTGTACATCTCAACAAATGCCCGCACAGTCCGAGACCACCTCTCACAAGTGCTCTCAGACCGGTTGTTTTGTTCGGCACCAGAGTATGAATGCTGCGTTCACAACTGCCCAAAGACACCGCACCAGGGGTTGAACCACACTGGAGTTTGAGTTTAATAAAAACGGACTAACTGTTGGCTTGTGAAAGCTACCTTAGTCTCGATTTTTATTCCATACATTTCTTGTTTTCAACCACATCTCTCCTCACCTGATGAAATAACAGCAGAAGATGAGGCTCAGGATGAAGACAAAGATGCCTGTCCCAAAAATGACCATGTAGATGTTGAGAGGCAGGTCCTGGAAGGTGATGGGCGGCATGGTGCACGACTTGTTGGAGTAAACCAGTCCAAGACCACAGAAGCACCCTAAACAAAGACAGAGGGAACATGTAAAAATACATTTATAAAAAGACATTTTCAAGGCCTGACACTGCTACACACAAGAATACATCTCAAAACACAACTGAATGCAACTGTACACATATTTAAAGTACTCTACTATTCATGGGGAGCTGAGGGTCAGACCTGCAGCTGTGTCCGCCTCTAATGGAAGTCAGAAATTGAAGCTTTACACACACACATGCACAGACACAAAGGCTGAGAGAAAGAGGTGGAGAAAGACGGCCACAGCACTTTCCTTTGATGGCAAATGAGTCCTTGTACTTAAACATGTAAAACACTCATAATGCAGTATCCAAGCAACATGGTTGTATCTCTTATAACACGACGGAACCACATTTCTTTGTCTAATAGCAGGTCAGTGTAGTTTAAAGGCATTAAAGTGGACAGACGAGAACAGTTAGCCACAGATGTAAAAGATTATATTTGCTCAGCCCTCTTTTGTGCAATTAAAATTCTACCCACACCCAAACCACGTCTACTCACAGTCAGAAACACTGGTGAAATACCCTCTGGTTCACTGGAAAAACTAGCAGACATTGCTGTTAGGCAAGGACGGCAACTGCCTGTAAGGGCCCCAATAATTTTAAGAGACTGATTAAATCATTCACACTCTGACAATCAGTGGGTGCAATTTGATTAAAATGGCAGCATAAAATCTTTGTAAAGAATACAGATATGGCCTCCTACCACCCTCTGGACACCTTCCTGGCCAAAATGTACACATACAAAAAAAAAAAAAAAATGGCTGTAAAATCATCATTTTGGGCTTTTTTTCATAAATCACTTACACAGCTTCAGACCTGCTCAAAATTACCAATCATTCAATAAGTTTAAGGATTGTAACCCATAAAATGATTGATAAATTGATTTGATTGCATCAGTATTTTTTCTGTAGTGTCAGATACTCCCTCTGGACACCTTCATGGCCAAAAATGTACACACACAAAATCTGCAATAAAATCCTCATACAACAATCTTTTTATTTCTTTTTGCTTGAATCCCTTAATCGGCTTCACCCCTGATCAAAATGATCAAATATTCAATAATTTTAATATAATTAGCCAGTCTAATTATTTGAGTTATCATTATATATTAAGAAAAAAATGAGTTATTTTCCATATAATAGATAGTAGCGGGATGGGACATTGGTGGTGATTAGAGTCTTGGATGTGTGAAAGATCAGCAACAAAACTGATTTGATTGCATTAGTATTTCTTATGTAAAGTCAGATACTCCCTCTGGACACCTGGCAACCGTGGCCAAAAATGTTTGGTAGTTTTGAGCAAGTCTGAAGTTGTTTAAGTGATTTATATAAAAAAAAAAAACAAGCAAAAAAAAGATGATTTTACAGCTGTTTTTTTGTATGTGTACATTTTTGTACATTTTGTACAAGGTGTCCAGAGGGCGCAAAATGCATCAAGACAGCATAAGACATGTAAAAAGAAAAATTAATGCCACAAGCTGTAACACAGCCAAAATAATAACCAAACCCCCCCCAAAAAAATTGAGAAAAATGTACAAAAATGACGAGGAGGGCATAAAGGTTAAAGATGTCTGTATCCTTGTACAGGTACGTGATTCATTGATATACGCTAATATGACTGTTTTCTGAGTGCTTTTACAAAGAGCCTTGCAGTGTTCCCCAATCCAAACAGATGCTTTTCCCATTCTCATCCTTCTTGCTGTGACGCTACACCTGTGTGTGTTTGTTTTACCATGAAATAGATTATCACTGTAGTACTGCTGTCTGCTGTCAAGGTCAGAAGTAGAGGGGTGGGGGAGGGGAGGACTGAAGAACAAATGTGGCCACGACCATTGGACGTGTTGCACTATGTGTGCAGTGTACAGTATTTGATGGGGAGTGTTTCTTATGTTATTTATCGCATATAAATACACTGAGAAGAACGATGAATTCCCAGATCTCAAGGGAGAAACCAAGGCAGAGAAAAAGTTGTAGATTAGATAGGCGGAGACAAAGAGACACAGAGAGCACTTGTGTTTTGTGTGTCTGCATGACTAATGAGAAGTCAGGATCTGCATGTGAGAGAGGCTTTGTGAGATCGGGGTCACACTAACCCAGTGACTGATAGTGAATTTGAGCTCACACAGGACTCATCGCGGCCTGCTGATATGTGGAGACTGTGTGCCACAGAGTGCCAAGACACTCTATAGGTTTTCATTTTGATCAAACACTTCAGCCGCTGACTGAGTGAAATCGGCTGCTGTAGTGTTTAATCACAGCAGAGAAATATGGACTCGTCCCAGCGACACGGCAGCAACTTAGCTCATCAGAGAAACAAACTGTATGAAATTGCACAGTTAAGAAACAAATTCACCAGCTGCTCTTTCTTGTATAAAGGTTGCATATTCTTCTTGTTTCTCCGCTTCACTTTCCTCCTACTGTCCAGACACATATATGTCAGGTGGACTGGAAACTCTAAATTGTTTCTAGGTGTGAATGTGTTGTCTGTCTGTGTTTGCTGATACTGAGATGGACTGGCAATCTATCCACTGTGGGGTGGATGGATGGATGAATAGATGGATGGACAAAGAGACAGTAGCCTTGCTGTGGTAGTCTGTGTTAGTTTGTTTATAGAAATAAAACCCATTTAGTTCATTTTCGTGTATCAGCGCTGTGCTATCAATACATATAATAGTCGAATGACGGACATGTTACACACAAGATGAGAGAGAGTTCACAGACAAGACGAAGGCGGAGGATTTGGTGTTGAAGCAAAAAGCCGATGAAGTGACACACTGATGAAGGGATGATGGATGAACTCATGCATAGACGGACAAACAAATGGCTTAAATGGGTGATTAAAAAAAATGAAAATGGATGGATGGATGGACAGATGGATGGAGACCTTTACCAGTTTCATATACCTGTGACAGGCATTGCTTTCTTGTCACATTCTTTTCTATAGATTGTGGTATTTCTCGTCAGTCCTGCAGCCAGAGTGACACGTTGACATTTCTATTTGGCATTTCTCCCGCCTCACAGTGGAAATTGCAGTACGAGTGGATCAATACTTCCCGCCTCGTAGTTCCACTCACTCTGAACGAGCAGTGATGCTCCATTTATTGAAGCTCGTTCATGGCAACGCATTCAAGTTCCACAGCTAAATGACTCCACTCAGCGAGAGGTGATCACTAACAGAGACGTCAGCATTTGTAACTTTAACACAAACTGAAGGACGTGTGAAGGGCCGTATATCCAGGATCACACAGGAGTCAAGACAATAGTTTATAAAGAAAAATTTTACTGGCCACCAATCAGACTCTGTACAGAGTATTAAAGAGAAAACAACAAATTTTACATTTTATGTATTAATTTAATCATTAAGTTATATTTTCTGTAAATCATATCTCCCTGCATTATGGTCTAAATTTCATTGTTGTGGAGAATGCTAAATACATTTTGATTTCTTTAGTTTTTTGCCTCAATACAATCTGAGGAGGTCAAAACTCTAACAACACTTAGAATATAAAGTGGTGGAAAGTAATAAGTACATTTACTCAAGTGCTGTACTAGGACAAATTTGAGATACTTGTACTTTCTTTACTATTACTTGTAGTATTTCCATTTCCTGCTACTATATTCCAGAGGGTCATTAATTTGACAGCTATGGATACAACTTACACTGCAGATTCATATTTTACATTAAAAGAACATATGATAAGCTTATAAAATACAATACGTTGTTAAAAATGAAACCACTGTGATTCCCAGTATTTTTGGCTTGTGAGCCCTTACAGTAAGTCAGCCCTTTGCCACATTTCAACTGGCTACGAGGTGGTAACAGAGCCACTATCTGGTATCGTTTAAATGACCAGTTTGTAACAATTAAGGGATCTACTGGCAGTCATGAAATATAATATTAACAAGTATGTTTTCTTTGGTGTATAATCACCTGAAAATAAGAGTGAATGTGTTTTTGTTACCTGAGAATGAGCTGTTTATATCTACATAGGGAGCCGGTCCCCTCTCCATGGAGCCATGTTTCTACAGTCACTATTAACGTTTCCTCCTTCGGCCGGAGTCGATAACATTCCTTGCTGCCGTCACCACCACTCTCTCTCTCACTTCACCACTCACTTCCTGCATACACACACACTCTGTAGTAGAGGCCATTTGCATTTTCGCTTCGGCCACTGTAGCTCTCCAACACGTCTGGCACATGCGAAAGGTTGGTTGAAATCTCTAGATACCACCAGATCTGACACACCGGACTGTTTGAAGCCGAATGATGAAGTTATCCAATATTTCACAAAAATGCCAAGATCTGAGAAAAGTCAAACACATATTCACGGAAAACTGCGACCACATACACGCATGCATTCACACACAACACAACCTCTTATATACTTGACCTCCATGCCAAATTTCAGCCTCCTAGGGTGAAATCTGTGGCCACCAAAGGGTGGGGGGATTTTATTTGACCAACCACCAAAGTGAACTATAGAGCTGCTGGTCACTTTTATCAGCTCTCCTCTCTATAAACAAAGAGTTAAAACTAGCTTCACCTCGAATAACTACACAGCTCTGTAATAAAAATCTATTAACGCAATATAATAATATATCTGTCGGGGGGATCTGCAGATGAGTACTTTTACCTTTGATATTTTAAGTGCAGTCTGCTGATCTGTACTTTTACTGAGGTAGAATTTTGAATGAGGGACTTTTTCCCTTCCCCATATACTGTGGAAGTGTAGGTGAAGTTGAGCCAGAAAGTCCCTTCTCTTGCCTAAAAATATTATCTAATCAGAATCAGCCTTTAAAAAAAACATGCGTTTCATGGTGTTCTCTCCTCCATATTCATAAATCAATGAGGGCATGACCTCAGTGTCCACAATGGTAGCTGGACACACATGAGGATGTGAACATGCAGACAAACAGGCAGATTCACAGATGCAGAACTAATGTTCTCCATCATCTTTACATCGCGTCAAACAATCTGCTTCATAAAGATCCTCAGCAGACAAAGAGACACACACAGAGGGGTTGGGGGTGAGTATATGCTCCTGTATTCATGTCACTGCACAGCTGATGGCACAAATCACCTGTGAAGCTGCTGCAGACTCACAACCGAAATCTGGGTCATTTGTATTCATGTCTTTGTGTCTGTCAGTATGGATGGGCGCTCGCGTCTTCCTCCTCCACCTTTGTATGCATGGAGCGCAGACAGCTATATGTGGTATTTTGCTTTGGGTGGAGCTCTGCATGACCACTGACCTATATATTGGCACATTCAGGAGGCGCCCGTTGCCATGGCGCCAAGAGTAGCAGATGCAGGAGAAAAGGATGAAGGCTAGCTGCAGCAAAAGTTCTCATTTTGAGAGAATCAGAGTCGTATTGAGTTGCAGCTGTCAGACAGATTATCGTGTTGTTGTTCAAAAAGGCAGGAAAGTCCCTCCGTGATTCGATAGAGCTGTAAAATACCTCGACTATGGCAGCTTCCCAGACAGCTCCTATGAGATGCCTGCTAGGGTTTTGTCCTATATACACTGTGTTCACACTAAGCTGCTTCTGCCGCTGCTGCTGCTCGCATTAAAGACAGAACTTCCCATCAAATATTCAACAGTTCACATGGGGGGGAAACACTCAAGCCTGCCTGCATGACTGCTGCTGCTGAAGAAGAAGAAAGTAGGCTGGGCCCAAAACTCCCCGTCACATGCATGAAAGTGGTACATGTGTCACACATAAACACGGTAGGCATGATCACAGATACACTGACACAGAGCTGAGTTGTGTGGCTGTCTGATACCGCTTCATTTTTCAGCAGAATGTCACTCTTTGATACTGTGTGTGCACTATTTCCCCTATGAATAGCAGGGGAGTTGAGCAGCACAAAGGGAGTAATTGTTCTTGTCTGAACACCACCAATAGTCCACTGAGGAGGCTGCTGCGGCTGCTAAACTCAAATAGGCAAAGCCGTTGGAAAAGAGACGACTAATCCATCATCTTCACCAGGTCTCACCATGACAACTGACGCACCACGTTGCTGCCATTAAGGGATTCATTTTGTTTTGAGCATGACAGCTGCACCTCTGGATGCAAACAGCAGGTTTCAAACAAGACAGAGGAAGTTGTTCAGACTTTTCTGGCTTTTGGAGATAATTGGTTGAGGCCAGGAAGAGTGTAAGAGAACGCAGATAGAGTCAGTCAGTATAAACAAGATTACCCAGAGAGACAAAATGTTATAAAGAGAGCACAATGACGGGCTTTGTGTGGCTCTCAACTAGAAGTAATTTAGATGTTTTATATACATGTTCTTCACCACAAAGAAATCATAAATATTATTATTGAGTATTGATGGGGTACTTGTAGGTAACTTACAATACAATCAATAAGTTAGCAACACTTAACTTTAAGTCCTTTAGCATTTAAAAGCAGTACACAACACACGTAATATTATTTGTAATATTATTTGATTATTTTCATTATCAATTAATCTGCTTGAACATCTTTTCTATTAATGTATGTAATTTGGAAAAAAAAAATGTGAAAAATCCCAAATCCAAAAAATATTCATTTCACTTTCATATATGACAAATAAAATTTGAGAAGCCATGTTTGCTTGGAAAATGACAAAAACAAATGATCAGTTATTAGAATAATCGCTGATAAATTGTCTGTCAGCCAACTAATCGATTCACAGACTAATCGTTGGAGCTGTAATAGTGCATGAGGACAGTGTTTTTTACTTTACAGTATTTATCAGCAATTATGACTTATATGAAGACATTTTTATTATTACAACTGTGTTTTATTGTCATTCAACATCCTGCGGACCTCCACAAGTTGCTGACAAATACATTAGTAAACAGTAAACACACATACTGTATGCAAGTCTTTAAACAACTATATTTATCATATGCAGCTGTGTTATAGTGATAAACCATTCATGACATGTTTGTATACTGCTTATAGATTCTAAATGGGTGGTGTTCAAATTAAGTAACACCACCAATTAAGTCGTAATAGGAGTGATTTTGATTTTCTTGCGGATTTCTGAAGTAATTTCTCACAATAGAAATGTCTAAATTTAGAAAGCACTAACAGTCTTGCTCTATCATATTACTGCCACCAGAGAGAGACTGAAAATAACAGGCTGTATTTGCTCTTTGCATGTCAGAGGCCTACCAATGTAAAATGACTGCTCACCGTTACACCACTGAAACGGGTGCATCAATGCGCCAGAGGGAGTCCTCGCCGGCGGGATCCGAGTCGTGTTTACCAACAAGCCGCAGGCGCTCGTCCAGATGGATGACCGCAGTAACGCGTCCCGAGCGGAGCCACGCAACGAGACAATGGCACCTGTTCAAAAAAGACCAATAAAAAGGTGGATAAAAAGCGTTTCTGTCCAAAGATGAAGCGGGGTTAAATATCACATTGTTTGGTTCATCCCTGCCGACTGAAAAAAAGGAGAAATGGTGATGTGGATTTCCCCCTTCTTCTCCTCCTTCTCCTCCTTCTTCTCTTCGCTGTGGCTGTTTCGACTCTGTTATTATTAATAGACGGCATAACACTGACCCAGCAGCAGCATCTGTGTGAGAAACTAGAGCACTGGCTGGATTTGCCTACTCCCGCCCCCGCAGACGCTACTGACGGGCGGGGAGGCCAATCGTCAGGCCGCCTGGATCGGTGTGTGTGTTGTGACGCTCTGGCTGGTCGGACTGCGTGTGTTTTCTACCATCATATCTCCCGTTTTCTTACACATGTGTGTTTTACAGGCTAATTATTGCCAAGACTTAAAATACTGAGGCCAGGAGTCCAGGCTGTTTTACAGGGCCAGATTACTTCTCTAGGGGGACCCTAGGGCAAAACTTACTTGTGGACCCCTATGGACCCCATTTTATCCCACACTTTCTATGCATCGTTTTGACATTTGGGGATCTATTGGCATAAAGAGAAGATAATATTAATAAATGTGTTTTCTTCAGTGTTAACTGAAAATAAGAATCGCTGTGTTTCTGTTACCATAGAATGAGCCGGTTATACCCACATGGGGAGAGGTCTCTCCACAGAGTCTACTATGTTGTACCACCATTTTTCCACAGCGCCCCAAAACCGATAAACCTCCTGCTTACGACGGAGTCGATAACGTGATTCACTCCCTTCACCGCTGCTCCCTCTCAGGTGGTTGCAGTCTCCTCACCTCCTGGACCTTTAATACTGTATGTTTGAGAGTTTTTGGACTGTTGTTTGAACAAAATATCAACCAGGGCTTTGAAGTTATGATAGCAACGATTCATAATTTTGTCACTACTTTTTAGACAAAACAGTAAGATGAAATGATAATTATCAAAAATAATTAATGATATAAATGAATGGTAAATGGACTTGCATTTATGTGTATAGCACTTTTCTAGACTTCTGACCCCTCAAAGCTCTTTACTACATGTCAGCATTCACCCATTCACACACACATTCATACACTGATGGCAGAAGCTGCTAAGGTGCCAACTTTTCAGGATCTAGTCTAAATACTCATCCACACACCAATGGCTATGCCTTCGGGAGCAATTTGGGGTCAAGTGTCTTGCTCAAGGACACATCGACATGTGAACCGGAGCAGCCGGTCACACGTCGATGTGGACGTGAGTCCACATCCGATTGGTGGAAGACCTGCCCTACCCTCTGATCTTTAGCTGATCTTTAGTTGCAGCCATTAAATGGTAATTATTCATTTGATTTAGTCATTTGATTAAGCTCTACTTAATTTAACTAAACTAATAAAGGCTAGTAAATAACTATTTTGACAAAAAAAATCATAACTCATGTAAATCAACTTAATTTTCTTTCTCAGTGGATGATGCAGGGAATGCATTTATCTGTTGATGAAAACTAACCATGAGATGCAATTGAATGACCTGTGTGTGTGTGTGTGTGTGTGTGTGTGTGTGTCAAGAATGAACTTTTATGCTCAACTTTAAAGCAGCATTTTTGAATTTTAACTGAGGCCCCTCTGCAAATGTCCCCTTTAAGGCCTTGACACACCAAGCAGACGGTCGGCCAACTGATCATTTCAGTACACGGATACTTTCACAAAGACATGGACATCTGGAATGAAGCTAAGTGGTGAGTGAGAGTGGTGTGAAAAAGGTTGACAAACTGCACTTTGTTTCATGTACGCATCATAACAACGGCTCATATATCGCAGTCCTCGGTCTTCCGGTTTCCCTTTTTGAATTACACATACAGACTACCACCGCCTGCTGGTGTGGAGAGTTATTTCATCTCACCCAGAACGTATGTACTGACTGTCGGCTGTAGTCATTGCGGTGTGTTGAAGCTCAACAGTCGGTCGTCATCACTGCTAGTTTAGGCCCTTATCATTTCAGTTCATACTGTGCTTTATTGATCCACATACTGGCAGCCTCTTTTATCCAATGAACTGTTCAGTTACATTTTCTTTACATATAATTTCCATTTAAGGAGGTCTAAATGCAGTTTCAAAATATTAATTAATGAATTCAGGAGTTAATGAATAAAAGGATCCTTTACTTGAGACTGAAGGTTCATTCTTGACCTTGGAAATACTGACAGGGACATTGAGGAGAGATTGTTCAGTCAGCTGCTGTTTCCACGGTCAACAGTTTCAATCTCAAAGAGAAGTCCATGTAAAAGCTTTCAGAACAGGAAATTTTAACATCTAGATTTGACATGACTACTCCATCTGCTGATGAAGATCATGTGGAACAACTGAAAGCTCCAGAGATGCCTCTAGATCACATGTGTCAAACTCAAGGCCCGCGGGCCAAATCCGGCCCGCCACCTCAATTTATGTGGCCCGCGAGGGCTTGCAAAGACGATGGAATGCATATCATTCAATTCTATGCCGCTTCACAGAAGTAGTGTCCTTTAACTTCATGTCCCACAATGCATCTCGATTTTTTGACATGCGTACTGTAGCGTCTCAGTCTCAGCGGTTTCCAGCAACAGCGCAGTGTTGTCAATTTAGCGACTTAGTCGCTATATTTAGCCGGTTTTCAGACCCCTCGACCCCTCTTTCAAATAAGAAATTAGCGACAAATCTAACGAGTTTTGCTGGTGTTACTGGAGACTTTTGGAGACTCTCATGAAAGCAGGTATCGTTCTTCCTCTTCTCAATGAGCAGCGGGTGCTGCCGTGGACCCTCCCCGGTCCCAAAGCAGTCACAAGCGGCACAGTCTCGTCAGCAGACCCTCCTAGCTGTAGTCTCTGTTCACCCCTCCGCATCCAGACTGAATGAATCACGCATGCACAAAGCCGCCGCTGGCTGGTGGAAATGTAAAATTTTGGGAATCAAACCCTGAATTTAAAAATACAGGAAAAAAAAAGAAGCTACTCCGCCAGAGTGTCCCCTTTGGGTCACTTTTGCTGGTCCCAAGCCCGGATAAAGGAGGAGGGTTGAAATGTTGTATTAAAAAAAAAAAAAAAAAAACAGAACTGACAAAAGAAAGTTCGTTTGTAGTTCTAAACATATTTAGGGAATTGTTTTACTCACTTTTTGTCTTCAGAGCTAGTTACTAAATAAATTATTACTAAAACTAATAATAATCAAATGCAGAGGCAATTTTGTAAAATGATCAAGAGTAGATATATTTATATACCAGTAGTCTTATAATTACAACCGGCCCTTTGAGGGCAGCCATAATGCTGATGTGGCCCGGGATGGAATTGAGTTTGACGCCCCTGCTCTAGATGGACCTAAATGGACCTGTAGTCAAATTTAAATATAGAGATGATCTGTAACATCCACAAAATGTCTGTTTTATGGCAGAATGTACACTCCCCCGAGGTTCCTATAACCTAATAAATACCCAGTAAAAAATACAGTGGACATAAGCCTCACCTTACTCAATGGTCAGTACAGTCAGGCACTACACACACATCATCCAGATGTTCTACTACCAAGGCATTCATCTCCAAAATGACAAACATCTGTCAGTAGAATAGTAGCAGGGACAAAGAGTCTGTTATCTGGGCACCCTTTGGGTACCATTACCTGTGCCAGGGCCTCTTTAACTTTCTTTTCAATGTCCTAAGTGACCGCTCCCACCACACAGGAGGAAGAAAGAATGTGAGAGGGAACTCTGGGAATGTCAATAGAGTCAAACAATCTGGACAACGCGTCTGGCTTCCCGTTCTTAGACCCTGGCCGGTAAGAGAGCGTAAAGTTGAACCTATTAAAGAATAAGGGCCACCTTGCTTGTCTTGAGTTAAGGCGTTTAGCGGACCGGATGTACTCCAGGTTTTTATGGTCCGTCCAAACCAGAAACGGTTGCTCTGCTCCCTCCAGCCAGTGGCGCCACTCCTCCAGTGCTGCCTTCACTGCCAACAGCTCTCTGTTCCCTATATCATAGTTCCTCTCTGCGGAAGAAAGCTTTCTGGACAGATAGGCACATGGATGAAGCTTACTGTCTCTTAACGCTCTTTGAGAGAGAACGGCACCAATACCAGAGTCTGAGGCATCAACTTCAACAATGAATTGTCGACTAGGATCGGGCAGCGTGAGGATGGGAGCAGAGCAGAATGATTCTTTTAGTCTAGTAAAGGCTTGGTCTCATTCAGGGGACCATTCAAACTTGTTCTTAGGGAACGTCAGTGCGTGCAAGGGGGCCGCAATGGTGCTGAAGTTGCAGATGAAACGCCTGTAGAAATTGGCAAACCCTAGGAACCTTTGGACCATTTTGCGGTTCCTAGGAGTAGGCCAATCTGCTACGGCGCTGACTTTTTCTGGGTCCATCTGCATTGTATCCGGGATACCACAAAGCCTAAGAAAGAGACTGTTGAAACATGAAACTCACATTTCTCAGCTTTAACAAAGAGCTGATGTTCCAACAGCCTCTGGAGTACCTGACAGACATGACGGACATGAGACTGCTCATCTGGGGAAAAGATTAAAATGTCATCGAGGTATACAAAGACAAACTGGTTCAGCATGTCCCGGAGGACGTCATTCACAAGTGACTGGAAGACCGCGGGTGCGTTAGTGAGCCCAAACGGCATTACCAAGTACTCATAGTGCCCGCTAGGCATGTTAAACGCCGTCTTCCACTCATCCCCCTCCCTAATCCTCACTAGGTGATAGGCGTTACGAAGGTCTAACTTCGAAAATATTTTAGCACCTTTTAACAACTCGAAAGCTGAGGAGATTAAAGGGAGGGGGTACCTGTTCTTTACCGTAATATTGTTCAATCCACGGTAGTCGATGCAGGGTCTGAGTGTTTTATCCTTCTTGTCAACGAAGAAGAAGCCTGCTCCGGCAGGCGATGAGGAGGGACGGATGATTCCAGCCGCCAATGAAGAGTCGATATACTCTCTCATCGCCTCCCTTTCGGGGGCAGAGAGAGAGCACAGTCTCCCCTTTGGAGGTGTAGTTCCTGGGAGAAGGTCGATGCCACAGTCGTATGGCCGATGAGAAGGAAGAGAGGTGGCACGAGCTTTGTTAAATACCTCTCTGAGATCATGCTAGCAGAAGGGGATCCCTGCCAACTCTGGGGCGATGGCGACCTCTGGTAGTGATGGTGGCGAAGAAGGTGATGATGGTGAAGAGGATCTCTGCTCCAACGCTAGGGGTGCCAACAGTCTCTCATTGGGCTCCAGAGAGGGAACAGACAGGCAGCATGTTAGCTTACAACCCTCCCCCCACGCCAATATCTCCCCAGTAGCCCAGTTAACATGAGGATTGTGTTTTTTTTAACCAAGGGAGCCCCAGAATTAGAGAATGCATCGCTGAATCAAAGACATGAAAACTAATAGTCTCAGTGTGATTACCCGACACAGAAAGTTGTACTGGTGAGGTGCGATGGGAGACTCAGCAGAGTAGTCTCAGGCAAGCGCGCTTGCCTATAATGTTTCCATCAGAGGAACGCGTTGGAGACCGAGTGTCTCAGCCAGGCTTCCGTCGATGAAGTCCTTGTCGGACCCTGAATCCACCAGTGCCGGCACGGACAAAGAACAACCAGCGGAGATGACTTGGACCTGTAGCATGAGGCGAGAGGAAAAGTTCATAGCAGAGGTTGGGCTCACCAGTGTCCTCTCCCTCACTGGTGAGCCTTTTCTTTTAGTGGACAGGAAGACAGGAAGTGGCCGAGTTGGCCGCAGTATATACAACGCCCCTCCCGTAGACGGCGCTGGCATTCTTCCAGAGAGAGTTTAGCCCTACCGACCTGCATGGGCCCATCTGTCCCACTAGGAGGAGGAGGAGAGGCCTCAGGGGTGACCATAGAGGAAGAACGCCAAGCAGGACACTGAATGGGAGACTGCCTCGTCTGGACGGGAGGAGGTACTGCGCCTCAGCGTCTCTCCTTTTCCTTCTCCTTTTCTCTTTCCCACAGCCGGTTGTCGATGCGGATGGCGAGGGCGATGACAGAGTCGGGGTCCGCTGGCAGGTCCAAAGGCGCGAGCTGGTCTTTTACGTGCAGGAAGGTGTCCATCAGTGAGGCGTCATTCCACCCACTGTCGGCGGCTAGGGTGCGGAACTCGATGGCGTAGTCCGCTACGCGTCTCTTCCCTTGCCGGAGTAGTGTGGTCAAAAATTTTACGTAGTGTGGCAGTAAACAGATTGAGAGACGCACATACTGGGGAGTTTCATGCCCACTCTGCGGTTGCCCAAGCTTCAGCCCTGACAGCCAGGTGGGTGATGATGAAGGCCACCTTGGAGCGCTCTGTAAGAAACTGGGCTGCCTGCAGTTCAAAATGAAGGCTGCATTGCACGAGGAATGAGTGACAGTTGTCGGAGTCCCTGGTGAAACGTTCTGGCTTGGCAAGATGTGGAGAACCGGGGAAGGACGCCACGGGAGAGAGCGTCGGTACTGGAGCCGGCGTCTCATGGAACGTGGGAGCCGGCGGTGGAGTGGCGTGGGAATCTGCGCTGGGAGACTGGTAAGTCTTTAACATATTCAGGAGGGTCTGCATCTGCGTTCCCAATTGAGTCACTTGATCTCCGACTGTTAAGCGAAACTGTTCTTGTTGTTCGTTTAACTGCTTAACCTCATGACAAACGGCAGTAAGCTGATCTTCGTGATGGTTTAACTGCTCACCTTGAGCTAGGATTGCGGTCCGGACCTGTTCTGAATCTGCTGAGTCCATTGCTGGCTAGTTCGTACTGTCAGGTTACTCACACAGGCTTGGAGTCAGAAGCAGAATCAGACTCAGGACAGTTCACAATAATCAGCGTCTTTAATACAAACTGTAGGTCGGTACACAGTAAGGCAAAATCACAGGCAAACAATCCAAAAGGGCAGGCTAAGGGCAACGTAAAAAAACGGGCAGAGTATCGAGCACGAGGAATCAAAAACCATGAGAGAATGCGGGAACGCTTTTCACGAGGGATAAAGACGAACTAGCACAGGAGGGAAGGGGAGCACACATTAAATACTGGTGAAGGAAATGACTGACTATGCACAGGTGGACACAATCAGGACGGGGGATGACGGTGGTAGAATAATGGTGTAGAAACTAGGTCAGGAGGAGGTGCTCAAACGTGAAGGCGGAAAACATGCAGGGCAGGGAGTGAAGTGATCTGCAACGAGAGGAGAGATTAAACATGCCAAAATAAAACAGGATGTGCACCAAAATAAAAGCATGCAACACAAATAACCTAAGTCCTCATCTTCCTAATAACATCTCAGTTTATTTATGCAATAAGCACTGTAATATCAATAACAGCATACAACTATATGTCTTGAGGCCTAACTGCATAAAAGCACTATGGACTGTCATGTTGTACCGTCGACTGTACATGAATGACGAGCACAGAAGATGAAGATTTCAGAAGAAATAGACTTGTTCATATCCTGAGAAGTTTCCAGCGTAGACAGCCATGTCGTTATAAATCAGGGACTTATCCTCTTCCTCAGGATTGTCAAACTGATGTAAACTTCTCCGTCCTAAGCAGAAGTGAGATGCATGTGATTACAATAGATGAATCATCTCAGTGGGGCAGCTGGGTCGAACAACATGAAGTTTAATGTCAGATTTGTGTTCGTTTAATTGTTGGTATGTTTTCCTAAAGCCAAAATATTATTCATGTTAATCTCTCACCTCTCATCAATCTTTGTTTGTCTATTGCGACCAGGTGTTGAATCTCAAAGGGCCCAAATCATGGTATATATAATTTCACATTGCAATATTAATATGTATTGTGACATTATAAATATTCAGGAAAATCCACTGAGTTTATGGACACAATAACTATATAATTATGTTTTAATCTTTTGCTTAATGTAGTGAAATAAATACCTGACAAATGAATGTCCTTCATCACATTGATGTATTGATTTGCAGCATTGCTCACAATAGTCTAATACAGAAATATGTATTTAAGGGGCAGCTAACATGGCGTAAATAGCACAGCAATAACATCTCAACACATATACATTAAATATGCATTGTCAACCCTTCACAATGCAGGTTTTTACAGGTATGCTTTGTCTTATTAAAACCTCCACCTGCATAACACTGACAAAAGGACAACATCTGTGTAAAGTGACATGCTGTATAAGCACTAATATCGGCAATATTCGCACCTGATAATGATGTGACTTTCCAAATCAAATTAAAATATATTTTGCACATCCAAAGACCCACTAGCATGCTGGACCCCTGGACGAGTGTCCATGAAACACTGATATATTGTTTTAGGTTAATCTAATCAGTCTATATATCAGTCAGCACCTATCAGGGTTTGTTTAACATGTTTACAGTTAAAATGAAATATCATCACATTATTGTTCAATATGGATTAAATCTTCAGTCATGTCACTTTTATTGCATAATCAATATAGATTGTGGTATTTCTGGAAATTCAATTGACAACCATAGTTAATGCCCAACGATACGATCAGTATTTATTGATACAGTGTGTTTGTCATCTTACCTTCGTTGATAAAAAACATAGCCAGCAGAGAAGATAGCTGAACAGCATGAGACGAATGAGGAAAGTTACGCTCTCTGTTCCACTGAAAACAGTTCACCTCTGGGTGCCACTGAACTCCATAGAAGGGATATTTTTTACCTGGAGGAAACAAAAAGATATCACAACTCTGTTACAGCGCAATGATTATAAGTTTTGTCAAATTAATATAAAAGTAATCTTGTAATAACCTTCTATGGTTGAGACAAAGTGGACTCCGTTCTCAGCAACGTTTGTAGACAGCACGGAGAAGAAACTCTGCAGCTTCTCATTTTCCTGGAAGGTCTGAAAGACAAACAGTCTTATTATAGTTACAGTATTATTTTGGCATTAGCTTTTGTTATTATTTTAATGCTCCATATTATTCTACATTTTTAAGGATTCATTACTGTAACAAATGTATTCTGCTTTCATTTTATGCTTTGTCTTCTCTCCATGAGATCACTGAAGTTTATCTTAGTGTTATTTGATTTTGTGTGTATATATAAACCAGGCCAAGAACTCTGTAGCAACCATGACATTATGAGACGCAACTGATTAATATCAAATTTAATTATTTTTCCCTGTTTTTATAAAACTGGGTGGTGCCCCGAGAAAATCCTGATATTGAAGTTAACTGAGGGTAATATCTAAAGTTGAATGTTACCCCTTTCCTTCATATTTTAGGATAATTTGTCTAACAATTAATGATTTGGGATTATTAATTGTGAATCTGAATCTTGATATTAATGAATAATTAACTGTTAATCTGCTCAATGCAATAATGCTACACCTGAGACATAAATGCCCAGATTTCTATACACTGTGAACAGTTTGCGCTGGTACAAATGATGATACAAATATACAAAAAATAATTGTCTTAATGTAAGTAATAATCTGGGAAAGTATCACAGTGATGAGTCAGCAGGACGTTAAACGTACTGTACAGTGACTCTTGTCACCAGAGGGATTTATTGTACCTTCACTGTAACTCCATAGTGGTGAAAATTGGCAGTGAGAGGTTCGTGGGTCACAGCCTTCATAAGTTTGTTGGGGAAACCCTCAAACATCCTACTAGAGCCAGCCTCTGCAGGGAGAAATATTAAAAAACAAGTTTAAAAGATGAGAGCATTCATCAGACAATGACATTATTATAAAACAAAACCACCCCCTGATTTGTAGCTTGTTTCTACTGACACCAAGTGGTGAGATTCACTACATGCAGTTCTACAGAAAATGTTGCCAAACATTAATCCATCCATCTGCCATCAGCGAAGGCGGGGTTCACCCTGGACAGGTCGCCAGTCCATCGCAGGGCACATAGGCACAGACAACCATTCACGCCCACATCCACACCTACGGGCAATTTGGAGTCATCAATTAACCTAAACTGCATGTCTTTGCACTGTGGGAGGAAGCCGGAGAACCCGGAGAAAACCCACGCAAACACGGGGAGAACATACAAACTCCAAACAGAAGAGTCCCAAGCCAGATTTGAACCTGTGACAGTCTTGCTGTGAGGCAACAGCCTTTGAACAGTCATGTCTTTAAGGCATTAGTGCAGTCAGTTTTGGGCTGCAGTTTGCCATGTTAAGATTTGAGAATATTTTTTATCCTAAATACAGTACCTATGAGGGTTTTGTCACTGTTTGTGTTGTTAATTGATTTCTAGTAATAAATAATATACTTTTATTTAAAGCATTTGCCCACGTCCATGTTGATAAGAATATTAAATACTTGACAAATTCCCTTAAGGTACATTTTCAACAGATAAAAAATGTGATTAATTTGCGATTAATCCCAATTAATCATGGACAATCATGCGATTAATTGGAATTACATATTTCAATCATTTGACAGTCCTATTTTGAGAATATTTTCTGAATTCAAAATGTAAATGGAGGTTGTAATTTACCTTTAAAAAGATATACATAAAGACATCAACAGTAAGCTGTAACCTGTAGTTAGGTTGAGGGGCAGCGCCACGTTATGAGCTGTAGTCTTTGTCACGAAATTTTTACCGGCCACCAGCACAGTCAGTAGTTGCATGCCCAAGCATGTACCCCAGATGGGGAAAAAGTCCCCCTCATCATTGGCCTGAAATACACAGAGAAATACACAGGATTGTTTTGTAAGTGACACAATAAAGCAAAACTTATCTTAACAGCATTAGGACAAAATATTGTTCAGGCTGTGGCAGAAAAGTAAAATTCCGGGAGCAGAAAATTATATTTAGACTATTCTCTCTCTTGAAATGCTGAGCTTAACAAATTGTCTTATAAAATGAAAATAACTCAAGACAGATGCAAGAACAGTTCGTCATAACTGAACTCAAGCACAATACTTGACTAAATTCACTTTGGTTTTGATCAATTTAAAAAATTAACAGAACAGATAATAAACAGAAAACGTTTTTTTTTTCCTTCAGGCAGAGAGAGAGAGACAGTTGCAGCCTTTGAGGGAGAAATTATGAAAATGATATTCGGCTGTACAAACCTTCAGAGCGAGATTGTAAAAAATCTTCGCCACCTTGGCAAAATCTGACTTCTCCAAATTTGTTATTCCCCCGATGAGAAGCAAGCTAAACAGACATCACAGTAAAAGCAGTGACAGACTAAGAAAATATAATGAGTGTATTAATCTAAGATATAAAAGTATTTTCCCTCTTCCAACACATTTATGGTGATGCAGCTCACCCATTTATCTTCTTGAAGATTTTTTCATATTCACCAGTATCAAGAGTCAATCTGTGGAAGACAAACAAAGCAGGATATTGTGACACACACTATTTCCAAACATGCTGCATCCCTAAAATAACTGAACATTAGTCTGATGCTACTGTCTAAAGAAGGCCTGTAAACATTTTTATTCTGCGGATTAAAAAAGTGGTTGTTAATAGGTAGAATTATCTTCTATTTCATCCATAATTTCCAGTGTTTTTGCTACCTGCTCACTGAAATTGACAGATCATATATCAAAAAAGCTCCAGTTACATGTATATAGCATTGTGTGGTCTATCTGCACAGTTATAAGACCTCAACCCACCTGATAGGCATCACTCTGCTGCCCCCAGACTCAATGAATTTCACATAGGCAGAAGGGATGTGGGTCTTCCCAAATGGTTTCATGGGTTCATCAGTAACTACCTGAGTCAAAATCCCTGTGGGACAAAAACACAGCAGCTGTGAAATTTCCACAGCAATGCAGCAACAAAGACACATTCACAGCATTCACAGCATTCACACTAGAGTGGGTGTGTATTGCGTGGAATGATCAGAGCGAGTGACATCACAGCTAGCGTGGAGCAGAGCTTTCAAACCTTTTGAAAATTTTCCAAACAAATTGCTCCACCGCCAACAATTTTTATTCCTCATGCATACTTTCTTTGTAGAAATGTTGGACGTCTTGTGGTGCTCGCAGACATGTTTCCATGGAATCAGTCGGACTTGCACATTTAGCTATAAATGGCTGGAAGTGACAGCAACTCCAGTCTTCTCCCTCATTGGAAACCATGTTAATTTTAGCACCATTTTTTGGATCAGAGCAAAAGTTGCCAGTTTTTAGAAAGTGCTCCTAAGGACACATTTTTGACACTACATGCACAAATTTCGCACAATATGTTCATCAGAGAGTCCTCACTCATCTCGTTTTTTTCCCCACAAATCAAAGTGATATCTGTTACGTTTTTTTTTTTTTTTTTTTCCCCCAATCTTTTCTTTTTTCTTTTAGCAGCACTTGTTCGGTGGGTGTTTGCCTGGTGTACTGACTAGGAAATACTATCTTACTGCAACCATGACTCAGCACTTTCAGACACAAACAGGTGTTTCTGATTGGCTGATTATGTGACGTCTGTCAAACATAGGTGATGGGTTTCCTATGTTTTTCATGTTTCATGTAAGCACTTCCTGTTTGATTGTGAAATCCTAATCCTCCCTCTTGTTTCAGTGCACTTCACTTCCTGCTTCATGCTCCCGCCCCTCTGAATGAATGACTACACTGACCTAATTTTCGTCTCCACTCACCTGCGTCCGATCGTCTCCCCCGCCCATGATTGTGTCCACCTGTTCATAGTTAGTCACTCCCCCTCACGGATATTTAATAAGCTGCGTCTCCCTGCCCTTCTGTGCCAGTTCGTTTGTTCTCCGTGATTTACCTACCAGCGGTTTCCTAGTGTGTATGACTTGCGTGTTGCTAGACCTCGGCGTGTTTTTTCGACCCTGCTTTTTGCCTGCCAGACTGGATTTGTTTGCCTGTAAGTTTTGCCTTCCCGTGTACCGACCTGTTTCTGTAATAAAGACCCAGCGTTGTTCCAATCCACCTGCTCTCAGAGTTGTGCTTGTGAGTCCTGTTCTGCCTGCCAAGCCCGGCGTAACAGATTGGAGCTCCATCAGTCTCTCCCTGGACTTTAATTTTAAAGTTTATTCTGCCTAAAGGTACATTCTGCCCAAAAACTTATTTATGTCTAAAAACTTGTAGTTTTAATAGCTTTTTTTTCACCCAAATACTACTTTATTTCTAACAACTTGTAGTTTTAAAGGTTTGTTTCACCCAAATACTACTTTATTTCTAACAACTTGTAGTTTTAATAGTTTGTTTCACCCAAATACTACTTTATGTCTAACAACTTGTAGTTTTAAAGGTTTTTTTCACCCAAATACTACTTTATGTCTAACAACTTGTAGTTTTAAAGGTTTGTTTCACCCAAATACTACTTTATGTCTAACAACTTGTAGTTTTTAAGGTTTGTTTCACCCAAATACTACTTTATTTCTAACAACTTGTAGTTTTAATGGTTTGTTTCACCCAAATACTACTTTATGTCTAACAACTTGTAGTTTTAAAGGTTTGTTTCACCCAAATACTACGCTGTCTGTCTCTGTCTGTCTGACTGCGTTTAGCAATGCAGCTCATCTGTCTGCTGATGATATAAAGCATTTCTTCTTTTTGCCTATTCATGAAAACTCAAATTTACCACTTTTGACAGTATTACAGTTTCGCTTCCAGTTTCTCTAGCAATGTATTTCAGCTCTTAGCTTCTTTAGATGATGTAGTTGAGCTTCCAACTCCAGTGCCATTTGATCTCTAACATTTTTAGGCAAGTCATGTCACATTTCTTCATTTTCAGCAATGCTTTCAATCAATTTCAGCTATCAGCATTCACACACATTTCCAGCAGGAAACACATTTTCTAGTTTAAGCCGAACTTCTTTTTAGTTCTACTTTTACTTACCGATCACAGGTCTGTCGTTTACAGCCTCCTGGTGGTGATTATTCGACACATATGCGTTAGACATGTTTTCCCTCAATTTCCAGTGATCATTCAAGGCTTGATTCAGCATTTAAAAAGGTACAAGACTGTAGGAAAGAAGCTGCAGCAGATGTATGTCGAGCTCAAAGAGGAAGCAGTCAGTGAGTAGAGGTGAGGAATGTTCAGGTCTACTCATGATGCTGCTCATCCTGTCAGGCAAGTTGACTGCTCAGGAAAACAAATGTTCTTCATTTCCAGTCATTTATCAGCAAAATTTCAATCATTCTCTGGTTCCACCTTCTTAAATCTGAAAATTTCCTCTGTTTTCAAAACATTTTAATTAAACTATAATGAATACTTTCACTATTTTAACTATGATGAATACTTTCACTATTTTATGACATTGTATAAGGCATATTTTTTTAAAATATTCTATGGATTAAATACAGAGGAAATAATCATAAGTTGTGGCCCCAAATTGTTAAATTATTTTTAAAAATATTTTGTCTTGTTTATTTGGTTAATTATTTTCTAATAATAACAATAATAATAATAACAATAATAATAATGTTTTATATAGCGCTTTTCAAGACACTCAAAGACACTTTACACAGAATAAAATACTCATGAAACATAGTCATCATTAAAACAAATGCAGCATAAAACACACAGCATCAATGACACATTAAATACAGCTCTAAAAAGGAGTTTTTTCTAACAAGGAGTTTTGACTTGTGTTTTGAATGTGGACAGGTTGGTGCAGTCTGTGATGTGTTTAGGTAGTGAGTTCCAGAGGGGGGTAGCGAATGCTCTGTCATCCCAGGTTGCTGTACATGGTGTGGATTTTAGTTTGAAAAACTGAGAGGAAAGCATTGCACTTGTCAACTGTGAAGGAACTGGAGGTGTTGTCACTGGGTTTGGGAAGTTCGATTGTGGTGGAAAAGAGAGTCCTATAGGGTTTGTGGAGCCAGAGTGTACGAGGTGTGAGTAGTAGGTGGACCGGGCTGTGGAGAGAGCATCTTTGTATTCTTGAAGGGAGTCTGAGTAGGCTTGGTGATGAACTGTTAAACCGGTTTTCTTGGAAAGTCTTTCAAGCTGACGCTTACGGGATTTCATTTGGTGGAGTTCAGGAGTGTTTCAGGGAGCTGAGTGTGAGAATGAAACTGTTTTTGATTTGATGGGAGCCAGCTGATCAAGACAGGAGGAGAGTGTGTCATTATAATAGTTGATAAGGTCGGAGGGATTATCAGACAACGGGGGAGGGGAGGCAGATAGTATTTTTATAGGTTATAGTATTTATATGTTTTCCATTTTTATTTTATAAACAAACTGGGATGTTGTTTATCTTTCTCTCTTGGTCTTCAGTTTCAAATATATTGGAAACAGCCATTTACATCATTTACTATCATTTTGCTTAAACCCGTTGCTGTCCACTGGTACCACAGAATCATGCTGTAGAAAAGAGCATCCACTGTGATCAACTCAAGCTCTCATATTTCCAGCATAACTGCCAAAGTGGGAAAGAAGTGCGATGATATGATATCTACCTTAAAATATGAATCCTGTGCAATGAGACAGCTGTTGGGTATCTGCTGGTGTAGACTCCCTTTTTGAATGACAAATACAGACTACCACCGCCTGCTCAAACTCGTTTGACATGAAAGAGAAGTCCATGTAAAAGCTCACAAAAAAGAAATTTGAACATCTAGATTTGACATGACTACACTATGTGCTGATGAAGATCATGTGGAACAACTGAAAGCTCCAGAGATGCCCCTAGATGGACCTAAATGGACCTGTAGCCAAATTTAAATGTAGAGATCTGTAACATCCATAAAATGTCTGTTTTATGGCAGAATGTACACTCCCCCAAGGTTCCTGTAATCTCCTAAATACCCAGTTAAAAAATACAGTGGACATAAGCCTCACCTACTCAATGGTCAGTACAGTCAGGCACTACACACACATCCATCCAGATGTTTTACTACCAAGGCATTCATCTCCAAAATGACAAAAATCTGAGTTTATTTATGCAAATAAACACTGTAATATCAATAACAGCATACAAGTATATGTCTCGAGACCTAACTGTGAGTAAAAGCACCATGGACTGTCATGTTGTACCGTCGACTGTACATGAATGACGAGCACAGAAGATGAAGATTTCAGAAGAAATAGACTTGTTCATATCCTGAGAAGTTTCCAGCGTAGACAGGTGTGTCGTTATAAATCAGGGACTTATCCTCTTCCTCAGGATTGTCAAACTGATGTAAACTTCTCCGTCCTAAACAAAGCAGAAGTGAGATGCATGTGATTACAATAGATGAATCATCTCAGTGGGGCAGCTGGGTCGAACAACATGAAGTTCAACGTCAGATTTGTGTTCGTTTAATTGTTGGTATGTTTTCCTAAACCCAAAATATTATTCATGTTAATCTCTCACCAATCTCTCTCATCAGTCTTTGTTTATCTATTGCAACCAGGTGTTGAATCTCAAATCATGGCATATATAATTTCATTTGCAGTATTAATATATATTGTGACATTATAAATATTCGGGAAAATCCACTGAGTATTTCCATCCATCCATCGTCAACCACTTATCCCGTTAGGGCTCGCGGGGGGGCTGGAGCCGATCCCAGCTGGCATTGGGCAAAGGCAGGGTTCACCCTGGACAGGTCGCCAGGGCACATAGAGACAGACAACCATTCACGCCCACATCCACACCTACGGGCAATTTTAGAGTCATCAATTAACCTAAACAGCATGTCTTTGGACTGTGGGAGAAAACCCACGCTTCCACAGGGAGAACATCCAAACATCCAAACATCCAAACTCCACACAGAAGAGTCCCAAGCCGGAATCGAACCTGCGACCCTCTTGCTGTGAGGCAACCGCGCTAACCACTGCTCCACCGTGCAGTCCCCCCTGCATCACCTGATAATGATGTGACTTTCCAAATCAAATTAAAATATATTTTGCACATCCAAAGACCCACTAGCATGCTGGACCCCTGGACGAGTGTCCATGAAACACTGAT
Source organism: Pterois miles (assembly GCA_947000775.1). Taxonomy (NCBI): domain Eukaryota; kingdom Metazoa; phylum Chordata; class Actinopteri; order Perciformes; family Scorpaenidae; genus Pterois; species Pterois miles. The sequence continues at coordinate 10,665,844 of CAMQGK010000058.1, read as the reverse complement.
ATGTTGTTTTAGGTTAATCTAATCAGTCTATATATCAGTCAGCACCTATCAGGGTTTGTTTAACGTGTTTACAGTTAAAATGAAATATCATCACATTATTGTTCAATATGGATCTTAAATCTTCAGTCATCAGTATTTATTGATACAGTGTGTTTGTCATCTTACCTTCGTTGATAAAAAACATAGCCAGCAGAGAAGATAGCTGAACAGCATGAGACGAATGAGGAAAGTTACGCTCTCTGTTCCACTGAAAACAGTTCACCTCTGGGTGCCACTGAACTCCATAGAAGGGATATTTTTTACCTGGAGGAAACAAAAAGATATCACAACTCTGTTACAGCGCAATGATTATAAGTTTTGTCAAATTAATATAAAAGTAATCTTGTAATAACCTTCTATGGTTGAGACAAAGTGGACTCCGTTCTCAGCAACGTTTGTAGACAGCACGGAGAAGAAACTCTGCAGCTTCTCATTTTCCTGGAAGGTCTGAAAGACAAACAGTCTTATTATAGTTACAGTATTATTTTGGCATTAGCTTTTGTTATTATTTTAATGCTCCATATTATTCTACATTTTTAAGGATTCATTACTGTAACAAATGTATTCTGCTTTCATTTTATGCTTTGTCTTCTCTCCATGAGATCATTGAAGTTTATCTTAGTGTTGGGGACCCCTGAGACATAAATGCCCATATTTCTATACACTGTGAACAATTTGTGCTGGAATTTTGGATACAAATATACAAAAAATAATTGTCTTAATGTAAGTAATAATCTGGGAAAGTATCACAGTGATGAGCCAGCAGGATGTTAAACGTACTGTACAGTGACTCTTGTCACCAGAGGGATTTATTGTACCGTCACTGTAACTCCATAGTGGTGAAAATTGGCAGTGAGAGGTTCGTGGGTCACAGCCTTCATAAGTTTGTTGGGGAAACCCTCAAACATCCTACTAGAGCCAGCCTCTGCAGGGAGAAATATAAAAAAAAAAACAAGCTTAAAAGATGAGAGCATTCATCAGACAATGACATTATTATAAAACAAAACCACCCTCTGATTTGTAGCTTGTTTCTACTGACACCAAGTGGTGAGATTCACTACATGCAGTTCTACAGAAAATGTTGCCAAACAATTACATCTTTTATCTATTTTGAACCAGGACAGTCATTTCTTTAAGGCATTAGTGCAGTCCATAGTCTTAAAGATACTGGTATCATATGAAACTAGAAAGCCAGAGGAATCCATTAGTACATGTTTCAACATTTCATACTAGCTCGTCATGGAGGAGGCAAAATAAAGCTCCAAAATTGTGCAAAATGTTGACAAGGAAAACCTGCCATGGTCATTTTCAGGGGTCCTTTGACCTCTGACCTCAAGATGTGTAAATGAAAATGGGTCCTATGGGTACCCACGAGTCTCCCCTTAACAGACATGCCCACTTTATGTTAATCACGTACAGTTGTTGGCAAGTCATAGTTGAGTCAGCACGCTGACACACTGACAGCTGTTGTTGCCCTCTGGGCTGCAGTTTATCAGTGTTAAGATTTGAGAATATTTTTTATCCTAAATACAGGACCTATGAGGGTTTGTCACTGTTTGTGTTGTTAATTGGTTTCTAGTAATAAATAATATACATATATTTGTATAAAGCATTTGCCCACGTCCATGTCGATAAGAATATTAAATACTTGACAAATTCCCTTAAGATGCATTTTGAACAGATAAAAAGTGTGATTAATTTGCGATTAATCCCAATTAGTCATGGACAATCATGCGATGAATTGCAATTACATATTTCAATCATTTGACAGCCCTATTTTGAGAATATTTTCTGAATTCAAAATGTAAATCAAGGTTGTACTTTACCTTTAAAAAGAATAAACATAAAGACAGTAAAGCAGTAAGCTGTGACCTGTAGTTAGGTTGAGGGGCAGCGCCACGTTATGAGCTGTAGTCTTTGCCAGGAGATTTTCACCGGCCACCAGCACAGTCAGTAGTTGCATGCCCAAGCATGTACCCCAGATGGGGAAAAAGTCCCCCTCATCATTGGCCTGAAATACACAGTCAGGATTGTTTTGTGTGTGACACAATAAAGCGAAACTTATCTTAACAGTATTAGGACAAAATATTGTTCAGGCTGTGGCAGAAAAGTAAATTTCCGGTAGCAGAAAATTATATTTCTATGTAGGCAAAAGTACAATTAACTGACATGAACTGCACTTGTTAGTCCTCAGTGCAAAGCCTGATTCCTTTAAGATTAAATTAAAGATGGATTAATTGATAGTAAAATTATTTTAATATTGGAGCTACACACTGCCAGTTGGCTTAAACTTCAGTATGTTTTATGAGCTTATTGTATTGTTTGCCAGAAAAATCTAAGGATGCAAAGTACAAGAGCAGCAATAATTTAAATGCAGTGGAGTAAAAAGACTGACTATTCTCTCTCTTGAAATGCTGAGCTTAACAATTTTTTTTTTCCTTCAGGCAGAGAGAGAGAGACAGTTGCAGCCTTTGAGGGAGAAATTATGAAAATGATGTTCGGCTGTACAAACCTTCAGAGCGAGTTTGTAAAAAATCTTCGACACCTTGGCAAAATCTGACTTCTCCAAATCTGTTGCTCCCCCGATGAGAAGCAAGCTAAACAGACATCACAGTAAAAGCAGTGACAGACTAAGAAAATATAATGAGTGTATTTATCTTAGATATAAAAGTATTTTCCCTCTTCCAACACATTTATGGTGATGCAGCTCACCCATTTATCTTCTTGAAGATTTTTTCATACTCAGCAGTATCAAGAGTCAATCTGTGGAAGACAAACAAAGCAGGATATTGTGACACACACTATTTCCAAACATGCTGCATCCCTAAAATAACTGAACATTAGTCTGATGCTACTGTCTAAAGAAGGCCTGTAAACATTTTTATTCTGCGGATTAAAAAAGTGGTTGTTAATAGGTAGAATTATCTTCTATTTCATCCATAATTTCCAGTGTTTTTGCTACCTGCTCACTGAAATTGACAGATCATATATCAAAAAAGCTCCAGTTACATGTATATAGCATTGTGTGGTCTATCTGCACAGTTATAAGACCTCAACCCACCTGATAGGCATCACTCTGCTGCCCCCAGACTCAATGAATTTCACATAGGCAGAAGGTATGTGGGTCTTCCCAAAAGGTTTCATGGGTTCATCAGTAACTACCTGAGTCAAAATCCCTGTGGGACAAAAACACAGCAGCTGTGAAATTTCCACAGCAATGCAGCAACAAAGACACATTCGCATTCACAGCATTCACACTAGAGTGGGTGTGTATTGCGTGGAATGATCAGAGCTTGAGCGAGTGACATCACAGCTAGCGTGGAGCAGAGCTTTCAAACTTTTTGAAAATTTTCCAAACAAATTGCTCCACCGCCAACAATTTTCATTCCTCATGCATACTTTCTTCGTAGAAATGTTGGACGTCTTGTGGTGCTCGCAGACATGTTTCCATGGAATCAGTCGGACTTGCACATTTAGCTATAAATGGCTGGAAGTGACAGCAACTCCAGTCTTCTCCCTCATTGGAAACCATGTTAATTTTAGCACCATTTTTTGGATCAGAGCAAAAGTTACCAGTTTTTAAAAGTGCTCCTGAGGACACATTTTTGACACTACATGCACAAATTTCGCACAATATGTTCATCAGAGAGTCCTCACTCATCTCGTCACAAATCAAAGTGATATCTGTTACGTTTTTTCTTTTAGCAGCACTTGTTCGGTGGGTGTTTTCCTGGAGTACTGACTGGAAAATGCTATAAGATAAGATAAGATAACATGTTCCTTTATTGGTCCCACAGTGGAGAAATTCACAATCTTACTGCAACCATGACTCAACACTTTCAGACACAAACAGGTGTTTCTGACTGGCTGATTAGAGCTCCATCAGTCTCTCCCTAGACTTGTAGTTTTAAAGTTTATTCTGCCTAAAGGTTTATTCTGCCCAAAAACTACATTATTTCTAACAACATGTAGTTTTAATAGTTTGTTTCACCCAAATACTGCTTTATTTCTAACAACTTGTAGTTTTAAAGGTTTGTTTCACCCAAATACTACTTTATTTCTAACAACTTGTAGTTTTAAAGGTTTGTTTCACCCAAATGCTACTTTATTTCTCACAACTTGTAGTTTTAAAGGTTTGTTTCACCCAAATACTACTTTATGTCTAACAACTTGTAGTTTTAAAGGTTTGTTTCACCCAAATACTACTTTATGTCTAACAACTTGTAGTTTTTAAGGTTTGTTTCACCCAAATACTACTTTATTTCTAACAACTTGTAGTTTTAATAGTTTGTTTCACCCAAATACTACTTTATGTCTAACAACTTGTAGTTTTAAAGGTTTGTTTCACCCAAATACTACTTTATGTCTAACAACTTGTAGTTTTAAATGTTTGTTTCACCCAAATACTACTTTATGTCTAACAACTTGTAGTTTTTAAGGTTTGTTTCACCCAAATACTACTTTATTTCTAACAACTTGTAGTTTTAATGGTTTGTTTCACCCAAATACTACTTTATTTCTAACAACTTGTAGTTTTAAAGGTTTGTTTCACCCAAATACTACTTTATGTCTAACAACTTGTAGTTTTAAAGGTTTCTTTCACCCAAATACTACTTTATTTCTAACAACTTTTAGTTTTAAAGGTTTGTTTCACCCAAATACTATGCTGTCTGACTGTCTGTATGTCTCTCTGTGTTTAGCAATGCAGCTCATCTGTCTGCTGATGATATAAAGCATTTCTTCTTTTTGCCTATTCATGAAAACTCAAATTTACCACTTTTGACAGTATTACAGTTTCGCTTCCAGTTTCTCTAGCAATGTATTTCAGCTCTTAGCTTCTTTAGATGATGTAGTTGAGCTTCCAACTCCAGTGCCATTTGATCTCTAACATTTTTAGGCAAGTCATGTCACATTTCTTCATTTTCAGCAATGCTTTGCAATCAATTTCAGCTATCAGCATTCACACACATTTCCAGCAGGAAACACATTTTCTAGTTTAAGCTGAACTTCTTTTTAGTTCTACTTTTACTTACCGATCACAGGTCTGTCGTTTACAGCCTCCTGGTGGTGATTATTCGACACATATGTGTTAGACATGTTTTCCCTCAATTTCCAGTGATCATTCAAGGCTTGACAGGCATTTAAAAAGGTACAAGACTGTAGGAAAGAAGCTGCAGCAGATGTATGTCGAGCTCAAAGAGGAAGCAGTCAGTGAGTAGAGGTGAGGAATGTTCAGGTCTACTCATGATGCTGCTCATCCTGTCAGGCAAGTTGACTGCTCAGGAAAACAAATGTTCTTCATTTCCAGTCATTTATCAGCAAAATTTCAATCATTCTCTGGTTCCAGCTTCTTAAATCTGAAAATTTCCTCTGTTTTCAAAACATTTTAATTAAACTATAATGAATACTTTCACTATTTTAACTATGATGAATACTTTCACTATTTTATGACATTATATAAGGCATATTATTTTTAAAATATTCTGTGGATTAAATACAGAGGAAATAATCATAAGTTGTGGCCCCAAATTGTTAAATTATTTTTAAAAATGTTTTGTCTTGTTTATTTGATTAATTATTTTCTAATAATAACAACAATAATAATAATAATAATAATAATAATAACAACAATAATAATGATAATGTTTTATATAGCGCTTTTCAAGACACTCAAAGACACTTTACACAGAATAAAATACTCATGAAACATAGTCATCATTAAAACAAATGCAGCATAAAACACACAGCATCAATGACACATTAAACACAGCTCTAAAAAGGTGAGTTTTGACTTGTGTTTTGAATGTGGACAGGTTGGTGCAGTCTGTGATGTGTTTAGGTAGTGAGTTCCAGAGGGGGGTAGCGAATGCTCTGTCATCCCAGGTTGCTGTACATGGTGTGGATTTTAGTTTGAAAAACTGAGAGGAAAGCATTGCACTTGTCAACTGTGAAGGAACTGGAGGTGTTGTCACTGGGTTTGGGAAGTTCGATTGTGGTGGAAAAGAGAGTCCTATAGGGTTTGTGGAGCCAGAGTGTACGAGGTGTGAGTAGTAGGTGGACCGGGCTGTGGAGAGAGCATCTTTGTATTCTTGAAGGGAGTCTGAGTAGGCTTGGTGATGAACTGTTAAACCGGTTTTCTTGGAAAGTCTTTCAAGCTGACGCTTACGGGATTTCATTTGGTGGAGTTCAGGAGTGTTTCAGGGAGCTGAGTGTGAGAATGAAACTGTTTTTGATTTGATGGGAGCCACCTGATCAAGACAGGAGGAGAGTGTGTCATAATAGTTGATAAGGTCGGAGGGATTATCAGACAACGGGGGAGGGGAGGCAGATAGTATTTTTATAGGTTATAGTATTTATATGTTTTCCATTTTTATTTTATAAACAAACTGGGATGTTGTTTATCTTTCTCTCTTGGTCTTCAGTTTCAAATATATTGGAAACAGCCATTTACATCATTTACTATCATTTTGCTTAAACCAGTTGCTGTCCACTGGTACCACAGAATCATGCTGTAGAAAAGAGCATCCACTGTGATCAACTCAAGCTCTCATATTTCCAGCATAACTGCCAAAGTGGGAAAGAAGTGCGATGATATGATATCTACCTTAAAATATGAATCCTGTGCAATGAGACAGCTGTTGGGTATCTGCTGGTGTAGACTCCCTTTTTGAATGACAAATACAGACTACCACCGCCTGCTCAAACTCGTTTGACATGAAAGAGAAGTCCATGTAAAAGCTCACAAAAAAGAAATTTGAACATCTAGATTTGACATGACTACACTATGTGCTGATGAAGATCATGTGGAACAACTGAAAGCTCCAGAGATGCCCCTAGATGGACCTAAATGGACCTGTAGCCAAATTTAAATATAGAGATCTGTAACATCCATAAAATGTCTGTTTTATGGCAGAATGTACACTCCCCCAAGGTTCCTGTAATCTCCTAAATACCCAGTTAAAAAAAACAGTGGACATAAGCCTCACCTACTCAATGGTCAGTACAGTCAGGCACTACACACACATCCATCCAGATGTTTTACTACCAAGGCATTCATCTCCAAAATGACAAAAATCTGAGTTTATTTATGCAATAAGCACTGTAATATCAATAAGATAAGATATTCCTTTATTAGTCCCACAGTGGGGAAATTTACAATAACAGCATACAAGTATATGTCTCGAGACCTAACTGTGAGTAAAAGCACTATGGACTGTCATGTTGTACCGTCGACTGTACATGAATGACGAGCACAGAAGATGAAGATTTCAGAAGAAATAGACTTGTTCATATCCTGAGAAGTTTCCAGCGTAGACAGGTGTGTCGTTATAAATCAGGGACTTATCCTCTTCCTCAGGATTGTCAAACTGATGTAAGCTTCTCCGTCCTAAACAAAGCAGAAGTGAGATGCATGTGATTACAATAGATGAATCATCTCAGTGGGGCAGCTGGGTCGAACAACATGAAGTTCAATGTCAGATTTTTGTTCGTTTAATTGTTGGTATGTTTTTCTCAACCCAAAATATTATTCATGTTAATCTCTCACCTCTCATCAATCTTTGTTTGTCTATTGCGACCAGATGTTGAATCTCAAATGACCCAAATCATGGTATATATAATTTCATATTGAAATATTAATATGTATTGTGACATTATAAATATTCAGGAAAATCCACTGAGATTATGGACAAAATAACTATATAATTATGTTTTAATCTTTTGCTTAATGTAGTGAAATAAATACCTGACAAATGATTGTCCTGCATCACATTGATGTATTGATTTGCAGCATTGCTCACAATAGTCTAATACAGAAATATGTATTTAAGGGGCAGCTAACATGGCATAAATAGCACAGCAATAACGTCTCAACACATATACATTATATATGCATTGTCAACCCTTCACAATGCATGTTTTTACAGGTTTCTTATTAAAATTTCCACCTGCATAACACTGACAAAAGGACAAAATGTGTGTAAAGTGACATGCTGTATAAGCACTAATATCAGCAGTATTCGTCCCTGATAATGATGTGACTTTCCAAATCAAATTAAAATATATTTTGCACATCCAAAGACCCACTAGCATGCTGGACCCCTGGACGAGTGTCTATGAAACACTGATATGTTGTTTTAGGTTAATCTAATCAGTCTATATATCAGTCAGCACCTATCAGGGTTTGTTTAACGTGTTTACAGTTAAAATGAAATATCATCACAATATTGTTCAATATGGATTAAATCTTCAGTCATGTCACTTTTATTGCATAATCAATATAGATTGTGGTATTTCTGGAAATTCAACTGACAACCATAGTTAATGCCCAACGATACGATCAGTATTTATTGATACTGTGTGTTTGTCATCTTACCTTCGTTGATAAAAAACATAGCCAGCAGAGAAGATAGCTGAACAGCATGAGACGAATGAGGAAAGTTACGCTCTCTGTTCCACTGAAAACAGTTCACCTCTGGGTGCCACTGAACTCCATAGAAGGGATATTTTTTACCTGGAGGAAACAAAAAGATATCACAACTCTGTTACAGCGCAATGATTATAAGTTTTGTCAAATTAATATAAAAGTAATCTTGTAATAACCTTCTATGGTTGAGACAAAGTGGACTCCGTTCTCAGCAACGTTTGTAGACAGCACGGAGAAGAAACTCTGCAGCTTCTCATTTTCCTGGAAGGTCTGAAAGACAAACAGTCTTATTATAGTTACAGTATTATTTTGGCATTAGCTTTTGTTATTATTTTAATGCTCCATATTATTCTACATTTTTAAGGATTCATTCATTCTCCATGAGATCTTTGAAGTATCATTACATGGACATATTAATGTGTTGGGGACCCCTGGGACAAAAAATACTCATATTTCTAAACACTGTGAACTGTTTGTGCTGGGAAATTGAATGGTGTTGCTTGGACATTAAAAAGTTAATTTAGGAATAAGTGCAACATAAGCTTAATATCAGTCAATTTAAGGCATAAAAGCATTGTTTTTCATGGTCAATTTTGAGAGTTTGGGCTATTTTGCTCTGTCTTCTTTCAAACGAGTGGACAAAATACACATTTAGGTTTTTATTTTACTACACTTTGTCATATTGCATCTGTAGATTTTTCCTATATTCACCATTAGTTATTCACTCACTCACTCATCTTCAACCACTTATCCATGGTCAGGTCACAAGGGCTCCAGCTGGGAACCCCAAACTTCCCTTTCCCGGGCTACATTAATGAGCTCTGACTGGGGGATCCCAAGGCGTTCCCAGGCCAGTGTGCAGATATAATCTCTCCAGTTCTGGGTCTTGCCCGGGGCCTCCTCCCAGCTGGTCATGCCTGGAACACCTCCATAGATACCAGATACCCGAACCACCTCAACTGGCTCCTTTCAACACAAAGGAGCAGTGGCTCTACTCTGAGTCCCTCACGGATGGCTGAGCTTCTCACCCTATCTCTAAGGGAGATGCCAGCCATCCTCCTGAGAAGACCCATTTCGGCTGCTTGTACCCGCGATGTAGTTCTTTCGGTCATGACCCAGCTCTCATGACCATAGGTGAGAGCAGGAACAAAGATTGACCGGTAGCTTGAGAGCTTTCTTAGCTCAGCTCTCTCTTCGTCACAGCAGTGTGGTAAAGCAACTGCAATACCGCCCCCGCTGCCCCGATTCTCCTGTCAATTTCACGTTCCATTGTTCCCTCACTGGCGAACAAGGCCCTGAGTTACGTGAACTCCTTCACTTGGGGTAAAGATTCATTTCCTACCTGGAGTAGACAATCGGTTTCCTGATGAGAAACATGGCCTCTGATTTAGAGGTACTGATCCTCATCCCAGCTGCTTCACACTCAGTTGCAAACCGATCCAGCGAGTGCCGGAGGTCAGACTGATGATGCCAACAGGACCACATCATCTGCAAAAAGCAGCAATGAGATCCACAGCACACCGACCAGCAAACCCTCCTCCCCTGACTACGCCTCGATATCCGGTCGTTGAATATCACAAACAGGATTGGTGACAAGGTGCAACCCTGGCGGAGGCCAACCCCCCTCAGGAAATGAGTCTGACTTACTGCCAAGAACCCAGACACAGCTCTCGCTTTGGGAGTACAGAGATTGGCTGGCCCTGAGAAGCGACCGTCTCACCCCATACTCCCACAGCACCTGCCACAGTATCCCCCAGGGGTTCCGATCATATGCCTTCTCCAAGTCCACACAACACATGTAGACTGAATGGGCATATTCTCAGGCCCCTTCCAGGATTCTTGCAAGTGAAGAGCTGGTCCATTGTTCCATGGCCAGGACAAAATCTACATTGTTCCTCTTCTGTCCAAGGTTCGGTTATCGGCCGAAGAGTATGCTTTACCAGGGAGGCTGAGTAGTCTGACACTCCTGTAATTGGCACACACTCTCTGGTCCCCATTTTTGAACAGGGGAACCACCAACCCGATCTGCCACTCCTTAGGCACTGTCCGCGACTTCCACACAATGTTGAAGAGACATGTCATCCACAACAGCCCCTCCACACCTGAAGCCTTCGGCATTTCTGGGCGGATCTCATCAATCCCCGGGGCCTTGCCTCTGTGGAGCTGTTTAACTACCTCAGTGACCTCCGCCAGGGAAATTGACGATGATCCCCCATCAGCTTCCACCTCTCCCTCTACAAGAGAGGGCATATTAGTCGGGTTCGAGTTCAGTTCCTCAAAGCGGTCCTTCCACCCGAAGGGTCCCGATTACCTCCTCAGTTGAGGTCAACAGTGTCCCATCCTTACCGTACACAGCTTGGATGGTTCCCCGTTTCCCCCTTCTGAGGTATCTGACAGTATTCCAAAAGCACCTTGGGCTGACCGAAATTTCCATGCTGCTCCAAACTCCTCCCATACCTGCTGCTTTGCCTCCTTTATGGCAGCGGCTGCCGCCCTACGTGCCTGTCGCTACCTTGCAACTGCCTCCTTGCAACAGAGTCCTCCGAGATAACATATCCCAGAAGGACTCCTTCAGTCGGACGGCTTCCCTGACCACCGGTGTCCACCACGGTGTTCAAGGGTTACCGGCCCTTGAGGTACCTAAAACCCTCAGACCACAGATCATCACTGCAGCTTCAGCAATGGAAGCTTTGAACATTGGTTTAATGCCCTCAGCCTCCACAGGGATGCCAGGAAAGCTCCACCGGAGGTGTGAGTTGACAATCCCTCAGATAGGGGCCTCCTCCAAATATTCCCAGGTCACCCGCACTACCCGTTTGGGTTTACCAGGTCTGTCCAAAGACTTCCCCCACCATCTGATCCAACTCACACCAGATGGTGATGTGTGATAGTGTCCAAAACATGCAGCTTCAGATCAGATGATGCAATCACAAAATCGATCATTGACCTTCGGCCTAGGGTGCTCTGGTACCAAGTACACTTATTAACATCCTTATGTTTGAACATGGTATTTCTTATGGACAGCCCATGACTAGCACAGAGGTCCAAGAAGTCCAGAAGTTCTTCCTGCAGATGGTGGGCCCACAGGATGTAATGGAGGGAGTTTCCACTTTGCAGGCGCTCGCTTACAGGCTCTCCGTCTGGGCCTGGCTCCAGACGGGGGCCCTGGGCCTCATCTGAACCGGGTCTCTCCTTCTCTAACTCAATCATTCATAGGGTCTTGTGAACCATTCTTTGTCTGGCCCCTCACCTGAGACCGATTTGCCATGGGAGACCCTACCAGGAGCACAAGGCTCCAGACAACACAGCCCTCAGGGTCATAGGTACATACAAACCTCTCCACCACGTTAAGGTGATGGTTCCATTAGCTTATGCCTCTTTTACATATTTAGACATAAAATTTCAGAAAACTTAATGTAAACTTTATGTAAGTAATCAACTGGGGAAGTAATTGTGCATCTGGATGGTTTTGGTGGCCCTGGGGTGGTAATCCAGCCTTGATGTACACAGTGTCTCGAGAAAAACTCTCGTAATGCTTAATGATTGTTAAAATTTACTACATGTCTCAGAGGTCCAGTCCTGTGTGACAGAAATACATGAAAACACAGTGTCTCTAATTTTATTTCTCAGCACAATAATTGAAAATAAACAAGCCAGCAGGACATTAAACGTACTGTATAGTGACACCTGTCACCAGAGGGATTTATTGTACCTTCACTGTAACTCCATAGTGGTGAAAATTGCCAGTGAGAGGTTCGTGGGTCACAGCCTTCATAAGTTTGTTGGGGAAACCCTCAAACATCCTACTAGAGCCAGCCTCTGCAGGGAGAAATGTATATTAAAAAAACAAGCCGAAAAGATGAGAGCATTCATCAAACAATGACATTATTATAAAACAAAAACAACTTCTGATTTGTAGCTTGCTTCTACTGACACCAAGTGGTGCGATTCAGTACATGCAGTTCTACAGAAAATGTTGCCAAACAATTACATCTTTTATCTATTTTGAACCAGGACAGTCATGTCTTTAAGGCATAGGTGTCAAAGTCTGGCCCGCGGGCCTAATTTGGCCCGCAGTGTAATTATATTTGGCCCGCGAGGCAATACAAAATTACTATTACAGCTGACCCGCCGGTACAGAACAACGCATTCACCGCTACTAGTACAAGTCCCATAATGCTCTGCTGTTGTTTTAGTGCGTCAATCAGGACAGGACCCAGACACGCCCTCCACTCTGTGTCAGTAGGGATCTGTGCCTCGGCAGGAAAGCCCCCGGCTCACCCTGCCTCCCCGGGCCTCTCCCAGACCACGCCGTGACCTCATTCTACCGCTGTCGCCGTGGTACCCCTTCCCAAAAATGTCGAAAAGAAAGGCAGAAAACAGAAGCTTTCTGTACAGGTGGGAGGCAGATTATCACATATGTATTTACATATGTAAAAACAGACCCGTTTGCCTTGTTTGTGGAGCCAATGTGTCTGTAACTAAGGAGTACAGCATTAGACGACGCTAGGAAACACCAGGACAAGTACAAGGACCTGGACACGACTCCAAGGAGCCAGAAAGTGGAGGAGATGAAAAGAAGTTTGGTTTCACAACAGATTATGTTCAAATCACAAAGTGAGGCTGCTGGAAAGGCTAGTTATACTGTGGCAAAAGAAATCACAAAATCAGGCTTGGGCACATCAGGTTAGATCAGTGTGGTGCAAACTGAGCAATAATTAACGTTTTCTTTATGCACTTTTTCTTGCTCCTCCAAGGCTTGAATGGTTGATTTATTCATTATTGTTATTTTATTTTAAGATTTATTAGCCAGTGGAAAAAGCGTATTTTTGATATTTACCTCAGAAGGCTGCAAATAGAAAAGAGGCATACAGTTTTTATTTAAATTTTATTTAATTCACCATTCATATGTTTTTTTTAATTTGAAATTCGATTTTGCATGTCTGCACTATTAGTTATTAAGTGCTGCTTGTTCCATATTCAGTGTTAAAGCAAAACTTGCTTGGGTCCATATTAAAGGTTCATTTGTTCAACGTTGGCCCGAGGCTTTGTTTCATTTTAAATTTTGGCCCACTGTGTATTTGAGTTTGACACCCCTGCTTTAAGGCATTAGTGCAGTCGATAGTCTTAAAGATACTGGTATCATATGAAACTAGAAAGCCAGAGGAATCCATTAGTACATGTTTCAACATTTCATACTAGCTCGTCATGGAGGAGGCAAAATAAAGCTCCAAAATTGTGCAAAATGTTGATGGTCATTTTCAGGGGTCCTTTGACCTCTGACCTCAAGATGTGTAAATGAAAATGGGTTCTGTGGGTACTTTTACAGACATGCCCACTTTATGTTAATCACGTACAGTTGTTGGCAAGTCATAGTCGAGTCAGCACGCTGACACACTGACAGCTGTTGTTGCCCTCTGGGCTGCAGTTTATCAGTGTTAAGATTTGAGAATATTTTTTATCCTAAATACAGGACCTATGAGGGTTTGTCACTGTTTGTGTTGTTAATTGATTTTTAGTAATAAATAATATACATATATTTGTATAAAGCATTTGCCCACGTCCATGTCGATAAGAATATTAAATACTTGACAAATTCCCTTAAGATGCATTTTGAACAGATAAAAAATGTGATTAATTTGCGATTAATCCCAATTAATCATGGACAATCATGCGATTAATTGCACTAACATATTTCAATCATTTGACAGCCCTATTTTGAGAATATTCTCTGAATTCAAAATGTAAATCGAGGTTGTACTTTAAAAGATAAACATAAAGACAGTAAAGCAGTAAGCTGTGACCTGTAGTTAGGTTGAGGGGCAGCGCCACATTCTCAGCTGTAGTTTTTTCCAGGAGATTTTCACCGGCCACCAGCACAGTCAGTAGTTGCATGCCCATGCATGTACCCCAGATGGGGAAAAAGTCCCCCTCATCATTGGCCTGAAATACACAGTCAGGATTGTTTTGTGTGACACAATAAAGCGAAACTAAACAGAAAACGTTTTTTTCCTTCAGGCAGAGAGACTATTCTCTCTCTTGAAATGCTGAGCTTAACAAATTGTCTTATAAAATGAAAATAACTCAAGACAGATGCAAGAACAGTTCGTCATAACTGAACTCAAGCACAATACTTGAATAAATTCACTTTGGTTTTGATCAATTTAAAAAATTAACAGAACAGATAATAAACAGAAAACATTTTTTTTTCCTTCAGGCAGAAAGAGAGAGACAGTTGCAGCCTTTGAGGGAGAAATTATGAAAACGATATTCGGCTGTACAAACCTTCAGAGCGAGATTGTAAAAAATCTTCGCCACCTTGGCAAAATCTGACTTCTCCAAATCTGTTGCTCCCCCGATGAGAAGCAAGCTAAACAGACATCACAGTTAGAGCAGTGACAGACTAAGAAAATATAATGAGTGTATTTATCTTAGATATAAAAGTATTTTCCCTCTTCCAACACATTTATGGTGATGCAGCTCACCCATTTATCTGCTTGAAGATTTTTTCATACTCAGCAGTATCAAGAGTCAATCTGTGGAAGACAAACAAAGCAGGATATTGTGACACACACTATTTCCAAACATGCTGCATCCCTAAAATAACTGAACATTAGTCTGATGCTACTGTCTAAAGAAGGCCTGTAAACATTTTTATTCTGCGGATTAAAAAAGTGGTTTTTAATAGGTAGAATTATCTTCTATTACATCCATAATTTCCAGTGTTTTTGCTACCTGCTCACTGAAATTGACAGATCATATATCAAAAAAAGCTCCAGTTAAATGTATATAGCATTGTATGGTGTATCTGCACAGTTATAAGACCTCAACCCACCTGATAGGCATCACTCTGCTGCCCCCAGATTCACTGAATTTCACATAGGCAGAAGGTATGTAGGTCTTCCCAAAAGGTTTCATGGGTTCATCTGTAACTATCTGAGTCAAAATCCCTGTGGGACAAAAACACAGCAGCTGTAAAATTTCAACAGCAATGCAGCAACATATATATATATATAAATATATATATATATATATATTAAACTTCTCTTTAGCTCTATTTTCACTTACCAATCACAGGTCTGTAATTTACAGCCTCCTGGTGGAGTTTCTTCGGCACAGCTTTACTGCAACTGAAGCAGCAAGAAAAAAACAACCACACATATATGTTAGACATGTTTTTATCTCAATTGACCAACCAAGGCTTGATTCAGCATCTAAAAAGGTACCAGACTGTTCTTATGAGAGAAGCTAGAGCAGACGTGTATATGTCGAGTTAAGAGAGGATAGAGTCAGTAAGGGGAAGTGAGGAAAGTTCAGGTCTTCACGTGATACTACATATCCTGTCAGGCAAGTTGACTGCTGAGGAAAACAAATTATCTGCTGACAGCGTGGGTTTTTTGTTAACATTTTTTGTCATTTAGTGCATTGGGAAACAGTCACAGCTTCATTAGTCAGAGGAGAGTTTTGCAACAAAGTTCCTATAAATTACCTGAGAGCATTTTAGAAAGCAGCTTTCAGTTCACATTGCTCACTAGCGTTCAAAGTGCTGCCAAACAGGTTTCAGCATGAAAATGAAAGCAGGCTTTCTATTTATAGGATTTTAAAGGTAGGGAGTTTATTGTGGAGGAATGGCCAAACTGAGGCCAAGCTTTGCTGTGTGTTTCAGTCCGGTTCTGTTAAAAATAGTGGTATAACTTGAATCAGCATGCGTTACAGTCTCCCATCCACGTGCATCCTTATGGGGGTGCCGTTAGAGCACCAGTGTGAAACAGCACAAGCTCAACAAAACCGTCCACACAACTGGTGGTAAAATCCTCCACAGGGTACCAGATCTAGTCTTTTTTAATAAATATACAAAATTAGTGCAAGCCTTTGCACCAAGGCTGGATTACCAACTGGTCAAAGTGGGAGACTATTTACAGACTTCCATGAGCCCAGAGATTCCCAGATGAACTGCATGTCAGTTAAGTTAAAGTACAACATAAACATGTCCTGCATTATTACCTAGTTTTGGCCCTGTTTTGAAAAGGAGATCATTTAGTTTTATTTTAGCTTTTATTACGCTCACATGCATATTCCTAAATAAAGTTATTCTTTATCAAAATTCAGCAAACTACTTGACACACAAAAAAATCTTGAGGCCTTGACATGTTATTCCAGATATTCCTGCCATGACTAGTCCGCTGTGCGCACTGTGCTTAATGGGAACTTGGAGGCAACCGGATGAACAACGCACAGAAGGTGTTTGTTGGGGCTGGAGGGTCAGTAGGGACCTCGGGATTTGTAGATTGGACATTCTAATGATAATCAACAATCTCATAAAATAAAAATGACTGGATCAACGCAAGTATTAAAATATGATTTTCTGCTGTGACGTGTCTTTCTGTATCATTAGCTGATGATTAGAGTTGAATAGAGCTTTGTATTCATGTCATAGAGTACAATGTATAGAGAATAACAGCATAAAGTTGGTCATTAGTCTGTCTCTAGTGTATCACAATTAACCACCAGGTGGAGACAAATCCCCACCAATGGTACAAATTTACAGTTAATCTTTGACAAATCATGTAAAGAGGGGCAGTGGTCATTGCTGTCGCCTCATAGCGAAAGGGTCACAGGTTCAAATCCGGCTTTGGGTTCTTCTGTGTGGAGTTTGCATGTTCTCCCCGTGGGTTTTCTCCGGGTGCTCCGGCTTCCTCCCACAGTCCAAAGACATGCAGTTTAGGTTAATTGTTGACTCTAAATTGCCCGTAGGTGTGGATGTGGATGAGTGTGAATGGTTGTCTGTCTATATGTTGTCTGTCTCTATGATGGACTGGCGACCTGTCCAGGGTGAACCCTGCCTTCGCCAGCTGGGATCGGCTCCAGCCCCCCCGTGACCCCTAATGGGATAAGCGGTTGAAGATGGATGAATGGAAATCATGTAAACAAAAAATAATGCTCACCAAACCACACTATGCAATGATCATTGTTTAATATTTGTTCTATCCAAATATAAGTGATGTGTAAACTGATCTTTATGATGCATACCTTCTGTATTTGGTTATCTGGAGTTACATCATGAGTTAAGGTTATATTTATATGTATACAGTATGTACAGGTATAAGTTAGAATCAAAATCCTCTATACATTATAAAACAAAATACACGCAGTGAGAGAAGCATTGTAAGATATCACATCAGTTAACTGGTTAACTATATTCAGCATCATCTTACAAAAAACCCTTACAAATATTCAGGTTTCCCAGTGACTTTAAAATACGATCATGAACCTGATGACTAAATAAAGTCATGAAGTTCACTGTGATTCTCAAAGTCTCTGTTCAGTCTCCAGCTGAACAATTTGTAGATGCTACAGCATCAGATAATTCTCAACTACAGTATTTTTTACCAGTAATACTAACAATTGTAGGTTTTACATAGACTTTAACATTGGTTTGGTCCCTTAAGTCACACATTAGCCCAAAAAATTAACTTTCATGACATCCATGGGAGCAGCAGTCTCCATCTTCAGAAGTCAAATAAAATCCAGACCATGTCAGTCTCTCTCTGCAAACAAAATACACAAAACAAAATGAGTACATTTTTCTTTTAAATACAATATCTTCAGTAGCCTAACTAAAAAGCTCTTGTTTTCGCCTGTCTCTCCATAACAACATTCATATTCATACATTTGAATTCAAAACATTCACAAATGACAAAAAAACAGATATGAATAGAGCAGAAATCTGTTTGATTTGTCTTATGACTTTAATATAATTTGTTGTTTTGTTGATGTATTGTTGAATATTGTTTGCAACTTACCCCTGAGCCTTTCTATTTCCTGATAAACATCTTTACACACAGCAGCCAGTAGTTCTTCCTTTGGCTTCAGTCCATCCAGAAATACTGAGAAAAACACATAGATGTCATTTATTTAAATAAATAAATAAATCTGCTATAGTTTCATTATTTAACATACTTTTTGAGGTCTCAGCCACATAAATACCATGACTGCTACAATAAATCACAGCTTTTGGATACTCACTAATCTCAGACGCCATGCTCTCCATCTCCTGTCGGTTTTTCAGGTACATCGGCCACACGTGTCCGTCAAAGTATCCAGGAGGATCAGGAGGCGTGTACACCCTCGAACTGTCAATCAAAGACAGCAACAGCGGTAAAAACATGAAGACGCAAACTTTCTCTCTAAGCTTTTTGTTTACTGCAACTCAAACATAAAACATGGAAATGAAGCAGAAACATTAAAAGGTAAAAGAGGATAGTGTATTTAATTTAAAACCCGACACCTTCGTCTCATCTTGCAGACATCGTAAGGTATTTCCATGAAGTATCTTTTGTAAAATAGCTCATTCAGAGGCCTGGAAAAGGTTAAACATGAAAAAACAGAGTTACAGCATCATGATCTAGTATATCATATTATTATTCTTATTATTATCAACAGATAAGTTGTCATGTCACTTAATAAATCCTGGGAAACAGATAGCCATCATGGTGAGAGAAAAAAAAGTTGAACATCTGGACAAAGTTCACATTTTTTATTAGCTTATACTGTATATAACTATAAACACAGTAGCTTCACTAAAGCTTGCCTCAAGTACCTGTGGTTGAAAATGAGGAAGCCCTCCACAATCAGTACATGCACCTCCTCATCCACTGACGGAGTTGTGTGCTCTGGTTTCAGGCCTCGCCGCCTCAGGAACGACTCAGGATCTCTTCGCCACGAGTCGACATCGCTCATCATTGTGTCCATGTGGAGCGCATCGAGCACTTTAGCAAAATGCAGTCATTTATCAGCAAAATGTCAATCTCAAATCTGAGAATCTCTCTGTTTTAGAAATTTTTGTAATGAATATTTTCACTATTGACATTTTAGCTCAGTCCGTAAGGACTTGGGTTAGGACGCGGAGGTCACCGGTTCAAGTCCCCCATGGACCAAGACCAACTGGTTGCTGGAGAGGTGCCAGTTTACCTCTTGGGCACTGCCGAGGTGCCCCTGAGCAAGGCACCAAACCCCCAACTGCTCTGGGCGCTTGTCAGGAGCAGCCCCCTCACTCTGACATCTCTCCATTGACATGTATATGTACTGTATGAACAACAGAGTGTAAAACTGAATTTCCCCACTGTGGGACTAATAAAGGAATATCTTTCTTTCTTTCTTTCTTTCTTTAAAAAAGATTCTACAGATTAAATACATTTTATTGCCACACAGGGATCTTTTTTTCCTTTCTCCCTTGGTCTTCAGTTTCAGATATTTTGGAAACAGCAATTTACATCGCCACCATTAGAAAGGGTGATAAGATTCCCAGAAAACAATGAGCATGACTCCTTGACATCCTTGATGCTAACTAATCCCTTGCACCATTCTTCCATAAATCTATCCATCATTTTCAGATGCATGGATAGATGGACTAAAGCTGCACCAAAAATGTTGATGTCTTGAACAAACAGTCAGATTAAGCGTCCTTACTGTCATATTGCTTAAACCCGTTGCTGTCCACTGGTACCACAGAATCATCCTGTAGAAAAGAGCATCCACTGTGATCAACTCAAGCTCTCATATTTCCAGCATAACTGCCAAAGTGGGAAAGAAGTGCGATGATATGATATCTACCTTAAAATATGAATCCTGTGCAATGAGGCAGCTGTTGGGTATCTGCTGGTGTAGACTCCCAGACAGAGTCGATTTCCCTCCGTTGGTCATCCTGATAGACAAACAGTCCACATCGCTAAGAACATTTTAAAGCTGCACAAATTACATTGAAATTGCTACTTCTTTTACTCACCTGCTTCACAACTGAAATCTACAACCTTCTTGATTGAGGTAACTGCATATGTTAAGTCAACAATAGCCATTAAAGAGCTTTAAAGAGCAATTTCGCTGCAGCTACAGACCTTGTTGCTGTGATGTAGAAGTGAACTACAGGGTGTGTCAGTACCGGAAGCTTGGCTGGGCTGATATATCAGCCGATAGCTTATCATTGATATATCAGTGTTGGAGTACATTATGTTCCAACCAATAAATCAAAAGAAATTGCAACACTTATTTATTTTTTTTTTTTAACTGTAAAAATGTCCTGCTCACATCTCGGTCAAAGTATTTTACAGAAATCACACATTTAAGAGATCCTCAAAAATGTTTGTTTATGTAAAAGAGAATATTGACTGATAACATTATCAGAAATATTATACTCTTTAGTATCGGCCTCAAAAATGATGTATTGGGTTAGTTTATTCTCTAAACATAAAACAGGGCTGGCCCTTTTGGTGACTTAGACATCAGACATCACAATGGTTTTACGACAAAAGTTAATATTTTTATTTTCATAAATAACTATTTATGGTAAGATAAATAAGCAATTGGTCCAATATTGTTGGCTTAAAGGTGTTTGGTCAGTTTCACTAAAACAGTTATAGGGGTGAAAAGATTATTTATTTATTTATTTTATAATTTATTCATTATTACCTCAAAGCAGAAAATGAGGAAGGGCACCCATCTTTTTTAGAGGGTGACCAGCACCAGAAGGTGGCGCCCTAGGCGATCGCCGATAGGACCTATGCCTTAAGCCGGTCCTGCTGTGAAATGTCACACTTTGGTAAAAAAAAAAAAAAAAAAAATCAAACAAACTGAATGGTTTCTAATTAAAACTATGTCGACAAATGAATATCGCCTGATCTATCATTATCACATTTTTTTAAACTCTCAAATGTCAATATTGTATCAGCCTCCAAAATCAGCCAGGCTGTAATCAGTAGGCCTACACTGTGACATCGCTGTTGCATGTGGTCAGAGGTGCAACCAAACCACACTCAGAAGTGCAACACACTTTAAAGCAGTAATCAATGAAACTCTGCTTTCAGCCTGGTAAGTTATTGTGACAACGTGACAAGCCACATATTGCAAAAGAAAGTCAAGAACCCCTGTACACTATTAGCACTAAAACTATTTGATAATGCAGCACTTCAGTCACAGACCTTCATCAGACATCCTGATTTCATTTTTCTGCACACCTGTCCGCAGGGTGTGCATGAGCCAACACTTAATTTGACATTAGGAAAATTTAAAAACATCTCCTACTGAATGTCTCTATTCACAGACTATATCTGCAAAGAAAATGGTTAAAATTTCAGGCTTTTAACTGCTTATTTTCTAACTGACCCTTCATTTTCTTAACACTTTTCAGCACTTCTGTACAGTGAATTAATGTCAGAAAAACAAAAATCGGGGCATTTTGATTTCTCCCTCGGACTCTCAGGACTCTGTTACACATGTTAGACACGTGTGAGTAACCATCTCTTATCATCAGGCTTATCTGCCACATGGTTGTCACATGTTGTATTGATCTGATGGCGTCTATGCTGCTCCCACTTTAACATGTAATTTAATAACAGAAGCCTAATGCTTTCCTGTGCTCTTCTGTGACCTCCTGTCTTACACAACTACCAAGAAACATTTCAGAACCTGAACAAGCATCTTAAATAAAGTATGAGGTAACTATAAAAACTGTTTCCACTTTATTTCTTAAATAGCATATGTGGTGTGAAAACCTTAAGCATGCAAAATACTATTAGAGTTTAAACAGGTTATTTAGGGGCAAAATGACAGAACAATAAAAGACATGCAAGGTAAACACAACAACACATAAAGTTCACAGTCCTCACTTACCCGCCAACTCCTACAACTAGTGTCTTCATCTCAGTTTTAATGTGTAAAACTGATGACAGTAAATGAATTGACAGCTCATCAGCAGACTAAAGTACACATGCGTGTTAACGGCTACTGCTGCAACGACTCTGAGCTCTGTACACATGCGTTTCCGCAATCGGACGCTTGTGATTCGCTGATGGAGCTGTTGCGTCACTCCGGACCTGCCCATTGAGAAAAACAAATACTCACAATATGATGTAAAGTCAATACAGTGTTACAATGGAGTTTTACTGAATGAACACCTGATAAAGTACAAGTAAGTTGTAATTATTAATTATTAATAAAATAATACAAAACGTTGTGCAGAAAGGTCAGGGTTCACATACAAAAACATCGTCAAAGCATTAAACATTATTTAAAGATACGTATAAGGCTATAATAGTAATAGAAATAAATGAAAAAAGAAAATAAAGGAATATAAAATAAAAAATGTACAGCTTTACAGAAAAAAGGATAAAAAAACGTAACAGAAATGTATGATTACATCTTGATAAATGCTAAGATAAAATAATATAAAGAAAATACATATTGCACAGAGTATAAACATCATCAAAACATTCACAAATGTTCGGTTATGTAAAGTCAAATATAAAAATAATAAAGAAAAATTGTAATAGAAATAAATGAATCTTCTATATAATAGATAAATGTAATTGTGATACATTAAGAAATATGTATATAAAGAAAATAAAAAAATGCATTATGTTACATTTTAAAAAAACATTTAGGTTAGGTTATGAAAAGAATAAAGAATATGATAAGAAAGGAACACATGAATAAATATCTGCAAATAATAAGATTAATAATTTTAAAAGTAAAATAAAAAACATAATTCAGGGTTTACATATTCAAAAATAAGAAAAAACAGAAAAATGACAATTTTAAAAGCAAAATTTATATCAGTTAAGCATTGCGTTGAAAATGTAATGTAGAGAAATGTAAAAAATAAAAATAAAATAAAAATGAAATAGCCATAGCTGCGCGCATGCGCAGTCAAACTTTTCCGCCTGCCTTGTAATGCTGCTTGCACTTCCTCATTGGCAGTGATAGCAAAGTGTTCACTCTCCCGCGGCGTTTGTGGCTAAAATAACACTCAGCGGGTTTTGTTTTATTTTATCTCTGAGCCTCGCAAATGTCGAAGCCTCCTCCGAAGCCGGCCAAGCCAGGTAAGAGTAACGCTACCAACATATGTTGCTTATATTTAGCGAAAACTTCAGCTCCGTCCCTTGCGAGGACTACACACCTTGTTGGCGATGTCAGCTTAATGGGCGGACGGTGAGCACTGACTGAGATATATTTAAAGTCGTTTTTCCTGTTAAACTTCCATCACGCAGTGCAAAGAAACTCATAAACTCAGATTAATATCAATATCCATTATTACTGAGTGGACCAGGGCTACGGAGGAGTTGGTAGAGGTGTCTTCGCGGCTGATTGACGGGGGGATCCAGCTCTCAGCAGCAGGCCTCTGTGACTTCCCTTTTTCCATCAGAGAGCCGTCATTCAGTGGCTTTAGGTCGTAGTTAGGAGGTGAGGATGAGTCCACACACTCGGTGACATCAGTCTGCCTGCAAGCTCAGGCTGCTATTCTGGTAACTCCATCCCAGACATTAGGAAATGTCTATTAATGTCTGTTAATCACAAAACACACGTGTGGTTTTTGTGCATGTCATGTTTTCCACATGTAACATTTAGGGTGTGAAAACCTGTAGTTTCTGTGCAACAGGTGTTGTCACAAGTATTTACAGGTAAAAAAAAATAACAACTGCAAACCATCTTCACATCTGTAGTAAACTCTGCATTCAGTTGCCAGTTTATTAGGTACACCTTTTTAAACCTAATGCAGTCTAAAACAACAGTCCTGCAATGAATCCTAAATGAATGAAGCTTAAAGAGGTGTTGATTCAACTTGATGGTCATTTTGGAGATTGTGGTTTGTGGTGGTGCTGCTGCATTGAGAAGTGTATAACATCAAATATTTAGTCTATCCACATTAATATACACTAGATGAGATTCCCTTCATAGGACTGCATGGTGGTGCAGTGGTTTGCACGCTCACCTCAAGGCAAGAGGGTCACAGGTTTGAATCCAGTTTGTGGCTCCTGTGTGGGGTTTGCATGTTCTCCCCGTGTTAGCGTGGGTTTTCTCCAGGTACTCCGGCTTCCTCCCACAGTCCAAAGACATGCAATTTAGGTTAATTGATGACTCTAAGTTGCCCGTACGTGTGAGTGTGAGCGTGAATGGGTGTCTGTCTCTATGTGCCCTGCGATGGACTGGCGACCTGTCCAGGGTGAACCCCCCCACCCCCCACCCCGCGACCCCTAATGGGATAAGCAGTTGAAGATGGATGGATGGTTTAGACTTCATGAAGGTAGGATTTATTACAGGGATGACATATTAGACCACATTAGTCTTAGCAAGGTGTTCTTAACCATCATAATGTCCTGGGGTCAATCTGACCCCACATTTCATTTGTTCTTGTACCGGTAACTCAAAAAAGGGTATACTTTCATGTAAATAAGGTCTGTTGGCCCTAAATTCCAAAATGAAGGGAAAAATGTGTGGTAATGGATTGGACTGAAGTAAGACTAAAGGTGTAACACAAAAATGAATGAAATATTTATACTATATGCTTTAAATAACCAAGTGGGGTCATTTTGACCCCAGAGGACAAAAGGTGTATGGCAAACGGGAGGACATTATGAGGGTTTTAACTGGCAGCTGAGTGTATTTTTTCAGGTCACATCTTGTGCATCAGGTGTAAATAAGCAAAAAGAAAACAGAAACATCTTCACATCTGAGGTAAAAGCTGTTTGCATGGGATCTAAGTCTAATAGGTATACCTAAAAACACATGCTAGGGATGACTACAGGCACATTCTGGACAGCATGTCGTGTTGCCTGCTAGCTGTGGCTCTGTAAAACAGAGCACAAAAATCAAACGACGACTCATTATCATTCATACTCTTCATGTTTTTTCATGAGTCAGCTCTGTGACGCTACACCTGGTTGTGACGGCAGGTGAGGTCAGCAGTCGCCTGTCCTGACAGATGGCTGGTTGTTGTGCTGCGGGAGAGTCTAAAGTGATGTTAGGCAAAGTCAGTGCCTCACATAGTCATGACTGATGTAGCTTTATCTATTAATTCATGTGGAGATAATTCACATGGAAAAGCTAAGGATTCACTGCCCACAATGAGAGTTTTATTGGATTGTGAGCAGTTTACAGTAGATATTAATGCTGTTATGTGGTGGTGCGGTTCATTTACTTAAGGCCCCTGGTTCAAACCTCCATGTTAGATGATTTTGGTGTACACATGTGCTGTGGTTATTTCATTTAGTGGTGTACGGCCACATCCATACACCCTGAACAATGCACTCTAAATAACAGGACCAGGCTTGTGAGGGTTTTTTTTGTGCTTGGTTATTTTTTCTTTAAAATCAGTACTTGTGTTTCAGTACAGTATTTGTGTTAACGGGGCCACACTAGTGAGCTGCATGTATTCTCTGGTGTAGAACATTATAGTTTCTGTAATAATGACTCTTGGGGTCATATTTTTGGAGGCTTTGATGGTTAGCTTTATTGGGTTGGGCTGCGAACAGGAATGGGGAATCACCACCAAGATCAGACACGCCAGAGACTAGAGCTGGTGGAGTTGCTCTTGCAATGAAATAACACAGCTGGAAATCATCAAAAACCCACAAGCAAATAAAATACACTGACAGTGTTTTTTTCACTCTGAGGACACATTTCTTCTTTCTGTTTTTTTTTTTTTTTTTTGTAAGCTAGAATGAATCTTTTATGTGCCGGAGGCTTTAAATTGCAGAGAGAACGTGGACTAGTCGGCACAGGCTTTTGTGTGTTTTAAGCAGCATGACCGGACCTGCAGAGTAGACATGTTTGCTGTGTTGAACAGAGCTGTGCTTGTGCAGCCCCTTTCGTTCTGAGACACTGAGACAGTGTTAGCTCTGAGTAACAGCAGAGGGGAGTTACAACTGTCCAACATATAGGCCTGTTTGCTAAAGCAATCAGCATTTACCAGCCTGGTGTGTCCAGAATCAAGTGCATTTCACATATTACCAGTAAATAGATCAGCATCAGTTTTGAGAGAAGCAATGTCTTTATTACACTTTGTTTAAATCCTGGCTTGTGAGGAACATTCAGTGTTGAATAGGGCTGTCCTGAATACCTTTTTTTTGGGCTTTAAAGCTTCGGTGAGAGTCTTCGAAGGTATTCAAATCTTTGCAGTGTGGCAAGGCTCTATCAAGGCCCGATTCAGTGCCGTAGCCACATTACAGCACCTCGATACATCTGTGCGCTATCTTGTTGAATATGAATCATTTTGTGGGATTTTTAATGAGGATATAATACTAATGACGAATAATGAGGTATTTGGGGATACATATATATAAACAAAACAAAAAAATAAGCATTCAAATACTGATTTGGAGGTCGATTACTATGATAATGATCAAAGCTTTGAAACTTCAGAGCGTAATGTAATGATAAAGTTTGCTTCATTCCAGGTTAGACTTAAAATCATCTGATTAAAACAATTAAACAACAAATGGACATTTGGCATTTTGGCATAAAATGGGCTGTATGCATGCGTGTATGTATTAGGGCATGCAGAAAAAGGCATCTTTGAAAGGGAAGTCCGTAGAGCGAGACGCTGAGTGATTATCTACAATCAGAAGAATTTGTTTGAAACTTGAGTTAACTGGAAACAAAAGCTTGTACTTTCAGTGTGTCCAGCTCAGTCTGTTCAGTAAACTTTGTGTGTATGTAATAAATATACAACATCTTGCATGTAACTTAAGGCATTGTTTAGTCCCAGAAATCAGTAGTTGGTAGAAATACAGTATTTATAACATAAGTAAATGTGTCACTGTTTCTTTAAGCTCTTTTGTTGGTCTCCATGAACTAGTTCAGCTGTTGGCTGAGGCCACAACCACTCTGGTAGCTTTCCAGCAGCAGCGTTAACGCCAGGCTCGACAGCGAGCCATCCCAGGCCCCGAGGGCAGCTACCTCAGGGCTGCACACACAAGGACCAGCTATGTATTTCTGTCCAGGCACTGCATCTAAGAATATGTATTGTTTTTGGGAGTTATTTTAGTGAGTGCAGATATTTAAGAGCTATGTGTCAATGTGCAGGTTGCGTTGTTCAGGCAGGGCTATATGCAGTTGGCTCTTGAATGAGGTGCTGGATGATGTTGACACGTCTTTAATTTCTCACACTTGTATGAGAATAATTTACCTCATTAAAGCCACATTCTTTGCGTGCCTGCAGGCTCATTGTAGTGAAAGCTGGTTATTCAGCATGGCAGGGCTGTGAAGTGTGCTCTGTTCACTACTCTTGTGCATACAGGGATGAGGTTAACGTGCCACAAACGGTCTACAAATACTTCATCCAGCGTGAAATCTGTGTTTTCTCTTCACTAGGCCAAGTCAAGGTGTTCCGAGCGCTGTTCACCTTTGACCCCAGAACGGTAAGTTTGTTAGTCAAAATGGATCGTTTTTCTAATATTTGATGACTGTTGAGGATTATTTGTTGAGTATATTTGATGTACTTCCTCTTCTAGCCACAAAACAATCGCTAAATAGATTGATAGATTTTTTTTTTCCTCCAGACAGAGGGGATTAAAATAAATAATAAAGCAGATTCATATTTTTTATCAATGAAAGGAGCAATATAGCACTGACGGTTAGCGTTTAAAGCAGTCCCAATTCAAAACATTAGAGCTGTGGCCTGTCCGCTCCTGCGGTGTGACTGATGGCAGCGCACGTTTTCTAGACAAGTCTGCGTTAGGCTCTGGTCAGCGGTAGTGGAAATCACTTCACCGGCTGCGTCTCAAATACTTGCTGCCTTGATAACTCAGCTACACCAGGATGTCAGAGGGATGTGCCGAAGCTTTTCAGGTCAGGTGGTCTAATGTTAAGTTAACTCTGTAGATTCAGTTTGTTAGTTTGCTTCTATGGCTGCAGAAAGCTGTTCATGTGCCAGTTTGTTTCATATGTGGCAACATCGGTATTTAGCATGGTTCCTTATTCTCTGATGACAGATTGTGGTCATTTTATGATTTATTACAGTTTATGTATTGTGGTGGACTGGTTTATGAAATTCACAGTTCGGTTCATATCATTATTTGGTTTCTGTTTATTTTGGTTTATTTTGGTTTTCGGTTTGGTACAGTTATCGTACAGCAAGGAGGCCAATTGCCAATTTCAATTTGAAATATAAAAATATCAGCCACTACTAAGTACTGATCCGATACCGGTGTTTAATTAATAAGCTGCTTCGCTATGTGGAATTGAATGGAATCATTTTTTTATGTGTAAAGCAACATTAGGCCTGACTTAAACTTTCTTTCCTAACTTTTTAAAATTAAATGTAACAAATAAATACATAGATATAAATGTTCTGAATTATTTCTTATTATTAAAATGATAAATCGTTCACCAGAAACTTGGTAAAAAATCTGCAAAATGAACTGGAATTAATGCGAAATGTGAAATAATAATGATTAATGTGAAATGCAACACAAAAGTCAGTCTAATAGTGTGAAGACATGAAACTGATTAACGCGGAGTAACATTGTCTTATTTTTTATTTTTCAGCCAGACGAGCTGTTCTTTGAAGAAGGAGACTTCTTATACATCTCTGACACAGTATGCCTCTTCAAGTCCTCATGCCCCACTCAGTTTGAATCTGAATTTGCACTTCTTCTTCTTCATCCTCCTCTTTCTGTGGGACCTCAGTGTTGTACTCTTCGCATTTTGTTTTTCCTTATTGTGTTTCCATTTTCCACCTTTCAGTCAAAATGTTATTTGCACTTTTCTCTCCCTCATTATTTCACTACTAATTATTTTCACTGTGTCCCATTCATCTCCACTCATTTGCTTCTATGATTTTTATTTATTTTTAAAATTTAAAATAAAGATTTCTGCATTACTGTTATCCCCAGAGTGACAGTAACTGGTGGAAGGGGACATGCCGAGGAAGGACAGGACTAATTCCCAGTAACTATGGTGAGTAGACAATAAAGACGGACCAGCTATGAATTTCACTGCATGCATGTGGTGACTAAAATATTACTTTATACAGACATCAGTCTCTTGTAATTGTCCTTATCAGTGAAACTTAATATAATGCATTAATAGTCTTGTTTTGTTTTGATCTTGTAGTGGCTGAGCAAGCAGAGTCTATCGACAATCCAATGCACGAAGCAGCCAAGCGAGGTGAGACAATTATCTATACATCACAATTTATTCAATGTGTTTCATTTAGTAATGTTTTGTGGCATGATATCCAAGACAGTTCTCTCTTTGTGGAGACAATATAAGCAAACTTGACAGTGATAATGTCTTTTCTGTTTCTGCTGAAGAGCTGTTTGCATCATTAATAGTCCTCTCCATTCATCTCCATGTGTGCTTTTTGTGTATATACACACATTTGTGTATTTGAACAGGCAATCTGAGCTGGCTGAGGGAATGTGTGGAGAACAAGGTTGGCATCAATGGGCTGGATAAGGCGGGAAACACTGCGCTCTACTGGGCATGCCACGGAGGACATAAAGGTAACAAGAATTGGGTTGTTTAAAACATATTAAGATTTACCTTTTGATATTGACATGGATTAAGGCCACAAAAATGTCAGCGTCTTGTAAAAGACAGTGACTGAACGTCATTTCATCAACCTTAAATTGTTCCACACTGGCAGGTTTGTTTTACATGAGAAGTGAAGTACAGAAAAACAGGAACGTGGTTTATGTTCCTGTTCTTCTGTCCCTCCATTGTTTATGCATAATTGTTATGTGATACATGTCCACCTCATCACTCAGTCTGTCGCTCAAAGTTCCCGTTTTTTCTGTCTGTATCAGATGTGGTGGAGGTGTTGCTCAGCCAGCCCAACGTGGAGCTCAACCAGCAGGTAAGCTCATTCAAGCATGAAAGTAACTCATTCAAGCATGAAAGTAAATTCACTAAAGGGGTCAAAAACATTGAGATGCTGTTACCTGACTTCCCTGACCATCTCATATTGCAAGAATTGCAGAAGCAAAAAAGGGGAGTCAAATTTTCATTTAACCTTCTGTGTTGTGTATGATCGCAACCCTTTGTGTCCACTTGAGGAAAGGACAAGGTACTTGATGAGTTAAATTAGTGTAGTATGGAGGACAGATCCTGCCAAAATAAAAAATATATATTTCTATAAATAAATAAATATGCAGTTAATCAGCCAAAAATAATATTAAAATACATGTGGGCATTCATAAATTGATATTTATTCTGTAATTTGCTTCTTTATTTACCTTTTTATTATTATCATTATTATTATTATTATATAAACCAACAAAACCACTTTTCCAGCTGTGGTTTGGATCACACCTTGGAGTTTGCACACACATCTAGTTAAAGCCTGTCAGTGTGTTTGTCGGTGAAGTTGATGCTTTATGTTTCAGAATAAACTTGGGGACACCCCTCTGCACGCTGCTGCCTGGAAGGGTTATTCTGACATTGTGGAAATGTTGCTGAACAAGAGTGAGTATCTAGCCACATACTTGATTACTTGGTTTTATGACAAAAGAAAGTAGCCAGCAGGTTCTCTTCGTATTTGGATGAATATTGAAACAGAGCAGGGAAAACACTGAGTGAAAGCTACATTAAGGTTTTCATCAATAAATAAGCATTGTGTGTGTTCTCACATACAGCTAGTTTTATCTTTGAGTCTTTCTGCATCTACTTTCTAGCCTTTTATTGTGATTATGTTTGTTTCAGATCCGAGGACAGACATCCGGAACAATGAGAATAAGTTGGCTCTGGATATGGCCACCAACGCAATGTGTGCTTCACTTCTGAAAAGGAAGCTGGGAAGCAGTAAGTACAGCTGCCACTATTTCCACACAGCTGGGGTTGACTGTCTAGTCCTTGAATTAACTAGCAGTACTACGTGTGGTCATTACATCTGGAATTACACTTCATTCACTTCATGAATGAGACTCTCATGCAGGGTTTTTATTGTGAAATAACAGTAAATACACATACAACAGACATTTGGTCACTAATATTTTACCTTGTGGAGGTTTTGCGACTAAATATAAGCAGTGAAATATTGCAGTATCCCCTGTTGTTAACTGCCCATTTCTCTTTTGTCAGACATCACCCGCACGCTCAGCAACGCTGAAGAGTATTTGGACGATGAGGACTCAGACTGAGCTGGCCCTGTTGAAACATCATCACTGTCTTCCATTGGGGTTTGGGGGGTCGTGGAGCTCAGAGAGTTTTATTACAGACCTAAAATGGATTTGCTGCTCTGTTTCAACCTGTAACTCCATTTTAGGTCCATTATTTTGTGCACACACCTCAGTCCTCTTCGTCACGTCCGTGTCAAAGCGTTGAATTGATGCATTTTACAGTTTGCCGAGTGCATTTCCACCTGCAGGGGATTTATTTTGGTGTTGCACACTAAGGACTGAGGGGCCGAATATACAGCATGTTGTGAAGAACGGACCAAAGCTCTGGAAAACACATTCCAAATGTACAGATTGTGTTAAACCCATTTACACTGGGCATTAAAGTGCCAGTGCAGATTAAAAGATTGATCTGTGTCTAATAAGTTTTAATGCTCCACTTGAATCGCTGAACTACAAAATCCCCCAACAGGAATTAGAAACACATTATATCTTGCAGCTTTGGGCTCTTTCACAACTAGGCACAGATCTGTTTATGTGCATCTGGGAGGCAATGCAACATTTATATTTAACATTAATATTTGCCCTTGAAATGGGATGTGCTACCCAGTGAGAGCCTCCGTCATAATGTTACTCTCTGTACTGCCTGTAATTTGGTCTGTGTTATAACACTTGCACTGATATTAAAGATCAACGTAGTGTAATCAAAACATCTGCCCCCTGTAAAACAGACTTTAAATTACTTTCATCTTTCAAGCTTTTGATGGTGTGATTTCCATCCTGGGAGCAATTTTCTGGTTTTATTGCTGCTTTCCAAGACATTTAATATATATTATAAAGTGCCTTAAATATGTGTAACATAGAAAGTGTGTCTTGTATCAATGTGAACATGCTTTTGTCCTCTGAGGTTATTTGTTCTAGATTTCTATCTGCTCTGTCTTCAGTCTACAATAAAAGATTTTAACTTAAAGTCACATCAAGTATTCAATATTTTTATTTGAAAGTTTACAATGAAAAGCAAATTTGGCTTACAGAAAATCAAAAATTGACTGATAAAGATGGTCTGGTAAGACAAAATGCTGTCAGGATTTAGATTCTTCCCAAGTTATAGAAAGAGACTACAGCAACTACAAGGTCTATCTGAATAATATTGGTATCATAATAACATAACACCTGATACTTCTGCAGAGGCGTAAGCATCAGTATATACAGCGCATCCAGAAAGTATTCAGGCCCCCTCCCTGCAGATTTATTAAAAAGGAAAAACTAAAATATCACATTGACTTAAATATTCAGATCATTTACTTAGTACTTAGTTGAGGCACCTACAGCATTGAGTCTTCTTGATTATGACGCAACAAGCTTTGCACACCTGGATTTGGGCATTTTGTGCCATTCTTGTCTCCAGATCCTCTCAAGCTCTGTCAGGCTGGATGGGGACCGTCGGTGGACAGACATTTTCAGGTCTCTCCAGAGATGTTCGATTGGCCGCTCAGGGACATTGACAGAGTTGTCCCAAAGCCACTCCTGCTTTGTCTTGGCTGTGTGCTTAGGGTCATTGTCCTGTTGGAAGGTGATCCTTCGGCCTCTGTACTTTGCTCCGTTCAGCTTTCCCTCAACCCTGACCAGTCGCTCAGTCTCTGCAGCTGAAAAACACCCCCGAAGCATGATGCTGCCACCACCGTGCCTCACCGCTGGGATGGTATGGGGCAGGTGATGGGAGGTGCCTGGTTTCCTCCAGACATAATGCTTAGAACAGAGGCCAACCAGTTCAATCTTGGTTCATTAGACCAGAGAATCATGTTTCTCACAGTCTGAGTGACCTTTAAGTGCTTTTTTGCAAACTCCAAGCAGGCTTTCATGTGTCTTTCAATGAGGAGAGGTTGCCGTCGGGCCACTCCGCCATAAAGCCCAGATCGGTGAAGTGTTGCAGTGATGGTAGTCCGACTGGAAGTTTCTCCCATCTCCACTCAGGATATCTGGAGCTCAGCCAGAGTGACCATCAGGTTCTTTGTCACCTCTCTTATCAAGGCCCTTCACCCCAGATTGCAGAGTTTGGCTGGGCGGCCAGCTCTAGGGAGAGTCCTGGTTGTTCTTCCACTTAAGAAATATGGAGGCCACTGTGCTCTGGGGGACCTTCAATACAACAGATTTTTTTTTTTGTAGCCGTCCCCAGATCTGTGCGTCGACACAATCCTGTGTCGGTGTGTGCCCTTTCCAAATCATGTCCAGTCAATTGAATTTACCACAGGTGGACTCCAGTCAAGGTGGAGAAACATCTCAAAGATGATCCAGGGAAATGGGAGTTAAATTTCAAGCATCATAGCAAAGGGACTGAATACTTATGTCAATGTGATATTTCAGTTTTTTTTTTGGGGGCGGTATCTCTCTCTCTAGGGGGTGGTATGGGAACCGGAGGGCCCCTTCCAATCCCCACAAAGACCAAAAAATTAATTTGAATTTTTTACTTGGGAGAGCCCATTTTCCCCCTGGACCCCCCCGAGGCCCCCCCAAAAAACCACCCAACCCCCAACCCCCCGGGCCCTTTTCAGGAGCACCCATCACTCTGACATCTCTCCTTATTCATTATGTGTATTTCAGGTCTACATTTACCTTTATTATTTAATAAATTTGCATTTCTAAAATAACATTTCTAAAATTCAGTTTCTGCTTTGCCATTATGGTGTATTGAGTGTGGACCGATGAGGGGGAAATAACTTATATATAATAAGGCTGCAACATAACAAGATGTGACAAAAGTGAAGGGGTGTGAATACTTTCTGAATACATAGTATTTATGTATGTTACTGGGAACAGGTAAATGAAGACGGAACACACCATAAATGAAATACTTAATTTCCATGTAACAAAACAAATCATTTTAGGGTGCATGTCCCTTTTTAATGATGCCGTTGAAGCCCAAAACCTGTATCAAACCATATCACAACATCTGGACATTACTTGTGCGCAGACAGATGTCAAGTTAATTTTATTTGCAGAGCCCAATATCACAAATTTGTCTCAGAGGTTTGCACAGGATACCACACCCTCTGTCCTTTACAGTACAACCCCTTCATTGGACCTTTTATGCCTTTTAACAGGGGAGAAAATGGAAGAAACCTCAGGAAGATGATGCTCATAAAATGAAGCAGAGCAAAACTGGAGGTTTTAGTAGCGGCATGTTCTTCTTCAAACTTCAAATTGTCCACTTGGGTAACATCTGTACCATTTAAAATTTTCTCAGGTAACTGTTAAACTCATTAAATTTAAGTTACACGTCACTATAGATATTAATTCCATCAAAATAAAACAATTTAGGTCTTTATTTTGAAAACTCCATCAATCAGACTCTACATTAACAGCCAGTCGTGGTATTACTGTAATACCACATAGCGCCACAAGGCGGCGCCTCCTTCTGATGGACAGAGTTGAGAGCTGTGCGCAGAACGCTGCTACTGTTCCGACCGACTTCCACAGGGTATAAGTGAGCTGCTGCAGTTTACGTTTTCTTTGCTCCACTGCTCAGTTTGTGTATAAAATGCCGTAAAGACCTGGCATCGTATGGTCCATGTTAAGTCCTGTAGAATAAACTAACACGGTGGAAATATCAGTTTTCCGTCGACTCTCCCGGAGCTCCTGCTAATTAACGTTAGCTCCACGATGCTAATCGCTAACGCTAACGTTAGCTCTCTCCACCTCCAACCACGTTACAACGCTCCCATTCAAAGCCTGAATAAATAATGCATTTAGTAAGAGTGCAGTACTGAGATTCGTCCACCAGATGGAGACACCTGTTTTCACATGGAAATCTGACTGCAATCGACTCAAAATGGTCCAGAGTCACTGGACTAGCCATTAGCAGCGTGATCACGAAACAGCTAAGGTAAGACATACAGTAATTTATGATAATAATGGCTGTATAAAGTTAATTTTTTTTCTGTTGTTTGTCAGTTTTAGTGGTAGAGTGTTATGATTTGGTACCATCCATCTGTGGAGTCAGCTCTCATATGGCTTGTGTGGGTAATGTTAGCATGAAGTAGCAGAGTTGATGAAGGATGAATGTGTTGATGTTTAACGTGTTTGTTGTGATGTGCGTAACTGCTCCTTTGGTTAGCTCAAGAGGCTACGTAACAAATCACATATTTTTATAATTTGACTTTTAGTACATCGGCTGCATGCTGTATCCATATAACTGGGACATACAGTTTGACCTTGAACTTTGACCTTGCTTGCCCACTGCAGAGGATTGTAGGTCAGAATCGCTTGTATCCTGCAAAATGTGATGATGTAGTGGGACATCCTGGCATTTTTGGCATACTGTATTAGACATACTGTTTGCAACATGCCATACGTTAACATGTTATTTAGTAATACATATTTTGAATTAGGTCAGACTTTGATCCTCACACACTGTCTCAAGGTTGGAGCAGGTTACATGCAGGCATAGTTGCACGTCTCCAACCAGCAACAAGGCTCTCAGGGAGTTCTGACTTAAATTACTGCTCGGTGCGTCTGAAACATACATAGTGCTGTTTATTAAGACTGTCCCGAATACCATTTTTTGGGCTTCGAAGCTTCGGTTAGAAATATTCAAAGGTATTCGAAGCTTCGCCGTGCGGCACAGCAGGCTGCCATGTTCTTCTGTCTGTCAGTGCCCAGGACAGAAACACACACCACTACAAAAAACAGCAATATCCGTATGAGAATAAATAATAATAATTAATGTTGATTGTGAATAATGAATTTCATGGACTATTTTGGGATTTACACATCATTGTTACATACTTGTATGTATAAAAAATACCCAAAAACTAAGCATTGAATATTGATTTGTAGGTCGATTACCATGGCAACAGTTGAAGCATCGAAGCATCCGGGTCAGCCCTACTGCATATTCACACAAAATTATGTTGAAAGACATATCGGGTATGTAGTGCGTAGTTTGTAATTTCAAACATATCCATATACATATTCATATGTATTGGGAAACGCTAACTGTGCAATCCAATACGATACTACCGCACTATTTAGTGTACCAGAGAATGACTTGGTTTGTCTCAATACTGTCAAATGCAGTATGCCAAAAGTACCAGTATATCCTACTGTATTTGATTGCATTTTGCAGGATGCGAGCCAGCATGCTTTTCTGTCTATTCTGACCCACAATCCTCTGTGCAGCACAGATATGAGCTAGTGTCAAACTTTAAAGCGCAATGTTAATGTGAAGTAGTACGTCCCAGTTGTATGCATACTGTATGAAACAGTACGTACTGTGTCAGGGCAGTTGCAGTATGTACTAACAGTAAAAAGAATGCGTGGAATGCACCTTAAATCTTTTTCTGGCATACTAAATAAAATGGTAGTTTGGGGCTTCGCCCGAAATAACCTACTATACACTGAATACCCAGTATGTGTACTATTTACTATTACTATTTATAATAATAATAATGTAAATTATTTATGTGTGAATAAACAGCAGCATGTATCTTTTTGGATGCACAGAGCAGTAATTTACATCATCACTTCCTGAGAGCCTCCTTGCCGGTTGGAGACCCGTAACCGTGGTAACCCACGCTAACCTCATGTGACTAAAATGACGGTTTGTGAAGACTAAAGTCTGAATTAATTTAAAAACTATATTATGCCTAGCAAAGTGAAATATTATACTTACGGTTAAATTGAAGTGTTAGTGATGTAACAGAGCTGTCAACAACTCTTATGAACGTGATCATCAGTACCACATTGCGTTGTGGGACATTTACGCCACTATAATATCCAGCGTTGCATACCGTAATATTTCACTGGAAATAGTATGCAATTTGCTTACCATTGGTTTCATTCTAAGGTTTCAGACACTAAAATATCTCGCATACTGTTTTAGCGAACTGAATATAATGTAGTATGGAATTTGGATGTAACCAATATCTTTTTCTGGCATACTAAATAGTACGTTAGTATGAGTATTAGACCACACAGATGCAGTATTAACATAGGGCAGGTACGCCAATAAATACTCAAAAACAAGCCAAAAGAAAAAGTCTGTTCAAAAGTCAAAGAATTGCTTTATTACAAAGTCAGCATGTTGAAGATGATCCAGAGAAGGCAGACAGGGCAAAAAGTAGATGTGTAGACAGAAATACAGCAAGTCATTGGTGAGGGATTCAGGTACATGCTACATAACTGCCAGACCAGAGAAAAAAGAAACAGACGGTTAAAGCAGGAAAAAAGGCTCCGAACTTTTTCATTTCCTCCGCATTTCTTCCTGACTTAACATGAACAGGAATGGCTCAAAATACATAAAACCCACCTCTCCTTAATTTACGAGTACACACACAGCAGAAGAAATGGAAGCAACTGGTATTTATCAAGAGGAGCGAGTGCTGCTGACTAAACCATTTCTGCCTTTCAAGTCATTTTTAATGGGCTGGTATTTTCATAAAAAGTACAGTTATTTATCCTCAGTCAGCATCCATGTAGGGAACAAGAACTCTTTCCTTGTATAAAACCAGAAATCTGGTCTCTCTTCACTGAGCGGATACGAGAGAGGAAGTGGAAGCTATTAAATATTTGAGAAATATGCCTGAATGTCAGTCTGAGGGCATCCTGCAGCAGCCAGTGCTGGATATGCAGGGGAGGGAGGAAGCATCTTCAAAACCAACTGCCCCACTGGGATGTTTAGTAACACCGAGCCAGACTGAGCAGCAAACAGCAGGTAATATCAATATCAAGATACATGCCTTGATGTTTCAGTACAAAATGCTAATAAATACACTACCCTTCAACAATAATGCTCACTTAGGCAGCAGCGGATATAAAGTGAATTTGTGGGTGGGTGAGGAGATTTAAGGAAGCAGCTCTGATTCATTTATAGGCCTCCAGTAATACAAAGTAGGCTCAGCATACTAAACCACACACACAAAGAAGAACAAAACAACATTAGGTACCACTTTCTGTGAAAAGCTCTGCTGATTCTGTAATACTGTAAGTTTAATAAACATGACTGCTGCACACCAAAGCAAAAGTTGGACATTTTGACAAATAGCCTTCATTCGCTTTGCGGCGGAGATGACAAGATTTATACTACTCCCATATTTTTTCGGCAACAGGAACATCAACATTTTAATACCTCACAAATTAAGAAGTTAAATCTTGTTTTGTTTTGTTTTTTTTTAATACAGTAATGTGTAATTTTAATATAGTTCAGCAAAATTTAAGTTCTACTTCTGATTGTTACACAATTACCAGGGACCACCTTCCTAATTAAATGAGAAAAAATAAAATAAATTATGAATCAAAATTTGGGTCATTCAGTATTTCCTCAACACATGCTTTGGAGCTTTTACTGGGTCGTCTCCCGCATTACTTTTTCATTTCAAAAAACTATTTTGCGTCACTGCATCTGAGGGAACATTAGCTAGCAAACAGTGGCAAAAACATGTTTGACAATTGGCTTGGTGATATACAAACATAACTGGTCATTGAAATAGTGCTTTTTAATTTGACATTTTTTAAATGGAATTACCCAATTTTTAAATTATTTTTTAATTATTTTTTAATTTTATTTGGCAGTACCTCCGCAGCCCACTAGATGTCACTTTAAGACACACCAGTGGGCTACTGGTTGAGAATATCTGGTTTAGTACGTACAGAAACCGAAGTGTAGAAAGGAAAATTCACCGCTTTAGAGGGTTATATGTCAGAGCCCAGACTATTGTTTTTAGCTGGGACCCGTTGCCAGGCAACAAGCAGAATATCTGTGCCCATTTAGGAAATAGTAAAATCTAGATAAAGGACGAATTGTCAGTTTTACGCGTTGATTTTTGTACTGTATTAAAAAAAATGAGGCAAAGTGTGAATTCATTAATTAGAGGTGATGGAAGGCGGATAGCCCAAAGCCTGTGGAAGGAGGCTGGGACACGGCGGACACGGGTCTCGGGGTACAGGGTAACTGAAGCTGCGGTTGTGCGTTGCGTTAGGCTCAATTTCAGTGACTGCAGACCAGATTTTACTGCGCGTGTGTTGTACCCTGAAAATATGACGTGTCCATGAAGCGTGACCCGGCGTCTTTCAACAGGCCTTGCTGTAACCTTATATGGGCGAGCTATGCTAACACTCACTGAGAAAGCGAATAAGGGTATCTCCCAAAATGTTGAACTCCTCCTTCAGTGTGTCAGTGGTGAATTAAGAAGCTATCCTGAGACACAAGCCAAAACAATTTCTCTTTGTTTGTTTGTTTTTTTTAAGGACAGATTTTCCAATTTCAACAAAATTTTGCCAAACCAATACACTGATTTATGGAATGACAGCCTTCATTTCATTACATGAAAACAAGCAAATCACAGCCAGGGAAGGACAAATAGCAATATCACTACTACGATTCTGAGTTTCCCCTTCATCCTGTCATCAATTTTTACTGATAAGAGCAGTAAAGGATGAAGATGCCATTCCATCAGCAAGGCACATTTGAGCATAAAACTTAGCCATGTCATAATAATAAGGCTTTTTCAAACACAAGCTGTGGTTGTCATTAAGACTATAAGGGAGGCTGTGTTACAATCCATCAAGTCAGACAGTCAAAATTATCTCTCAGAATCATGTTAGTAATATTTGCCTTTGCTCAAATTGTAGTTTTTAAGCCAAACCTAAATAAGAAATACAGACTTGTTCCTTCATGTCAGTTACAAATGGTGTGAAAAAGACCATCTTACACTGCATCACTGTCCAGTGTCTTCATACTGTCAACTTGTTCATGAGCTAAGAAAAACAGCCATTTTTAGTTGTGTGACATTGCATTTTACAGATAATCCAATGAGTTCTTAAATGGTTTATTTATCTTAGGTGGGAAACTTTTCTCATCCCATACAGGAACCTCTAATACCTTCAGTTTATTTAGTCAGAGTAGACATACAGTATCTCTTCATTAAGGTAAAAAATGGTTAATGCGGTAATGTTGACATGAAAATATGGTCTGTATAAAGATGAGACCTCAGCAAAGCAGTTTCTCATACATTTCTGAGGATTTTCAAAACAAAAAAAACATTATTGAAGAAATTATCAGGCACTGACCTAGAGAACTTGTATAACCCTCCTTCTGTTGACTCAACTTGGCCTCATTCAAATAACTGAACATGAATCCCTTCTTTCAACCCCTCTTTGAAGAAATAACGTCAGATATGACTGAAGCACGGCAGCAAAACAGTGCAGCAGAAATGTCACGCGATGACATAATAATTACATCTAAAGGATGAAGACGTACAATGGGAGGGAGCATTTGCTGGTATTCAGACCACTGAAATGAAGACAGTAATACTGACAGATTGATATCTCACTACCATGTACAGTACATGCATGCACTATGTATACATGATTAAATCATCGCCCTATTGCACATTCAGTAGCACTGCAAGTATTATGAAACTGAAACAGACCCGTTAATGGACGCTGAAGCCGTTCTACAGATCTTTTCTGGCATAAAGATGCTGACTACATTGCACCAGAAATGCCCGGTGGTTTTGTGTTTCTGTTGGCTCAAGTAGAAAGGACTTGTGCTTTAAAATGACTTAAATATTAACTGACTGGTCTGAATTCCAGTAGATTCAACTCTGTCAAATTAGCTTAGGTTGTGCAAGTTTTAACAAGCAACTTTAACTGAAGACTGGACTTAAGACTTTTCAGAATCACATCAGAAATGGGAAGACATGTAAAAAAAAGTCTACATATAAAATAATTAACTTCATTTTACTTGCCAGACACACACCTCAGGAGCTGACAAGCCATATCATCACTTCATGTGTATATGTTGAACATGGATCTAGCTGAGCCTGAAAGTTCACTCTCGACCTTGGTAATAGTCCGACAATAAAATCTTAACTCAGCCAGAGCTTTCAACTGCAGAAGGCTGTGAAACAGTTCAAAGCTCCCAAAAAAGCTAGTAAGCGGACATTAGGTTAAGATTATTTTTTTGTCAAAACTGTTGTTTTTGTTGATCTAAATGAGCCAGTGTTTATGCCTATTAGTGTGCTGTGTTCTCTTAATGAGCCGATTAGACTGTCGTCTGGCTAATAAATAGGCATTATCAGTCACTATAAGCCCCATAGATGTGGGTCAGTAGGGGCCTACTACACCCACTAGTAGGTTTTATAATTTATTCACATGGCAGATCACCGACAGAAGGTATAAAAGAACATAACAGGGACAACTAGCAACCGTAGTAATTATGACAAGAGCAGAAGTGCAAGTCAGGCTCTGTAGCATAGACGCTGTGACACTCCATAAGGGGTAGAAGTCGAGGACGGCGAACACAGGTTTCCACCCAGGAGACCAGAGTTTGCATCCCATGTGAAACCAACAATGTGTAGTTGTCTTTGTATTGATAGTTATTTGAGTCCAAAACACAGTTTTTTTCCTTAAACTTAACTCAGAAATAACTTTACTTTTTGCCTGAACCTATAGAAGTTGGCTAAACCTAAAGAAGCCTTTTTGTTTGTGTTCAAAAGTTTTACCATAGTCGGTGTAGTAGGTCCCTAATGACTCACGTCTGTGGTGCTTATAGTGACTGATAATGCCTCTTTAATGGCCTGAACAGTCTAATCGAGTGCTTTAATGCCGCCTTGTACCAGCTTCAAAAAGGGGGTCATGACAAATTTCATTTCCGGCTGCATTTGTCTATTTCATGA
Organism: Pterois miles; assembly: GCA_947000775.1. Taxonomy (NCBI): domain Eukaryota; kingdom Metazoa; phylum Chordata; class Actinopteri; order Perciformes; family Scorpaenidae; genus Pterois; species Pterois miles. Next base: position 10,623,815 of record CAMQGK010000058.1, on the reverse strand, counting down.
CACTTTCTTTTGCCTCCATTTCCACTCAGCCTTGACATCAACACAACAAAGGTCAAGGTAAAGTTACACAACAACAGAGATTGATATAATTTAAATGCAGTCTGAGAATCAGAGTGTGTGGAAGAACAAAGTCACATCGTAGACAGCATCTCTCGACTTTAGAGCCCGCTACCAGGCTACAGGTATAAAATAACTGAACTCTTTGTTTAAATAAATAAAAATCTTAGGATAGTTAAAAGAAAATAAAAACAGAATAAAAGGAAATAACTGGGATAAAACATTAGGCCTTGGACAAGCGGCTGATAAAAATTCCCTCCCAGAAAATAATTTCTTTAAATGATTTTTCTCTTCTTTTCTCTTTTTTCCAAAAATGAAAATATAGTTGTTTTTTTTCAATGTTCTTTGCAAGTGTCCATTTAAAAAAAATTATAGTACCAATGAGTCCTCTTTGAAATATATCTACAGCTGTACAATAGGTCTTGCAAGTGAATTCATGAAAAAACAAAAAAAATTGCGCATCTTTTTACATAAAAAAGCCTTTTTACAGATATGGGTTAAAAAGGGTCATAATAAACAATATAAAAAGAAGATAGAAAGACAGCGTTTGCTAATGAGATTCTTGGAGATTCGTCTTCTCTTCGATGGCCTGTTTCACTATTTCAGCCAACTTCAAGCGGTCGACTTTATCGGAGAAGGATCGCCCTGCAATGAAAGAGCTGGTGGTTAAGAAACGTTTAACTAGAAACAATGAAAACCTACAGATAAATGAGTAAATGATTAGTGCTTTTAACTGGAAAAGAGATCCAGACTGTATTGCTTAACTAAGTCACACCAACCTAACATTTGTGGTTTTCCCTTTATTTATTTATTATTTATCATTATCTATTAGGCTTTAACCACAGTGACCATTAGAAAATAGAATATATTCAACATTGTTTTCTGATGTTTGGTCGACAAAGGTGTTAATAGGGATGCACCAGTACTGATTTTTTTAAAATAGAAATTACAGATGTTTTGTTGTTGTTATTTAGCGGTTATTTATTCCCCCTTTGGTGCATTCTTCATTAGAAAAAAAATAGCTTAACTCTCTTCACTCTTCAAGTCATTCATTCCTTGAAAGAGCACAAATTAAATTGTACAAATTTATGAAACTATAAAATAACCTTCTTTCACATGAAAAATAACTGCTTCAAAAGCCCCTTGGCCTGTATACAATTACGTACTCAATGAGAGGCATTTATTACCTAACCCAACAAAAACATTTTGTGAAACATAAAATAAATGCAATTAAATCAGCAGCTAACACACAACATGTATCCAGCACAAAATGAATGCAACACAACACAAACATCAGACATCGATGTGTCATCTTATGTCCGATAGGCCGACTGCAGTCAACGAGCCGAAAATCGCCTGATACTGATGTTCAACCAATAAATCAGTGCATCCCGAAATAATTTGGCTATACAGGTATTTACATTACTGATTAATCTGCTAATTATCTTCTCAATTAATTGTTTGGTCTATAAACGGAAAAGAATTATTATTCGCATTTGAGGTGACACAACTTTTTTTTTTTTTTTTTTGGGCAGGCAGATGAAGCAAAAAGACCAGAAAATGTGGGGCGTCATTACAGCTAAATAACTAAAGGAACAGAAAAATATGTATTAGTTGCTAATGTTAGATGAATTAACAATGACTGACAACTACAGCTAATTTCTAACAGTTTTTTTTCTAGATGTCAAAAGGTAAAACTGCTGCTTTGCTTTCAATTGTTTAATTAATACAAAAGATAGCAGATACAGACGAGATGAAATGGTACTGACCGTCCCAGCTGAGGCCCTGCAGGCCGTCTCTCAGCTGCTTACAGTCTCTGTTGAACCTCCAGGCTTCATACATCACCTCGTTCAGTTTCTCGTCTTCGTTCTCTCCTGGACAAACAAAAAACAAAAACAGTCACTTCAGAAGCTTCTTGCTTTCTCTCAGCGTTAGTTTACATTGGCAAGACTATTCTGTCTGTCAAAGCTAGACTAGAGACTCCGCTGGTACCATATCATGCTAGCTTGTCGGGAAAATGCTAAATAATGCTCCAAATTTAGGCTAAATATTGGTGAAGAAAAACTAGCATGGCCAATTTCAGAGACCTCTGACCTCAAGATATGTGACTGAAAACTCTGAGATGAAAACAGTGAAAACTTTATATTATTAGATAAAACAAATATTGACAAACTGTATAATTTGCACTTGAAAAAGTGCAAAAAAAATAGATCTTATCACAATACACAGCATGTCACAAAAAGTATTTAATAGTAATAATTAGTATTGTGATAATATCGTATCATAGGGCCTTTAGTGATTCCCATTCCTTAAACAGTATGTATAGCTCATTTATCTTAACCAGAAGTCCAGCAATGTTTATTCATTATACCTTTTAAAACATGGCTGACTTTCTCAGTATTTTGGGTGTCTTACATAGCCAAAGTTAAGTTGTAGCCAGTCTTTATTTTGTTTTCATCTCCAGCCGGCAAAAGGCTCCTATACTGATATGCAATTATATACAGTGCACTAAGTATATATTCAGTGAAATGCTGACTGTCTTTAGGCTATTTAATTCAAATGTCAACATCAGTGTGGGTTTACTGACCAGCTTGTGGTAGTATACACTGTGCAATGACATCTCGCAATTTTTCCAGAGCTACATTGGAGTCTTCTCCTCCGTTCTCAGGGTCATGAATGAAGAAACTGTCACTGGGCTTGGGGCTGCAACATGGACACCAAAACACATTTCAGACCAAAATTTGACCCAATTAGGAGAATTGTACCTGAAGAGAATGAGATTTTAGTTTAAATTTAGCACTGACTAATACATTGCAACAGGAAGGCAGATCAGAAACATCAGAAAAACATTCTCACCCACACTGAGCTACTGGATCTTATCAGAGGAATAATAATTTTAAGTGCAATGCATCTATACTTCAAATACAGAAAAAATATCAATCATACCCTAGTAATTTCCGCTTCCTGAGGATTGGGTTGTTGACAGAGTTTAGAGGCTTTAGACTGACGTTCAGATCCTGGATTCTCATGTTGGCCAGCTGCTCTGCGTGGGCCTGCTGGATACCTGCGACTACTGCCTGGAAGGTGAAAGGACAGATAGTAAAACTGTGTTTCAACTGCATGGCACGGCTCTGCCCGCCTCAACTCCATTTTAGTACCAGGTCCTTTTCTCTATGCTGTGTTTCCACCGCAGATAGTATCCCCTCAGTGCAAGCAGGATTCTCAGCTGATCGGCAAAGCAATGGCACGGGAAACTGCCGGGACATCACCTTCAGCAGGACACTCACTTCCGGGGCAACCAAACCGAAGATCTGCACTTTGCCAACTGTCAAGCGCAGTGTGCGTTCTAGTTTTGTAAACTGTCATAATTTAAAATCTGAGTCAAGCGATTTAAAAATTGCAATCGCTATTGCTGGAAGCTTTTTAAAAATGGCAGGTTTGTGCAGGATGTCCTGTGTCATGCTAGTGCCAATACTGCAGTAGTTCTATTGATACCATCCGCAACTTTAGCACATGGAAACACAAAAACAAATGTTTGAATGTGTAACAAACTGAACTGGACAGCTTGGTGTAAACGTGCCATATGAAGAGGAAGAAGAGGACGCTAGAGAACTAACTAGCTTTCAAAAGTGGTCTCAGCTGGTCAGTTCATTCAGGAATAATAGCATGATCATTGTAACATTGGTGCAATGCAAGATTTTGCACCTTTAACTTCCCACTCACCTTGTCCATCATCATCTGGGCTGAGGGCAGGACGTTGTCGAGGGCCTCGGTGCAGTTGAGCCAAGGGTGAGCCAAGACTCCCTCAATAGTCAGTCTCTCCTCTGGCTTCACCTTCAGCAGCCTGCCGGGGGCAGACGAGGAGGGGAGGGAGAACACATTATTGGACAGAAGAAGGAAATGCTATGTTCTGGGACTACAGCAAGATGACATAATCAGACCAGAGCAGGGACAAAGAAAATGACTCACTTGCGTACGATGTCCTTGGCCATCTCAGAGATTTGGCTCCACTCATCTTCAGGGAAGTCAAAGCTGCCCGTCATAATCTTCTTCCTCATGTCCTTTGGGATGGTACGGCTGTGGTGCTTGGAGTAGAACGGAGGATAGCCACACAGCATCACGTAGATGATCACACCAAGAGACCACAAGTCACAGCTCTGAAGAACGACAGAAAAGAGAAGATCAACATGTATTTAAAAACACTTTCGTATTACATACAGTAGATATTCAGTAGTGATATTTGAGGAACAACACTTGCCTCAGTAGGCCGAAATGCTTATTTCAACTGGTTTGGGTCTCACCTTGTTATAGGTATATGGAGTGGGTGAGGTAGGTATAATTCCAGACTTTTCCTTCTGGTGTCTTCTTTGAGCCTCAAGTACCTGAACAGAAATAACGGCAAAAGGGATACATCATGGAAATGTGCATCAGCTTTCATTATTGCTGCATTTAAGATGCCCCAGTCTGCAGTGTTGTTGTACTTGAGAACGGTCTTAGTCTCAAGACCTCCTTTTAAAGGTCTAGGTCATGTCTCGGTCTCAGACAAAGAGGGCTCAGGATTTTATTTCAAGACCACAACTGCAGGGATGTCCCTAAATTGCCTGTGATTTGTCTGATTTATTTCACATGCTCTCCAAGAAAAATGAACACAGAAGACAGAAGGGGGGAGCTCTGGTTGTGTGGGAGGAGATGTCAGCAAAATCTTCTGCAATAAAATTTGGGTACCTAAACCACAAAGACATCATCTGCAAAAGAGTATCCAAAGGAAAACACACAGCAGCATGTAAATTCTGCAGTGTAATGCTGACTGAGATGGCTGGGACCGCGTCAAACTTTTATCGGCAAACACCAATGGTTTGCGTGTTGGACATTTTATCACAAGTGTGTCATGCAGTGTGGGATTCTGGTCTGGTCTTGAGTTGGTCTCAACCCCTCAAAGTCTTGGTCTTATGTCGGTCTCTACATGCTATTGTCTCGGTTTAGGTGGTCTTGATTACAACACTGCCAATCTTTGGATGCCTTTTATGTTCGCTTTTACCTGAGGTGCTACGTAGTAGGGAGTGAACTGCGGAGTCATCAAGTCTCCTTGATCAATTTTGGCAAAGCCAAAGTCACACAACTTCACAGGTGCATCCTGTGGGAAAGACAAAATCAAGAGTGAAAAACATGAGCAAGCAAGCACAGAAACATATTTCTGGCTTGAGATTCCTTTGACAACAATTTTAATTCATTCAGGTTCCAGAGAGATTGAAGGTGCTGTAAGAGTAGAGAAGGATTTAGAAGTCTAAGCCAAATCCTGCAGTCAAAACTTTTCCTCATTACAGTGTCTTAATAAGCTGCAGCCTTACAGTCCTGCAAAGTTTATTGTCCTTTGTAGCAAAAGCATCAGTAGTGGCATCAGTCGTGGTACACTTTCAAATTTGCCAAATTTACTATATGTAACTTCAGGTACTTACCAGAGAGTTATCCTTAAAGAGCAGGTTCTCTGGCTTCAGGTCACGATGTGCAATATTTAGGGAGTGACAATGTTCCAAGGCTTGACTGATCTACAGGGGAAAGAGACATCAGACTGAGACAGCACTCTGTGTGTGTCAAAGAAACCTTTAAAACACACTTGATTTGAGCCGGTGTATGTTGCTTCTTTTCACTATGAGTTTCACTGTTCGGCTGCATCATGGACAGACACTAGTGGACACAGACTGACTGACCGGAATAACATCGAGAAAATTACATTCACAGGACTAAAAAACATCTGTGGACCAAAAAAAATGTCTGTGTTGCCTTCTGGTATGCTGAAGTGTGTATTTGTCTGTGTGACTTCACTTAAGGCCCTGACACTTCAGGCCATCGCTGAGTATCTGTCAGCCTAGTTTTTGCGGTGTGTCCTGCACCGTTGGGTCTAGTCTGCTGAATCAGCAGCGGCGGCCATCAGTGAGAGATGTCACTCTGATTGGCAGTTCAACTTAAACAAATCAATGCACGAGTAGAGAAACGGGCGTGAGGAAAGTAAGCCAACGAGTAAAGGCAAGAGGATGCACACAGAAGGCTCTTCTCATTATTCATCTTCATCTCATCTGATCACTCCAATATGGATATTTTCATAACAACATTGTCATCTGGAATGAAGCTCAGTGGTGTGAAAATGGTCAGCAAATGCTGCTTTGTTTCATGGTATAGAGTTATTTCATCTCACAGACGCAGAACCTACATGCTAACTGGCTGTTGGCTTTACGTTGTGTTTGAGTCCAACTTTTTGACTAATATACAGATGACGTGAGGCGATGTGAGGTGACGTGGAGCGATGCGACAGTCGGTCTTCATTGGGCAACTTCTTCTTCTTTGAGACTGGTTTGGTGTGTCCGAGCATTTACCTGTTTAGTGACCTGACTGGCCATCTTTTCAGTAAAGTGCCTGTGCTGACTGATTCTGTGGAACAGCTCACCACCCTCCATCATCTCCATAACAATCAGGAGCCTCGCTCTGTAAGAAACAAGAGAGGAGGTGTGGATGTGTCAGAGGAAAGAGCAAATGAGAGGAGATGGATTGACCTACATAAAGAAATAAGTTTGCACACAAACACAGAGCTCTGTACCTCGGGCTGGACTCATGCGGGAACTGGACACTATTGGCATAAACCTCGAGGATTTGCACTATGTTTGGGTGGTTGGCACACATCATATGGAGACGCACCTGCATGGAAGAGAATCAAACACTTTGTATATTGTAATTCACTAAATGTTTAAACTACAGCAAAGATGACAAAGCATTTAGTGTTCATGATGTTGCTTCGCTTCAGAGTTTTATGTCGTTATGGGTGTCTAGATCATCTAGTTTTATCAACTAACACAAATTTTTATTAATAATAATAATAAACTTCATTTGTATAGCACCTTTTATACAATATTACAACTCAAAGTGCTTCCCAATAAAGAGCATTAAAAAGACAAGAAAAGGGGAAAAAATAAAACGGTACAATTTAAGTAAAATGACTAACCTGTGTAACCTGTTAAATGACCTCAGATTTAATCAATGGAGCTAATTTCCCCAATTTTCTCTTTTTTGCTTTTGGGCCTACTAACAGAATATCTGTTTTGTCCTCATTTAACATTAAAAGATTATTGCTCATCCAGTTGTTCACAGCTGCGAGACAATTTGTGAGCATCGTTTGGTTCAGCGGATATATACAGATGTGTGTCATTTATAAGGCAAGAAATTGAGGGTGAGCAATAATATATAGAGCTTTTCCTAATGTGATGAATCAAAATATCTGCTGTGAGGCCTATTCTACCATGACATATGTGTTTTTATTTCCCGATATGAATATATATGGTGGCATAGTATATTCTGATCCAATATTGCCATAAAAAGGGGACATTGCCCACAATGGCTTCGTACAACAAGAGATAATAAAGTGAGACCTTAGTAACTATATGGCAAAATCAGACTCAGATTTCACTGCATATACTGTATATTGTGATTCCACCAAACCCTAACCCAATGTGTACACAACCCACGTAGTGTGTAGCAGAGCAGCAGCTTCAGTCCTCCATCCGTCTACCACAACAGAAATATGTTTTACCTTCACTGAATTATGAACTAGGGCTGCAACTAATGACTATTTTCATTATCGGTTAATCTGACGATTATTTCCTAAATAAATCAATAGATCATTTGGACTTTAAATGGTCAGATAACAGTGAAAAATGTCCATCCCAGTCTCTTTAAGTTCAAGGTGAGGTCTTTAAATCTTGTCAGTCCAAAACCCAAAGATATTCAGTTTCATATGTTGTAAAATAGAGAAAAACAGGAAATCTCCATATCTGACAGGTTGAAAACAGCATTTTCAGCCTTTTTTTGCATGAAAAATTACTTTGAGGATGAATCAGTTATCAAGACAGAATCATTGCAGCTCTATCATGAACTGTTAAATAAAAGATACTACAAATATAAACTACAAATTATGCAGCTATTGATAGGGAGACTTCTTCCAACAAACTAAGTGCAATGATGAAAATTATGATGAAAATTTATAAACCAAACATCTAAACTGAACTCATCAATATCATGCACACAAAACAAAACCTCTGCCTTCAAACAAAGCATGTATCCAAGGAGCACCCTTTTTTTAAAAAGATGATAAAAGTGCCTGAAGAATACATTGGCAGTAATTATCGGTGTGGTTTTGCTTGTCAGTGACAGTTTTCACAGTTAAGCAGCGAGAGCTCGTGTGAAGCAAGTCTGTGTTGCTTGTTTAGACTGTATGTCTCACTGCTGAACTGCCATATAAGCTGCTTGATCAAAACAGAAGGCTGCTAATGACATGGAGAGGTTGCTAGATGCGTTGTTCACCGCGGGAGGACAATGTTACAGACAAAGACGCCGATACAAACAGACAGAGGAGTCACAGGAGACAGATTGACGAGGAAAGAAAAACAGAAATTAATAGAGACTGATAACAAGGCAGACAGAACAAATCATATTGATACAGCCACAGACAACAAACAACAGGCATTAATCAAAACCAAGACCGTTTCCTCTAACCTCATTCCTGGCCTTGGGCCGATCAATGAGGATCTTCAGAGCCAGGCGTTCCTGAGATGACTTCTTCACACAAACTCTGAATGGGAAGAAAACAAACTGAATCAACAAACATCTCAAATCAATATGAAAACCTGATCATCTCACAGATGTGATCATGTATGCAAAGAATCAATAAGGTAGTGTCTGTGGTCTGGCAGGGCATTTCTTATTTTCTGTTGTTTCTTGTTCAACATCAGTGTCTGGCTTATCTGAGTAATGTTTTCTGAATCCATGTCTGTAAAATGTAACTGATGTCTATAAAAAAAATAGATCATACACAGCGAGGCATTTTGCCTGTTTGTGTGATAAACATGGTCATTAGTTAAGTCAATGTTGGTTATACAGCCCAGAAACCATAAGTTTGTCTTAGAGGACATCAAATATTCAGTAAAATGCCAGACAGTCTCCACAAATCCAAAACACAGCTGGGACCAATGTGTGGCCTAATAAAGTTTGGCAGCTGTGTGCAGTTACTCTCTGCTTTCTCCTCGACTGATGTGTGGTCACCTTGTCTACCAGTATCATCATTACAATCACCTTATTCAACATTAGCGCTGCAATGATTAGTTGATAAGTTGTCAACTATTAAATTAGTTGCTAATTGTTTTGTTAATGTATTTATCAGTTTGAATATCTTTTGAGAAAAATCTAAATCCTCTGATTCCAGCTACTTAAATGTGAATATTTTCTGGTTTATTCACTACTCTGTGACACCTCATTTAGTAATTAGCAGGCCTATATTGTATTTAATAGTGGTGCAACGGTTCAATCAGCCCACTGTTTGGTTTGTGCAGTCACTGAGTGGTTCATTTTTTTAATGTTCATTTTTGTATCCCTAATGTGAACTACAGCTATGTCAGCTAATATTAGATTGTTACAGTTATATTGATATTGGTTTATATGCCAGCTGATGAGTTACAAGAAACTGCAGAACAGAAATGTCGAACTAGATTTGACATCCTTCAGAAAGTGTTGCCACTACATAATTGTCTACCAGACAGAGAGCACTGACCAGTTGATTTTTCAAATGTGAAATGTCCTGCTCAGTGTGTATTATGGTGAGGTGAGACCCAGAGATCTCAGTCAGACTATGGTTTGAACAGTGTTTGGCTGCCCAATATGAGTTTGTGGTGCTATTTTAGGGGATAATTTCTATTGTAATTGAATTAGCTTTTAGCTTTATCTTCAATTTCTATGTACTTGAATACAATCCTACAGATGTTATATTCTAGGTAATTTGTGCTGTGAAGTTAAAATAGGCCTGATATAAACACAGAGACTAGAAAGCTGCTGACTAGACTAGTCAGGGTGAACAACCATAATTTGTCAACATCACAGCTTATTAAGGGACATATGAATCGTCTTTGTAATGACAGTAAAACCAAATAAAGCCCTCTGAACCATATATATTCATATTCAGGACCTCCTCTTTATAATCGTCATCTACAAACTACATTGCAGCAGAACACATGATGAAATATGGACCGAACTGATATACATTTACTTTTCTGAAAAGCCCATTGATTCATTTCCCCCTCCTCCAAGCAGCAAGGACCCAAACATTCACTTTAAACAGCAACCTCTGGCCATTAAACTCAGATTACAATATTAAAGCATTACTGTGTGAAACGTTCTGCTTCGGCCAAAGTTCACTTCACTGGCAAGCAACACCTACTTAATGAATCACAGAGCTGGACGGGGGGGGGGGGGGGGGGGAATACAGTAAAAGACCTGAAAGTGTTGTGAGACAGAACAGGGTGAGGAGGAGAATCAGAAAAGATCTGTATGAGCTTAAGTCTCCGTGAATCACAGTGAAAGACAAAATTAGAAAAACAAGAGACAGAGTGAGTAAGAGCTGCCCGAAAAGAAACAGAGTGCATGAATCACAGTGTTCAAGAATGTGTTTACATGGAGGGCCGATGCGTCAGTTTCTCCGTGTTCTTGTCACTTGAAGCCAAAACTACACACAGAAATAACAGGCTGATACAGAAACCATGATAGCTTCAAAGTGCAGAATGGACAGGAGGAATCAGTAACGCACATTGATGTATTACAGCCTGCATCTAGCTGGAATCAGCAGAAAAAAAACAGCACAAAGCATTAATAGACTTAAAAAGCTGTTTGAACAGCCACTGCCTCTCTGTAATGTTTTGCTGTAACTGAATAAATCTAAAACAGGAGTTATTCCTATGAAGATGTTAGCAGTGTTAGCTGAGGCAATGAGGGCAAAGGTCAATGTGAGCACAGACAGTTTAAAAACAATGCAGTCATTGTTGGCTAATGCCCGAATATTACAGATGCTAACCCTAACCCTGCAAAAAAAAAGAGACATTAACTAGCAAACAATTTTGATTTTGGTTATGTTGGCCGATGCAGAGTGATGTCTCTAGCATTTTCTGCCTCATAACAGAAAAAAGTCCTGCTTTCCTGATGATGAAAATTAAAACTTCATTAAACAGAAAGGGGTTTTTTTTGCATCATTAGGCAAAAAAAATCCTTAATAACCTTTCAGCAATAGGGATGCTAATTTTGAAATATTTTCCTAGCCAATAACTGACATTTGTTTACCCATTATTAACCATTAACCAACAAGATTGCAGTATATGAGACAACAGACGGTTGACCGTCAGGACAGCTACTGTAGCAGCCACGGTGCTACGTTCACTGTCTGGTCGCAGTCTGCCACCATCGCACATTTAGTTTAGATTAGCAGGTTGTTCGGTTCATATCATGGTTTGGAGTTACGGTTTTTGGTTCGATTCAGTCTCTTATTAACATGGGAGACCAACTCGAAACATGGGATATGGGCAAATATGCTTGCTCTATGCAAACGTATGTATATATTTATTATTGGAAATCAATTAACAACAGAAAACAATGACAAATACTGTCCAGAAACTCTCACATGTACTGCGTTTAGCATGAAAAATATGCTCAAATCATAACATGGCAAACTGAAGCCCAACAGGCAACAACAGCTGTCAGTATGCTGACTTGACTATAACTTGCCCCAGACTGCATGTGGTTATCATAAAGTGGGCATGTCTGTAAGAGAGACTTGTGGGTATCCATAGAACCCATTTCATTCACATATCTTGAGGCCAGAGGTCAAGGGACCCCTCTGCAAATGGCCATGCCAGACTTTCCTCTTTCGCAAAAAGCTAGTATGACTTTTTTTGGAACCAGTGGATTCCTTAGGTTTTCTAGTTTCATATGATGCCGGTACCTTCGCCGCTACAACCTCTGAAAGATTGATTGTGTTAATGCATTAGAAAAAGACTTAATCATCATTTCTGCTTATTATAAGTATTTCAGAAATGTGAGTAGATTGGAGAGAACAGAGGGATGCAAAGATAAAGAAAACTGCTGAGTGTTATCATTGACCCCCCATGCGTCCTCAAGAAACTACTACTAGGTCTGAGTGCAGCTTCTCAAAAGATCAGTTGCTTTGCACACAACATTTCATCAACAGTATGTAGAGTACAACCTGACAAATCTTCAGAAATAGACACTTTACATGTATTCACTTGCACAAGAAAACAAACAGGGTGAGATATTTCCACTCAAGGAGATGAAGGACAAAACTTTTGGGTTGGATTCAAGCTCAGGATGCAGCAGTTACATTGACTACTACTAAGCCAAATGAGCCCCCACTATCTACAAAACAAATGGCACTGGTGCCAAACATCTCCATATTGAGCCTTGAATTGCGATGGTATCAGACACTAGTGGTTGCTTCAGTCTGTTAAAGCCCTGTCAAGTGACAAGCATGTGGCCTTTTCATATTCTCAATATGTGTTAATGTGTCAAGGATAAAGTCAAATTGTGCCGGTGAAATTGTGTCACAGTGAACATGATGCAATAAAACCACAGACGTTATATATACCAAGGTTTTTTGGCACAAAGTTTGTCTCATAACCATGGTTTAGTCATGCACTGTAAGGGCTGGGCAATATTTATCTCTCGCTTTAATCCTATCACATCACGATACACAATATTAAGCTCTAAACAAAACTTGAAAGTAATCTCAATTGACGTTGGCTCTGCTTTCACAACTGGGCTCAACCCAGCACGCCAAATTTCTCCTATTAGGTTTTCTGCAATCCTAAACTGTGCCACTCAAACCCATTCCCATACCAAACACAAACAGGTACTATAATGATGTCTCCTTTATGCAATACTACTTGTCCCACTCTTAGTTTAATGAAAGACTATTTGTTCTGAGTTGTGTCAATGCAACACTGCCCCGGCAGCAACAGTTTGATATCAATCTGAGGCAGTACAAACACAGTGAAAAGATGGTTGGTGACTGAAGAAAGATCATTTGTTAACACACTCTCTCCCTCTCACTTACCTGACAGGTCCACTGATGCCAGCTCCCAGCTTCTGTGTCCAGTTTATGTTGTACTCATCTAGAATGGAGGTCTCCTATCGGGAAGAGAAACCACACCAAACAGTAGGCTACATCAGATGTTTGAAAAGAAATAAATAGTTTTTGTGCAGAACTGGCATGTTTTACTTTTCACAGTTATCAGCGTAATTTATGTCATGCAGTACAGTATGTCAACAGCCATCAACCCCTCTGAGAAAGAAAACACTATTCTGTACTAGAAGGACTAGTCCCAATCACTGTCAGCACCTAGAGTATCAACTGAAACTGCTGTTTAACATAACAAACACTACATTTACAAGTGGCCTTGTCACAAGTGAACAGCTCTAAGTACAGGTGGGAATGCGAGGTGGATTGAGGACACACTGAGGGCCAATATTTTAGACCACATTCAAAGGTGGTCTAGGCCACATACGGCCAAATTCTTTTAGCAGTGAATGTGGTCTGAAAGATCTGATCTCAATGTGTCTTGAGTGCACTCACATCTGTACCTAAAGCTGTCCACTTGTAATCCGATCACTGTGGACGCATGTAAATACCAGGTCTGAACAGGGCCACTGTGTACGTGAATGTGTCCTGGGCCACATCAAGGACTGCCTCCTCAACTGACGTCCCACTTGGAACTGTGGGGTGTCTCGGCTCTCCTCGTGTGAACAGACGGGCAGACGCGAGTGCAGCATGGAAACGGTCTCTGTGCTCTACTGTATTCTGTCAGTGTAACTGTATTTTATTACAATAATACCTAATCTACCGGCTACATAATCTACAGACTATCAGACTAGGCATGCAAAGTGCATTATTATCATACTGTCGGTGATGTGTTGGTGTTTTTGTCCAGGTGCTTTGCACGGAGCTAACACCCGCTTCCTCGCTCACTCATCCCCGGCTCTCTGAAGCTCTGTACCCTGCTGTTGCCTGGCAAAGGCAGCAGTGTCAGCAGCATGGAGGTCCGCAGGGGCCGCCAGTACAATAACCTTTTTATTTTGATGTTAATAAAATGTACTCAAATTCACAAATAATAGGATATTACTACTGCCATTTAAGTGATATTACGTCCAAGTGGTCACTCAAGATGCAAGTGGAGATGCATTCTCATGCCAAGTGTGAACAAACATACTTAACGCTGTCCACTTGTGTTCAGAACACCCAGGACACATGTTCATGCCAGGTCTGAACAGCGCCCGACACTCACAAAAGAGTCAGGCAGATTCTCCTGAGTAAGAGCGTTATGCATTTCCCCCCATTGTGTTAGCTCTGGGTTGTGTAAAAGTTGTCTTATCCATTACCACCGGTCTAGTCGATCGTGCTAATCCTTAAAGCAGAATTAGTCTTGAAAAAAGATAGCTTGGCTGCTATAAAACACATAGTGTATCTGGGATGGTCTAGACACTGCTGCCTATAAAATGGTTAAAAAAGAAGGATGGGATGGTATCCCAGAAGGAGGGAAGCACGGGGAGACATCCTCTGTAATCATCTGAGTTGAAAAATACTTACAGTCAATACACACTTGACTTGTGCTGGATTTAAATAATTTTTTGGTTTATCAGTATTTCCAGTTTGTGCTGCATTCAAACAAAGACTGAAGTGGACCATCCTCATCTTATACTTTAATTACAAACCCCCAAACTTAAGATCAAATGATTAATTAATCCCTTTTCCTCCTGTCCTGACAATATGTTGGTCTTGGCCAGCGCACAGTGCAGTTAATTGTGTACCACCGCCAACAGGCACCAGAATTTCTCTTCCCTGTCACTGCCCTGTCCGGCCTAATCTGGTCTGTGTAAACACAAAGAAACTGATGATAATCGGGATTCATGATGATTACACAACATAGGACGAGAGCCGTCTCAGCTGTCACAACATTGAAGCTTGTTACCAATTAAACAATTCGTTTGGAGTTCTAGAGTCTCAATAGCAGAGAATCTGGTTAAGCCCAAAGTTAGCTAACTAACCCACTAATCTTTAATCAGGATAACACCCCCAGTATGATCCAGTTCCCAGTACTGTCCCCAGTCAACCCAGCATTAGGTTCAATCTGGCCCAACTTTGAGAGCAGAGGGCCAGGGCCACTTGGGATCACATTTTACTGCTTGTATAAATGCCTGGGTGGTGACACACTGAAGGGAGCAAGCCAGGAACAAGTCGCACTGCCAGGGTGTATGGAAATATAATGACCGTGACCATGTGAGATAGATCCAAGCTCCACAGTAATGTCTGTGAAGGGTAAAACTTTCCATAACACATTCATGATTTACATTTATACTGTTTCTAAGTTACACAAGGTTCAAGTGTACTTTTTAGTGCAGTCTTCATTCTTAGTCATAGATCGTGTTGACAGAAGTAACACTGACAATCATGCTGTAGACACCAGCCCAAATATAAAACATTAAGTCAGTAAAATTGGCCTCCAGCTCCGCAATAATCTCCGATCCCAACGATTAAAAACTAACATTTCCAACATCAGTGTAAATGGTTGCAGCTCCATTTGTTTACTACAAACTTTATCAACACAAAACCAAATGTGAAATACTGCACTGTCTGCGTTGCATGAAGATTTAAGATTGACATTTGATTTTGTTGAAATTACCTTGATGAACTTGTCTGCGTTGTTATCCTCCGACATGGTGCAGTGCTCTGGACAGAAAGTCTGCCTCGCCGATCTCAGATAGTTGACAGTAGACACAAAGCGTTTTCTCTGACCTTCACAAAGTTTCGGTCTTTCAACCCTGGGCTGGACCAAGGCTTGCTATATTACTACTAATGACCGAACGGGGCCATTGGGACAAAATGATATTCGGCCACCGATCAGCCAAAGCCGAGTTTCGTTCACCTGGAGACCTGAAGCCCACCAGCCGGTACGATGTAGTGTTAGATCAGGCAAGCAGGGCTCACAACCTCGGTGTCCGACTCGCTCTTCCAGTCGCCTTAATCTCACTGTGGTGACCATGTAGAGTCTCAAACTCCAAGCAAGGTGTCCAGAAAAGCCGAAGACAAGTCCAATATGGACTAGCTTACCACTTTTATAGGCGCACTGAGTTTGGGACAAGAAGTGTATTTATAGCCAGCGCAATGAGAGCAGTGCTCTGCTAACGCTGCGGGGACTGGCTAAGTAAGCTAGTGCCACTCCATCCCGCGGCCAGGGCTGACAATTACACAACAAAGGCAACCTTAAATGATAAGGTAGACCAACGATACTATCTGAAAATGACCGATACTCTCCTGGATTAGCACTGGGTTGATCTGACACGACGAGCACACCGTGTTCTCAGAAGCACAGCAGCCTATTATGTCGTCGAGCCGAGCCTGCTAACGGGCTAGCGAGTTAGCTCAGTTGGCAAGTCAGTTTCCCAGCTCTTCTCAAAGCCACAGATGTTAACATTCTTCCGTAATAAAAATCAGCGATCGTACGGAACAATAGCACAGTTTCAGTGGTGGAAAGGGTTAGTGGACAATGTTTTCAGAGGTGACCAAGGAGACACATATCTGGACTATTTTGCTAATCCCATAGTTGCTTGTCAGAGGGAATACACAAGCCGAGTCCCGTGGTGAACGCCTGATGAAAATAATCGACATCTTTTGTCAATACGGACAATATGAAGATAATTCATGTTTTTCTGTCAATACAAAGCTACGTTTGTACGTATTGAATATTTATTGGTCAGTACATTTTTAAAGTGAACCGTTTTAAATTCGTATAAAATAAGTTTGGAAAAGGCCAGACCCTGGTGGGTCCTTATTAGGTCCCAGATTGCTTTTTTTTTTTTTTAAATAAACTTTATTAACAATTTGCATTTAGAACAAGCCATAAGGTAAACTTGAAATATAGTATTGATATTTGGGTGTACAACACACAAAATAAATTCGCTAAATAAATAAATAGATAAACAAGCTGGAGGTCACTTGTTTGTTTGAAAAGTATCCTTACTGCATTTTTCCTTTTCTTAAAGTTGATAAGAATGTAAACTGTAGGAACATGATGAAATTTATCCTGAGGAATCTTGTTTTATGAATGAAAGAATATAATTAAGTTCAACATCTTTATTGGTAGCAGAGGCAACAATTAAGTAAGAGGTCACTAAAACAAATATTTTTGTGTCTAATCATGTCAGTCATCCCAAAATATTGTGGTGTATCAGCAGGAGATGAGTATGGGGTTTTGTCATTTTATATCATATACATTCACAAAAGCTGAGCAAACAAAAAAAGCAAACATTATTATCAAAATTAAATTCAATATGAAGAAATTCATAGCAGGGGTAAACAGCATTGATCACTTTGAATAGCATATAGATAGATAGATAGATAATAGATAGATAGAAGTAAGACTGTACTTCCCCAAGAGATATTTGGAATGGCTTTCAAAACAGTGGCAATTTTTTTTTTTTTTTTTTTTTTTTGTGCTGTGAAAATTGTGAACATAGCATATAGCTGGCACTGAAGAAGACAACAGGGACATGTTTGTAGTTTTGTTACTGAAAAGCTTGGCACAGTTTGTGGAATTATGGGATTTGATGTTGGATCTTCTCATCCCGCAGATTGTCAACATCCATACTTTCACAAAAACACATTGGAAGATGCAAACTGCTGCCAGGTAACAGGTAAAACTAGCATTTGTATATCCCCCTTTAGCGGTCATTTCTAACTAAGCTAACTCTAAGAAAAACACATTTAATTGCTAACAGTCTTCAAGCAGGTCACTCGTTTTTTCCTACTCTTTTTCTATTCGTGAATACCAAGTGAACACTTAGGCCTACCATTTTTTAGGTACACCCCCAATGCAGTGAAACAGCCCTGCAATAAATCCCATCATTTTTAATTATATAATGTACAGTTTTTAAAAGATTTTAGAAGTCAGGATGGCCGAGCGGTCTAAGGCGCTGCGTTCAGGTCGCAGTCTCCCCTGGAGGCGTGGGTTCGAATCCCACTTCTGACAGAAACCTTTTAGGGGCGGCAGTAGCTCAGTCTGTAGGGAGTTGGCTTGGGAACCGGAGGGTCACTGGTTCAAGTCCCGACATGGACCAAGAACTGAGTGTGAACTGGTAGCTGGAGAGGTGCCAGTTTACCTCTTGGGCACTGCCGAGGTGCCCCTGAGCAAGGCACCAAACCCCCAACTGCTCGGGGCGCTTGTCAGGAGCAGCCCCCTCACTCTGACATCTCTCCAATTGTTGCATGTATATGGTCCTGTTTGTGCATGTGTGTGTATAAGTTAACAACAGAGTGAAAAAAATTGAATTTCCCCTAGCGGGACTAATAAAGGAATATCTTCTTCTTCTTCTTCTTTTGTTCACACTGTGTTAGAGAGGTAGCCTATTTATTGAGCTATATGGTATTTTTAAGATTTACTTGGTAATGGCATTGTATTAGACTTCTTCATTTTGTAAAGGGTTTCTATTATTTTGTCCACATGAGGGAGACAAAATATATGCACAATTTGTCTCATTTGAGCTTGTCAGGTCGTAAATGCAAAGACTCACTCAAAGTATTTTGCTGTATGTCTCATGTTATTACAAATAATGACTGATTACATGAATTAATGTTCTGAACAGAAAACACAACTGTCACAGGCAATGTTTGAGATGTGGAAAAAATGGAAAATTATGAAAGGTATCTGGACATTTTCCATTCATGAAGTGTGCAGCTAATATAAATTAGACTAACTAAATGTTATTGTCATAAATTTTAAAAGATACACACACACACACACACACACACACATATATATATATATATATATATATATATATATATATATATATATATATACATATATATATTCATCGTTATGTACAATTATATCATTGATATGATGGACACATTTTTTCTGTCTTTACTTTTTTTTTCTATTTTCTATTATGTATATACTAATTTATTTTATTTGTATTGCTGCTGTAACATGTAAATTTTCCCCACTGTGGGACTAATAAAGGAATATCTTATCTTATCTTATCTTATCTTATATATTTATATATATATATATATATATATATATATATATATATATATATATATATATATATATATATATATATATATATATATATATATATATATATATATATGCCAGTTATTAGCATGAAGCGGACACCTCAAACAAAGTGTCATCTTTATCCGTCAGTCAGATTGTAATGTGCAAGCTGCCATCATCAATATGCACACCCGAGCAGCGTGTAAATAGTGTGTTTCTATGCGTGAGCGCCTGTGTGTAGCGTGTTCGCCGGCTCACGTGGATGCCACAAACCAGCCGTTGAGGATTCATGGACTTCCTGAAAATAGTGCCATGCTGTATGTGTAATTTTACCAATAAATGAGCATCTGTGTTTATTTTGGTGGTCTATATCCAATATGACTACGTTAATGCTTTTAAAGCAGACTGACGGTTGTCAAAAAACACAGTGTGATAACATTTGGCTATATGTTATGAGCCGTTACGCCTTTCATATATCCCTCCGCTGTTTTTTGTCCCCTTTCAGACTGTTTTGGTCTTTTCGCTGTTAGCAACGGAAAGAACCCGAGATAGCTGTAAACCCGATTTTGAGATAAACGTTTTTTTTGTTAGGCTTACACAACAAATTGACAAGAGGTGTAACATCCATGTTTATTTTGGAAGAGTGATTGGCGCTTGTTGTCTTTTTAAAATACTATTTTTTTCCCGTTTTAATAGGAATTGTACAGATTGCTAATTTAGATAGCAACTGTTAGCAGGCTAGCTTCTTAGCATAGCATCCTCCTCAAGAGGCACGTTGACATTACCCTGCTAGCTAGCCAGATCGTAGGACTGCCAACGTTAGCGAGCTGTCACACAATCACACATCGTCTCATCGTCAAGAAATTGCGGTGTGAAGCTGGTCGTTTTAAGACGCTGTCTTTTATGGGATCACCATGTCAATGAAGGCCGGTGGAAATCGCAGCAAGCCCGGCGGTGGCAACACCTCTGGTGCCGCCGCCTCCGGTGCCGGGGGAAGCGGCGGGGGAAGACAGAATCTGGGCAGGTCTGTGAAATTATAACGTTAATTTAGCGAAGTGAAAACACAGCAGCGTGGATCATTGTGGCCAGTGTTAAGTACTTGCACTCAGTCTCCTCCAACAGTGGCAGTTTGGAGAGATGACATTCCCGTTAAGTGGTCCAAAACTAGTACGCGTTTCTGAACGGTATGTGGGCCTTGCGACGTGTTGGTCACCTAGCGTAACGTTATGCAGTTTAGCTAGCGAGGCCTGTCTGCTTGCTCCAATAATGTTGCAACTTCGACGTAACGTTACCTCTTCTTGCGCGGAAATTAAAACCTATCACCCAGTCTCTGATTATGTATTTAAAGACATGTTTGAGTAGAGAAACATATCTCTCTACACGTGTGTAGTAGTGATGCTGCTTGTCAAGTTGCTGATATCAGTTTACTATCAGCTTGGAGGCGATTTAGCGAACAGCGTTAATTAGCCGTTTGACAGCCCATGCTTGTAATTCAGTGCACTTGCCTCATTCAGTTTTATAGCGGCTAGCTAACGGGACAGCCTGGGACTTTTCAACCCAAGAGACTGCGATAAAACAGCTGTGTTTGTTTTCAGTTTACTGTCATCTAGGTTGGTACGTTACCGCAACATTGCTGCAACGGGTTTGGCAAGAAATTGATATAAACGTGTGGGCGCACGAAAGAAAGGGGCGGGTGATGAGACGGGGGTGAGGCTAGGAGAAGGGGGAATTATGGACCGACAGGCTTTCAACCTTGACGTTGCCGTTGCTGCTCGTGTGAAATAATGTCCTTGAAGCATGACATTTCTGCACGTGTCGTCCTAAGATAAAGCTAGCACAATCTGTCACAGCAGAAGCTGCATGCATATGGTGAATTTTGGTGCTGTTCATTTGGTCAGGCTTCTATTCACCGGTCACTAGGACAGTACGTCCCATTCATGGCGTAGGTTTCATCCATTAAGGCCTTGCGAAGATACTGTAAAATACGACAGGACCAGTTGGACTGATGCACACAGATCCAGCCTATTTCAAGTCGACATTACTTGAATTAGCTTTATACTGAGGAACTGTCTATCTTTAAATGAGCATATTACTCATCTACTATACCACAGATATGTATTACCTACATCGAATCAAGTGCGAATGCCTGGCCATGTGCCAGCTGCTGAACAAGGTGCATTTTAGGACATACTTGGAAAAAATGTAGGCTACTGAATGTTTGGCCGGCAGCCCGCTGAACATTATTCACACAAGCAAAATATCCTGGAATCTTTTGGAAATTTCAGAATCTACATTACATTCAAATATGTAATAATAAAATGCACATTTTCAAGACTTTTCAATGTAGACTCAACTGGATAATTTGAGATGATGATGCTTCTTGGGATTCCCCTTTAACATGGGCAACAACAGTTCTGTGCCATCTGAGATTTACCCCACCACCTCCTGAGATTTCTAAAAGTCAGTCTATAGTTGCCCGCGGTAGAGAGGACTTTGGTTGCATCCGAAATGCCATACAAACATGCTATTTAGTATGCTAAAACAGTATGACATTTTTTAGTATGTATGAAACCAATAGTGCGTGAGTTGCATGCTATTTCCAGGGGAAATGTTACAGTATGCAGTGCTGCACAAATATCCCACAATGCAATGAGGTAGTGATGACAACACTCATACTGGACATTGACAGAGTTCTGTAACATCAATAATACTTTAATTAACTAAAAGATTTCACTTTGATAGGTGTGATATATGTTTTAAATTCATTCACACTGTTCTTACAAACCATCGATTTGGTCACATGAGGCTGGCACGGGGTGCCATGGTTACACATCTCCAACCGGCAAGGAGGCCCTCAGGAAGTTCGAAGCCAAGTCAAATCTATTTCTGTAGCCCAAAATGACAAATTTGCCTCAGGAGGCTTTACAATCTTTACATGAAATGACTCCCTCTGTCTTTTACAGTACAACCCTCTTGTGTAGTGATAATGTAAATTACTGCTGCTCAGTGCTTCTGAATTGATTCATACTACTGTTTATTTACACAAAAGTATGTTGAATGATAGCACATCTATTGGGTATGTAGTGCATAGTATGTGATTCCGGATGAAGCCTTTGTTCTAGTATGCTAGCAAGAACTTCAGTACTAAGGGTGGTGGCGAGTTTGACAACAATGACATGTTTTTTTTTCTTTCAGGGGAAGACACAGCGGTAAAGGTCCTGCAGCAGTAAGTAACTCTCATGAGTCAGTGGAAAATAGCTTTAATAATACTACATACGCATGTATTATCAGAAGTTTGGTATACCTAATTGCTGTAATCTCTAAAAGAAGGGAAGCTGCTTTATGAAAACCCACACGCTGGATTAATGCTTCTTTTGTTCATTCTGTGCAGTTATTTGAATACAGCATCATGTTTTTACAAGGGATGTTATTTGGTCTAAAAGTTGCATGGAATGGACTAAATAGAAAGCCTAAATCTGGTGGCTGGATATCTGTTTATTGTTATGCATTAGGAATGGAACAAATGTCCAATAGGTGTCACATGCCTGTGGCAGCCTACGTAACAAATTTCTTTGCAAATGGGCAACATCAGAAATTAACTGTGTTTCTTCTTTAGGTCATTTTCAATGGTGTATATGCAAATATGAGGATGGTCCATGTCTTGACCTCAGTGGTGGTATGTTTACTGTGTCTGTTTTAAGTTTTTTTTTTTTAGATGATGCTACAGATATGTCTAGTATGTCCTTCTGAATTTTGTCTTCTGTGTAATAATAATGAGTAGAGCAGTAAGCACAGTTTTACAGTAAGCAAGTAAAAACTTGTTTGAAACAACCCTGTGAATCATACTGTAAATAAATTTGTAACAGCAGTATGTACTGCAGTCTGTCTTTCACCACATGCTGTTTCTTCAAAATGTCTACGCTGCTATAAACAAAGCCTGTGTGATCTGTAGAGACAGCTGGTTGCGTAAACAAATCAGAGATTGATCAATCATTTCTTTTTCACAGCAGATGGGTTTCTGAACTTGTTTTTTGTATGTGATAAATTGAAATTGGCACTTAATTGAATGAGTGTTGTGTACAGTGAATAATGATAGGCCTATTTATTTATAGGGGACCAAGTGTGAGCTGAAAGTGAAAAATGGAGCAGTGTATGAAGGAGTATTTAAGACATACGGTCCAGAGGTAAGGATCTCACACAGTGCAATGTTCTTTATAGATGATAATGTGGAGCTGCAGTAGATCTGTAATTTCCTTAGTAACAGTACTAATGATTAAGGTCAGCTATCCTGGGAAGATACAGTAGTGCCCTGACAGCACTCAATAGCAGCTTCACCCCTGAGGTGGCTTGGGCAAAGATCACCCTTTCCTTTTACGGAGAGGTATGTGACCCTTCATCGTTCCTTTTAGGTTGACATATTTTCCAATCTTTTCCCTACTGGGAAAGTTTCATTTTGCACAAATGAAAAGCTTAACCTGAGCGATGGTAGAAATTACTGTCCAGTTCACTCGGCAGAGGCTTGGCTTTAACTTCACTTCTTAATGGGATGTCAGTAACCTTCATTATCCCCTGTTTCAACATCAAATACCAGGGTTGATATTATATACTTCCCACTTCCTTTATCAGGTTGTATGACTGAAATGTGAAAAAGGCTAGCAGCATACTCCAAAACAAATTGAATTTGGTGCTTGCACAGGCAAACACACCACTTTGTTTTGAGACCAAAGCAAACCATCACATTTGGCTTTTATTACCAATGTGTGCAAGCTGAACAGTCCAACATGTTGAAATATTCACTACCGCTCTGTACACTTTCTGTTAGTCAACATTGTAATGTTTGGTTGCAGGACTTGTGTTTTCAATTTTCTTCTAGAGTATCCTGCTAGTTGTTGTATAACTTCTTGTTTTCAGGAAATTGGAGGTCACAAACTCATCCATCTGGCATGGATGCCATTAAATGAGCATGACTCAGTTAACTGATGTCAGTCAAACTTTTGTTTAAATATGCTGTCAGTCAAAAACCTAGAAAGGATTTCCCATGGTTCAGCCTGAGGCAAGCATGTTGATGTGCCATGCTGGGCCAAAATTGTAGATTTTCATTCCAATTAAATTCACCAAGTGATTTAGTTAATTTAGTCCTCTTTTCTCTGATGGTGCTCATTATGATCAGTTTAGTTATCCATTAATGTATCACTTTTTTTTAGTAATTGGTTCATTGTTTAGTTCATGAAGTTTCAGAAAATAGCGAAAGAAGTCTGCCCCTAGTTTCCAGAACCTAAGGTGACTTCATTTTTCAAATTGCTTGTTTTGTTTGGCCAACAGTCCAAAATGAAAAGATATTTAATTCACAATGATATAGATTAAAATAACAAATCCTCTCTGATAAGCTGGAGCTAGAGAATGTTTGGCACTTTTGCTTGATAAATTAACTTATAAGATTAATTAACTATTAAAGTGGTTGCCACTTAATTTTCTGTCTGTCCAACTGCGGTACATGAATATGTGGAAACCGTGCATGGCTTCTGTCCTACATTTCTCATGATGCCTCATCTCTTCTGTAGATTGTTGATGCTTCTGCTGTATTTCAGATTCCCCTTTAATACAATTCAACATAACTTCCCCCCTCAGTGTGACCTGGTGTTGGATGCACCCCACAGAAAGAGCCCAGAGCCGAGCATAGCTCCCAGGAAAGAGGATATTGTGGAGAGCATCATTTTCAAGGCCTCAGATGTCGTAGTGGTGACCTTCAAAGATGTGGACCCGAATTTCGCCAGGAAAGGTACAGAAGGCCTTTGTGTTGCCACATACTGTATTTTCTAGGTACATGAACAGCAGTCTTTTTATACAGTACCTCGTCTTGTACATACTAAAAACCCATGAAGCATACACAATATAACAATTTTGTCACTTTGCACTCATTGCACATTCAGAAAAATAAACCCATGCCAGAGTGAATGCCCATCAGTGCATACACACAACATTTTGATCTGTTTTGGTCTGTATTCACTACATTGATGTCACAGTGGCTTTGTCATGAGTTAAAACTTGTGTCTGCTCTAAGTGGCCCGTCATTGAAGACTAATGTGATCTATTGATTGGTCCGAAGGTTGCCCTGGCGCAGCAAGGACACTCAATAAAGACTGAATGAGTCTTCATCTAATTAATCTTGACCTGTACAATTCTTATCTGAATAGGTGCAAACAGTGTGAGGGTCTCGCCACATGATTCAAAGAGATGGTACTCCACTGGTGCCATTTGCAAAATAAAATTAAATTGAACAATTGTGGACTGGACTGACTAGAAATTTCTCGGGCTGGCCATTGATTGAAATGTTTAACTGCGATTAATCACATGATTGTCCATTGTTAAATCATAATTGTCCAAATTAATCACACATTTTATATCTGTTCAAATTGTCCCTGGGAGTGGGAAAATATGCTGGTTTAAGCAACTGTATGTATATGTTTATTATTGGAAATCAATTAACAGTACAAAACAGTGACGGATATTGTCCAGAAACCCTCACAGATACTGTATTTAGCATAAAAATATGTTCAAATCATAATTTGGCAAACTGCAGCCCAACAGACAACAACAGCTGTCAGTGTGTCCGTGTGCTGACTTGACTATGATTTGCCCCAAACTGCATGTGATTATCAAAAAGTGGGCATGTCTGGAAAAGGGGAGACTTGTGGGTAACAATAGAACCCATTTTATTTGCATATCTTGAGGTCAGAGGTCAAAGGCCCCTTTGAAAATGACTATGACAGTTTTTCCTCACCAAACGTTAGCACAAGTGTGGAGCTTTATTTAACCCCCTTCCTGACAAGCTAGTATGACATGGTTGGGACCAGTGGTTTCATTAGGTTTTCTAGCTTTAAACTGAGCCTGATACAACCTAATAATCACAAGTTACATTGATATATTGGAGGCATTAAAGTGAATTGCATGAATGCATTATTATCACATTAACTTTGACAGCCCTAGAAATTTCATAATGTTTTTCAGAAAGTAAACCATCTAAAACACTATTACTAATGTAAGTCCTCATATTTTACTAAGTCAGCAAGGTAGTTAACATCAGTGTGTTTAAATAGCTATTATTTTCTGCAGATATGAAGAAATGTAATTTTTGTTTAGCGTGTGTTTTTCATCAACTTAGCTGAAATAAGGCAATATGTGGATTCTGCTAGACATGGTTGGACTCAATCTAGGAAAACCACACTAAAGTTGGTAACTGTTGGTGTGATCGCTAGTCAGTCATTCTGTCAATCCATCATCTGACTCTCTGTCATCTGTCTGTCTCTCCTCTCCAATGGTCTAGTCTCCTCTGACACAGGTAATATATGGCTGTTTTCTCCTCTCGCACATCTCAGTATGCACTCTCCTAGGCTTGGGTCTAATCTGTTGCCACCTATTGCTGCTTTTTGAATCCAATTTGAAGACAGAATTTTGGGATCACTGCTTTCACATAACCTAAGAATAATAATCTAATTTTTGATTTAAGTCAGTCTCGCTCCATCGTTTCACCAGATCTTTTTTCTTTTGACTGGATGTTGCTTTCAGTGGAAGAGTTGCCACTTGCTCTGACAAACACAGTTCAGTTAAGCTTTTACTTTAGAGATCAGCAGATGCTGAAGCCTATCCTGGTCATGGCCATGGACATTATATGTATGTATGGCTTTATGCTTACTTATGAGGAATCTGAGCATGTGTGAGAGATATACTGTATATCTAATGGTATAACATGTTTAATGTAGTAAACTAACACTTTATATGTTATAAACTAACACTAATATTTTATTTGTTTTTAACAGTAGTTTTAGTTTTAAGCTGACCTTCAAAGTTATGTTTTAAAATTTGATATATAGTTTTAACTTATAATTTTTAAGAACATTTGGAGCCTATACATAGCCAGCCAGCAATGGCAAACTTGCAGCAATCACTCACTCTTAGAGGAGGAAGGATATGGTTATTATTTTTGGCTTTAATTTAATTTCAGAGCATTGCTATTTTCCTAAACATGGGGCTCTGCTGCAGCACTTGATTTGAATTAATTACTGGACCAGAGCTTAGTTCAAATCCGAGCTAGATGGAAAGGGGGAAATTATAATCATTACGAGTATGACACCATTGAAAGCAACAGATTGAAACTCATATCGAGCACTAGCACCTCAATTTGCTTTGTGAGCACTGTATTAAAAATCTGATTGTGTCAGGACATTTAATTTGGTTTGGCCCTGAAGTGCTTTGAGGTCATAATAATAATAATTGACTGCAATCTAAATGCATGTTTGCATTCATCACTATGGCCACATTTGATTTTTAAATGTTCTTTATTTAAGTTTGATTCCCTTGATGGACAGAATGCATAGAGCATACCAACCACCTCCACCATACCATATAATTCAGGCCTGTTAGCCTAACTGTCTGCATGGTGCCAATCTAGTGTCTCTGAACTTGCTCTGTGCCAGAAATGTTAACTCCAGGTGGCTGATATGCTTAACGCACGTAGTCCATTGATGCCAGCTCTGAGAATGTGAGAGCAGACTTGGGCTGACATGAGATTAGATTTCCTTTCAAATATAATTGGGAGTTTTCTTTGAGCATGCCTGTCCCTGGTTCGAGTGGAGCCAACCAAAGTATTTTGTAAGTTTAATTACAGTGAATGGTCCTGAAAGTATGGACTACCATCAGCCTCAAGTAGACTTTTATACACATGAATATCATCTTTCATGGTGTTGCCATAGTGGTGCGCAATAAATTAAGTGTTGGAATAGACGGCCTTGTAGACACTCTGTGGTGCATGCATTTAATTTCAGATGAAAGTTTGCTAACTGAATATTGCTAGCAGAATATTGTAACACCTTCTTGATTTAATTAGTACATTTTGTTACAGGCAGTAATTGGGGACTAGCTTTTTGCATTTCTTTGCAAGGCTGTTTTCTTATTCTTGCTCCCGCTGTCAGTACATTTTATCCGTGTTAGCTTTACCAAGGCCAGCTCAAGCAATAGCTCAAATTTTTTTGAAAGGATTTTTTTTTTTCAATCCCAATCCCATTGGACCTATGTCTGGTTATGAGTGGGTGTGCCTGGTGAACCACCACTACCTCTATATAAACCTTTGCTGTGAGAGCTTGTAGCAGAAGCTCCTGAGGCATCAGTGCTTCCCTGCATAAACAGTGAGAGTGCAGCCATGTGACTGTATCCCATCATGAGCTTCTGTGTGTGTGTGTGTGTGTGTGTGTGTGTGTGTGTGTGTGTGTGTGTGTGTGTGTGTGTGTGTGTGTGTGTGTGTGTGTGTGTGTGTGTGTGTGTGTGTGTGCGCGCTGTACATAAATATGTATTCTTTGTGTGTGCTACAGACAACTTCACAGATGCAGCAGTGAGCGGTAAGATCAATGGCGAACATAAAGAGAAGGATCTAGAGCCCTGGGATGGAGGAGAGACCCACAACTCTGACAGCCTTGAGTCTCTGGATACAGATGTGGTAAGAAAACAGACACAAACACATCGATGCTGCATTTGTGAACACGTAGAATCCACACAGGCCTTCGTATGATGACTTGTAATTATGACAGGGAACGAAGTAAACAGAGGTTGTGTTATCTGAATCACAGCAATGATAATTTAACAGGCCTTTTGTGAAATTCTCTGCCTCCCTTCATGTCAGTCAAACGGCTGGGACCCCAATGACATGTTCAAGTACAACGAGGAGAAGTATGGAGTCTTGTCTACGTATGACAGCAGCCTGTCAACATATACGTAAGTTTCTCTGTTCATGTGTGTTCCTCTCTTTGTGTTTATTCTTTTAGAATATGAACTTTTCCTGCATAGAAGTAATCGCCATGTCATACTTTTTTTTTTTTTTTTGGGGGGGGGGGGGGGGTCAGTTTTATTTTTGTTTTGTTGGGTTTGAACGACGATATGTTTCGCTGCTCGAACAGCTGATCAACTTGCTGAAACTACGAGGGGTGTGGCAGTGCTTGCATGCATGTGCGCACACACACAAACTCACCTGCGCTAATAGAAATGAGCTGAACTGAACGTGTTACTACCAGCGCCTGCGACAGTTAATATAGTGGAAATCTTTATAATTTTATAATTTATAATTTCTTTAAAGCATTAACACAATTTGTGATTTTTAGGTTGTAGCGGGCTCAGTTTTAAAGAAAGCGTGAAGGCTGGCATCATGTGAAACTAGAAAACCTAAGTAATCCATTAGTACCAATCATACTGCTTTGTTAAATAGGAGGTTAAATAATGCTCCAGCTTGTTCCATATTTCCATAGCGAGGAAAACCTGGCATGGTCATATTCAAAGTGGTCCCTAGACCTCTGACCTCAAGATATGCGAATGAAGATGGGTCCTATGGGTACCCACAAGTCTCCCTGTGTACCTGTGAGGGTTTCTGGACAATATTTGTCATTGTTTTGTGTTAACTGATTTCCAATTCTAAATATACTGTATAAGTACATACGTTTGCATAAAGCAGTATATTTGCCCGCTCCCATGTTGATAAGAGTATTAAATTCTTGACAAATCTCCCTTTAAGGTACATTTGGAATGGGTAAAACCTTTGTGATTGTGATTTAACTATGCACAATCATGTAATTAATCGCGGTTAAATATTTTAATAGATTGACAACCTTATATGTTTAAAATCAACGAATTCGTCTTCTGCTTCTATTTTCAAAATCTCTGGTTATTAATCTACACATTTTTATTTTGGTATAGTGTGGCTTCACCTGACAAAAACTTGATAACAGGCCTTCCCTAGTCACTGCATCACCATACCGCCCTTGTCTGACCTGCGCTTTTTTCCCAGGGTCCCCCTGGAGCGCGACAACTCAGAAGAGTTCCTCAAGAGGGAGGCGCGTGCTGCCCAGCTGGCAGAGGAGATTGAGGCCAGTGCCACATACAAGGCCCGTGTGGCCCTGGAGAACGATGAACGCTCCGAGGAGGAGAAATATACTGCTGTGGTGCGAGGGGAAAGGGAGACTCACACACTTAGCAGGTGAAACCAGGACGCGCATACAAACTTTGGGCCAATACATGATTCTTGTGCTGGCGAGTGTGTCAGTGCAGCCCTTGTAATTACATAATTGCAGATTGTGTTGACAACCAACATGTGTCTATCAAATTTCATTCAGTGTCAGTGATGGTAATTAGCTCTTAATGTGTGCTGCAATGCCAGCTCCCTCACAGCAGCACTACACAACACCGCAACAGTTACGGTCCCATAATGAGATGTAGGTAATATTGTTATTAAATGTGCACGCTGTGGTCACAGAGCTGGCCTGGCCTGTTTGCAAATTTCATCACCCGTAGGTCTGTTTTAACATATGCCATCCATGTTTTACAGTTGCAAGAAAAAGTATGTGAACCCTTTGAGATTACTTGGATTTCTGCATAAATATATCGTAAAATGTGTTCTGATCTTCATGTAAGTCAGAGCAATAGACAAACACAGTCTGCTTAAACTAATGCTGCACAAAAAATTATGTGTTTTCATGTTTTTATTGAACACAACAACAAAGTATGTGAACCGCTAGGCTAATGACTTCTCCAAAAGCTAATTGGAGCCAGAAGTCAGCCAACCTAGAGTCCAATCAATGTGATGAGATTGGAGGTGTTGGTTAAAGCTTCTCTGCCCTATAAAAAAACAGTTAGCTGTTCTCAAGAAGAATTGCCTGATGTGAACCATGCCTCGCACAAAAGAGCTTTCAGAAGACCTACGATCAAAAACTGTTGACTTGTATGACGCTGGAAAGGCTTACAGAAGTTTTTTTAAAAGCCTTGATGTTCATGTGTCCACGGTAAGACAGACTGTCTACAAACAGAGAAAGGTCAGCATTGTTGCTACTCTCCCTAGGCGTGGTCGTCCTGTAAAGATGACCGCAACAGCACAGCGCTGAATGCTCAATGAGGTGAAGAAGAATCCTTGAGTATCAGCTAAAGACTTACAGAAATCTCTGGCACATACTAACATTTTTGTTGACAGATCTACAATAAGTAAAACATTAAACAAGAGTGGAGGACAGCACGGAGGAAGCCACTGTTGTCCAAAAAAAACATTGCTGCACGTTTGAAGTTTGTAAAAGAGCACCTGGGTGTTCCACAGCGCTACTAGCAAAATGTTCTGTGGACAGATGAAACCAAAATTGAGTTGTTTGAAGGAACACACAACACTATGTGTGGAGATAAAAAGGCACAGCACATCAACATCAAAACCTCATCCCAGCTGTGAAATATTTCAGAGCGGGCATCATGGTTTAGAGCTGCTTCGCTGCCTCAGGGCCTGGACGGATTGCTGACATTGACAGAAAAATTAAATTATTCCCAAATTTATCAAGACATTTTGCATGAAAATTTAAGGCCATCGGTCCGCCAACTGAAGCTCAACAGAGGACAGGTGATGCAACAGGACAACGACCCAAAGCATAGAAGTAAATCAATAACAGAATGTCTTCAACAGAAGAAAATAGGTCTTCTGGAGTGGCCCAGTCAGAGTCCTGACCTCAACCTGAATTAGATGCTGTGACTTGACCTTAAGAGAGCGATTCACACCAGACATCCCAAGAATATTGCTGAACTGAAACAGTTTTGTAAAGAGGAATGGTCCAAAACTCCCCCTGACCGTGGTGCAGGTCTGATCTGCAACTACAGGAAACGTTTGACTGAAGTTTTTGCTGCCGAAGGAGGGTCAACCAGTTATTAAATTCAATGGTTCACATACTTTTTCCACCGTGCACTGTAAATGTTTACATGCTGTATTCAATAAAAACAGGAAAATATATAATTTTTTTTGTGCAGTATTAGTTTAAGCAGACTGTCTATTGTGACTTAGCTAAAGATCAGAACACATTTTATGACCAATTTATGCAGAAATCCACTGTTTTTATAAATGATTTAATAAAATATTTATTCATCCTTTTTTTTTTAAGTCACAACATGTTCATGTAGTAAAACAGACAAATATTGTCAGAGATGATTTATTATCAGGGAATGCAGATTTATCCCTTGTGTACACTATTTATTAACAATTTACTGGAAAGAGGCACATTGTACACACTGGGATACGTATGCACTTAATTTCCAGTGTCTGATATTTTACGAAGGCTTTACAAAGAGAAGGATCTATATACCAATATGGCCCATACTGTAGGTCTTTGAATTTTCATCATACTGTCATGTCATACACCACATACCAGAATTGAAGGACTATGAGTTCTCACCATTGAAGTGAAAGGATGAGAGCACAAGTACATAATATATGTACATAATGCTTGCAGATGGCATGGGTCTGCAGTAGAAAGGCTTATGCTTGAGAGGCATATTCAAGCCTTAGAGGGAGACAAAGTAGTTCCAGCAAATTCACTAAGTACACAGCAGCTGCTCCCAGAACAAATACTTTCTTAGTAATTAAAGAAAACATGCTCATTTTGGCTGATGAGAAGTACTTAGCTGAATGTAATGAGTGTAGAATTAATTCCTCTCCTTTATTATCTTGATTATTGTCTTGGATATATTTAACTGAACCATCTGCCTCTATTGTTTGTTTGTTTGTTGTGCATGTTGTGTGTGCGCAGAGAGAACAAGTACATTCCTCCAGGTCAGAGGAACAGGGAGGCGATGTCCTGGGGACCGGGACGTCAGAATTCACCTCGTCTGGCACAGAGCTCAGCTGGACCCTCAACTCCTCGACCAGGACCTCACGACTACAGTCCCAGCTCTGGGGCCGACCAGAGGGTGGTTAACGGAGGTATGTTAACTCATCATACACAAACCTATGGTGTTAATTGCTAGACCCGATGTACAAAATATGTACAGGTGCAGAGGTACAGATTTGTTTTTCCTCTGATTTCCTCTACTGTGTAACTGATGTAAAGCCAGTGGTAACTTTGGGTTTAGTGTCCCTGGGATGTTCATATTTGTTGTTGCTGTTAATTCATTTATTTATTTATCATACTTGACTTATGTCAGGTGAATGATTTTATTTCTGCCTTGCCATTCCTTCTCATATTTATTTTTCCCCCTTCTTTATTCCTGCCATTCCTTTGTTTTCCCCCATTTAACTGGTTGTTATCTGTCGTTTGTCATCCATGATCATTTGTCCTTCCCTCTTTTAGGTTCATCCCATTGGCCCTCACCCTGTCCGTCTCCTTCCTCCCGCCCCCCCTCTCGTTACCAGTCTGGCCCCTCCTCTCTGCCTCCTCGGGCGACCACGCCCACCAGGCCACCCTCCAGACCCCCCTCTCGACCTTCCAGGCCTCCCTCTCATTCATCCCATCCCTCCTATCCCTCCTCCTCATCCTCCTTTTCCCACCATGGGCCCACGTCGCCAGCCTCCACTCTGCCCAAACGCATGTCTTCAGAAGGTACCCACATCAGTGTGGAGTAGACCTGGGCAAAGGCATGAGTTGAAGGTGGATGAATTGTTCTCAATGTGGAAATGATATTCCATAATAATCAGATTGAAAGATGTAATAAACTAAAAAAAAGTTAAATAAAGAAACTACTTTCAAAAATACATTTGCCCAGGTCTAGTGTGGAACAACACAGATAGGTGAAGTTGCTTCTTCAGACTGATTTGGGGTCAGACAGTTTTCTTGCAAATGGAAATTGTTTGGTAAATCATTAAACTGATCCTTTGTCAGTGTGTCAGCCAGTTTCATCTTGGCATGTGGGTGCACCACAATGTGTGTTGTGCTTTCTGTCTAGCAAGAGTTAAAACACCAAGGCACCAGTTTCTGAAAATGTTTTCTAATGGAGCAGCCAAGAAAAAGATCTTAGCAGACAGCATAATATTTTAGCTAATTAGTAATGTGGCTGCAAAAGAAATTAAGACAAATTTTTCTTAAAAAATTAAAATAGCCATAGACATTTGAAAGACTTGATTGTTGCAGTTTATTTTTTTGAAAAGACAAAGTTATGCAAAGGTTTGATTATGAAGGATTGGATAGATGCACACAGAAGTTTGAATTTTCCCTTTTTAAAGGAGGATTCATTACTTGAAATAATTTGAACCAGTTGGGCCTCTGTTGTGTTCGCTCTACACTCCAGCACATTAGATTTTAAATAATATCATGAAAATGAGGTAAGATACCAGCTTGGAGCTTTAATTTGATGGTATTTATTTATATCCAAATTAGATTGGACTGTAGGATTTTTTGATTTTTTTTTTATATCTGGCATCCTGGCACCTGCATCTCTGATGATACTTAGCAGGTGTGATTTGTTGTACCCGTAATGACAGCCTCACATTATTGCAGCAAGATAAGGACAGCAAAAATGAGACTGCTTGGTTACTCTTTAATTAAAGGTAGGGTTGGTGATCTTGAGAAACTAGCAAGAGTGCACAAAATTTTTAAAGACGATCCAATCGAAACGACGAGCCCAGTCTCACCATCTCTTTTCCAATAAGAATAGCTAGCAGCACTAGCTCCAAAAGTCCCTAAATCTAGTGAGAAAGTCGCCAAGTCGGCAACGCTGACAGTCCATCGCTTCAGGCCTCTCCCCAAAGCCGCTCCCCCAAAATTATCATTAGGAACATAAACATAAAATATACATATAATGAACGTGAACGGTGAACATAACTATTGTTAGTACTCACAGCTGTCAAGTTAGCAGCTTGAGGAAGAGTCTAGTGATGTGCAATGAGTGCATGGTCAGAGTATGCAGGCAGGCAGCATGTCCAATTTTTTTCATTCAGGCCGAATAAAATTAGATAACAGGCTTATTACAGTCCTGTGACAGTCACCAATAGATATTTTAGTTTTTTTCCCCAGAGCATTTGATATATTTAACTGAGAATTTCAACTAATATAATAAAATTTGGTTATAGACTCACCACTATCTTCCACAGAGATGCACTTTGTCATTGACCTAAGATTTGGCGGGGCATTATTTAACAAGGGCTATGAGATCTACTATGTTCACCCTCAAACAGTTAAGTGTAATCAAACCTTTTAACGTTTTAGTCCTTGTTTCCTGTTAAATCCAATGAGTTGGAGTGCTGAGCTAAAATAAGTACTGCTGTCCAAATAGGCATCATGTTAATACTTTTCAAATGTGTTTACACTGAAATGACAAAACATTCAACTAATATTTAGCCAAAGTCTGGTTTTGCAGTGGGCTGTCACCTGTAAGACACACAGTTTGTGTACCTGCACGGACTCACAGTGAATTTTTTAAATGTGGGTTTCCACCTCACCTTCTATCCTGTTTCCCCATTTCTCATCTCTCACTTCACTTGGCTGTGGTTTGAAGTGTGGTGTGTTGTTTGATCACTTTACAGGATCATCTGCAGTTTCTCCATTAACATGCATGTCACCAAATAATGTTACTGTGTGATGTGATATTTAAACCTTTAAATTACAATATAATCAGTGCAGAGTTTTTTTTTTGTTTGTTTTTTTTGTTAAGCTTTTGTGAGACAGAGCTCAAAGAGAAACCTTCACAGCAGGATTGTAGGAAACACAGTTCAGTGTGTTTACCTTACATCCATTGTCTGTGCGTGGAGTTCTTTCTTCATCTGCCTTTCTTCATTTACAGGCCCACCCAGGATGTCTCCAAAATCCCAGCGGACGCCTCGTGCTCACAGAGTGCCACCCTGCCGGACCACTGGAGTCCCTCCAGGAGTGGATTTAATTTCCCACAATGCCCCTGGAGAGGTCCCAGTGACTCCACCAACCAGGAGCAGCTCCTCTGGAGGGACATGGTCCTCAGTGGTTAGTGGAGGTAAAATAGTTTTTTCCTTCCTTTTTTCTTTTCATTTCTTTACTCTTTGTGTGTTTTTGTTTTAGATCATTGTTTCTCCAACTGTGTGAACATTTCTACTTCATTAAGATGTCACACAATGGAATGAATCAACAAAGGAGATAAGAAATTATAGTGTAGCACCATTAGTGTAGCACCACCAGTCAGCATATTTTTCAAGGGCATTGCACTTTAAACATTTCAGCACCTTTTTCTGCCTTATTGTACCTTTTTCTGCCTTATTGTACGAGTTTAAAGGACCAGTTGTATATAATATTAAGAAATATATGTTTTTTTTAGCGTATAATCACCTGATAAGAATCGTTCTGTTTTCGTTACCTTAGAATGAGCTGTTTATATCTACATAGGGAGTGGGTCCCCTCTCCATAAAGTCTGCAATGTTGCACAACAATAGCCCAGAACGGACAAACCAAACTGCTAACTTTTCCTGCTTCGGCCCGAGTCGTTAACTTCACTCACTCCTGTCGCCGCGGCTCTCTCTCTCTTGCTTCACCACTCACTTCCTACATATACACACTCTACACACTGGCTCTAGAGAGAACAGTTTGCATTTTTGTGTTTGCCACTGTAGCTCTCCAACACTTGATGTAGTCTCCTCACCTCACAGCTAGGTACTGCCAGATCTTACACACTAGACCTTAAAAAAAGCACCTTTTAGAGTATGATGAGTGCAAACATGGGTGAAACCCTAACCCTCTTACTATTTATCCTCTAATGTTGGCAGAGAATCAAAATGAGTGAAGCTGGTTGAAGTTATATGTTTACATTATTTCATCACTAAAACAGAATTTCTTCTTCTCCTCCTCAGCTCACAGACCTCGCTCTCCCAGACAGAATAGTATGGGTGGAGCCTCCTCTGGCTCCTCCTCCCTCCCAGCATCCCAGACAGGAACAGCTCCTGTGGAATCTGTTGCTACAGCAACATCAGCTTCCTCTCCTACTGCTGCTAGCCCCGCCCCCAATATGGTCACCTCTTCTTCAGGAGATGGTAGGGTTAAAGATAACCCACACTTTAACTGAGATTGATTGAGAGAATGAAAAATACTAAGTATGATATATAACAATTCATCTTGCTCTGCTTTATTAGTGGGAGTCAACAAACTATTTTTCTGTTTCTAGCAAAAGAGTGTCGTGTCCAGGAGACAAGACAGACATCCCCCACGGCAAACAAGGAGAACATCAAGCCCTTGGACAGCTCACCTAGTATTACCAGACCAGTCTGTAAAGGTGCAGTATACACTGGGCAGCAGCAAGATTCATTGAATCCATTTGGTAATCACTGAAATTTCAGTCATGTATCTCTTTCTTTACTCACCTTATAGGACCCCCTTCTATGGCACCAGACCACAGAAAACAAATAGATAATTTAAAGAAATTTAGTGTCGATTTTAGGGTAAGTGTGCTGAAAATCTGATAAACTAATCTCATTTTTAAGGGGCTCCACTAGAGCTTGTATGTGTCTCCTCTAATTCTTCTTTTCATTTTTCCAGTTACAATCTAGTTCAAACCCAGACCCTGCTTTTGACCAGATGATGACCAAGCCTCCCAGAGATCCAGCAGACAAGCCGAAAGACCTTCCCCTGGATAAAGGCTCCACAGTGGGACGGGAGGGCACTGAAGACGGTGTTGTAGTTATTGCAGCTGGCACCCCCAGTGGTGCTCCTGCTCCATCAGCCGCCACCACAAACACCAGTAAGCCTGGCAGCCCCGCTGCACTATCCCCGTCTCCCTCAGCCCCCGACCAGAAGAGGGTGGGGCTGGATGTGACATCACAGGGAGTTCAGACGACCGCCACGTCCTCATTCAGTGGACCCAAGCATGAAGAGAAGGAGGAGAAAAAGGAGGCTGTACAAGAGTGAGTGGAAGAGACATGGTTTAGAGGGGGAGACTGAACATATGGTTAAAGAAAGTCTGGTGACACTCTTACATTTTTTTTATTCTCAACAAATCACATGAAAAGACCAAAACCAACAATAGCTTGATCGTAACAAGTATTTTATATGTGTAGTCAAAGCCTGATGTATTTTAATCCATTGTAGTCCAAAAACTATTAAAAACACATCAGTGTGCTACACTGCAGCCCTTGGTTACATGTTCATTCTTCACCATGAATGTGGTCACTGTAGTTTATTCAATTCCACATTCATGTCCTGCTGCTCACTAGAGCATCAATCGTGTTTTAATCTGTGGCTGAAAACAGTCCCCAACAAAGTCACCATTTACTCCTCTTTGCCCAGATGTTTTATGAAACTACTGAATCTTTAAAGAAAAATATAACAGTAATTCCAGACTGATCCTTTAAATGTTAACTTCTTCACTGTTTGTTCTCCTCCTCCAGTCAAGTGAGAAAATCAACCCTGAACCCAAATGCCAATGAGTTCAAACCCAGGTTCAATACGCAGGTCAGTCGTACGCCCTGCTGCTGCTGCCAGACTACACAATTGAAATACCACAAACTGATGAGGATTAGTAAACTAATTTTTTATGTATGTCTCTTTTTATATGCTCTTGTATCAGCCCAAACCAGCTAACACCCCAACGCCTCCCCGGCCTCAGGGCCAGCCCAGCCCCTCCATCGTGGTCCAGCAGCCCCCAACTGTCTACGGCCAGACAGTCTGCTTCCCCCAGATGTATCCCCTCACACCAGTCAGCCCTGGAGTGCAGGTGAGACACACAACTGCATGCCGAAATGTGCAGTACGATGACAGATGTGTTTGTCTTCAGTGCAGATCACCCTGAACATCACATTGAATCAGTATTAAATGTATGAAATTAAAACAAATCCCTAACAGCCATCACCTGAGGTTACCAAACATGGCTGCTTATGTTCATCTTCATTTGGTATTTTGCTCTCCAGTTCTGGCTTTGATTAATTCATAATGCATACCAACGTACTGTATATGTCATTCCTTATTTTATTTTAAATAGGCTACATTTCATATTTTTGAAATTTTGTTTTCTTTGTACTCTGACAACATATGCATCATTTGTCATCCATCACTTTTCTTTCCTCATCTTCCAAAAACTATTATTTGTCTGAATTAATTTTTGCTGAATTATAGTATTTGAAAAATGTTTAAGTAAATATTTGGAATAGCAAGCTTAGAAATGTTTAAAGAAAGGAAGAAATATATGAAATTTGTATACCAAATGATGTCAAAAGAATATTTTTAAGCACTTTCAATTTATTAAAGTTTTTTAGCATATTTTTGATGAAAGCTATTGCATTTGTATTTGTAAATTTAAGTTGCTTTAAGAAAAACTTGGTGATCCAACATCAGACACGTGTAAACGATAAAATACCTTGGTGAACAACTAAAGAGTGGTTCTTTTTCCCTTTTCTCCCCCTCCTCCTCTCTCTCTCGCTCCATTAGAAAAGCATAATATGGAAGGTTTGTGAATTTTTTAAATCCTTTGTTTTTTAAGCCCAATCAGTACTGAGATGTTTTTCTTGCTTGTTGAATTAATGCCATCAGATGTTGGTTTGCCAA
The DNA here is from genome assembly GCA_947000775.1 of Pterois miles. Classification (NCBI taxonomy): domain Eukaryota; kingdom Metazoa; phylum Chordata; class Actinopteri; order Perciformes; family Scorpaenidae; genus Pterois; species Pterois miles. Next base: position 10,584,550 of record CAMQGK010000058.1, on the reverse strand, counting down.
CTTCTTATTGCAATTCATTTTGAACTGTCATCACACTTGGACTTATAACTCCATCTTATTTCTATTGGCTTCATCTGTTTACCAAACAAATGGCTGTAAGCTAATAGGAGTTAGATCCTCTTTGTTTCTGCTGCAGTACTGCTTGTAATAGAAATGCATGGTGTATAATGTTAAAGAGTTAAGGAATGGAAGACAAACAGTGTTTGGGTCATAGTTGTAAAACACCTATTTCTGCCCAATGATAGACAGCTATAGAAAATGCATGTGGCCCCAGGTAAGAGATAATTCCCACAATCTCCCATGCGCATATGTGTTTTTTTTATTATGTTTTTTGCATATATATTGAGTGAGGGGTTAGCTACTAAAGCAAAAAGCTGAATATCCAACCCCACAGACGGGCAGTAACCACAGAAAAACAAAAATTCACCTGTTTTTAGTCGAGGGCTGATTTACAGTATAGAAATGAAGCTCAATTGTTCTGAGATTGACTATAAACATGTTTTTTTTCATCTGCCATCTTCGTTCCCCTCCTTACTCCAGTCTCCAGCTATGTACCAGGTTCAGATGCCTCATATGACTGTCAGCCAGTCTAAACCCTACAGACCAGGTAAAGGTGAGAATAATCATTGCTTTCTCTCATTTCCCTCCCACCCCTCTCTCACTCTCTCTCTTGAACATTCACATTAAAAATGTACACAGCATCAGTCAAAGACATAGGCCACTATACCTCACAGGCAGAGGAAAGAAGGACAGCAATACTACACAAAGAGTGCTTATATAAGTACAGGAATTTGATACAACAAGTATTGGAAATTGGTGTAAACACAAGCAAAAAAAAAAGTTAAACTAAGAAATATTTGCACTTAACTTGCGTCTGCATCAATATAACTTCACTTTTGCAAGATAAAAGGCTTCAGACTACTAGTATTTTGGGAAACTTTTTTTGCCTCAACAACAGCAGTACCTTCTCTCATTCCTCCATGATTCTATGTAGTTCACATTTAAGGGATGTTAAACAAAACTTCTTCCCCATGAAATCTCTTTACATGACTCTCCAGTACCCAACATGCCCCAGCAGAGGTCAGACCAGCACCACCCGCAAGGCACGCCCACCATGATGCACCCAGCAACGGCAGCAGGACCCCCTATTGTAGCACAGAGCCCTGCCTACTCTGCCCAGTACTTCACCTGCAGCCCGCAGCAGTTCACCAGTCAGCCGCTGGTCCAGCAGATGACACATTACCAATCGCAGGTAAGATCAGATATGTATCAGAACAATACCACCTTTATTAGCTTAATCAGCTATGCTTGGCCCAGGAGGCTCCTCTGTTAAGAACATGTAACCATTACAGTTGCTCTGGTACCCTCAGTTAGCGCTGGCAGTCTTTGCCTCTCCCAGCTGTTCACCAGTCAGCCATTTGTCAGATCAGACAGTTGCCAGCAGTCCAGCAGTTAGGCAGGATGCCAGCACGATGCCGGTGATTCATCATGTCTGATTTGTGAAGCTGACTGCAGGCTCCTGCCTCTTACACCTGAAGTGTTGTTACCTTGTTTGCAAAGAGGCTGTAATAGAGCAAGTGTTGGCGCACAGTGGTGGTTTGGAGATTTGCCTTCAGGGTGCGTAAGGGTAACATAAAGACCACACATTAATAAGGGATGGGAATTTCATTCAGTTTATTGCCATTAACATTAATGAAACTGACTATATAATTAAGTTAAGAAAGGGATGAGATAATGAGAGAAGGGAGAATGACATTAAAATTAAATTGAAAACAACTTAATTAGGTACTAGGTACAAATTAAGTGTTTTTTATGTTGAGTAGTGTTGTGTTTTGTTAGGATTGTACATTATTATTGAAAATACAATACCTGAGGTTTGGTACCAATATCAAAATGCCAGTCCAGAACTTTTTTTAGATACTTTAGTTTGAGAAATGTATGCATGTTTTTTATGCAAAAGCTTTTTTTTATTCAACGAAAGAAGCCAAACTCTTTAAATGTTGCACATTGTCTTGACACAAACCACCACAGTGGAACATTTATAATTTTAGATCAGGAAATATCTGATCAAACCAGATTTTAAACGCCAGTTTTTGTACATGACTTTTTTTTTAATATTTAATAATATTTGATGCTTGATGCAGTATAAAATCTTAACTACAGATGTCCTGATATTCAAAATTTAGTTTAGTTTTTTTGTTAGGAAGTCAAACAAAAACATTAGCTATTTTCTATTGCTGTGAAAACATCTCCATTCAAACAACTGGATTTTTTCAAGTTTCTTACCAAAAACTACATTTTACAAGATTACATTTGAACACATCATGATAACATCAAAATTTACCTCCACCCAATGCTTATTTTACTGAATAGAGCCTGAACACATCACATCACATGCACATCAATCATAATGTACCTCTTGAAATTGGCGGGACAAGAACTAGTAGAGAACATTTACCAGTTTCAACATGGATTTGTTGTTCGCAATGCAGCTTTATCATGGAAGACATAGGATGTGTGTCCCTGGACACGTCGATAGTGAGTTTAGTGCTTCCCAAACTCATTTTCTATCATCACCGGAATGACAGGGCACCATTAGTCTCAAGCCCTAACGCTACCGGCTGTACTGTAGAAAAAGGAGTACCGTCACCTTTTCAGAATTTTGGCATTGACTTTGTGTTGGTTCTTGTGACATCCCCAGTCTGTACCACTGAGATTAAATACCCAGTCATAGGCAAGGACAAAACTTTGTTTAACTGACTTGGATTATCCACACATGGGCTCCAATGCTGATGTTGTCAGTCTTCTCTCTGTCTTTGTGTGTGTTTTCCAGGCGCAGCATGTGTTCAGTCCGGTAATGCAGGGCAGTGCCAGGATGATGGCGCCTCCTACACACGGCCAACCCACCCTCGTCTCTTCCTCCACTACACAGTACCCAGAGCAGACACACACCATGTATGGTACGTCAGCACTCCACTTGTGTATGTTCATATGCAACGGTCCAGAATGTACAGGTAATATTTTGTGTACTGTTTTAATTAGGGATTTTAATAATTAACCATTAGCTGACATTAACCAGCATTAACTGATTAACACTATTGGTTAAGAAATATTAATAACTGATTAAATGGCAGAGAAAAACTCAGAGGAGTGGTTTGTCACTTCAGGGAGAAAAGTTGGTCCACCTTAAGGATTTTGAGTTGCCAACACAGGAAGTTAGCTCTGATCTTGAACAGAGGAGTTGTAGCGTCCTAGTGTTTATTCACAGCACTGTCTACAACACGTACGTTCACAGCTGTAACGGCACCAACAACTCCACTCAAGTCACCGCCACACACATGGTCTGTCAGACACTCGCTAAAGTTACTCTGCGCTGGCAGACTGTGTGTGGCCACCGGCAACGCTAGAGCTGCTGATATAGCATAAACACACACTGCTTATCGGACACTCGCTATCGTTACGCCGAGCAGACACACAGCCGATTACCAACTAAAGCTAAATGTGCAGGGCAGAGTTACTGGGAAAGTGGCTGCATGTCTGCAACACTACACGCAGCACTGTGGCTGCTAACACCCCCGAAGAGTGAACTGGGGACTCAGTTGTCTGTTGTGCTCATACACTGCAGCTGGTGCACCGCTGCATGCGAGGCACTAATCTTGTCGGTTAATGGTTAGTAATCGGTTAACAAGGGTCGTTATCGGTTTTAAAGAATATTTCAACATTAGCATCCCTACTTTTAATACTTTTTATCTTTACTTAAACTGATTTTTGTCTCACAGTGTCTCCAGGGCCAATGCCTCAGCAGTACCCCCACCCAAGCGCCACTTTGCACCCTCACCCACAGCACCCCCAGCCCTCTGCCACGCCCACAGGCCAAGGCCAGCAGGGTGGTCCCCCACAACATGGAGGTCCTCCTAACCACCCAGCTGCCAGCCCAGTCCAGCACCCACAGCACCAGCAGGCAGCAGCAGGTGAAGTTTCCTACCTTAAGGCAGGGCCACACAGGGAACGTCAGCAGCACGTGGCGGCTACTGAACCTATTTATCTCAGCGTCCATGTTAACAGGATAGAGCAGCCACACAGTCCGCATAAGCAGCGTGGCTCACACGTGATTGGGCTGCATGTCAGCTGCGTCTCTTCGAGAGATTCTCGGTCTCGCCTTTTACTGTGTTCACAGCAACAACAAACATTGAAACCGATTGTTTGACAGCATATTGGTGCCATACCAGCTACATTACTACAGTTTCAATGTCTGTATCTGTAGAATATGTCAGACATGAAAAAAAAGTTAATATTCATTCTTAAATCAACACTTCTTGTTTCGGGTTTCAAATTAAAAGCACTTATGTTCTGTGAACAGAATTCCTTCATCTGTTAATGCAAGGCTTTTATTTAGAAATATTTTCAGTACAGTGTCAGTGTTGTAGAAAATGCAGTGACTTGCAGGGCTCGTTGAATGAATAAAAAACATGGTTTTAATTGTGAATTATTGTTAATATTGTTTACAAATTACCATACGATTGTTTATCTTTTTCTCTATAAAATAAATAAAAATGACATTTATAATGAAATGTAATGGCCATCATGAAAGGCAAACTCTATGTAGAAAGTAGCAACACAGCAGCAGAAACACTGCCAGTGGACAGTTCACACGGGCAGTCTGGCCCAGCATAAGCCTTGTTTCAAATGGAGCACAATAGCATTGTGTATAGTAGTTTTTTGTTTCTAGTAGTGTGTTTTTGTGTGTCGTAGCAGCAGCAGCAGCCCAGGCCCTCCACCTGGCCAACCAGCCGCCACAGCAGCAGATGTATTCTGCCTTGGCCCCCACACCCCCCTCCATGACCCCTGGGCCCAACCCTCAGTCTCCCCAGGCATCGTTCCCCTCTGCCCAGCAGACGGTCTATATCCACCCACAGCAGGTGCAGCACGGCTACAACCACAACCACATGGCACATGTGCAGCAGGTAGGTCACAACCTACGATCAGCTTACAACCACAGTGGACAACCACAGTATCTACAGCTAAGTAATCCGTCTGGCTGTGTTTGCTGTACGGGATTTAGCATATGGGTGAGGAAATCTGGGATCAGATCCAGCAGGTGTTTAAATTTATGAATAGGTCATATTTGGGTGTTGATAATGTTGCAAGCGCAGTGGATGATTTTTGGGCAGTCTGACCAAGTTTAGATCAGTATGTTTATGTCACTCTCAAGTCGTGGATATACTGTAAGTGTTTTTAGCTATAAGAGGAACATGGCACACTACAGGATACAGAGGAAAAACAAACCTTTCTCACTCATTAAAAGACAGTCCAACCATGTTAATTCCATATAGAAATATAGAAATACCGCTGTGTAAGTTTTTGGGGTTTGGCCCTTTTTTGTCTTATAATAGTTTGCCATTGTGGGAAATGCATGCATTTGCTTTTAGATAGCCAGGTGTGAAAGTTTGTCAACCCTCTGTGTGTAAAGGTTGGAGCGTGAGTCAGGATGTGGTTAGCTTAGTTTACTACTCTAACTACTCAACACATTGTATCTTTCTTTAATCTGTGTAAAAAAAAAAAAATGTAAAACCGACAACTATTTCTTGACAAAAGCTGCACAGTGACTGTCACAGAGTGACTGTGTGCAGCTTCCCGGAGTCTTGTCATCACAGTGAGGTTTCCAGGTTTAGTGTCTTTGTGCCAGTACAGAGACCCTGTATGGCAACATCTGAGCTCACTGACTATATCCTGCAACCCAGGCTATAGCTGGAGAAGCTGTACAAATATGCTGGACGGACTGAAAATCACAAATTATATTTTTACATTTTTGTTCAAGATATATTGATAAAAAGAGAGGTGGATTTTTGAACTTCAGAGAGACAGGCTAGCTGTTTCCTCCTGTTTCCAGTGTCATGCTAAGCTAGCTAATTGCCTCCTGACTCCGGCTGCATACATCATCTCACTCAGAAAGAAAGCAATAAATGTTGATATATTCTTTTAACAAATTTACACTTATTCGTGGGAAACATTTCAGAATATTTGTCATTACCTGAAGCCAAAATTTCTTAGACAGCTTTTGTTACAGTGACTGCATCTTTCTCTCTGTGATTATAAATGTACAGAATGCCAGCAAACTTTTTGTAAGAGCTTGATGGGACGACAGAGCTTGAGGTCCACAGTCAGTTTGAACAGAGACTATTAGTGTTTGCCAGAGGGATGTTACAGAATACTTGATGCTTTATTCCATCGTCCACACCCAGAGTATCGTCCACACCACAGTGTCCATTCATGCTGCTCCTGTCAGTAACAAACAGGCAGGAGCTGTGAATGTTGTGGCAGTGATGCTCATCTGTTCATCTTTTTAATTAACTTGTCTTTTGTCCTTGCGTTTGTCTCTCACTGTCATTCTCACTTTCTGTCACACTTGTGCTCTCACTGTCACACGCTCACACACGCTCTCATACATAGGCCCATATGCAGTCTGGTATAGTGCAGTCTCACCATCCAGCGCAGACCCACCCCACGATGATGCTGATGGCTACCCAGGGTCCTCCAGGAGGTCCGCAGCCACCCATGCCCCAGACTGCCCTCAACCCCATACCTGTTTCTTCCACCACACATTTCTCCTACCTGGCACATCCACAAGGTATGTTTATTTTATTAACTAGCACACTTCTGCTGGGTGGAGACATGCCCGGGCCACACTGCTGGCATGCGCAGCACGTGGCGGCTACCTTGCTGAACTGCTGTGGCTCACATGTGTCCACGTAGACGGTGTTGTTGCTGCTATTGCCAGTGCTTTCTTTCTACATAGTTTGTCTTTCATAAATGTCATTTATATTTGTTTTAGCCAGAAGCGTGTTTTGAAAATACTAATAATACTAAAATAATACTAATAATCCACAATTAATAGCCGGTAATTTATGGAGCTGTGCAAGTCACTGCATTTGCCACAACACTCTCCTGCAAATATTTTAGAATTAAAGCCCTGTTTTAACAAATGAGGGGTTTCTGTCGACAGAATAAACATTGGAGCGCTTTTATTTTTGTTTTTCATGACTGTGACATGTTTTACAGATCAAAACTGTAGTAATGTTGCTGGTATGATGTCAATATACAGTCAAAAGCTCATGTTCACTGTCTATTTTTGCTGTGAGCAGTCCTGAAGAGATGCAGTTGACACAGCCAAGCCGTGTCTGAACCACACTGCTCATGCAGGCTGTGTGGCTGCTCTAACCTGTTAACTTTAGCGCTGGGAAGCACAAGTGCTGCTTACACCGGCAGCGTAGCCCACCATCAGCAATGTGATGATTATTTCTTTCCCTTCACAGTAAGGAGATGTACATGACAAGCATGTCATTGTACCTTACTAGCCCTTATACTCATGTACTATATGTGCACATGTAGACATCTAGATGATTAACCCAGTATGGGGCAGGTTGATGTATTGAATTTGATCAATTAAAATATTTGTTTTTGCTCAATGTGAAAGATAGCTATATGGTGAAAATCAAGTTATTTCAATGTGCACACATTTACTCTCTAAATGTTATGTATAGACTACTTACTTTGGCTGTGTTAAGTCTCTACAGTCCCTGTAACAAGAAAAGTTACTGTCCATGTTGATCCACCACAATCCAATCAGTCTGTCGTAAGTCCAGATGGGAGCAGATCTAACAAGCACACCTACCAGAGGAACACACTAAAAAAAGGGTAATTTGTGCTGACAGTATTTTTTGAAGATATTGTCAAAAGGTGAGGACCAAACAGTGGGTGGACTCTCCTTTCACCACCTGTTGCTGCCTGTAGCCACTAAAATACAAGATGAGAAGGATTGTGACCCATGTTGAGATCACTTGAGGAAATACCGAACACCGTCCACCATCCCGGAGCAAACATTGTCATTTTATAGCTTAACAGTACGCCACGAGATGTTTATGAAAACATCTGAGGTGAGAAATAGGCATTACAGTAACAGAATATTGATCCATATTTGATCAGCACTGCCTAGTTTGACTGTTTGATCAGAGTTCACCAGGGATTGACAGCTGTCAACAGCCAAGAGGAACGCTCTCTCTGAAATGACCTGTGATTTTTTTTTAAAAGCCTGAAAACAGCCATGAGGAGGTGCAGAAGTCTAGTTATCTCTCAAAACACTTGAATTACAATATACTGAAAGGTTATTGTGGAATTTTTGCTGAATGATACCAAAAATGTGCCCATTGTGTGCCCTTGTGCCTATTACAGGTTTAAACAAAAACTGATCATTTTGTTCTAAAAAGATACTAACATAGCAAGATAAGATAAGATATTCCTATATTAGTCCCACAGTGGAGAAATTCACATTACAGCAGCAAAGTGGATAGTGCAATAAACAAGAAGCATAGATTTTTAAAAAGTATTAATACAAATAAAATAATATATACACAGTAGAAAAATAAAGCTAAAATATGTCCAGCATATTAATAAATAATTGTCCAGTTACTATAATTGAACAGATGATATGATTGCACATATGAGTTGTTTTTGCACTTTGTGTCCGGTCAGTTTGTTGTGAATGTTTATGTGGTCTACTGGGAGCAGTAGATACTCACTTGATTTGTCTGACTTCGAATGGTAACGCCTTATATTATGTTGAGATACATTTTTGCACAGAATAAGGACTGTTTGGTCCATTTTGAAGAGATCTCTTAATGGCTAGTATGATCAGGAGGAATAATTACATTACAAAACCTGTTTCAATATTCTTATGGGTGTCTTGCCTTTTGCTTTCGCACAGTTAACAAATGACTAACCCTAACCCTTAAAGTGATTGTCTCCCGAATGTTGTCTTTTGGCCACATCACCAGACCTAACCTGTTACTGTGTAATTGCGGACCATCTCCAAAACCACTAACTTTATCTTTCCCCCATTTTGTCTCACCTCTGCAGTGCAAGCTCATCATCAGCAGCAGCTGTAGATAGAGGGCGCCAGCGAGCTGAGGGACCCTCTCTGCATCGTGCTTCTCAACCAGAGCCTTCATAACCAGGCGATGACGAACGAGAGCCCTCCCTCTCCTCTCTTTCCTCATCCTCACCAGACATGCTTCACATCAGCTTTTCTCTTCCCTTCCCTTCCCTCCCTCTTTCCCTCCCAGACTAGGCAATAAGAGAATGTTAACAGGTTGATGCAGTGACATGTTTTAATGAGCTAGAGAGTTTTAAAGGGCAAGGCTGCTCCTATTCAGCCCCTGTTCACACGCAGACATCTGCAAACACACACAAACAAAACACCCACCCACACACACACACACACACACACACACACACACACACACACACACACCGCACACACACACTTCCAGGGGTCCCAATTAGCAACTTGAGTCAGCTTGCCAAGTAAGATGTGAAAGAGAGTATGAGAGAAACTAATCAGAGAGAGTGAAGAAGAAAATTCAACTGGAACTTGTATTTTGTCTGCACCTTGTTCTGAAAAAAAAAAATCTTCCAACTTTTAGACAGTATTAATCTTACTGTTTACTGCTGCTGCTATGTGCTGCGTTTGTTTCCAGACTACATGACAGGTTTCTAACCAAACTAAAAATGAAACATGACAAGAAGCTTCCTGTGAAATAAACACGTTTTGGCAGCCAAGAGGACAGGAGAAACGTTATTTATGAAATTATAATGGCTGAGGTGATCAAATCCCACTTCTCACCTGACCCTTATGTAACTTTTAAGTTAAAACTTTTACTTTGTAGATAATATAAATAATTTAAAAAATGAGCAAAAAAATTTAAAAACAATAAAAAAGTTTTAAAAACTGAATGGCTTACTGTGGTTGCATACATTGTTGGCTTATCCTGTGTTCCTTCATTACCGTGAACATCGGCACTCGTTTTTCAGTCAGTCTCAGGTACACCGTTCGGCTGCTCTAAATATCATGGATGCACCAATTTTGTATTTATTCAAAATCAAAATAGTGGCCTGCCAGGATTAAGTTGACTCTCCGCTGGCCCTAGTTGAAGGAGGTTTATGTATTTTTAAGAAATAAGTCAGTGTGTGTGTGTTGAGTGCTTAACTTTAGCAAGTGTTGATGTGAGCAGTTGAAAGAGAGAGACAGATGATGTTGTTTGTTTACTAGAAAGTTCATGCATTTTTTGGGGTGATGAAATGATCTGTTTCCACCAACCAGGTGACTCCTAACATAAGGGAGTGTGCAAGAGAAAGACGAGACAAAAAGAGACCTGAGACGGCCATTCCAAGCTACTGCGGTGCCGTTGTTTAAGATGTGAAAAAGGTAGACAACAGTGTTGATACACTCCAGTTGATTCATCTGATTTATTGATCCCAGCATGCCTCTGTGTAAAATAGCACTTACTGCCAACACATTGTTGCTTTTTTTTTTTGTAAGTCATAGTATGTTGAAAAAAAGTTTTAAAAAAAGACGTTATAGTATGTCTAAAAAAAGTCGTATTCCAGTATGTCTAAAATATCAATATAGTATGTCATATTCCAATATGTCTAGAGAAAAAAAAAAAAAAAAGGTCATAGTATAGTATGTCGAAAGATGGATGCCTCTTTTCTCACAGTGAAACACCAACCAAAGGTAAAAGTATGCCATGCATTATGCAGCGTGGTCTGTTTCACAATAATATATGTTATGGTATATTATTATAATTATTGATGCATCGATGTGTTCATCACTTCAGTGTTTCAGCTGGTAAAGATGCTCATTTTAACTACTTTATATCCTTAATAATGATTATTAAAAGTCAGTTTCCTTCTGAGATGTAGTGGAGTAGAAGTGCGCTGTGAAGTTAAATAAAGCAGAAATACTCAAGTACCTGGAAATTGTACTACTCATTATGCAGGCCTTGAAAAGTGCTCTAGAAATAAAATGTATTATCGTTATTAAACAGGTCATAATGTTCTCTCGCTATTATCTAGTTTATATTGCTGTGAAAACATCTTCAAACTACTGCATTCATTACAAAGTTATAAAAAAATTAATATAAAAAAATATCGAAAAAAGTGATTAAAAAAAGTCAGTATAGTATGTCATGTTGAAAAAGAGGTAAAGTAATAGTATAATATGTCAAAAAGTCATAGTATGGGATATTGAAAAAAAAGTCTGAGTTTAGGATGTTTAAAAAAAGTCATGGAAAAGTCAGTATAGTCTGTTGAACAAAGTCTTAATATAGTATGTCGAAAAAAGTGGTAAAAAAAAAAGTCAGTATATTATGTTGAACAAAGTCTTAATATAGTATGTCGAAAAGAGTGGTAAAAAAAAGTCATATTATAGTATGTCAAACAGTGAACGTACAGTATGTAAAAAAAATATATATAATAGTATTTCTAATAAAATCATGTTATAGTATGTCATAAAAGTCATAGTATAGTATGTTAAAAATAGTCATAGTATAGGATGTTGAAAAAAGTGGTAAAAAGTCACATTACAGGATGTCTAAAAAAAAGTCATCTTATAGTATGTCTAATAAAAATAGTAAAGTATGTCTAAAAAAAGTCATATTGTAGTAAGTTGACAAATGTCATTTAGTATGTCTAAAAAAGTCACAGTATGTATGTTAAAAAGTCATAATGTATAATCCTTTTAAAAAGATATATAGTATGTCATAAAAAGTCAGTATAGTATGTTAAAAAAGTCATATTATAGTATGTCATAAAAAGTACAGAACAGCATGTTAAAAAAAGTCATATCATAGTATGTCTAATAAAAGTTGTAAAAAAAAATCATATTGTAGTATGTCAAAAAGTCATTGTATAGTATGTTGAAAAAAGTTGTATAAAAAGTCAGTCTAGTATGTCTAAGAAGTCATATTATAAGATGTCTAGAAGAGTCTGTCTAAAAAAAGTCATAATATAGTATGTCGAACAAACTGGTAAAAAAAGAAGTCATATTGTAGTATGTCAAAAAAAAAGTCATGTCAGAAAAAGGCATGGTATAGTGTGTTGAAAAAAATTGTAAAAAAGTCATATTATAGCATGTCATAAAAAGTCATAGTATAGTATGTTGAAATAAGTCATGGTATAGAATTTAGAAAAAAAAGTCATAATATGTCATAAAAAGTCATAGTATAGTATATTGAAAAAAGGTGTAAAAGATTCATATTATAGTATGTCATAAAACATCATAGTATATTATGTTGAAAAAAGTCATATTATAGTATGTCATAAAAAGATATAGCATAGTATGTTGAAAAAGTTGTAAAAAAATTCATATTATAGTAAGTCAAAAAGTCATAGTAAAAACAGTCATGGTATAGTATGTCTATAAAAGTCATAGTATAGTACGTTGAAAAAAGTCATAGTATAGTATGTATAAAGAAGTCATATTATAGTATGTCATAAAAAATCATAGTATAGTATGTTGAAAAAAGTCACGTTATAGTATGTCAAAAAAGTCATATTATAGTATGTCATAAAAAAATCATAGTATAGTATGTTGAAAAAAGTCATAGTATAGTATGTTGAAAAAGTTGTAAAAAAGTCATAGTATGTTATGTTGAAAAAAGTCATAGTATAGAATGTCTAAAAAGTCATAGTATATTATGTTGAAAAGTCATATCATAACACATCAGAAAAAGTCATAGTATAGTATGTTGAAAAATAGTCATATTATAGCATGTCATAAAAAGTCATAGTATAGTGTGTTAAAAAAAAAGTCATATTATGGTATGTCATAAAAAGTCATAGCATAGTATGTTGAAAAATGTCAGTATAGTATGTTAAAAATGTCATAGTACAGTATGTTGAAAAAAGTCATACTATAGTATGTCATAAAAAGTCATAGTATAGTATGTTGAAAAATGTCAGTATAGTATGTTAAAAATGTCATAGTATAGTATGTTGAAAAAAGTTATATTATAGTATGTCATAAAACGGAATAGTATAGTATGTTGAAAAAAGTTATATTATAGTATGTCATAAAAAGGAATAGTGTAGTATGTTGAAAAAAGTCATGGTATAGAATGTCAAAAAAGTCATAGTATAGTATGTTGAAAAAAGTCATATTATAGCATGTCATAAAAAGTCATAGTATAGTATGTTGAAATAAGTCATGGTATAGAATTTAGAAAAAAAAGTCATAATATGTCATAAAAAGTCATAGTATAGTATGCTGAAAAAAGGTGTAAAAGATTCATATTATAGTATGTCATAAAACATCATAGTATATTATGTTGAAAAAAGTCATATTATAGTATGTCATAAAAAGATATAGCATAGTATGTTGAAAAAGTTGTAAAAAATTAATATTATAGTAAGTCAAAAAGTCATAGTAAAAACAGTCATGGTATAGTATGTCTATAAAAGTCATAGTATAGTACGTTGAAAAAAGTCATAGTATAGTATGTATAAAGAAGTCATTATAGTGTGTCATAAAAAATCATAGTATAGTATGTTGAAAAAAGTCACGTTATAGTATGTCAAAAAAGTCATAGTATAATATGTTGAAAAGTCATATCATAACACATCAGAAAAAGTCATAGTATAGTATGTTGAAAAATAGTCATATTATAGCATGTCATAAAAAGTCATAGATAGTATGTTGAAAAAAAGTCACATTATAGCATGTCATAAAAACTCATAGTATAGTTTGTTGAAAAATGTCATAGTATGGTATGTTAAAAAAGTCATAATGGTATGTCTAAAAATGTCATAGTATAGTATGTTAAACAAAAGTCATTATAGTATGTCATAAAAGTCATAGGATTGTATGTTGAAAAAAAGTCATACTATAGTATGTCATAAAAAGTCATAGTATAGTATGTTGAAAAATGTCATAGTATAGTACGTTAAAAATGTCATAGTATAGTATGTTGAAAAAAGATATTGTAGGATGTCATAAAAAGGAATAGTACAGTACGTTGAAAACAGTCATGGTATGGAATGTCAAAAAGTCATATTATAGTATGTCATAAAATGTCATAATATAGTATGTTGAAAAACCTCAGAATAGTATGTCATAAAAAGTCATAGTATAGTGTGTTAAAAAAGTCATATTATAGTATGTCATAAAAAGTCAGGATAGTATGTTGAAAAAAAGTCATACTATAGTATGTCATAAAAAGTCATAGTATAGTATGTTGAAAAATGTCATAGTATACTATGTTAAAAATGTCCTAGTATAGTATGTTGAAAAAAGTTATATCATAGTATGTCATAAAAAGGAAGAGTATAGTATGTCTACAAAAGTCATATTATAGTATGTCATAAAAAGTCATAGGATAGTATGTTGAAAAAAAGTCATACTATAGTATGTCATAAAAAGTCATAGTATAGTATGTTGAAAAATGTCAGTATAGTATGTTAAAAATGTCATAGTATAGTATGTTGAAAAAAGTTATATTATAGTATGTCATAAAAAGGAATAGTATAGTATGTTGAAAAAAGTTATATTATAGTATGTCATAAAAAGGAATAGTGTAGTATGTTGAAAAAAGTCATGGTATAGAATGTCAAAAAAGTCATAGTATAGTATGTTGAAAAAAGCCATATTATAGCATGTCATAAAAAGTCATAGTATAGTATGTTAAAAAATTCATATTATAGTATGTCTAAAAATGTCATAGTGTAGTATGTTAAAAATGTCATAGTATAGTATGTTGAAAAAAGTTATATTATAGTATGTCATAAAAAGGAATAGTATAGTATGTTGAAAAAAGACATGGTATAGAATGTCAAAAAAGTCATAGTATAGTATGTTGAAAAAAGTTCATATTATAGCATGTCATAAAAACTCATAGTATAGTTTGTTGAAAAATGTCATAGTATGGTATGTTAAAAAAAGTCATATAATAGTATGTCTAAAAATGTCATAGTATAGTATGTTAAAAAAGTCATATAGTATGTCATGAAAAGTCAGTATAGTATGTTGAAAAATGTCAGTATAGTATGTCATAAAAAGTCATAGTATAGTATGTTAAACAAAAGTCATTATAGTATGTCATAAAAGTCATAGGATTGTATGTTGAAAAAAAGTCATACTATAGTATGTCATAAAAAGTCATAGTATAGTATGTTGAAAAATGTCATAGTATAGTATGTTAAAAATGTCATAGTATAGTATGTTGAAAAAAGATATTGTAGGATGTCATAAAAAGGAATAGTATAGTACGTTGAAAACAGTCATGGTATGGAATGTCAAAAAGTCATATTATAATATGTCATAAAATGTCATAATATAGTATGTTGAAAAACCTCAGAATAGTATGTCATAAAAAGTCATAGTATAGTGTGTTAAAAAAGTCATATTATAGTATGTCATAAAAAGTCAGGATAGTATGTTGAAAAAAAAGTCATACTATAGTATGTCATAAAAAGTCATAGTATAGTATGTTGAAAAAAGTCATATTATAGTATGTCATAAAAAGTTATAGCATAGTATGTTGAAAAAAGTTGTAAAAAAAATATGATATCATGGTATACTATGTCTACAAAAGTCATATTATAGTATGTCAAAAAAATCATAGTATAGTATGTTGAAAAAAGTCATGTTATAGTATGTCAAAAAAGTCATAGTATAGTATGTTGAAAAATAGTCATATTATAGTATGTCATAAAAAAGCACAGTATAATATGTTGAAAAAGTCATGGTATATATTGTAAAAAAAAAGTCATAGAGTAGTATGTTGTAAAAAAAGTCATATGATAGTATGTCATAAAAAGTCATAGTATAGTATGTCTAAAAAAGAAGTCATAATTTAGTATGTCATAAAAATTCATTGTATAGTATGATGAAAAAAGTCGTATATAGTATGTCAAAAAAGTCATATTATAGTATATCATAAAATGTCATAAAATAGTATGTTGAAAAACTCATAGTATAGTATGTCTAAAATTATCATAGTATAGTATGTTTAAAAAAGTCATATTATAGTATGTCATAAAAAGTCATAGGATAGTATGTTGAAAAATGTGATAGTATAGTATGTTGAAAAGAGTTATATTATAGTATGTCATAAAAAGGAATTGTATAGTATGTTGAAAAAAGTCATGGTATAGAATGTCAAAAAAGTCATAGTATAGTATGTTGAAAAAAGTCCTATTATAGCATGTCATAAAAAGTCATAGTATAGTATGTTGAAAAAAGTTGTAAAAAATTCATATTATAGTAAGTCATAAAAAGTCATAGTATAGTATGTTGAAAAAAGTTGTAAAAAACAGTCATGGTATAGTATGTCTACAAAAGTCATAGTATAGTATGTTGAAAAAAGTCATAGTATAGTATGGATAAAGAAGTCATATTATAGTATGTCATAAAAAGTCATAGTATAGTATGTTGAAAAAAGTCATATTATAGTATGTCATATAAGGTCATAGTATAGTATCTTGAAAAAGTTGAAAAAAGTCATAGTATAGTATGTCTAAAAAGTGATATTGTAGTATGTCACAAAAGTCATATTATATATTTATATGTTTTTTATATGTCACAAAAATTCTTAGTGTAGTATGTTGAAAAAGTCATAGTATAGTATGTCTAAAAAAGTGATATTGTAGTATGTCAAAAAAGTAATGATATGTCACAAAAATTCTTAGTGTTTTATTCTTAGTATAGTATGTTTAAAAAAGTCATGTTATAGTGTGTTTAAAAGAAGTCATATTATAGTATGTCAAAAAAAATCATATTATAGTATGTCATAAAAAGTCATAGCATAGTATGTTGAAAAAAAAAAAGTCATAGTATAGTATGTCTAAAAATGTCATAGTATAGTATGTTAAAAAAAGTCATATTATAGTATGTCATAAAAAGTCATAGTGTAGTATGTTGAAAAAAGTAATATCGTATGTCATAAAAAAGTCATAGTATAGTATGTTGAAATAAGTCATAGTAAAGTATGTCATAAAAAGTCAGAGTATAGTATGTTGAAAAAAAGTCATAGTATACATATTATAGTATTCCATAAAAAAGCACAGTATAGTATGTTGAAAAAAGTCATGGTATAGAATTTAGAAAAAAAAAGTCATATTATAGTATGTCATAAAAAGTCATAGTATAGTATGTTTAGAAAGTTGTAAAAAAGTCATATTATAGTATGTCATAAAAAGTCATAATATAGTATGTTGAAAAAAGTTGTAAAAAACAGTCATGGTATAGTATGTCTATAAAAGTCATAGTATAGTATGTCTACAAAAGTCATAGTATAGTACGTCAAAAAAAGTCAAAGTATAGTATGTATAAAGAAGTCATAAAGTCATGTCATAAAAAATCATAGTATAGTATGTTGAAAAAAGTCATGTTATAGTATGTTGAAAAAAGTCATAGTATAGTATGTTACAAAAACTCATTATAGTATGTCATAAAAAGTCATAGTATAGTATGTTGAAATAAGTCATAGAGTATGTCATAAAAAGTCATAATATAGAATGTTGAAAAAAAGTCATAGTATGTCAAAAAGTCGTAGTATAGTATTTTGAAAAATGTCATAGTATAGTATGTTAAAAAACATCATATTTTGTCTAAAAAATCATATTTTAGTATGTCAAAAAGTCATTGTATAGTATGTTGAAAAAAGTTGTATAAAAAGTCATGGTATAGTATGTCTAAAAAAGTCATATTATAGTATGTCATAAAAAGCCACAGTATAGTTTGTTGAAAAACGTCATAGTATAGTATGTTAAAAAAAAGTCATATTATACTATGACAAAAAAGTCATATTATAGTATGTCAAAAAAAAGTTATAGCATAGTATGTTGAAAAAGTTGTAAAAAAGTCATATTATAGTAAGTCATAAAAAGTCATAATATAGTATGTTGAAAAAAGTTGTAAAAAACTCATGGTATAGTATGTCTATAAAAGTCATAGTATAGTATGTCTACAAAAGTCATAGTATAGTACGTCAAAAAAAGTCATAGTATAGTATGTATAAAGAAGTCATAAAGTCATGTCATAAAAAATCATAGTATAGTATGTTGAAAAAAGTCATAGTATAGTATGTTACAAAAACTCATTATAGTATGTCATAAAAAGTCATTATAGTATGTCATAAAAAGTCATAATATAGAATGTTGAAAAAAAGTCATAGTATGTCAAAAAGTCGTAGTATAGTATGTTGAAAAATGTCAGTATAGTATGTTAAAAAACATATTTTGTCTAAAAAAAATCATATTTTAGTATGTCAAAAAGTCATTGTATAGTATGTTGAAAAAAGTTGTATAAAAAGTCATGGTATAGTATGTCTAAAAAAGTCATATTATAGTATGTCATAAAAAGCCACAGTATAGTTTGTTGAAAAACGTCATAGTATAGTATGTCAAAAAAAAAGTCATAGTATAGTATGTTGAAAAAAGTGGTAAAAAAAAAGTCATCTAATAGTATGTTGACAATATAATGTCTTGAAAAGTCATAGCATAGTGTGTCGACAAAAGCCATAATATATGTCTAAAACAGTCATATTACAGCATGTCTAAAAATGTCATAGTATAATGTCAATAAAATTGGTAAGAAAGAAAGAGGAACAACCTTTATTAGTCCCACGAGGGGAAATTCAATTTTTACACTCTGTTTGTTAACTTATACACGGTACATGCAGACCCGAAACACACACATACAACAATGGAGAGATGTCAGAGTGATGGGGCTGCTCCTGACAAGCGCCCCGAGCAGTTTGAGGGGGTTTGGTGCCTTGCTCAGGGGCACCTCGGCAGTGCCCAAGAGGTAAACTGGCACCTCTCCAGCAACCTGTTCACACTCAGTTCTTGGTCCATGTCGGGACTTGAACCGGTGACCCTCCGGTTCCCAAGCCAACTCCCTACAGACTGAGCTACTGCCGCCCAAGAAAAGTCATTTTATAGCGCTGAAACAAGTCATATTCCAGTATATTCCAGTAAAAAAGTCATAGTATACTATGTCAAAATGTCGTAAAAAAGTATTAGTCAATGTCTAAAACTGTCATAGTATTGTGGTGAACAAGAAAACTGTGTGCACAAAATTCATAAATTCATCATATGAGTCACTTTTTTTTGGTTAGGTTTATTTAAAAAAAAGACAAATATACAGTTGATATATATTTAATATAATTTAGATGCTTATAACTGAAAGGGATGCAGACACAATGACGGATTTTAAAAAGCTGTTGTGGTGGGTTGAACTGGAATGTTTACAGTGCTAAATTAAACAGAATGGACAGTACTGAGAACACATGAAATTCATCAACTGGACATTTTAAAATAAACGTATGGGGGAGATTAAGGTGTTGCTGGAACGGATGTTGAGGATAAAGACACCTGAGGTACACAGGGGTTTTCTTAAGTGGTAACTCGATTCTTGCAGACAAATTGGATTGAACCATGACACAAAATTAAAAGCCATAAAAGTGTATCAACATGCGGTAGCCCTTGTTTTAAAGCTTTTTTTTCCCTCTCAACTTTGGCGTTTATCAAATATCTTTGTTCAGTCTATGAGCAGGTGCAAGCATTGATTTCTCACTCACTAAATTCATCATCCTAGAAGTCGGATTGCTTCTTTCATACATAAAAAGGTGTGAAGCACTGGGCATCTCTCAGATATTGCACTACACAAGTTCTGCAGCACATCACACCCTGAGCTTTCGAAAGGGGAAAAGCAACAGCAGCTTTCTGGCAAAGGCACAGTCATTCTCCCTAAAAATAGAAATATCAGCAAAGAGAGGGGACTGATTGTTGTTACCGTTGCTTTCCTTTAGCAGAAATAAAACAGAAAAATGATGAGGGTTTTGTTTAGACTCGGGCACATAAAGGCAGGAAGCCCAACCGTACTTTTGCCAAAAACGTCCTTGTTTTTGTTCCCCTTATAAACACATAAAAGATGTCAGTCTTGATCATGATGATACATTAAAGAGAACTACACAACCATTGTAAAAATGTTCCTTTGCTAGGCAAAGCTGACTTATTGCGTAACAAGAGGAATAATCACAGTGGACTTACTCTGGTCATGTTCATGAGGAAATTAAGTTGCATTTATTGGGCAGGGAGACGGACCAAATCAGGTCTAAACCATGTGTTACGCATAGGTTTACTGAAGGTAAATCTTAACTGACTGCTAATGTTTGTGTTAAAGCAAGGTTAGAAGACAGACAAATCCTAGTACACTATTTCCCAAAGGCATCCCATTCCCATCGCTAAGGGAAGTGAGGCTTCCGATATTGAAAAAAAAATACAGAAAATTACATCTTTGGTGTGTTAAAACTACTGTTTTATGTGAACACCTGGTCACTGTTTATGGGCTACTCATGTTTTCTGTGAGGAGAGATGAGGCTCACAAGGAAGAATGTAACTGAAACTAATTTAGTGTGGCCACACTGGTAACACTTTGTCTTACAAACCAGCTCTTTAGATGCTTTTGAGGAAACTCACACCTGAGGCCTGTACTATGAAGCAGGATTTTGGAGTTCGACAGGTAACTTCAGTTTTAACCCCAGGATTTCAGTCCCATGACGGTGGTTGACTTCCAGCAGGGGCCGATCGCTATGGTAACTTATGCTGCACACATAGCAGGTTATGTTCGAGATAAGAGATCAGCTCGTGTGGCTTGTTATGCAGATCTAAAGATAATACTACACAAGGAAGTAACATTCATAATCCAGGCTAAAAGCAACATAGTTTAAGCTGGCAAAAAAATGCTAACTGTGTAAATGTATGAATTAATAAGGCTTATAATATCACTGCCAGTCAGTCGATTAAAATACTTAATCGCAATTAATTGAATAATTGTCCATGATTAATCAGAATTAATCACACATCTGTTCAAAATGTTCCTTAAAGTGAGATTTGGCAAGTATTTAATACTCTTATCAACACGGGAGTGGGCTTATTATATGCACATGGTCAGAGGTCAAAGGACCAAAATTTTGCGCAATTTTTGAGCGTGATTGAACCTCCTTGGTGACAACCTCGCATGACATGGTTGGTACCGATGGATTCCTTTGGTTTTTTTTTAGTTTCACATGATACCAGTATCTTCAGTAGTTTAGAACTGAGCCCATAACAACCTCCGAAAGACTGATTGCGTTAATCCATTAAAGAAATTAGTGGCGTTAAAACTAATTTGCATTAACTTGCAATTTAACTTCGATTGCCCTAATTCTGTTAATATAATGTGCTACTTAGATGTATACTTATGGCAAGTTATGTAGCAGTGGGGCACGTCTGTCGTGAGCTTACAGTCAGACTCTATGCCTTTTTTATTTTTATGTATGCTGTGAGTAACTATACTATATGAAAAGTTAAGCCTACTTACTGCTTTAAATTATGTTCTTATATTTGTTTTTTATTTGCTCCCAAATCCATTTCATACTATCTTCTAATAAAAACATCTAAGCAACACATTAATTTAACAAAAAACATACATGTAGGTGGGGCTGTCTGTGAAGGAATTTACCCTGCAGTAATAATGATTGGCTCAGCAGCACAATATGCAATATTATTGTAATTTCTTTTATTTTTTTAATGTTTTTTTTGCAAATTATGGAATTCATCCTGATTTTAGTGCTGTAAAAATAAGTTTTACTGTTAGGATATCATTACATATATTGTAGCTTTTTAAATGACAAAGATGACAGATTTGAAATTAATTAAATAGGTTTATTGTTAAATGCAGAACAAAGAAGGGCAACGAAGTGTAACCTTTTCTTCAGCTAAGACACTGGCTGCGTCTGATTGCTCTGATAGGGGATATCTGATAGGGGATATCTGCAGAAGTAAAAATGTGGGCATAAGGTAGAGTACTTGCTCTGGATGAAGGGAAGGCTGAGGCACAGAGGACGACGGCCCTGTCAGTCTGTGTATTCGATTCTCCTGCATTGTTTTTCAGCACTTGCAGCCTACATGTAGGATGTGATGGCTGGTACTTTGTGGCATTTGTCCCACCCCTCCTCCACTGTGATTGGATGGCGGGGTAAAAAAGTGACAGTGATGACAGTGTTTTACCCAAAGTTCCACATTTTTCAACTCTCAGTGACCAGACAAAGCTCAGCGCAGAATAGATACTCATCACCTCATCACGCTGCTGTCATTTACAGCAAAGTGTAAATACATGACACTTCCTCTGCAAAGCATTCAAGGTAAAAAAAAAAACAAAAAAAAAACATGACCATAGCAGCTGTGGCGGCTGCTTGCCATCCACTGCGGTTGGCTTATCAATACAACGGTATTACAATATTGCGGTTGTTGCGATATTATCAGCCTGTTAGTTTATGATTTGTTTTTCTTTTTTCCTTCTTGCATTTGGCAGCTTCAGCTGTGTTGCTTTTAACCTGGATTGTGTTTAACTTCATCATATTTGCCTAATATTACAGTTTACTCTTTCTTCTGCTGACAGTAGACTTGTCCATGTTTGTGACTGGTCATATGCTGCAAACACTGCACCTTTTATGTGAACGCGCTCATAGCCAGAATGAATGTTGACTTACTCAGTTGATAACCACCATTGTAGGACCGCTTAGCATGATCACGGTTGTTAGGGTTAGTTAAACCAGATCATGAGAAGATAGCCTGGGTATTTTGAGCTCACTTCATACAAGCCTATGCTGGTGGACGAGATGAGACTGGGTTTTGTATTATTGCAGAAAATAAACTCTGTGACAAACACATTTATTATACTTACACATTTTGTTCAGCAAGATAACCTTCACAAATGAACATCACTTTTAAGATTCTCGAAGTGTGAATGTAACTACTAGAAGTAAAAAGCTAACATTAGGCTATAAACGAACTACACCGCGGTTGCATGAACACGAGTATAAACACAACGAGGCTGTAAAGGAGGACGAGTCGGCTTGACGACGGTAAGTTGTCTCGTATAACCACTTGTTAGCAACTGCCTTTTTTAAGACACAAAGGCTTCAAAATTGGTTGTTTACTAATGCATTTGATTTTATAGAACAAAACATTGAAATATCTTCAGCTTGTGTTAACCGCTGACCTTATTTCAGGAATATAACTAAAAACTCACTGACTTTGCGACAAGTCGGAAGTGCTAAAATGCTCACTCACTTCCAGGTTTTAGGACTCATTCCTGTAGCACTCTATAGGGCGCCTTTTTCTGCTGGGGGCGGGGCAAGGCTCATTTTGGTGACACAAAATACTTTTAGGCCACAAAATAAATAAGATTAAGTGAAATTATTATAGTATAATTAATGTGTCATCACTCATTTGTAACACTTGGAATTAATTTAATTATAAATACTAGAGGAAAGTGTATTTTGCCTCAAAAGAAATCTTGGCCACATTGTGTTGCCATCAGGAGAAAAGATTAACTCATCTTTTCTCCTGATGGTGAGTTGTCTGTCACGCCTGTCAGGTTTTACGAATTAATATAGTAAAGGCACACACATGCATGGGATTAACATTTCTCCCCAATTCAATTAATAAAGTATTTGCTTCCAATTGCGCAGCAAATTTGCATCTTCTCATAGAGTTCAACTCTGGTGAGTTTCAGTCGATTATCACCTCAACAGGTTGAATATGCGAGCAAGTGAATGACAAGAAGGAGCAGCCTCAGTGAGAACAAAGCAGTGAAAATAAAATAAATGTTATTGCTGAAGCCCAGAAATGTCTTGAACACAACAAAATAAGAAGAAAAAGGAAAATACAGGTACCACACACTTCTGGTTGTGGTGACTGAGGGATTATTATTATTATTATTATTATTTTTTAGCAGTCTATACATTGAATGGAATTGTAAAAATACATAAATTATATTATTGCATTTATATCTAAGACAACGTGTCTTAGATTTTTGTGGCAAGACTTATTTCTGTGACACTGTGCACACTCAAAAGCTAATGTTGTGCACATAATGTATTTGGTGCTTGAAATGTAACATGTGACACTACAAATTTACTTGATGCTGATTTCGGAAAACCTAGCAATGTGTATTGGGACACAAATTCCCACATACAGACTAATGCTGATGGGCCACACGTTCACTCATCTCACATACACCATAAACAGCGACAAGTTCTACCTGCTTTTGGTAAAAACTGTAATGGTGATTTTGAGTAATTCCCACGGTTCTCCATTTTGCTTCAGCGAAGGTTTGAAGTAACAGCTTGCCAACTGACTTTAACCAAGTTTTCCCCTTTTTACTTATTTTTTTTAAATTTTCTACAAAAGAATCTGTGTACAGAAAAAAATACACATTGTTTCCAAAGTGCACTTAAACATATAATAATGCGCAAGAGAAGGAATACACTTATCTAATAGTGTGTAGACTCTCTAAAATAAAGAGCGCTTTCTCGTTGTGTTTGTATAAAAAGGTGGGAGTTTACTCCACACAAAGTTCTGTGCGTGAAGAGTAAATGTCTTAAATACTTTAAAGGAGTGCTTGCTTTAACCAATTTCGCAGGCAGTGCCTTCCCATCAGTTCAGTTCAAGTGCCAAAGAAGCTAAATCAAGCGAACCTCTTTGAATTCACAAGAATAGAAACATTTTAAAAATATTTTTTGCCCGGGCTCGATGTCAGCTACACATGTGGCTCTCACTCTCTCACACAGAACCTAATATCAATTTTTAAAAAAAGAATAATGATCATACTCAACACTGTTATAAAACTCCCAAAAATACATTCACTGTGGACACTCGGGGTGGAGGTTGTGGAGCTCTGACCCTGGTAAACACACTACTAGCACAGACATGGTGACTGTGTTGTGTGTGTTTAGACATAGACAAGACTTGTTCGCTCAAGTTCACGAGTCTGCTATAATCATGTTAGCCTCATGCACTCTGAGAGTCTCACACACCCACGTGAAGCTGGGTGGGGGGTTAACAAAATGTGTCTGTACGATGTGCGCATTAACCTGTCTCTGCTTCACAGGTGACGGCTGTCGTGTCAGAGGTGATGGAGGTTTTTGACTCAGCGGGTCAGAGCAACATGTACTGGTTGTCTATTGCCCTCTTGCGACCTTGCTCAGGTTCCAGCTCATAGTCCGAGTCCCGCTGTGGGATGTGGGGGTTGGGGTGGCGAAGCAGGGGTCTCCTCCCCACCGATTCACTCCGACGAAGACGAGCGGGGGCTGACGGAGGAGGATCAGCGACAGGGTTGGTGCGAGTGAACTGGCGGGTTCCCGGCTGGGAAACAGAGCTGGGACTGGAAGTGTTGCTGGTGCTGGTGGAGCAGGAGGATCGGGGCTGGCTGGAGCTGCGAGCCAGGCTGCAGTGAGCCAGACTGGGCTCAGAGCTCCATCGATGGAGGGAGAAAGGAACAAGAAGAGCGCCTGAGAGCTGACCTGGGATTTTTAAGAAAGAGGAAATGGGAGTTTTGGTGAGTACAAGCAAAAACTTTCTTGGCATTTCTGCTGCACGCCTGCTAACATCACACAACAACACAGGATTGCATTGCGGTCATTAAAAGGGTAAATCTGATTTTTGTAGTTTTGGTCGTCATAACTATTTGAAATCTTAAGACTGCATTCACAAAGTTAATTGCTAAAACCTGAAAACATGGCAACATCTCAGAAGAAAATAATACTCGGGAGACAAAACAAAGGTAATCTATAAAACTGTTAACCAAACTGTCAGATGTAAACATCATCCATCCGAGTTTACAAACTTCCTGGTTCAAATTTGACCTACAGCACTTGCTATAATTTTGCGTGTTTTCATTTTGCCTTGTGTACCCTTTACCCAGTTTCAACATTTTTGTTTTGTTTTTTAGAAGAGTAGTTTATTTCACAGACATATAAAAATTAGTTAAAAACATCTAAAAATTTTTATGTAACAAAATTGTTTTCAGTTCCCTCCTTAACAAATACTTCCTCTCAAACCCATCCTGTGACCCAGTACTGTAAGTCCTAAAAATGGCATAAAAAGTCATAATATAGTATGTTATAAAAGTTCTTCGTATGTCTTAAAAAATGTCATATTTCAGTCTGCAATATAAAAAAGTTATTATGCCATGTATGTAGTGACAAGTCAAGTCACCAAAAATAACATCATAGTATGTCATATAAAATATCACAGAAAGTCACAGAATAATAAGTCCAAAAAATCATTGAAAAAAAGTCTTAATACAGTGAGTCATAAAAACGTCACAAGTCATATAATAGTTGGTAACAAAAAATCACATAGTATAGTATGTCATAAAAATGAAAATTAACAATTGTCATAAAAATAGCATAGTATACTATGCCTTAAAAATAAATAAAATTCATTAGAATTAAAAAAAAATTGAATTGAAAAAGTTATAGTATAGTGAGATAAAAATGTCATAAAAACAGAATAGTTAGTCACAAAAAAGTTATAGTATAGTTTGCAAAATAAATAACAATAAAAAGTGATTATGCCATAAAAAAAAAAATCATAGTATTGTATTCCATAATAATCTATAAAAAAATGTCTGGTGTGTCACGAAAAAGTGACGGTCTAGTAGATCATAAAATAGTAAGTCATAAAAACTCAGTATATTATGTCATAAAAATATCATAGTATAGTATGCTATACAAAATATAATTAAGTCATTATACCATAAAATTGTCATAGTACAGTATAGCATAAAAAGTAACAAAACAAATGTCATATTAGAGTATATCATAAAAATTCAATGTATAGACTGTCAGTAACAAAAGTAATTATGCCATAACAATTTCACAGTATAGTGTACCAGAAAAAAGTAAGTATAGTATGTCATGTAAAATCACTGAAAAAGATATACTATAGCATGTCATAAAAATGTCAATAAATAGTGAAGTAAAATGAAAAGAGTGTCATTAAAAAAGTAATTATGCTATAATTTTACAGTATAGTCTACCACAAAAATCCACAGGTGAAGTATCTTATGTCACAAAAAATCAAAAAAACAATATAGTATGTCAAAACATTATAGTATGTCCTAAAAAATGTAACTGAAAGTTAGAATAGCGTTGTAAAAATGTATATGAATAAATAAAAATGTCATTATGCCATGTATGTGTTAAAATGTCATGAAAAGTCACAGAATAAGTCAAAACAATCATAAAAGCCAAGTGCAGTATGTCACAAATATGTCATAATATCATATTGTGTCATAAACTCATAGAAAGTCAGAATAGTAAGTCATAGTCATAGCATGAGGTCAGAGTATGCCATAAAAATGTCACAGCATAGTATAACACAAAAATCTATAAAAATAATATATATATTTAAAAGTCATAGTATAGTATGTCAAAAAGAATGTCAAACAAAGTCCATAAAAATATCATTAAAAGTCAATGCTATAAAAATGTCAAAAAAGTCAGTGTACTACGTCATAAAAAGCTAAAAAAAAATGTAATTTCAAAAGTCATTATGGCAATAAAAGGTTAAAAAAAAAAAAGCCGTTGCTATGTTGGCAGACCTCAGCAACTACACTGCTGTTCAAAAGTCATGATTCACTCCAGTCAGACGGCTGAGAGGACTGCTCCATGTATCTCTGAATGGTCTGGCAAGCTTTTAGGTTTACAAACACGTTATTTTGTGAAAAAATGGAAGTTTAATTATTAATCTTTTGGGGCCAAAACTATTTCAAATGTAAATAATATATTTGGTAATGTTTTATCTTTTGTTAAAATAGCTTTCTTTATTACTGAAAGAAAGAGGAAAGACATCAATATAGCAGGTGACTGCTCCTTTTGAACGGCAGTGTACTTCTGTAAATAACAATGCTGGTGAAAACTACAAAAATACGACCATAATAATAATTTTTCCATCTGACAGGGAGATATGACAGAGGTGGATGGTAGAGTCTCACCTTGTGACGGAGGGCTGGAGCCTGCCACTACAAAGCTGGACAGAGTGACGGCGCCGGCGGCTCCACACTCTAGCGGGATGGGGAAGAGGCGGAAGTGACTGAGCATGTCCATGACGGAGGGGAAGCGCAGGTGCTGCACCCTGCACTGACCCCATTCTGTTAGCGAGAGGCGCAGGTGCTGCAGAGGTGGACAGACAGAGTTGTGAGGAAGGAAAAACATCATGAAAACACTTATTTCCAAGGTGTGAGGCTGAGCAAGAGCTGATTTGTGCCCCTTCCTTTTCTGTACCCCGCTGGTCAGCATTCACACTTGTTTAAGGTCTTTCCCATCAGCAGTGTGTTTGCAAAATGCATCCTCATTTAAGTATTGACCCAGGCGAAAATAAGAACAATGTGGGTTAGATTACAGATTTTTTTTGGTGAACCACCTCCAGATGTGAACTACAATGCCAGGATGAACTAGCACAGTTAGACACTGAGAGGAGACGCACCTTTGCTTTTCCCTGGTAGTTAAATGTGAGGACGTAGTCTCCTCTTCGTGTCTCGCTCTGTCGGACCAGAAACACCCCATGTCCCTCCGGTCCAGAACTCTGAACCAGATGGGCGGCCTTGACGCGGGAGATGGGCCCGTGAAACCAGGGGTAGGAGAACAGGAAGTGATCAGCTTTCTGGACCACTTGCTCAGGCAGGGCGAAGGTGACAGGGCCTAGAGGGATGAACAGACAATCACAATAGTTAAATTATGATAAATAATAAAGCTCAACTAATCAATACTACATCAATACTCATATTAATAATGGATCACATGTGTAATGTGAAAAGTGTCGCTCGCAGCAACAAACTCAGAGTGAATTATTGCCCAACTCTGCAGGTCTATTTTTTGTTTTGTTTTACGGCCCACAATTCTTTACAGTTTTCTTTCAGTCTCACATCTCGCAGCGGCAGCTGTTTCCAGCAAATAAGCTCTAAAGACCCACTGTACTCTTCTTGATCCGCAACAAATGGGAAAGTTATCGAACAGTGGAGCATTTAGCAGCTAAAGAGCCAGATTTCCCTCAGGAGTTGGCAGAGGCTGAAACAGAGCTAAAAGGAGATTGAGTATTGGACTTCAATTCATTGGGTGGACAGAAACACGACTTCACATGAAATGTTGCTCCACGTCTGCTGGGTGTGTGAATAGGCAACTGTTAAACATGTTACAGATGACGTGTTTCGATCTTATTCTGTAAGTAAAAAATTCATTAATATTGCTTTTAATTTGTGTTTATTAAAACATGGGCTTTATGTTTATTTTCAAAAGTTTGCCCTCTGTTTCTGTTGGTTATGATAACACTGTATTCACTGAGATCTGGGAACACTGCAACATGACTACAACAACGTTCAATGGGGAATTACAGAGGAGAATTCAGGAAAGTTGTAAACAGTTTATATAGATTGCCGAAACCACTTTATTTCAAGTTAAGAACAAAATTGAAAGTACTAAAAACATTGTTAATAGTCCCTTCTTGCACATGGAATCTGACTACTATCTAACTACAGAAAAGTACAACATCTTAAAGTACCAGTGACACGTAAGTTAGAGCGTCTGACGTTTTAAAGCGCTTTATAAATAAAGTTGTATTGTATTATTGTATTATATTATTGTAGTATTGTATTAAGCTTCTGCACTGTGAGTATTCCCAAGTGAAACAGAATATTTGGGTGGTGTACATTTACTAACGGGATTTAAATCACACTAGTGAACGTCAGCAACAAAATCAGCTTGATTGCATTGTTTTCTATTGTCCAAACTGGCCGTGAGCAACGTTTTGAGCTGAACTTTTGTCCAACGCTCTGTTTTTTCTTGTTTCTTGCACTGAGAGCACCGCAACATGGACGAGGATCGTCTACCTCACTAATGATTGAACTGCCTGATACTGTATCTCAGCAGCTGTCTGAGTCACTGCCAGTGGTGTTGTTGCATCTTGTCCCTGGCATGAGCAAGATGCACAGCAGGCCTGAGGAGCTATCGGTACAATATCTCTTCATTTCACTACAAAACCCTAAATAAGGTGACAGCTGGCTGGAGGCAGATCACTAGATATCCTACTTGCTGTTGGCTATATTGTATGCTATTTCCAGTAAATATCACAATATAAAATGTGTTCTCTGTTTGAAAAGTACAAACAGGGAGATACCAAGTACTACTTGCCCATCTTTTAAGTAGTTACGTCTCCAGTCTGATATGGAGCACATCACTGATATGTACGTGATTTGCTTACATGATGTAACAGAAGTACATATTTAAAGTATTCAGTGTGGACATAGAGTGTCCGATGGGGCGTCTGCGGGGGGATAGTCGGACACTCGTATCCAGTTAGGACACGGTGTCAGTAGCACAATACAGTTCCTCTCACACCTCCCTTGTCGCTACTGATTAATGGATGGCCATCATGATATTACTGGTTGATACTAGCTTACGTAAGCACACATCATATTTTGTTTTATAGGAATTAAACATGTTGGATTTTGATATAAAAGTATGAAGAAATCAATGTTTGCATGCTCAATATGGCTGGGGATGATGATCTGAAAGGGTTAAAAAAGCAGTTTTTATTTCATCTCCACTTTAAAGTTGAAACAGGAAGTTAGTCAAACTGTGATGAATGGTTAGAAATGGCAGATTGGTTAATCATACCACTCACCTTTGTTCTGTTTTCAAAAAACAAATTTAGCTAACCTGGGAGTTTGTTTAAATATCTGTCTGATCACCTGAATACTTGTGTGTTTCTTTACCTGTTGGCTGAACCTAAAAATTCTTGTATTTATTTAATGCAGAGGCCAGACGGGACACGCCCGCCAGGATGACGACTGGTAAACCTGAGAGTTTCAGGACGTCTGTTACACAGAAGCATCCTCTGCTCATCTCACCACTCACTTTGACTTCCCAACTCTGAGCTCCCTCTGTGATTGGCTGGAGCAGAGCTGTCAGCTTGGGAGGGGAGAGGCTCCAGATCCACACTGCTTGACCTGAAGGACAAGATTTCAGATTACACACACTGTATCATCTGCAACACATTATTCTCATTTTGGAGTAGCTGGGGAGGGAAAATAGATTAATTTCATGATTATTTCTTTTCATTTTAAGTAATTTTTTCCCATCTGGGTTTCGCCATCTGCCTGTTTGTGCTGGAAGATTAGCATCTTTCTGTTTTAAGGTGAAAAGACATTCAAGTTGCTGTAAAAGTTGCAGTGTAGAGGCTGCATTTAGTAACTGTAGTTACACCAGTGTCTGTCTATCAGTGCTACATGTTGCTTTTCTTTTTCATCAACTGGAGGTCATGTTGCATTTTACCTTTTTATCTACATAGGGAATCTCCTCAGTGGTGTCTAGAAGGGAACCCACAAATTGGGGAAACTTTTGCGAGATGGTTAAGTTTAGGCATTGATCTCAAATAGTTTAGGTTAAAATAGGTACTTAACATGTCTTGTAAGAGTTTTTTGCAGATCTCAGATCAGATTTTAGCAATTTGCAGGTTACCTTCTAGAGACCAGTCCCCTCTTGCACCGCCAGTAGCACAGAACAGACAAACTAAACACTGTGAAGTTTTCCTGCTTGTACCAGAGTCAAAAACGTTAATCCCTCCCATTGCCGCTGCTCTCTCTCTCTAGCTTCACCACTCATTTTCCATGTATACACACACTACATGCTGGCTCTGCTCCAAACGACCTACACTACTCTTACAACAGCGGGCGCTAGAGAGGGCTGAATCTCCTGTTTGGACAACAAATTTACCCATGGTATTAATGAAGAAACCTTGACATCAGTAGAAAATGAAAGACAGAGGTGTGTGTGTGTGTGTGTGTGTGTGTGTGTGTGTGTGTGTGTGTGTGTGTGTGGAGTGAGTCTAATGAACATGGAGGAAACAGCAGGCTGAAGGAACACAA
The DNA here is from genome assembly GCA_947000775.1 of Pterois miles. Classification (NCBI taxonomy): domain Eukaryota; kingdom Metazoa; phylum Chordata; class Actinopteri; order Perciformes; family Scorpaenidae; genus Pterois; species Pterois miles. The sequence continues at coordinate 10,552,959 of CAMQGK010000058.1, read as the reverse complement.
AGACACCAAGCACAGACAGGAAGTGAGTCCAGTTCACCAGTTCACATCTGAACTAAGACTTACTGTTCTTCTGTTTCACTGCTCGCACACATAGCCACACAAACACGTACACAAGTGCACAGTCACAAACACAGACACACAGATGCTATGTGTGTGTACATACACAGATGAGAACGGGAAGGTTAAAGAAGGAAGCCCGAGCAGATCCTGCTAAAATGCTGACTTGAGCTTGCAGCGCTCTGAATAACAGGAAGACAAGTCTCCTTTCTCTTCACCCGTCTGTCTTTTCCTCCATCTCTCAGAATTAGTTCACGTTTTACTGTAGCAAAGCGAGGACATTTCAGCCAGTCAGCAATGCTACACCTCCCACATCCAACCACATCTAAAAAGGAAAATGGTTTATATTCGTTCCAAATGGCCCCCACTCAAAAATCATCATAGCATCACACAACCTCCCTCATTTCTCTTTTGCAGGTTTTGTAATCTCAGCTTGATGAATCATACAAACTGGGATCATGACACACACTTTCAGACAATAGGCCTTTTTCACAACACACATTTATAACAGGAAAAGCACAGGTGTTAGTAATAGCAATAGTTTTTCTATTCAAGTGCCCCATTGAGCATGATAGTGTAACACTGAGTCACCATGCACAATATCAGAACCCTGAAACTGTGACAGCTGTGCTTTTCCTGCTGTGACATGTTAGTGAGAAAGGCCTACCTTTATTCATGGTGTTGCACGCACAAAAAGTGACAAAAGTAGCTGTGTGAAGGATGAAACAGAGGCTTGAGAGAGAAGTTCAAACTCGGCATACATTTATACGCTCACCTGGCCGGCAAATCCCTTTGTAAAGTGGTCACATTTGTCAGATTGTTGTTCTGGAAAGTATCGACAGACTGTCTATTAAAATGAATGAGAGGGTCACGTAGGGCTATTGTCGGTCTGAACGTGGCCTTTAACGATCTGGCGAGCACTTTGTTTGTCGTAAGTTCAGAAATAAGATTAGGATAAGAACCGCCATGTTGTTGTGATGTTTACAGTTTACAATGCTGCATTACGGCATTGAAATGTTTACACTGGCAGCGTTTCTGCTGCTGGGCTGCTATGGCCAGCTGTTTCTTTCTACATAGAGTTTCCATTTCATAATATTTCAAACTTTTCATTATAAATGTCATTTAATGTCATTATTGAGAGGCATGTACTCACTTGTAAGTAATAATAATAATCCACGATTAAAAGCAGGTGCTATATTAATTTATGGAGTCCCGCAAGTCACTGCATTTTCCTTGTCTTGCAAATACACTATATGCCAAAAGTATTCACTGACCCATCCAAATAATTGAAATCAGGTGTTCCAGTCACTTCCATGTCCACAGGTGTATAAAATCAAGCACCAAGGCATGCAGAATGTTTGTACAAACATTTGTGAAAGAATCTCTCGTCCAACATCAGTGTGTGACCTCACAAATGTGCTTCTGGCGTAATGGTCAAAAATTCCCATAAACACGCTCTTAAACCTGTTGGTGAAACTGTTATAGCTGCAAAGGGCGGACCAACGTCATATTAAACCCTATGGATTAAGAATGGGATGTCACTTAAGTTCATATGCCAGTCAAGGCAGGTGAGCCAATACTTATATATAGTATAGTATATACACAATATAGTGTTTTTCAGAATAAAAGTCTTGTGTTAAAAGAAGGAATTCTGTCCACATGAGCAACTTTCACAGGAATGAACTGGGCCCTCCTCCAATGCTGTATCTTAACATATCCATGGCTCTAACTTGTTAATATGGCCAAAATAAAAAGCAAGTGGTTTCGTGACCCACAAACACTGCCCACGCCTCCTCCGTAGCCCATCCGTTATATTAGTGGTGGTCCTTCCTCTGAATTCAGTACTAATGTGTGTTTTTTGAGTGTACAAAATAAGAGTGACAGTTTTGAAGCTAAGATTTCTTCTCTCATTCATATTCAGATCAGCCAAGACGAAAAGGTTGACATGTGTGTACTAGGCCCATATTTCGGCCAACATTAGCTTATTGCACACATACATCGGTGTAAATGTCAGCTGTTAAGTAACAAGAAATTGTGGTACAGACAGGCCAAACTAGGTTTGAGGTAATTTAGATAGTGTCTCCATTACATGGTTTGTCCACCAGGAAGCACTGACAGTTCATTTGTAAAACATCCTGTTCACTATGTCTCTTGGTCATAAAAAAGTCTGTATGTTATTCATATATATTTATGTCAAATTCAGTACTGGTCGGGCTATAGCAACTGCATGCACACACATGATAAAATAAGAAAAATATGACACTTTGTGAATTTTCTGAATAAACACTGAATTCAAGCGTGAACTCTGACCCCATTTCTACACCGAATGAGTATTCAACACTGCTGACTACTGACTGTGTGTGTGTGTGTGTGTGTGTTTGTGTGTGTGAGCATTACAGACATCTGCAGAAATGAGAAAGGTCCTGAGATTCTCCTGAGTCTCAGACTTCCCCCATACTTCCTTTCACAGAGCAACACACACATACACAAACACACACAAACACACAAATACACATAAATACACACACAGATACAAGGTCAAACTTCTAAAAGTTAGCACAACAAATTAGCCTACAGCGTCCAGTGACTACCAGGACTCCCACACAGCTCTGCAACTTTAATAAGTTTAGATTTAAAGGTTACATACAAAACAGGTCCAGTTCGATTTCAGACTTGTGTTAAAACCATAGCAGAATACTCTCCACACCAGATACGTTACCTCTGAAAGGCTTAGTGTAAATATTAAGTTGACTGATGAATTTGATGAATGATTATTTCCAGGAATATTCCAAATATAACAAGACTCAAACCTGCTCCAGTCTGTAGAGCCCTAAAGCAAATGAATGCATGGACAAACTCACATACACAAATGTTTGTCCACATATACACACACACTGCAAAATATTCTCACTTGCATTTGCAAACACATACCTAAGCACAAGTAAACATCCAGCACACCCACAAACACTAAATACAGCCAATGTCCAAGTGTTAAATATTTCCACTCAGAATCTCAAGGAAAAAAAGCTGCGTTAGGAGAAACGGACGAGGACGATGCAGGCTCCTGTTACATCCTGTGTGTGTGTGTGTGTGTGTGTGTGTGAGGAGTGTAGGTGTGTGTGTAGGTGTGTGTGTGTAGGTGTGTGTGTGTGTGTGTGTGTCTGGGACACAGCTGGCTTGCTCAGGCTGAGCCATATTATTGATTTATGACTAAGTTTTGAGTCTGACTATAATATAATATACTGTACAATGAAAAAAAACCTCTAAATTTATGAACTGAAAATGAGTTCAGTTTGTGCTCACAGGAAGAGTTGGATCAAACTGGAAAAAGAGATAAGAGAGATAATAAATAATAAATAATACGTTTGAACTAGAGTTCAAACATTTAGGTCAAGTATCTGTCTTCGTGTTTCAATGTTTCTCACCTGTTGCTGATACATTCTTTTAGCTCTGTGGTCCAGGAGCTGACCTGCTGGTCGTTGTCCGTCTCAAATATCAGACTACCTCGATTAACCTGCAGGGACAAAGATGCTTTCAAATATACCGCCCACATTATATAGACGCCGAGCTGCACTGCATTGTGTAAATGCTGTACAGGGCCTCTGCGGATCGAATGAGTTACCGAACTTTCCACCTTTACGGAAAAGCTAAAGACCCCGCTCTTTCATGACCATCTCAGCACTTGATGACATTGATGCTATTGATGATGTTGATAATGAGGATATTGAGGATGCCCCTGATGTTTAAAATATTCATGATGATGACATTGATGTGTTGGTAATGTTAATAATGACGATGACAAAATATATATCTGCTTCTCAACACCCTGTGCAGTGCCTCTGCGCGCTGCCTGTCAGCACCTGTGTCTGACTGGACTTGAAGCTGTGGTTGGCACTTACTCACGTCGTTCCTTCCCATCTAGATCCTTGCTTGTATTGTACTAACTCTCAGATGTATGTCGCTTTGGACAAAAGCATCTGCTAAATGAAATGATATATTTTATACTCACACAATGACACCATATTTACTTAATATTGATATTTACAGTATGTGGTGGCTTACCTTTTTTTAAGTTTTGCAGCTCATCCTAATGAGCAAAATTAGGTTCAAGTGATATATATATATATATATTTTTTAATTCTAGGAATGTATTTTTTTGAGCCACTTCGATTTAAAATAAGGTTTTCAAATACTTGCTACAAGAGGGCATTAGCTCAAAGAGTAGAGATGCTGACTGCAGCAGAAGTAGCCAGAAATGTTTTAATTTACCTGTTTTCACTAAAAAAAAAAAAAGATCTTTTTAGTAGTAGTCAGGGCAGCCTATCAAAACTGTTATGATAGGCTGCCCTGATGATATAGTTAGCTTTCACACAATTGCTGTGTAAAATTGCTGTCAAATACTCACTGCTACTTACTACGTTAGAGGTGGCTTCTTTGAGAAATGCGTGAAGGTTGTAATCAAGTTGCATTCATGTTTGTTACACCAGATTGCATTTTTCACAGTATTTTTAGAAATGTTTTTATGAAATTTTATGGTCGATGTGGATGGACAGCAGAATGATTGGTGATGAGAAGTTTCTGTAGATGTTTTGATGCGTTTTCATGTCCCTCATGTAAAAGCATGTCAGCCATCTTTCAACCCTACATGTGGTGTGTGTTTGAAACTAAAGATACAAGATTTGGATGGAATATCCTTAAAGTTTAAACCAACAGGTCTAAATGAAGGCTGCTGTTGAGGTTTCTTAGGAAATGATAAGACACAATGGTTGTCCTGTTTCCTCTTCATGTTGGATTGCGGGTATAAGTAAATGTGTGTGTAAACAACACAGCGAGCAGATTCTGTAAACTAGCTAGCTAGCTGTAGCCTTTTTCTGATCAGAATCTTAATGCAGTTGAAAACTTGTACACACCTTTAAAACAAATGTGTTTAAGTTGTCAGGCATCTCCAGCCGGTTGCAACGACGGACTTCTTGGATATCTGAGCAGTGAGTCGTCAGCTTGGGACTGGAGGCCTGAAAAACACAATAAAGACACGATGACTGTCAGACGGGTCAGACATGAAAGGTGACAAAAAGACAGAAGCAGAAAGCTGAAAACAAAGGAGTAAGTGAGGGAGGAGTGTTTACCTTCCTGATTATGATTATATTCTCTTTAACAGTTAAATGTCTGTTCAAAATGAGTTTATGTAATGAGGAAATGAGTCAATCAGCTTCTGCTGTCTGCGGTGGCTGACCATGTGATATGGCCAAATTCTCCGAATGAACAGAACAACATGCTACAGGCTTGCTGCTGGTTGAGTGTTTGGTGCTGTTATAGAAATTACTCTGAAAATTGGTCGGTGGATAATTACCCAGAGAAATTGGGACACTGTTTCTGGAAAGACAAAAAAATCCATTCACCTCCACTGTTTTGGGGTGGCAGAGAATGTCTCGGTGACAAATATCTAATAACCTTAGCTACCTAATTTCTGGTCAACAGTGTCATTTAGTCTTAAAATCTAATACAATCCCCTGCTTTGCAAACAACCTTGGCTTAAAGCTTTGCATCAGTCACAGTCTTTATTATTCAATGGCACATTAGTGCAGCAAGGTTGGTAGGATTTAGCCCAGTATCTCTGCACATCCTTTTTGCCCCACTTTTATTCAACTATCTAGCATATCAATGAAGTGGCTTGTACTTGCAACAAAATAAGCTTTACTGCCACTGAGGCTGCCATTGCAATATGTCTTATTTTAACGTTGATAAGCTACAGATACCACACGGCACTACAGGATGTTCAAGTGTACAGTATGTGCATATGAGCAGTCCCTCTATGTGCGAATGTGAAGTCTGTGCTGCCTGGGAGAAAATGCAGTGAATTGAAGGAAAGAAGAGCATGATGGGAGCTCTTGAGGCAGAGCTCTAAGGTCTACCACATCAGGACAAACTGTTTATTTGAAGAATCAGCATGAAATCTTGATGCTGTTACTCCGAGTCAGGTATATGTGACCTTTCCTGCAAAACCATCAGTGGCCTTGACTTTTACGCACTAATTAAACAGACACATGAAGATACTTTCTACAGGTGGAAGACCTCTCTTTATAGGAAAGCTAAACCTGGACCTCAGCTGGACAGAAGAAGGATGGTGTGTGTGCACATTCATGAGTGCACAACAGACACATGCACTCAAACGTATCATACCTCACTAATAAAGCAATGCCTTCAAGCCCCCTGATACAAACGAGCACCAACAGAGCCAGTTGCATAAACATACACACACACACACACACACACACACACACACACACACACACACACACACACACACACACACACACACACCGGATGGATGACTTGTTCAGCCATGTATTCAGGCCTGTGGCATGTTGGGTCAAAGGTCACCTTTGAAATGAAGCCTGGGTGACAGCTGATAGCAATGCGTTTGGAGAAACGAGAGTCAGCAACTCTTATTGAGAGTTTAAAACTATTGTGTGTTATGTTTGCTATGTGCGTAGATCAACTAATCATTGCAATTTTTCTTATGCGGGCCACACACTACACGACTCAAGCTGATTTCGGGCCTGACAATGGTCAGCAAAGACATATTAGACTAGATATTAGATATTAGATATTTTTGTGGTGTGAGATATGTTAAGAGTGTTTTTTTACATCCCCCGATTGGCTCGGAAACTGTAAATATTAAATGCTCAATATGATCGGATATGCCGTTCAAGTCAATTTTATTTGTACAGCCCAAAATCAAAATTGCCTCAGGTAGCTTTACAAATATATATATATATATATATATATATATATATATATATATATATATATATATATATATATATATATATATATATATATTATAATAATAACCAATTTAGAACCAAACTGACTGAAGCAGAGGGACAATCACTGCAGTCATGGCAGCCACGGCTAATGTACAAGTGGTTATTTAACTTGTCTCCATGACTTCATCCATCCATCCATCCTTTGTGAATTTTCTGCATAAAGTAGTGCAACAACTAACACTGCTAACTCTTTCTGCACATCGTCCGCCACGTTTGTTTACACTGAAGCCACATTTGATCACAAGAGATTTTGGTGTGGTGTGCTGTTTTGGCCAAATCGTTGCTCACCACACACTATAGGAACAAAGCCGTTGTATAACGTGTTGTTATATTTGTTGAAATCTTTTAAAGTGGGCCAACCTTTATGGATTCAAAATCACACTTTATAAAGTGAAAATTGTGTTTGTTCAATCAAAAATAAGAAATGAAGTTCCTATAATACAGCATGTTATTATATAGGATCTTTGATTGATTGTCATTGATTCATTTTCAGTATGAACCACAGTATCTTTACTTTATCATTCATATAATTTTCAAGAGAAACGCTAAATATCATCAGGATGACAGCATCCTAAAACTAATATATTTAATCTACCAACAATTAAAGTGAAGCACACTAATCTCTCTCCAGCACACAGCGGAAGCTAACAAGCTACAACTGGGTCAACATCAAACCCTATGGGGACAAACGTATGTAAGAGAGCATAAGAAAAATAAAAGTGGAGGGGGGTGAGGAGCCGAAGCAGCAAAGGAAACAGACGAGACGGTGAAAGACACAGCGTTGGGTGGGAGAGGAGGGAGGGATGAAGAGCAGAAGAAAGAGCAGCGAGGACGGATTCCAGGGCTTTGTGCACCGGATGAGTTTGAGTCTATGTGACAGTGTGTGAGCCTGAGGAATGTCTATGATAATCCTACACACACACATAAAAACAGACACATACACACATCAAAAGAATAGATTAACCCCCCACTCGCCCAATTTCCTCAGCTAGCCGGTGACGTGAACGAACCCCGTAACTCCGAACGCTCTTTGTTTTAACCACAGTGTCTAATACTATCAATCAGCGCTGTGACACAGAGATGACAGGGATGTGACTCATATAGAGAGATCTGAGTCAGTGAATCAGGAACCGAATAAAAGTTCAACTTGTTCAAATTACTGCCGCGTCTGAATTTTAATCCAGGATGTTCAGAGAGATTATGCTTCTTCAGAGTCAGGTTAAAACGTCAGGTTTTCTGATAACTGTCCTGTGTAGAAAGATTTAATCAATATATTCTCAGAGGGAACACGTGCACAAAAAGAAAGACGAGCTGCACATATGAAAGATGCACACAAGATAGTATGCCGAAAAAAATCCTTGTTACAAAAGCTGCCAGGTGATTTAAAAACAAACTGATAAAAGTAAAAAAAAAAAAAAGGTTAATTGAGTAGCTGTTCGTAGGCTTTCATTTATCACACGGTCTTCAACAGATTATTTTTGATTTTGTTTTGCCAGCTGCTGTTTTGGTGTTCAGCCTGTTTTGAGATTTGATCTACTTTTTGATATGAATAAAAATACAACTGCAGCTGAAACAAGATTATTAGTTGTTACAGATGTTAAACCAACTATTTCAATAATTTACTAATCGTTTAACATATTTCAAGCAAAAATATCACATATTCTCTCGTTTCAACTTCTCAAAATGTGAGAATACGCTGGGCTTTCTTTTTTATGTCACAATTAAGTGAATATCTTTTTGGACCGTGAGTCGGACATTTGAAGACGTCATCTTGGACTGCTGGGAAATTGTAACAGGCTCAACGTTTCGTGGCATTTTATTGAAATTAATACAGACGGACAGACTAATCACTAATGAAAATAACTTAGCTGCAGCCCTACACACAACATATTTGACATGTACTGTGTATATATAGTATATTTCAATATAAAGGATGTGAGTTAAAGCTTCATCATCAGCATCATAACTACACCGGATGTGCAACAGCTATTAAGCTGATGTAGTACTGTGTGTGTGTGTGTGTGTGTGTGTGTGTGTGTGTGTGTGTGTGTGTGTGTGTGTGTGTGTGTGTGTGTGTGTGTCGGTAAGCAGAGTGACTCACTGAGAGGAATTTATTATGAGATTGTGAATGAGTTTCTGACTAAGAACATCTTTGAGGAACCATATGTGTCTTTGGAGGGAAAAAAGAAGGAAAAAACAGGCAGCAGATGTTTGACTGGTTGAGCAACAACATAACACGCCTGATTTCTGTGAATCAACTTCATCGGGGGAGCAAGTTCAAGCTCACAGCACATTTCCTATTACTGCAGTCTGTAATACTCCCTCCAGAGGACGCACACATAGAAACAGTGTCACGCACACACTGACCTGCCATTTGCCCTTTTTCTTCCTTTTTTTCGAATCTGCATATAACCCTTTCAAGGTTATTTACTGATACAACACCCCAAAGCAATGTGGGAAAACTGTGTGAGCATTCATGAACTGTGAGTGTGTTATTCATCCTAAAAAGAGAGATGAAAAACAACCACAAAAAGACTAAAGAGAAACACACCAGAGACACAAAATGGTAACAAAAACTCACAAAAAGATGCAAAATGAACACAAAGAAGTGCAAAACAAGACACCAGATGACACAATCACAAGGACATAGCAACGAGACCCAAAATGGGACGCAAACAGCCACAAAATGACTGAAACAGAAGAAATAAAACTACGAAAAGATGAAAAACGTGATGCAAAATAATAAGGGGTGAAAAACATCAAAAAAGAGCTTGAAAGAACAACAAAGACACAAATTTATCACAAAAATACATTGTTTTGCATCTCTTTTACATGTTTGTTGTCCCATAATCTGTCCAGCTGTGGGCTATTTGGAGTTACAGCAATTTACTTAATAAATCTCCCAGCTGCTATACTGTATCATATGAAACTAGAAAACCTTAGGAGTCCATTAGTACCAACCATGTCATACTTTTATGTTGTGAAGGTGGCTAAATAATGCTGCAAAGTTACACTAAATTTTGGTGAGGAAAAACTGGCATGGCCATATTCAAAGGAGTACCTTTACCTCTGACCTCAACATATGCAGATGAAAATGGGTTTTACAGGTACCCACCAGTCTCCCCTATACAGATATAACCACTTTATGCCAATTTCATGTAGTTTTGGCCAGTTTTGTTTTTTTGCATGCAGTACATGTGTTATTTTCACCTATTCTAAAATGCTGTACAGTATTTATACAATACGTGCTTACAGTATCGCAATAGAATCATTACCCCCGTATCATAATAGATATCGCATCACCAGATTCTTGCCAATACACAGCCCTACTAATATATTACCCTGAATAACCAATTAATAATGCACGCTTTATTATCGCCAAGAACCAGGGCTTTAAATGTGAGTTGAAACAGACTATTACTCATTTTAAAACCTCACTGAAACTGTGCCCTTGGTGTGCAGGTGTGTGAGTGACTTAATCCTCTACTATAGAGACTGACAAAAACAAGAGCTAGTGCAACATGTCCTTAACAACTATTACCTGGCATCAACCTCCTCTACATAAAAACACTCTACAGGAGACAGAGAGAAACAAGCATGAGCATAATGAGTCTGTTTTACTGTGTACAATAAAACCTTTAGGGAAGCTTTTCATTAATGTCTTAAATTACTGCTCCCCTTGTTTGCCAGAAGACTTCAAGTCTACGGCCTCATATTGCTGCTGTTCCTCATCCTGCAACTGTGAAAGCATTGAAGTGGTTGTACACAAAGGTTACTGCGAGCTCATAGCTTCTGTGTTTAAATAATAATTAATTCTGGACAATATTTTAACATTTAATGTCTCCTCAAGGGGGGAAAACAGCCAAGACATTCATGTCAAAATGTCTCAGTACATTATTGATGGTTTAAAGCTGTGAGTGTGAATCTAGTTCAAGATGGATTTTCCTCTCAGGAGAACAAGACTTGAGTTTTATCAGCAACATGTTATAGAAAGTACAAATCAAGCATAAAATACTAATACAGTCCTGCGTTTTACAGCATGTTCCTTTGGTTTCATGACTGTTGGCCTGTTTATATGAATACAAGTTGTTTCTACCACAGTTACGACATTTTACTGTGTTGATGACATATTTACACTAGGAACATGACATACAAAAACTACTACTGCAAGATCTACATTAGATCACTTAGATTTGTTGATCAGCTCCTTAAACTCAAACTTCCTTAAATTAAATAGCGTTTAGTTTGGAAATCGTCTTATTTCACAGTGTCCGACGGTACCATATATGCTCCTTATCAGCTTGTTGTTGAGTGAAATACTGAAGCCACAAGAAACCACAAGAATCTGAAATAAAGTTTTGTGGGTTTTAACAATATTTGGCTGATTTACTGCATTTTTCTTTGCTTTGTATCATAGTAATTTGAATATCTTTTTGGCTTTGGAAAATTTTGTTTTTAATTTTTCACAATATTTTGACATTTTATAGACTAAACAATTACTAATTGATTTAAAAAAAAGTAAATCAACAGATAAACTCATAATGAATGTGTTAGTTGTAGCCCTATAATAGATATTACACACACACACACACACACACACACACACACACACACACACACACACACACACACACACACACACACACACACACACCATATTAACAACACTCCTGTTGACTTAACTGACTTAACTTAGCTGTTAAGTTTTACTCTTTTCTTGGCGACCACAATATCAAAGTGTAGCTCTCTGAGCTGATGTTGAACTGGCCCAGTAATATGACCCTGCAACAACTTTTCAGTTTTCACTCCTGGTTCTTTTCAGATTGAGTCAAGTTTCACTATGTTTCAACTTCACACACACACACACACACACACACACACACACACCCCCCCCCCCCCCGAGGACTGATATTGTAAATATGAGATGCAGATATGACATGATGGGACAATACGGCCTTTTCAAATTATATTTACTGTACATCTGTCTGTTATTCCTGTCCTTGCTTATCTTATTTCACTTACTTATTTAGCATGGACTGTAATTAATAACTACCATGTGTTACACTACGCCATTATCTAGTAGTAAATGTGTAATACACTATTTTGTGCATGTTATTTATCATGTTGTGTGTATCAAATGTATATGATATTTAATGTTCTGTGTTACAAATGATACAGTTCAGAAAGAGGCAAAAAAAAAGCCCAAAAAGCTTATAATATTATAATAACCCCCCACCTTTATCAACGATACTGTGAGAGAATTAGATCTGTGGAAAAATAAATAAACCACAACAACATAAATTTCTGGTAACATAAATTTCTGGTAATCTAACACAGCCTCCTCTTCCTCATACACATCATCCCAGGCGACCACAGCAAGCATGTCATGAAATTTAAGTCTATGTTGATACGAGTAATTACTTGACAAATCAGATAAAAAATGTGTGGTTCATTGTGATTCAGATATTTTGTTCTTTTATTAGATAACTGATTGACAGCCCTAATATGAATTTAAGATTTTTTAATTTAGTATATTATATTATAGTATTGTAGTATTATAGTATATTAAAGTTTTCACAATGTTTGGGTGGCAGTAGCTCAGTCTGTAGGGAGTTGGCTTGGGAACCGGAAGGTCACCGGTTCAAGTCCCGACATGGACCAAGAACTGAGTGTGAACTGGTAGCTGGAGAGGTGCCAGTTTACCTCTTGGGCACTGCCAAGGTGCCCCTGAGCAAGGCACCAAACCCCCAACTGCTCGGGGCGCTTGTCAGGAGCAGCCCCATCACTCTGACATCTCTCCATTGTTGCATGTTTGTGCATGTGTGTGTTCGGGTCTGCATGTACTGTGTGTAAGTTAACAACAGAATGAAAAAATTGAATTTCCCCTCGTGGGACTAATAAAGGACTATCTTCTTCTTCTTCTTCTTCTTTTCTTTTATAGATTGAACAATCAATAGATTAATGAATTATATGAAGTAATTTTTTATCTTTATTTTTGAAAAAGTGCCAAATGAATGACATTGAACTTACTGTACTACTATGGCACAAACTTTTCTTCTTAACTTAGATTAATGAGCATTTTTCCTGTCAAATAAATTCATAAAATAATAATAAAACAAATCATATCAAATCAACAGAAAGACTTTAAGCACTAACGTAACAACTGCTTCACCAGGGTTCATGTACGCACGCCAGCAGCAGCAGCCATAAACAGATGACCGAGGTAGCTCACAAACAAACAGCGATGCAGCCCTGCAGCCTCTCGCCCACACAGTCACAAACACGTCTGCAGTTTGAGCGAGCGCACACACGGGTGACAAACAGGATGTTTAAAGTCCAAAACGATCTTCCCAGGGTCCCTTTCTCAAGGCCGTCGCCGTGGCAACTGACTGACACTCCACATTCCGTTATCCCTCAGAGGGTCAGCGTAGCCAACGCCGTCCAGGGTGCATGTGTGTGTGTTGGACTGACCGTAAACTCTGCAGGGTTACCAAACTGGTCGCGGGAGAAATTTTGGAAAGTGTGTGTTTGCTCGTGCATATCACACACACACACACACACACACACACACACACACACACACACACACACACTTTAAAGCACCACCCATCAGGGCCTCATCAGTCAGAGGAGACCTTGACCGACACATCTGTCTGTACTTCCCCTAATTTTGGGTTAGGATCACTGATGCATTTCTTTTCCTCGCTGCATACTCAAAGGATAAGTATGGTTTATACAGAATATTTCTTATTGTCAAAGATGCATATCAACAGTAAAATTATCCTACCAGTAAAGCCTTGTATATCTTTTTCTTCAGTACCATAAAGGCTCCATTGTCAAGGCTTCAAAAACTATTTAACACAACACTAGTCCTGTTTCCATTCAAATTTAGCACATATTTTAATCAAATTTCCAGGTAAAAGAAAATGCAAAATAAAGCCTGTTTCATTACTTTTAAGTGAATTTCAGGAGAAGGTTCACTGCAATAAAAAAGTAGGTGGCTGTTATTGTCTAGTTGGGGGCCATTAAACCAGAGCAGAAGAACAAGAAGATATAATTAGGAGCGCTGGTAAAACCTCAAAGGAATGAAAACAACGCAGAAAAAGTGATGGAAATATGGCATCTGTGTTTGTTTTACGTATTTATTTTAGGAAGGTTACAGTTTCCTAATCAGTCCACACAGATCAGTTTTCATCTGCTGCTATTTTCCAGTACAGATCTCCACACTGGTGCGCCAGACTTTTTTTCCCACTTAAATGCACCAGTACATAATTTCAGTGCACCTAAAATTTTTCACTGGGCTGCAATAACCCATTTTAAGCATTTTGTCAGTTCCTGTAGGCCTACGCTAGAGATGTCACGGTAACAGAAATTTAGCAGTTGATAACATTACCAGTGAAATTCCACAATGAATCAATAATAATAATAATTAATCAATAAACTGCATGAACAACATACACTCCTTAATGAACATTTGCACACTGGTTTTTGTTCGGAAATTAAAGAGCTCATAATTCCCTCTCTAATTTCATATTGCTGTGAAAACAAGTTTCTCGCCAAAAATCTTTTACAAGATTACATGTGAGCACATTGCACACGCCCTAAAATAGTTAATGTGTTCAACACTTATAACCGCCTCACGTAACGGACGATTTTATACGGATTGTGGCTACTGTACACACATTCTGTGTGCTTCTAAAGAAAACTGTATTTAGTGTGTTTATACAACAGCTATATCTGCGGCTAACAATGGTGATCTGTAGCAGCTGGCATTGTTTTCACCCTTATACTCCACTGCCAGACCACCTGTTGTTTGTGTGACACTGCTGAGGTCTCCATCCATAGTTGGTGGGACAGAAATAGATTTTCTCATGGTTTATTCCACGACAGGGTGGCTAAACTTCTCTTCCTGTCCAGCAATTAATAAGATCTGAAGACCAGTTAGCGGCAAACATTGGTAAACATACATAAACATTAGGCCTGTGCTTATGCTGTTGTTTGACTAGAGGAGACATTGCTATTAAATAGATTTTCTTAATGTTTAAATATTTGAAATAAAACGTTTATTCAGCTAACTTTAAAAGGTAGGGGCGGTAATGCTGAGAAACTAGCGAGAGTACACTAGATTTTAAGAATGGTCCAACCAAAACAGCAAGCCCAGTGTTGCCAATGCGTTTCCAATGAAAGTGGCTCGCAGCACTAGCTTCAAAAGTTGCTAAATCTAGAGAGGAAGTCACCGAGTCGGCAACTGTGACAGTCCATCCTTTCAGGCCTCGCTGCAAAGCTACTACCCTAAAATTATCAACATGAGCGTAAACAACGAACATGGCTATTGTTAGTGCTCACAGCTGTCAAACAGCTTGTGGAGACTCCATTGGCGCGCAATGAGAGAACGAGCAGAGTGCACGCCGGCAGGCAGCTCGTCCAATCATCACATCCGGCCTGACATGCCATAAATTGGACCGGTTTATATTCCTGCGACAGCCACAGATAGCAGATTTTTTTCATTTTTAGTCAGAGCATTTGACTTATTGATAGCTGCTGGGCTGTAATGAAAATTTCAACTAACATAAAAAAAGCATTTTAACAGCACGACAAGCCCTACCTTTAAATGTATTTTAGAAAGCTTAAAGGTTCGATTATTTCAAAGCTCCATCGCAATCAGAAACTTTTGCCCAACCCTATAAACAATACACAATAAACAAGCTCTGCATCCAAAATAAATATAAATTGCTCACTGTTTGCAGAAAATAAAAAAGCCAGATAAAATACAACAGCAACATGACCAATCTTTCCACGCACCTAGTGAGAAGCCAATATTATTGCTCTACCATTCAGAGTGAAAATGAGAGCAGAAGCAGATTAAACTCCAGCTCATTCAACCTGAAGAGAGATTGGATGCAATTTATTTTATTTTAAATTATTGCTCTACCTTTTGCTTTGGAAATGAGAAATGACAGAAGCAGCAGGTTGAATCATTGTTCATATAACTTGAATAGTTGGTATGATTTATTTTTTATTAAATATTATCTTGAGAACTGAAGTTGTGGAAGTTGCACTTTTTATAATTTTCAAATAAAATTGTGTATGAATTTTCCATTAATTGTTGTGCTTACTTGTTTATATCCAGAATTAATTTATCCTGATTCCCTTCCAAGAAAAGCTTTGAGGAATCCTGACTGTTGATTGTCCAGTATCCAGCTACTTATTTCACAATTACACAGAAAAAAGGTTACTGTATATATTTCAAGTCACTGAATCGTATCGCTTTAGATGAGCCAAATATCATCCTTGAATCGTATCAGATCAATATTTAACTGTATTGCTTTTATAAAGTTTAAAGTTTTGATTATTTCAAAGCTCCGTCACGATCGGATTGAACAGAAACTATTGCCCAACCCTATAAACAATACACAATTAACAAGCGCTGCATGTCCTTCAAGAGTGAGTAAAAGGAACAAGAATATCAACAGTAAAACTGCAGTAAACGTTAGTCTGAATCTTGCAGTTTCTCTCTTAAAAGGTCGGGTCAGATCAGTGGTTTGTGTTGGGTCTCTTTTGATTTGGAAAGAAGAATTTGACTCAGAAAGCAGATCCAAAACACGATAACGCAAAAAAATAATAAATAAAAAAGTAAAAGTCCCCACTGAGTGATATTTTACAGATTCTCTCTGGCCTTCAAATTATCGTTGGCTCAGGGTTACATCCACGAAGAGCAGCTGGGATCACAAATCCATAATACAAATGCATTACCTGCATTTTTTTTTTTTTTTTTTTTTTTTTACATTTTAAGCCAAACATGATCTTTCATGACATCTCATTTACAGCAAGTTAACATGACCGTAACTTACTATGAAATGTTTTAGATTATTTTATACATTTTACTGTTCATGTGGTGTTTTTCTTTCAGATCAGCTCTTTCACAGTCTAAGAAAGTGTTTTAAAAATATTCCTCCAATGAGAAAAACTCTGACAGTCACTTTTGTACAAACTGGTTTCTGGTACATGAACATACGTGAAGTACATGCAGCCAGGAGATCAGCTCACATTCACAATCAGCTTTATCTGTGGCATCACAGAGGATGTGGGAAACACACACACACACACACACACACACACACACACACACACACACACACACACACACACACACACACACACACACACACACACACACACAAGCACTAGCTGTGGGGTTACCAACACTGATAGTTTCTAGGAAACCTGTCAGAAGCCGTCAGCCTTCAGTGATGACTAAATGTGTCAGTTCATTGTGCTGCCCTCCTTGCATACTTCTCAGAAACTCTGATATATATGCCAAATATGCAGAAGTTAAGACAGCACACTCAAGATTCACAGAACTGAGTGCAGTTCCTTGTAACAGAATTAGCTATTGGTTTTGCACACAAGAAAAAGATCAATTACCAAGCCTGACAGAGCAGAAAAAAGTAGGGAAAGACCTAACATTTAAGCCAAATTTAGCCAAAACTTTAATCCAGTAGGCAAAGCCAAAGGCCTTTAAGTCAAAAACATATATTCTAATATTTACCAACATCAATAAAATCATATAGGAGACCAAGCAGCTTCTTGCACACCTCATTTCTATCAATGAGTGTAGGTCATATAACAGAAACGCCTCTTTGTATGCAACACTACTCAACAGCACCACAAACTGCATCTTCGCCATCGACATGCGCCAGCAGCCACACCAAAATGAAGCATGATGGGTGGTTGAAAGATTTTCAAGTCGTGTTTGAGGTCCAGCGTGGCTTGACGTTGGCTAAAATGGAGATGTCCTTAATAAATTTCTCCCTGTTTGCAGAGTTCAGATAAAATACCAGCCAGATAAAATACAACAGTAGCAGGACAAATCATTCCACACGCCTTCTGAGATGCCAATATTATTGTTATTATTGTTCACTCAACCTGAATAAAAGCTGGTTGCAATTTATTTTATTTCATATCATAGCTGTCTTATGCTTTGGAAATGAGAAGCAGCAGGTTAAATCATTGTTCATATAACTTGAAGAGAAGTTCAAATATTTTTATAGTAGTAGTAGTAGTATTTTTATAATAGTTTAAATATTGCACTGCCTTGTATCTTGAGAACTGAAACAATGGGTCCTGAAGTATTTATTACTTTCAAATAAAAGGTGTATGTATTTTCTATTAATCAATGTGCTTACTTACATTATAACCTTCATTAAAATAGCATTTACTGCAGTCTGCAGGACTGTTGTATTTAACTACATTATTTTTACTTTGGTGCATCTAATAAACTGGAGTTTATATTTCTTTCAATAGTTGTTAGTACACTGGGCGATCATTCAGATGTTTCCGTTGTGAATAGTTGCGTAACATTATTAATTTTCTTTGGGTGTGCACGGATAGAGTTCGCTCATGTAAGGCACAAAGAAACATCATTTCCCCCCTAACAATCCTGACATCACTTCATGCAGATTTGGATGTCTCAGATATGAGGTATTCACCGCAAAGCTTTCAGTCACTGCTCAAATATTTCAGTTGCGGTGCTCAAAGCACTGAAAAATGACATTTGAAATCTCCCTCCAGAAAATATGTATCTGTTATCCACGATAATCAACAGACCTCACAGAACAGTTTTGTGTCAAACATTTTTATTGGGACTGCTTTCTAGCAAAGAAAACTGTCCCAGTGGAAACTACTGACAGCAAGGTCGGTGAATTATCTTGAGTTATCGGTACATTTTGTTTGGAAAGACACATTTCTTTGGCAATTAAATGCTTTAAGCACCACAAACAATGTGGCATTCACCCAGATCATACTGAGGTGGTAACACAAGTGAAGGTGGCTTTGTGAGCCAAAAATCTAACTATATAGCAGTACAGCATAAGCATGAGACACAGTTTTCAGGGCGTCCTGGTAGCCATATAATCTGGGACCATATTGATCATGTGGTCACAATGTCGCCGATTTTAGTCAGGCTGGGGTGGGTCTTCCTCTCTCTTGATTAATTTCCTGTCACTTCTCTGCTGTCACTATCAAATAAAAAGGCAAAAATTCTCCCAAAATACTTAAAAATTTCAATCATTTTCCAATCTCTCTTAGATGGAGGAGGAAGGTCTGCTGATACGAATGACAAGACGTTATGAGGTCAATGTAATAACTGACTGCTCCACAGCGATTATTTCCCAACGTTAATCTTAATCTTTGCTTAAAATGTACAACTCATTTGTCCAAAATAAATGACCCCAAATAAGACAACATGATGACTGCCTCGTGATGACTGCAACACCTTACTCTACCTGATCAAAAGCTGATCAAAGTGCGGCTAAAATATCATGGAAAACAACCAGATCAGCTTACTGAGAATCAGAAAATAGATGGTGAGATTGTGTGTAGTGGTGAGCAGAGATGTGTACACACACATACACGTACACACACACACACACACACACACACACACACACACACACACACACACACACACACACACACACACACACACACACACACACACACACACACACACACACACACACACACACACACACACAGGCACTGTTTGCACGAATGCAGCTGAGTTTCCAAGTATTTTACCTGACTCACAAATGGTCGTGCGGGAATCTCAACGTAATCTTGCAAACATGTTTTCACATTTCTTGGTATAAAAAAATTGTTATCAGAATACACTAATTGAATAAATAAAAATGCACTATGCACAAAATGTCATTGCATAAGTGAGTGTGTTTAGAAAGTATACAGCGTATGTCTTTATGAAACATGGACATCGGTCAAAATTTCACAAGTCCACACAAAATCCACACAGCAGTGGATGGAAAATTGTTCGCATGTGTCTACGACTGTGTTTGTGTATCTTAGAGATTTCAGTCGTGTGCTGGTCATCCACATGTGTGAAACTTGGCATGTGTCAGTTATGGGTGTGTGTGCGTGTGCGTGTGTGTGTGTGTGTGTGTGTGTGTGTGTGTGTGTGTGTGTGGAGATGGTCTGTTAAGGGTGTGTTGTCTGTCCAGTAACTGTGCACATGTGGAAACGACTAGTAAACGTATTCTACATTATTTCTTTCCCTACAGTCGTCTTTGCTCTCGTTTCTTCGCTTTCGTTGTGAATTTCTTTCTTGTGACCGTCTGCATGTCCTCAACTAACTCATCTTCCTTCCATCCCAACAATCACACATTAAACACACCATTACACACTTAAAAAATATCATGTTGGCCAGGATTGGGTGTCCACACACCAAAACTGATATTTCATTTAATTTTTTTTCCCACAAACACTTTAAATAAACACTTTTGTCAAAGATGTGTAGACTGAAGCAGCATATTTTAAAGTTTAAGAATAATCTTAACTCATAACGATGATGCCAAACTTCTTAATATATATAATATATATAATATAGTGAAAAGGGTGATGAAAACATTTATGTCCTGTAATTTCTATGTGCTATCATATGCGCCAGTACTGATGGAGTTCAAATCATTAGTTCATTAATTGTTTAGGTGATCGACAAAAAACAAATTTGCAGTTATTTTGAAAATTGTTTAATCGTTTTGGCAATTTTTCAGTTACCAAAGTTCCAGCTATTCAAATGAGACAATTACACATTCTTTTGATATTCTATAATGTAAATGATTACTCAAAAAGCAGCAAATGAAACAATAACTAGAAAAGCACTCGGAGAGCGCAAGCACCATAGTTTCCCCCCTGGCGGTTTCTTCTGGATCTATCTCCTCAAGTATTAAAGCTAGATCAAATTTGTTGACATACTGAAGTATGTCAGATGCTGAATTGTCTCAGCTACACGATGCCGCTTGTTAGAAATCTCTACCTCTAGTATTAAATGCACAGTAGGCCAAAATGTAAGAGTACCCCCATTTTTTACATAAATTGCTATAAAATCTGCCATCTGGATCAGATCTGGATCAGCCTTTGGGATTTGATAGAAGTACACATTGTAAATCCCTGAGTCAAATTTCATGAGCTTTGGGCAACAATTACCAGAGATATTGAGAAACAATTTTTGGGTCCCATTTACCCCAATGTTAACGAAAATTTCAAAGTGATCCAGAATCCAGGATTTCTTCCGGATCACCCCCAAAATTAATTTAATTAATTTCGACACACCCTGAAAATTTCATCAAAATCTGTCCATAAGTTTTTGAGTTATCCTGAACAAAGACAAACAGACAAACAAACAGACAGATAAACGCCGGCAAAAACATAACCTCCTTGGCGGCGGTAATAAAAATAATGATTTGTTGCAGCCTTAGATATTTCTATATCCCAATAGTGGCTGATACTATCTGCCTATACTGTATATTGGTCTGGCTCCCTCCAATATTGGGCATATGGATTTTTTTTAAAACTACAAAAAAAAAAACTACTTCAGAGATAAGCCCAGAAGTTGGAAAAACTCTCGTGAAAAAACCCTCTCTTCCTTTCCCTGCTGCCCCTGTGCCACCCCATTGTCTCTGAATAAACCTTACTGTGCAGTTTTGCCCCTTATGACTACAGTTCCTGGTACCACTGAGCCAGAACCAAGTTTATAAAGGGAAGGAGATCAAGCCCTAATAACATTTTCCACACAAGAGGCAAAGCCAAGTGGGACTTGCCAGGGCCAGAGCAAACTCTAAATGTTTATAACTCAGTTTGCTTAGTGAGAAGCTACATCCACAATTGACAAATCATCTCTGCTGGCAACAAGATAAAAAAAAATGAGTCATTTTTTTGAGTGGAAAACTGAGAGGCACAGATAATGAGTAAATGCTAGTTGTGTTTGGCCCTGTAATGGAAACCAGGCTAAAGACTTGCCTGGAGAAAATCAGGGGAGGCGGCTTAGCAGGATTGGAGATGTGACTCAGAGTATAGCTGAGTAGAAAAGAGGAGAGTAGAGTAACACACAGTAATGTAATTTCTGCAGAGTTCACAAATTTAAAACTCTTTACAGCCTTTTAATACTACATAAAACAAACTGTTATACCTTTTCCACTGACAAACAGCTTAAAGTGTGACTGAAAAAACAGTCAGGACAATAAGGCCAACAATCATTGATTAAGTACATTAGAGCTGCAACTAACGATTATTTTCATTATCCATTAATCTGCTGATTAATTGTTTCATCGCTACCTCTATAAAATGTCTAAAAAGTTGTGAAAAAAATAAACAGTTGCAGTTTCAGAGGCCCTGATGTTGTCTTCAATTTGCTTGTTTTGTCTGACTGACAGAAAAAACCTTAAGATTGGGGCTATCAGTCAGTTATAATATAGATTGCGATTAATCGCATGATTATCCATAGTCAATCGTGATTAATCATATATTAATCTAATTTTTAATCTATTCAAAATGTATCTTAAAGGGAGATTTGTCAAGTATTTAATACTGTGGGGAGTGGGCGAATATCCTTGGTTTATACAAAATGTATATATAAATTTTTGGAAATTAATTAACCATGCAAAACAATGACAAATACTGTCCACAACTACTTAAGTTCCTCAATTTATATCACAAATAAAAACAGTAATGTGTTACACTTAAGAGGCTGGACCCAGAAAATGTTTAGCAGTTTAAAAGAATGTAACATTTCTTCTGTAACTGTCAATTAATCAATTAATCGATTAATCGTTGCTACTCTAAAGTACAAGAATGTATCAACATCTTTGTCCCAGCTGCATATACAAATAATCTAGTAATGTAATTAATCATTAGCTGCAGAAACTTTATGAACAGACAGAGTGGACTGTAAGTCGACAGCACCGACAGAAGAGCTCGAGCAAAAAATGACACAAAAAAGTACAAAAGCACAAAAACATTTCAGTAGCCACGTTTGGCAAAGAAAATTTGTTTGTTTGCGCACAGTAAATGAGAAACCATTTTAGAGCAGAGCCATCCTGAAGCATAAGCAAATAAAGACCTCACAACTAGGTCAGGGCAACCAGACAAGCAAATTTTACAATTTTAATATTTACCGTTTCTGCTTAGGGCTCCACAAACTCTGGTTCTGAGACAGATATAAAATACACTTCAGCTATGGAGACGACATGTGTTTACACGACTACAAACGCCCCTTTGATACAGCAAATGAAAAGAAGAACTTGACATATTTTATCTTACTGCAATTACACTTACTCAAACCATGACATAATGCTGCATGGTAACATAATAGTGTTTGCAGGTGTGAATGTGGGCACCGATAAATAACAAGAACAGAGGCCAAGAGAAAACTGTTGGGTGAGGGTGTTGTGCAGCTTTGCTTTCGGGGCTTTCCACATGCAACTCAGCAAGGTCATGTGCACTGGCACTGTGATTGTAGGTCACGATAGAGTCCAACAAAGAGGTTATGATGGGGGGAAAAAAAACGCATTTGAGATGCATGAATGATTAAATATTATTAATCACCAAAGGGAATCTTTGTATTGAAATAGAGCCATCATAAATACAGGAAGAGACAGCATGACAACCTCTTCTGCAGAAAAAGACACAGAACTAGAAAGAGAAAGAGCGAGAGATCTGACAAACATCTTGACCACATGACTCTAACCACTCAGCTTCCTTTAGATGTTTCTATAGATTTTTGTCACATTAAAAGATACACACAAGCAAAAAAAAACACTCCTCCCACATTCAGACATGTTCCACATTGAGAGAGATGTTTTCTACGCTGTCTGAGGAGCCTCCTTTAAAATGAATCCAAATAAATATAAACAAAAGTGACAAATGATGTGAAAAGCTGCCTGCTGTTGTAAACCGTGTCCTCTGTGAGCTATGTTGTACGCCACATCTTAGCTTAACTTCCTCTGCTTTTCAGTCAGTTTTGTATTTCCAAGCATTTAGCCCCTACTGGCACCCAAATTTGGCATCAACATGTTGTAAAATGTTGATGTAATGGTCCAGCCATGAAAAACATGGTATCTTTCATCCATCCATCCATTTTATTCTAATCTAGTTCCAGATACAACAAGCTATGCAAGGTAGCCATGATTGCTTCTTCCTAGCCATATGCTCCAGCACTTCCTGGGGGATCCCGCGGCGTTCCCAGGCTAAGTGGGATGTGTTTTTCCTCCAGCCTGTTCTGGATCTCCCCCAGGGTCTGCTACAAGTTACTTTTTAAGATTTACATGTATTATTCTCACAGGGAGACATCCAAGATGCAAGTAAAAAAAAAAAAATTTGTAACAAGCCCAAACCTTGGCAGACACCAAACTAACCCACGATCCCATCCAGTATTCTTGCAAGGCTGAAGAGCAGGTTCACTGTTGCACTACAAGAAACACATCAGCATCTCCCCTCCTGAAATACGAGGTTTGACATGGCTTCATGTCGCATTTGTCTTGGCCGACACGTTGTACTTGAACACACCGCAGACATATGGTAGGTCTTGCAAAACCTCAATTAAAAAAAAAATTAGATTTAAAAAATTAAAAGGGCCTTACATGTTCATCCTCTTGACTCATTTCTCTCACAAACGGGCAACGCCACCTATTAAATATACTGAAAAAACACCCTCCGACATGGGCAGACTAGAGCTGACGATGCGGGCCACACCCCAAAAACTAAGCTGCCAGACGCTCACCGACGGCCGACTGTCTGCTTGATGTGTCAGGGCCTTTAGGCTACCAACACCCACCTCTACAAGTCCAAAGACACTGCCCTGAAATCTCACACAAAACTGAAGAGGCCTGTATGTATGAGAGAGCTGTATGACTAACACAGTGACCTCCTAGAGATGGACAAGGTTCAACGGTCTTCTGGCGACCTCATGCACAGAGGTTATATCAGTCAGGTTCAGTTCCTCAAAATGTTCCAGTATCGCCTGTCACGGTCAGCACTTCTCTCCTGCTGAGAAAAGTGTGGGCAAGCCTCTGGTTTGTGTAAACATAGTCACTAAAATGGATCTGGTCTATAAACATGTGGATTCTGCCCACAACATAAGCTTTTCAATCACAAATCTCCACATGAAACATATCATATTACATCTTGTATTATATCAAAGGACATAACGCCAACAATCAACATCAGAAGCCAGTTACATTTCTTTTACGCGTCAAAAATGACTTTGTTTTGTCATACCCTGCCTACCCATAGCTGAAAAAAAGGTTATCTAGTGATCTGCTGTATGCAGTCTACAACATCTGAGAGGCTGCAGATCTTTGAAGCTGTTGGTTATATTTACACCAAGTGCTTTCTGTAGATATTTGTGGGTTTTAACTTGGTAGGATCTCTCTATGACTCACTGTATTCCTGACAAGAGTCATTACTGCTGAATTTGGTTAAACACTGGTTTTGTACTCAGTCTTAATCTCTCAAGCCAACTTTCACGCAATTGTGGCAAGTGAGGACTTTCAATTTAGAAGCAAAATGCTAAATTATATACTAAAGAAGACCGAATGTAGCCTGAAACTCTGTGGACAGTGGCCAATGTCAAATCCACTACTAACAAAAAGTTTAATCATCCATAAAGACCACTCATATTTTCCATACTGTACATCATTTACCACAAAGTTAAATGACACATTTTTGTAAAAAAAACAAAAAAAAAAAAAAAAATCCTCTATTTTGTTGTGGCTACAGAGACTATCATAAACACTTGCTCTTTTTTCCAGAGACCTAACCACATTGAAAAGACTGGGGTGGTGTGGCAAAGATCCACATTGATCCAGATTCTGCTCATTGATTAGTGTTCTTGTCAAATCATTTCATGCTTTCATAGTGTTTGCACTTCATAAAAATACTCCCTTTGTATATACTTGTACTGCATATGCAATTTTTTGGTTGTTTTTGTCCAAGCACCTCACCATACTTTCCCATGCTGTTAGTCAGTGAAGCAAGAATAAGTGCAAATGCTGCTCCTGCTAGAAATATGGTGCTTTTCTCTGTGTGGCATCACTAAAACGAATAGCATTTTGGTTTTGGACCAAACAAGAAATATGAATGAAAAAAAAAAAATCAAGATGATCAAATAAACCTAAGGCCCTGTTCAGAGCTGGTGTTAACATGTGTCCTCAGTGATCCAATCACAAGTGGACAGCTTTAAGCATGTCTATTCACACCTGGTATTACAATGCATATCCACGTGCCTCTTGAGTGGCTACTTGTGATCCAATCTCACTTCCCTGCTCTGTGTGCAAATAAACACAGTTAACATATTGCCAGTACAGCAGATGTTGTGACATACTATTGCAGGAATGTCATTAGTAATATCCTACATATTCATGAATTTGGGTACAATAATAACATTTTTCAACATTTTTTTCAACATCAAAAAATAAGGTTATTGTACTGGTGGTCCTCAGGGACCTTCGCATCGCAGGCAACAGCAGGTACAGAGCTTCAGAGAGCCGGGGAGGAGAGAGAACAAGAAGGTGTTTGGGTGGGTGATCAGGCAGGAAGGTCTTAGCTCCATGCAAAGCAGCAGAAAACAAAAACACTGACACCAGCCAAGCGCTTGTCTGCCTGTCTATTCATGAGACCCTGCGGATCCCAGCAGGACATCAGTTGAGCAGACTGTCCTTAATGTGGCCCAGGACACATTCACGCCCTCCATGGTGGTGCCAAACATGGCTGTTTTATTAATGTAATTTAAGCAAAGGGTCGAGTCATAGTGGCCTGTGATTTCATTTCAAACCAACAACATTATGCCAAACAACCAGAGATATTGTTTCCAGAGGGATTTCCAAACTCAGAGCCAACTATCCC
Source organism: Pterois miles (assembly GCA_947000775.1). Lineage (NCBI taxonomy): Eukaryota > Metazoa > Chordata > Actinopteri > Perciformes > Scorpaenidae > Pterois > Pterois miles. The sequence goes on along the minus strand of CAMQGK010000058.1, from coordinate 10,526,380 downwards.
CCCTCTGTGGGCTGTATAAGATAAAGATCGGATACGAAATTATAAGGAGACAGGGGACAAGTTTAGGCAAAAAAAACCATAACATTCAAGTAATCTAGCTTAATGAACCAAAGACGACCGACAGGAGAACATGAACTCTCACATTTCACCATCAAACTTCTACAATCTGTCTTGAATGAATTGCTTTGTTGTGTGATATTCACACCATACATGTGGTGAACACACAATACACAAGCATGCATGTGTACCCACGCACATATCTACATCCATAACATGACTCAGTCAAGTCACTTCAAGGCATAATTTCTAGGTTTCATGAAACTCAATCCTGGAGAGAGGAGAAGTTTTGACTTTGTGGTTGAGATAAAAACACCGTTATGATGTAAAATGAAACTAGACTTGTCTCTCTCTGAAGAGATACTAAGCTGAGCTCTAAATACGTTAATCTGCAGAGGCTGACTGGCCATCTGGACGTTCTGCCTGATTCCATAATTGGTCGCTACTAGTCTACTAGTTGTCCACATGGCTTCGACCAAATACACATTGTTACAGACCAAATGACAGCAACCAATGATATTTCATTATCGATTAATCATAATTTCCTAAAGCCCAACGTAATGTTTTAAAATGCATTCTTCAACCCACAGTCTAATACCCAAAGATATTCAGTTTACTATCACATAAGATAAAGAAAAGCAGCAAATTCTTACATCTGAGAAGCTGGAGCTGGATGATTTTTACCATCTAACTGGTTCAGCTCAAAAGCTGACTGCCAAGGTTGGTTTAAATTTTGCAGTAAAAGAGTTTCTACAAGTCAGACAGAGTTAGGCCCATTAAATTGATGTACATGGTGAATATAAAATTATTATTAGATTTATGACTGTTCAGTTGACAAAGGCCCTAGGGTTGCCATAAAAATAACGAATAACTAACAAATGAGTGTGCACTTACCCAATATGCATATTGGAAATGTAGTAAAATCAACCGTGACTAGTCTGGAACTATTATCTCCCAGCGATACAGTCCCAACTGGAGTTATTTTAATACGGATACCAGTATCGGAAATGCGTCCAATACAGCTCAAAATTCTGTATTGGGTATCGTCCAGAACGTCAGTCTATTCGTTTGTTCATTCTATTAACCAAGAAAGAAATCAGCTTGTTTAACTGAAAAGCAATTCTTCTTCACCGCTCCAAAACAGTAGCCTTCACTGTGTCGCTGTCATCCTGGATGTATCATGGCTGCCACTGACAGCTACTCTTTTAGAGCAACAAAGAAGAACTGATTGCAGGTAGTTTGTCACGTGACAACAAACAACAGCAGTGCCGTGCTAGTGGTGTGTAACATTAGTCAGAGCAATGGGTGGCGGTTTCCTAGCAGGGTGTGTGAACATCTGTAGTCCCAACTATAGCGTAAAGCCTTACATGAAGCAGAATTTAACCAAAAGTCAAAGATCTGTGTGTGCAGTTACATTCAGGTTGGCTGGTCTCACTGAAGAGAAAATACTTGGTGATGTAATTTAGGTGAGACTGAAGACAAAGTCCATTCCATAATTTACTGCTAATTACGTGATAATTTAAGGGCTACTCTTTTAATTGAAATCTTATTTCTCAGGAGTTCTTCCAGATGAATGATTATGAGAAAATTGGGACATGAGACAAACTTCTTTGATTGCAATGTAACATAGGAGGTTTTTTATGTCTGACAAATGTATCACCACTGCAGCGGTACTTTTTTGGCACCTTATATGTCCAGGCTGGGCACTTGTATGTGCATGATATAATAAATAAATAGTTAACTATGTGTGCAACCAAGGAATCTTCTTTCTGCTTTTTCAAAACCTCTCGTGTTTTGCAAGAATTGTGCAGACAATGAGTTATAAAAATAATAAAATCTGACCTGCAGTTACCTCAGTCTCACTCTGTCTGTCCTCCTCTATGCTGGCTTGTCTACCTAACTTTTAGTCCGTCTTTCTAATGTCTCCCGCCGTTGCGTTTCCTGTGTCTCCCTTGGTTGGTTTCATTCTGTTTTTGGTTCAGCTGACTGGGGCCCATATGTTCAGAGCTTCAGTTGTGGTACGCAACGAGATCCAAATTAACGCTGCATGTTGCCATATGAGAAACTGAAGTACAACAAGTAACACAGAACAGATGGACACCAGCGTCTGCTTGTTGGAAAAGTATTTTCCACTGATGTTGCAAACTCCTCTCTTACTGTCAGTGAGAGAGAAAAAAAAAGCAAAACGCAGCAGAGATACAGAGGGAAGAACGCGTAAAAATAAATGTAAACACAAGAAGGCATTTGAACATATATTTAAATGCATTTTGTTGAGTTGAGTTACTTCAAGTAACTCCAATTCTGATGGCTTAACAAGCTGTAATGCTGCATTTGGCTTTCTAAGAAGGCCCATTACTGGAAATGCTTCTATTTTCTTTTTACTGAAGGCTCCAGATAAAGTGGCACATTACCCTGATGGGACAGAAAAGCGAAGACAAAGCTTTTACTATATATGTCAACATCCATAAAAATGTGTGAGAGAGCACAAACAAACTCCAAGAGCAACATGATACATAGTTGTAGGCACATTTACACACACGCATGAAATGAAACCATGTGGGAAAGATTAAGGCTAGAAGAGCTGGAACAAACACATGCAAAAGCAAAAACACACATACACACAGCTGAGATGAGATGAGACGGGTGTGATTAAGTCTATAGAAGGTCTGAGGAAACATATCAGACGGCAGCAGCCTGTGGGAACTGACTATGGAAGACAGAATACCACGATTTTCCTGGCAAGACGCTAACCTTGTCTGTAACCTTGACTACCGTACGTCAGATGAAAGGAAAAGTAGGGCTCGGTGTTGTAGAAACAACTATCTCAGCAAAGCTGAGGAAGGTTACCAGATAACTCCAGTACTTGAGGAAAACTGAGTATTACGATACTGACAAGTAGGCGATATACCAGAACAAATGCCACACACATTCACTCTCTTCTTAGATATTTGAGGTGGACTAAATAATCTAAAATAACATAACACGAGACAGGAATGTCAATTGTTTATGTGTCACAGTGTCAGTTTGTCCTCATTGAAATTCTTGAGGCCAAACTTTAAAAGCAGAGACAAAATAGAGACTTTAAGGTTTAAGTCTCAGACAACACTGAAGACATTATGGAGACTTCTGCTTGTTTCAGCAGACATGACAAGATTCACTTCTGCAATAAAACCAGTGTTGAATCGCCTTGGCTATTTTGTCATTCCATCTGCAAAACACACTAGAATTACTGCCTCGCGACTGTATGCCTCTGTCAACGAAACCATGCCAAGTCGAAGTTTACATTCATGTCTGTCACTTCATCATTTTATGCAATTAGACATTTGTGTGAATTTTTTATAATTAGCATACGAATTCTTGACTTATGGCCAAAAATGTTTGACCTTTGACTAGGCATGTTAATGTTGATTAATGCTATCAGTTAAATGGTTAAAAGATATATTAAAAATTAATGAATGAAAACTCAGAGAAGCAGCTCGTCACAGGAAAAGGTGGCTTAACAGTCCACCTAAGGGGCGGCAGTAGCTCAGTCTGTAGGGAGTTGGCTTGGGAACCGGAGGGTCACCGGTTCAAGTCCCAACATGGACCAAAAACTGAGTGTGAACTGGTAGCTGGAGAGGTGCCAGTTTACCTCTTGGGCACTGCCGAGGTGCCCCTGAGCAAGGCACCAAACCCCCAACTGCTCGGGGTGCTTGTCAGGAGCAGCCCCCTCACGCTGACATCTCTCCATTAATGCATGTATGTGTGTTTCAGGTCTGCATGTACCATGTATGAGTTTAACAGAGTGTAAATTGAATTTCCCCATTGTGGGACTAATAAAGGTAGATCTTCTTCTTCTTCTTCTTCTTCTTTTTCTTCTTCTAAAGACAGGCTGAGCTAGCATTGCAGGATACAGGAAGTTAGCCTGGGTCTTTAGCTGAGGAGTTGTATCATTTATTCACAGACAAATAAACTGTGCACACACTGCTACAGCTATGTTCACACCTAGAATGCCAACGACAACCCATATTCACCACAAACACACAGCCTGTCGGACACTCGGTTACGCCACACTGACAAACCGTATGTGTTCCAGTGGAGATCACAAAGCCATCAGCAGCACTACAAACACACACAGTGACTCTCAGACACACGCTATCGTTACACCAGGCAGAGACACAGCTGACAACCTCGCAGCTAAACTAAATGGTGCGTCCACGACAATACATGCAGCATCATGGCTGCTAACGCTCCTGGACGGGTGAACAGGGGACTCAGCTCACCGCTGCATGCAACGCACTAATCTTGTCGGTTGATGGTTAATAATCATTTAACGAAAGTTGGTTATCGGTAAAAAAAAATAAGATAAAATTCAAAATTAGCATCCCTACCTTTGACCACCAAAATCTAATCAGTCCATCCTGGAGTCAAAGCGGATGTTTGTCCCAGATTCAAAGAAATCACATCAAGGCGTTCCTGAGATACTGCTCTCACAACAATGGTACAGACAGACATTTTCCATGAATTTCCCCTCTGGGGATCAATAAAAGCTTCTAATCTTATCTTTTTAATTTTCCCTGGAAAATATGCAAGAGTGCAAGAATCAGATAGTCATGGGGAAGAATTATGGGATAGTTTTTCATTCAATTAGAACAAATTCGATTAAGATTACTTTAATATATTCAATTAACTTTTTTTGGTGCAAAATATATGAATGTTGGAATAATGTAATCTTTCTATTACATCACTAACTCTGCTATTTCATAATTTTAAGTTTGGAAGACACAAGACTGACATTAGCATTGCATTAAAAACCACTGAACTGAACTGTTGACCTGACAGGGCCCTGCGCCTCGACCGAAGCTTTCCCACACGAATACATTATCAGTTTCCATGCAGCTTCCGTTACTGTGTGAAATAAGCTATGATATTCTCACACAGAAAGCTGCAAATAAAAATACATATGAACACAGCCCAAAGATTATTATCTTATGTGCAGCCAAGATATGTGTGCAGCATTCAGGCATGCATGCTCACACATCACATATGAGTGAAACCCCAATTTACATCCACAAAAAAGAAACCTTACTGGCACAATACACAGTTTATGGTCTCCTCTAAAACTAGTGGAACAGCGAGGCCAGTTCCTTTATTTTTGGCATACACAGAAAGCATTTGGGTGTTTTACAATTTAGAGGATAGCAGTTTGAACCCACCCACTTTTCAAGTGATCAAAAAAAAACCAGTAAATATCGCTGAACGTCTACTCTCAGTTTCAGCTTTGGGTTTTGCCTGTGCAGACTGCATTTATGGTTAAAAAGGTGTAACCAACATGAAGACCAGAGAGCTGTCTATGGGAGAAAAGCTGAGAGAAGATGGAAAATCAATCAGAGCCATTGAACCAACATTGGCCATAGCCAGTACAACCATCTGGAGCGTCCTGACGAAGAAAGAAACCACTGGTGTACTGAGCAACAGATGTCGAACCGGTAGACCAAAGAAAACATCACCGGTTGATGATAAACATTGTGAAAGCTGTGAAGAAAAACCCTTAAACAACCATCAGTGGCATCAGCAACAACCTCCAGAGGGCAGGAGAGAAGGAATCACAGTCCACCGTTCACAGAAGATGTCAGGAACAAAAGGACAGGTGACACCAGAAGGTGCTAACCACTCACTAGCAATAAGAGGAGGAAGGACAGACTGGATTTTTTTCTGGACTGATGAGACAAAGATGAACCTTTACCAAAGTGATGGAAAAGCTGATGTGTGGAGAGAGAAAGGATCTGCTCATGATCCCAAACACAGCAGCTTATCTGTGAAACATGGTGGAGGTAAAGTCATGGTTGGGCTGCATGGCTTCTTCTGGGACAGCTAAGTAATCTTCATAGATGATGTAACACATGATGGCAGCAGCAAAACAAACTCAGAAGTCTACAGAAACATTTTACTGCCAATGTAAAGAGAGATGCAACCAAACTGATCGGGAGATCCTTCATCATGCAGCAAGACGATGACCCAAAACCTGCTTAGAACCACCGAGGAGTTGATCAGGGGAAAGAAGTGGAAGGTTTTAGACTGGACAAGTTAATCTGCAGACTTAAACCCTACTGAGCAGCATTTTACCTGCTAAAGAGGAGACTGAAGGGAGAAACCCCCTGAATCAAACAACTGAAAGAGGCAGTGGTGAAAGCCTGGAAAAGAAAGAAAGAAAGAAAGAAAGAAAGAAAGATATTCCTTTATTAGTCCCACAGTGGGGAAATTCAGTTTTACACTCTGTTGTTCACACACAACATATACATGCGTCAATGGAAGATGTCAGAGTGATGGGGCTGCTCCTACAACGCCCAGAGCAGTTGGGGGTTCGGTGCCTTGCTCAGGGGCACCTCGGCAGTGCCCAAAGAAACTGGCACCTCTCCAGCAACCAGTGCTTGCATCACAAAAGAAGAATGTAAAAGTTTGGTGATGTCAGTGGGTCGCAGGCTTGATGCAGTTATTGCAAGCAAAGGATACTGCAACTGAATATGAAGTATTATTCACTTTAATCTTTTTCAAGTCTATCTGTTCCTATACTTTGGCTCACCAAAAAAATTGGTGTTCCGTTATGACAATGCTATCTTCTAAGTTGTGTAACTGATCTAGATGTTAATACCTGGAAACAGAAGCTGAAACACTGATCTCTTGTCTCATATTCATCTTTTGATGTCAAACCCAAATGGTTTCAGTGTTCAGGCCTCGCTGTTCCAGCAGTTTCAGAGGGGACTGTAACTCAGCAACACCAACATAGCACTAGTATGTGTGTTTAAATTACTTCCTTCAGGGTGTGAACCACGTGCTTTTTTTCTTGTGTATGTTAAAATATGTGCATGCAAGTCCACAGCTCTCCTTCCTTTTAAGGCCATTCTCAGGGCCATAACTCTCTGCCCTGCCAAGATTACACACACACACACGCACACACGCACACACACGCACACACAGTGTGAGGGAGCACTCGGTCAGTGCAGCAGTGCAGTTGGTTAACTAAAGCAGCACTGCAATCAGCCAGGAAAATCTTGCCAATGCCTTCATACTCTGATCAAATATACATGCACATACACACACACACAGCTCTGGCTCTATCATCAACTGAATTGCCTCATGCACTTGGTTAGGGCTGCAGCTGGCTGAAGAGTTGAGGGATGCTAAATATAAAACACTACAAGCACACATACGCACTCAGACACACACAGGCATGCAACATCTTTTCATTGACCTCTGTTTGTGCCAAAATACACACTTGCACACACCCTGAAGAGACTGAACCCTGCTGCCTTATAGGACAGCAGTCAGCTCAGCCACTATGATTACTGGTTTGGGGATCTTGGGGGACAGGGTGTGCAAGCACATGCAGCCTTGCAGCTGGCCACATCTGGAAATATTGCAGGGTTTTATGCCATGAGGTCTCATATGTGGAGCCAAGCGTGCATATTAGAAAAAAGACATCCTGCTGTGCTGTGATGAGCTGTCAAGCAAGGACATGGGGAGGGCAGGCTGGTCTTTATTGTTTCGAAACTTCAAAATTCAAGTTACTCAAACAGATATAATTAAAATGTGACAACTTCATATTTTCTGATTGTTGAGTTGATGTTATCTTGAAGTAATAAGTAGAAAAGTTGTGACTGGCGGAAGAAAACCCCAAACAAACAGGAAATAGTGTAGGAGGCATATCTACTTGCCAAAGAGTAAAAGAAGACATGCATGTTGCAGATTCTTTGAGGTAATTGAGCACAAAAATGCCACACGGCAAATGCACTGCTACATTAATGCATGAAAACTGCTGTATTTAAAGATACAAGTGAGAGTAATCAGCGAGGCACAGACATAACTCCATCTTTACTCATAAGAACAGTAACTCCATTTCCTCAAGCTTCTTTAACTAGGTTAAGGGCAAACTATCAGTTATCCTATCTTAAAAGGTTATCAGTGTGAAACAAATGGAGTTTTAACAGTTACCCTTCTACTCTGCACGCAATGCAAGAACAGACGTGACGCTCTGATTAGTTTTCATTAGTCCAAGCTGTGACCAGACAAGTAATATCACTCTTTGGCTTCTTCAGCTTGTTTAACACCAACGCCTGCTCAACATCACTGCACACTCTGTCGCTACAGTTATGAAACAAACCAATCACTGGAGGCAAAGACATGATGAAAGCCACCAATAAAACACACAGTTTTCTGAGACAAAGCTAAATGTCATCACAGCTTTGGTCTTGTTTTGTCATGTGGCAAACTGTACACCAGACAAAGCTTTTTAGATGCGGCAAAATATAATTTATGAAAACAAAACCAAAAAAAAAAACAGAGAAAAGAGATGATTTGTAAAGGGGGGTGAGGGGGTGACTAAAACAGCTGGAAACAGGAAATGACTTTGCTTCTGTGCATGTTAATTTAGAGTATGTACATGCAGCCAGTACAGCCTGGCAATCTGACATTAAAAAGCCCTTTAAAGGTGTCTGTGGGTTTCGATCTTATTGATGAACACAAACAAATCTACAGAACATCTACATCCATCTTGCACAGATATGAAACACAAGCTGAGGAATCTGCCAGCTGTTAAATGTTTCAGTGATGTGCAGATTTCTCAGAAGAAGCTCACCAAACATTTGCAAGAACTGCAGATGCATTATTGTGAAACAGTCCTGTGAAAGCAGGCATCTGCTGTACCAAGAACAGTAACCGAGGAATTGTCAGCTGCATACAGCTGCTTGTTACAGCTAAGGTAGATGACAATAAGATAAAAATCCTTAAATGTTGTAAATATGGTATACATTTCAGGTTTGGGATTTAGGTAAATCTGTATTAAATCACAAATGTATTGATTTTCATCAAATAATTTCAATCAAATGTGACTATATGGCTGCACAAGGGGACTTGTTTTGACCCTCATTTCGATTTTAGTGCATGTTGCTTTGTTTATATGTTGTCTGTTTCTTTATCACTGTTATTACTATGAAGGCAGATATATGATAAGATGATATGTAATGTGTCATATCGTTTGTGTCATATCATGTGAGTCCAATACAAATGAGAGTTAGCTGAGAAAATACCATCCTAATGTCTGTGCATTAACTATGGAGCTAGGGGTGGGCGATACGACCTAAAATGTGTATCACAGTATTTCTTCTGTTTTTAGCGGTGTTGGCATTATGTCATGGTATTACAAATCTAAAAGGGATATTCCACTCAAAACATGATTCCACCTCTTTTCTTTCTATTGGCAATGTAAGAGGAGACATCTTGACAAAGAATTTTTTTTTTTTAAAAACAGATATGTTTACTGACTTTAAGACTGAAAATGAAGTATAGGCCTATGTGCCCTATGGGCCTAGGCCCATGTGTTTTGGGAGGAGCACCTTGCCCCATAATGTAAAAGTAATGTGATTCATTCAGAGTTAATAACAGCCATGCTGTTGTTTTGAGCTGTGAGTGAACTGTAGACAATCGCCAAGCAACCTGGATCTCAGCAATAAAGAATATTTAGAAAAACAAATGTAGTTTTTCATCCCTTTCCACCACTGCCACTACTACTAGTACTAATAGTACTGTACAGAAAATACATGGACCATGGGTAGCACGGCTTGGCTGCAGGCGGCTTATCTAGAGATTCACCGTGGGTCGGCTATTTATTCTGTGATGCACGTGTTTCTCAGCAAAAAATAGACCGTGAAAGTGATCTGTTGAGGGCTTGCAGTAGCAGCTCAACAGCGGCAATGCTGTCTATGTGGACGCCACACACGTATGAGCCGTGTGTAGTGTGGCGGCTACAGCCACGCTGCTCACTTGGGCTGTGCAGTAACCTGTTAACATGGGCATCGAAATGAGAAGAAAAAGACGAAAGACGAAACAGAACAGTGATAGCCCGCAGGCTACGTAACCATAGACAACCTGTGTGGGTGTGACGTACCTCCCTCGTGTGTGCGCTCAAACCAAAACGTGTGTGGTGTGTATATTTATCACTGTAGTAAATATATTGTAAAATCAAGGTCATGGCTGAATGTGACACCAGTAACGATGATGAAACCGGTATACCACCCAGCATGTACAGCTTTATATTATAAAACACCTCTATCTATCATCAACAAACTAAAAATACGATAACGTGTGCAGCCAACTGCTAATGATACACACGTTACTACCAAAGCAAACTTGGAAACAGCAAATATGGTTCTAGGTCATTTGAGAATATTCATAAATATGTACATGTATGCAACATATACAGTATTTCAGCCATCACTGAATCAAGCCAGCTCTAACTTCCTCTCAGTTTCTTGGGTAACCAATGTGCTGTTGAGGCTTTTTAGACACCATTTATAATATTTTGTAGCAATAAAGACTACATGAGACTATTTAAATCCAGTGCATGAATGCGTACGCTGTCGTGTGTATTTTAGAGAGCGAGGAATCACATGTAAAATTGACGTATAATGCATGACCACAATTACACCCACAATGTGTACATGTACCTAATAATTGCTTGGTTTGTATAAGATGTGTGTCTATTAGGGATGCTAATTTTGAAAAAGTTAGACCGACAGCCGACCCTCGTTAACTGTTTACTAACCATTAACCAACAAGATTAACGCAGCTCATGTAGCAATGCGCCAGCTGCAGTATATGAGCACAATAGACAACACAATAGAGCACAATAGAGTCCTCAGTTCACCGTCATGAGAGTTACTGAAGCAGCCACGGTGCTGCGTGTACACATGCAACCACTTTCCCAGTAAAAGTCTGTCACCACCACTGCATCATTTAGTTTAGCAGGTTGTCAGCTGTGTGTCTGCCCGGCGTAACAACACTCTGTTGCCCAGCTTAACTTTAGCAACTTTCTGACAGTGTTTGTGTTACATTAGCAGCCGCTAGCTGCCAGTGTTGCTGGTGGCTCCGTGCCCGCTGTAGCGTAACGTCAATGAGTTTCCGACATTCCATGTGTGTGTGGCGGCAGGAAGTGTGGGTTTGTTGGTGATGTTATTGCTGTGAACATAGCTGTAGCGGACAGTGTGTGGACAGTTTATTTGTCAGTGAATAAATGCTACGAGGCTACAACTCCTCTGCTCAAGAGACCAGTATCCTGTATCTTGCAACGCAGCCTCAGACTCTCTCAAGGTGGACAAGCTTTCCTCCTTACACTGACAAGCCACTCCTCAGAGTTTTGCTCAGCTTTTTAATCAATTATTAATATTTCTGTTAACCATTTTAACCAATAGCATTAAACGGTTAAAATTCTTAATGTCAGTTAATAGTAAAACTGTTAATTATTAACATCGCTACTGTATATAAATGTTAAGTATGAGCAAATGTTTTTACCTTTGGAGGATCATAGAGCTCCAACTGGTACCTCTCCCCTCCTCCTCTTCCTCTTCCTCCAACTTGTGCATCCCTGATCCTCCTGACCAGCAGGCGACAGCGTTGCCAGCGAGGCTGAGTGTCTGAGATAGTGTCATCCACCAGCAAGTACCTAAGTTGGCCCTCTTTACAGCAGCCACTCATCTCTGACCTCCTCTGCCTCATGCTTCCACTACGTAACCAACGGAAGCGATCCAGGAAGTGAGAGGCTACTCCAGCCATAGATGTGTGTGAAGAGGCTGGGGGCGAGGCTTCAGAGTTCAGACAAGAGGAAGAGTGGGAGGAAGAGGAGGAGGATGACACTTCATCATTCGTGGAGGAAATCCCACCCACTCTGTCACCATTGTTTGGGGAATTGCTGTTGTTGGTGGTGGGGCTGGGGTTGCTAGGAGACAGATCCTGGGATGAGGGGGGGCTGGGCCGTTTCTTGAGAGCTGTCTTGAGCCGTCTAACGGTCTGCCGGATTTGACTGACAGAGAAATGTGTGACGTCGGCGTGTGCAGGGTTGGAGGTTGAGGAATCAGAGGAGTACCGTTCAGATACCTGGCGACGATCAGTGCCAGAGATCTCCTCGTTGCTACGGCTACGAATGAGCAGCGACCCACTGCCGATGCTACGAGTCGACCCTCTGAGTACCACCGGGTTTCCTGATGAGGAGTTTCCTGCAGCACATCGCAGCGACTGCTCCTGTTCCCGACTCACCACCACCGGCTCCACTTTTGGCGACACCACAGCGAACAGACCTGCCCCTCCACTTGGTCGGCCTGCCTCCCGATAGTCCTGCACCCCAGACAAAGATGTGATCCGCAATCGACCAATCACAGCCTGTGATGGAAGAGGAGGGTCCACTGGAGTGGTGAGGCTAGCACTACCGGTAGCGGTGGAGCATGTGTTCTGACTGAGCGGAGAGCAGTCTTTGTCGACCTCGCAGCAGAAGTGCTGCTGGAAGAGATCGGTAAACTGCTTGGAGAAGGTCTCCGGTGGGAGCACATCATGTTGCGGCCTCTCTCTGGCGAAGCTCCGGTAGTGTCCGGCAAGTTGCCGGGCTGTGGCGATGGCATGCAGCTCGCAGAATTCCCTCCAGCCTCTCGGGGGCGCTGCCACACCTGGGCCTCCTCCTGCTGTTGTGGTGGTGTTGGCTGGATGGACAGTGTTACCATTCATTGCAGTAACCAGACCGGCTGAGAATCACTGCTGCAAGACAAAGAAGGTTGAAAAGAGACAGAAAAAAAGAGGAAACGAGAAATGGATGGTTGGAGAGGAGGTGGGGGTCAAGGGGTTGATTGGAAGACAGGAGTGGAGGGATGGATGTTTTAGAAAAGAAGCAGAAATAAAGATGATTGAGGGACAAACAAAGGGCAGATATGGAAATGTAATTAGAGGCAAATCAAGATAATGTGGTGTGTTATGCAAAAACTAGAGTACTGGCAAAACAGTCAGAGCATTTCTTTGAACTACTTGAAAGTTTGAAACAGTTCAAACATTGAGAAAGGACAGCCAAAAGTCTGATCTTATCAGTGCTCAATCTTAAACAGCCCAAATTGGATTACATGGGCCTGCAAAGAATCACTGGCAATCAACCAGTCACAGAGTATCTTAATAGATATGGACGGACTCAGTTCACTCAAAGGACAATTGGTAACCATTCAATTTGTGGAAAAACTGAATTAAGAATAAAAACACTGTAAGCGCATATATTTAAGGGAAACTATACAAAAGTCTGGAATAGAAAGTGAGGAGAGTGAAGTGGAGTCATATAAATGACTAAAACATTTCCAAATTGCACTGATACGGATGACAGAGACTGAAGTATTTGAAATGAATGAAACCAGCAACAAGTCATTCGGACAGACACTGAATGAGGTCCTGATTTGAGGAAGTACGGTTAGAAAATTTCTCAATCAACCACACTGCCTGCTTGGCCATCTGTGTGTTTGTTTGTTTGCATGTGACCTGTTTCAATGTTCCTTCTGCTTTTTGAAGCCTTAATATCAGGGCATTACACAGACTGATCACTTGAATCTACACTAGGGCTGCACAATTACAGCCAAAATCACAATTATTTATGGATAAGTGACAAAAGGTTTTTGGGTTTTTTTAGAGAGGGTTTTTCTGGGTTTTTTTTATTGACAGAGAGCGAGATAGTGGTGAAATGGGGAGACAGAGGGGACGACTCGAAGCAAAGCTCGCTCGAGTGTTGCTTTTACTTCCATGTCATGCTTCAATCCCACTGTCAAAATTCTAAATGTTATCTCTTTACCTGGTTATTCATCTAGGGTGGTTAATTACACTATTTAAATGATTAGGAAACACAGAATTTTATTAATATTTGCTTTGATTTAAAAACCTTGGCACTAGTGGTTCTAATTATATATTATACGTTGCTCAGGGCTGGTGTTGGACTATTTTAAATTGCTGCGAAAACATCTTCAGACAAGTGGATTTATCCAAGTTTCTCACCAAAAACTACATTTTACAAGATTCCATTTGAATGTATGAGCGTTATAATATACCATCGTCCAGTACTCATTTGTACTGAGCAGCACTTGAACACACCATAATGTAACCCAATAGAAACTCCGTTAACAAACTGTCTAGCTTCGTGCTGTCTGAAGAGCCAGTTGCTGTCATTACTCTGCTGCTGTTACAAAAATGCAAAAACTGCTAAAATGTCAACAGTTTTTCTGGACACTAAATTTTCTTGCCCTCTTTTAGCATTTCTTTAAGAGCACGATGTAAAAATGTGACAGGAAATGAAGGGTGAGAGAGAAGGGATGACATACAACAAAATTCCTGCATACATCGAGGTGGTGGTGCTTGGGTGGGCTTAGATAGCTTGGCCTCCTTCAGCTTGGCTGACTTGTTATTCTCTGTTCTGCGTTTTGTTTCACTTCTCTGCTTCTCTTGCTGCATACTGATACACTGTATGCTGACTAGTTTCATATCAGTAGGCTTTTCTCTCTTTGTAAATACTTGTAGGTTTTACTCATAACATGGACATGCAGTAATTCCCTCATTGGCCACTTAAAAACATTATTCATAGTGTCAAAGCATCACATTGCCATTACCATTCTGTGCAGAAAGAAGTCAACAATCAACTGTCCTGTTCTTCTACGATGCATACTCTCTGTCCACCATAGTAAAAGGTGTCAAATGTGAGACTAGGAGCATTTCTTTTGCCTGTGCATGGCTCTCAACACGGTGACAGCTGAGTCGGCGACTCGTAGCTAATGATGCTAATAGCACTACACATGAACACAACGGCAACAGCGCTGACAGAGCCAACAGTGTTAACCTGGGGGAGAACGGAGAGCGGGTGCTACGCTTCCGCAACAGCACCATCAGATTTGACGGCATTATCAGCTGTAATTGCCTTATGAGAGCAGGGCGGAGTAGAGGCCGAGCAAGCCAGTGGAGCATGCCCACATGCATGAACATGTACTAAAAGCATGCACATCCTGCCCGGCTATGTCAACAAAGCACAGAGGAGCTTGGATAACAACATAATCAGAGGGAGAGTGACTTCATTCTCTGCTCAGGTAGACATCGCTCTTTACACAGCAAATAGCTGACTGATGCTATATCAATGCTCTGGATATCGTATAGAGCATCTTTAACTAACAGCTACTTTTGTAATTAGAAAGATATGAGGCACTGCTTTAGGACTTAACCACATAGTCACACAGAAAAGAGGAAACAGGATGCATTCTTAAGTAATCAATAAGATAGATGATAGCCCTACTGACCCTGAATGTGCTCAACCCATAGTGACAGACGACGGACAACAGTGGAGCATCTTGGTTTATGCATACAGCCCATGGCTGATACAATGTTGAATAATCAGCCGCAGAGCTGCTAGATACTCACACGGCTGTCACGTAGCACAAAAATGACCTTATACGCACTCAAATAAAGTTTCATCAACAGGTTTCAGGAAATAACGGTCGTTTTTTAAACTATAACATACTGCATAGAGCAGTAATGGTTTGCACATTTTAACAAAAGCTGATGGTAGAATATCACATTATGAAACACTCACTGGCAGGAAAATACTGATGTCTAAAGAGCTGAAGATGTTTTAAAAGATTCAAACATGCATTGCTATCCAGCTGCTTTTACTCATGTGTCTCACAGGAGAGCAACAGTTGAATAAACTCGCAGTAAGACATCAGCCACAGTAGTATCAACAAAGGTTTATGATTCTTTAACTACAACATGTGGCATAGTGCAGGTACATACCATCTTCCTTCCAGTGCTGCTCAGAGGGGTCTATTCCAAAGACAGGAAGTATGTGTGTGCGTGCATACGAGCATGTGTGTTGTGGAGAGGGTTGGGGGGTTGGGAGGGGGGGGGGGCAAGTCAGACTGTGGTCCAACAGATCACAGAAAACCACAAGAAATAATGTAATTGTGGTCGGACCAAACATGGAGCAACGTGTCTCGTTATATCTCGGCTAACATCTCGTTCCTCCTGTCCTAAATGACAACATTCGTCAGAAGGAGCGTCGTGAATTCTTGAGATTGTGTTACGCAACAAGCCAGCAAATGTTTTCATTAGTACCACCAAACATACCAAGGGGACACGTGTGTCAGTGAGGGAGTGAAAACTTGGCATCGTGAAATATTGCGTCACTACAGTTCCTGGATATGTCCTGTCACAACAACTAATTCCCTTCCTGTACTTTTTGGAGCATGCTCAGTGCATGCCCCCTAGTGCCCCTCCAGCTGGCCCCCCCAGAAGCCTGTTTCTATCTGCCTGGCCAGCCCAGCGATGACTCAGCATTGACTACAGACTACAGAACATGCACACACACACATGCAGACACCCACTTCCTCTCGCCATATCCCTCTAGGGGCTTGGCCGTCTCAGTTCCCATGGTTTTCCCTTTCTTTTCATCCTCTCCGTCCTCTAGTATGAGGATGTCCAGATGTGTTTGGATTCATGTTTCCTTTACTTACACCTTGACATTCAAGTTGTGAGGGAAAACAAAAAGGCTAATACAATTGTGTGTCTCTTTCCTCTGCTCTTATCCAGGACCTCTAACCTCAACTTGGTGCTTTGTTATCGTATTATTGTTTTGCTAGACAACGTTAAGCAGGGAGGACGACAGGTTGCAAATGGAAAACATTCCTGCACAACACAGTGCTGCATTCCACCGTTTCTTTCTTTCTTCCACACTTTACTCATCACTCCCTCCTCCTCTTCCTCAATGACTACATTCTTCACTGTGACACACACACACAGATTGGTTTCTTCATCCCTCGTGCTTTACTGAAATCTGGCGCAGCTTTTTCTGCAGCATCGACACCACAAGCAGCCGGAGATATTGCTGTCCTGAGCAACTCGGTGATCAGTGTCGACATAAGTTGCAAGTTTGTGAGCAGGAAAGAAATATAGTTTAACCAAACAAATGCTACTGGTATATGTCCCACCTATGACTGTGAAAGGCTGCAGCTCAACCACTGTTGTTTAAAGCAAACAGACAGTGACATCTGTAACACTTAAAAGTAGAGCTGCTTAACACAAAATCATTTTAACGGCACTCATTTCTTTAACACATTAACACAACTTGTGAGTTGTGGTTGTTTAGGTTGTAATGGGCTCAGTTTTAAAGCTAGAATGAAGTTTGAGGCATCATATGAAACTAGAAAACCTAAGGAATCATTACCAACCATGGTACCAACCATGTCATACTAGCTTGTCATAAAAGAGGCTAAATAACATTCCTGACTTAAACCTAAATTTTGGCGAGGAAAAACTGGCATGGCCATTTTCAGTGGGGTTCCTTGACCTCTGACCTCAAGCTATGTGAACGAGGGGCTCCCCTGTACCAAGGCTGAGTCATTAGCAGAGCAGCCCAGGATTCGAATCTGATCTACGGCCCTTTGCTGCCTGTCACAGTCTCTACTCCATGGGTGGACTGGCCACCTGGCATGCATAGTGGACCGATGTGTCTTTTGGGCCGATGTCTGTCTTTTTTTTTTTTTTCCTTTCTTTTGTTTGGCCCATAAAGCAGGTAAATCGGCCTTACACAGGGCTGGCCTGGTCTAATCGTATCTTTAAACACCTCTTCCTTTGGGCTCTGTGCCGGCGGAGGACAGCAGTCAGTGCTCGCAACACAGCGCAGTTTGAGCTTGTGTTTAAGCTGGGTTTGCCACAGTGTGCAGTGCCCAAAGTTGAGCTTTGCTTGATGCAGTAAAAAGCCGTCGCAGCGCTGTGCAAGCCATTAGAAATAACGAGTTTCAAAACGCAGTGGTGCCGTTGTCGCATTGTGTCTAAAAGAACCTGCAGTGAGTGAGCGAAGCCCGTTCCCTGCGCTCATCCTCATCTGGTATTCTGACCGACCACCACCAACCTTTTTTCAAGGTCTCAAGGTTGGCAAGTATGCATGTCATGAGAGATGAGGCTACGCTACTCTCAGTTAATGGTGAACAAACTAGCTGGTGTTTACAAAGTATTGCTGTGTGATCGATCCTGTGGGGGGAACGGGATTGGGCCGGTCTGGGCCAAAATGCCAGGGTTTTTTGTCCCAGTCCAGCCCTGATCTACTCTATCAAAAAAAAGGCAAAATGCCCCAAAAAAATAAATAATAATAATAATCTAGAAGTACTCTGGGTACCCACGAGTCTCCCATTTACAAACATGCCCACTTTATGAAAACCACAGCTTGAAAAATAAGCTTTTTCAAAAAAGTAGCTTGTGGCTGACTGTCATTTAGAGGCCCATACTACAGTCTCTTTATCTGAACCTCCAACATGAGGTCAATCAAACTGGATCACTTAATTCTGAATCAATTTATTGATTAGTCAGTTAAGAGATAATTAATCAGCAACTAGTTTTTAAAGCAAAACAATCCAATCATTCTCCAATGTTTACTATCACTGTAAACTGAGTATCTTCAACAAATCAAGCAATTTGAAGTTGCCACTTTTGGCTTTGTCACAATTTTCCAACAGTTATTCAAGAAACTAATCAGCAGATGAACCGATAATGAAAAAAATTGCAGAAGTGGAACTAAACTTATTTTTACTGGGGACAGCCTAAAGCTGATTTGAATCATACAGGAAGGAAACAGGATGCATGAAAGACACATGTGAACTGATCCTCTCAGCGTGAGTAACCTCATGACTCGTGTCAGCTCCCCGAGTTGATTTTTAACACAACCTTGAAAAATCCCTGGACACGCTGGGAGATGAACGTGTGATGCAGTGGAAAGATGTTCTCGCTAAATGCCAAAAATGGAAGAGCTGCAGAACGTCTGTGGTGGCCAGTATCCTGGCTGTTCTGGCTATGGCCTATTGGGAGCAGAACCAAAGGCCAATATCCTTGAAACCAGCATTGTCTTTGAAATACACACACTGCCAAGCTTCAGCCTTAGACCAACATAAACGCTGCCACCACAACATTAAGATTTTAAAAAATAAAACAGATGGAAAATAAGATCCACAGGCACAAACTGAGGCTTACACAGCACAGAGAATTATCAGTGCTGCTGGTGGAAGCCTTGTTGCAGGGAGGTCCTATTTATATCTCAAGAGCTTGGTATCAGCTCTCACACACCACTGTGTGCTCCCTGTTGTCCCCAGCTGGGAGCTGCTCTTGTTTGATGCAATGGTCTCTCTCACAGACACACACACACACACACACACACACAGGTCATGTATTCATAGCAGGCAGCAACTGCCATAGCTCCATGCTGAAGCCAGAGCAAAAATGCAGTATCCCTAATGGTCACTGGTTGTAAAGAAAGATGGCCCCTGTCTATGCATATACAGTATTTTTATTTATGCCCTCTAAGGTGCAGATTTTTAACAACTCTCATTCCCTTTTTACGTTTTGTGAGTGCTGCTCGAGCTAATTACTACTTTACATTTGAAAAATGTTTCAGTCACAGCATGCCAAAGTAGGGAACACATTAAACATGTTGAGGCTGAATGGTTGTTGAATGTGCTTTGATTATATATATATAAGAAGTCGACATAGTCATTGTGACGTCATTGGTTTCTGGACTGCTGTTTTAGTTGGGCATTTTGGTCATCACCATCTTGGTTTTTGAAACCAAAAGTGACACAAGAGGGTGGAGCCAAGTACAACTGAAGGCAGAATAAGACATTTAAGGTGACCAAAATGTCAATATTAACTAATTAATTTTCATGAATTGAAAACACACTGTGAAAAAGATGAAAACACAGACAACACCGTGGTAGTGACCTGTCAATCACAAGGTAGCCATGCCTTAAAGCATAGCCTGCTATATGGTCTATTTTACTCTAAATGGGCTGTAATTTACTAATAAATGAAGTGATAAATAGTAATTTTCTCCTAAACTTCAATACAAGCAGACTTCTTTTTGCAACCACAGGAGTCGCCCCCTGCTGGTTTTTAGAAAGGATGTAAGTTTAAGGCACTTCTCGGACCCCGGAGATTCCCACTGATTACAGTATACTTAATCTCTTTGGCGTTTGGGGTTTTTATGAGGTAGGCATATGTCTCTCCTGAGGTTGGATTAAACTCCTTTATAAAAGAAATATAAAGATGTCACATTGGGTTTCAAGAAGTGATTTTTCCCAGTTGTGTGAGGTTTTATAGATCAAAAATTGAATTAACCAGAAAACTATGCATGACATCTACCTCCATGTTTTAATAGGCAAACCTGTCTTAAACTTAACTTAAACATGACTAACTTGTCTGAGAATGTGTGTGTTGTGTACACCTCCATGCAGTGCTTGGTTGTTTAAAAATAGGACGTGCTCCTAATTGTCATACTCATTATATAAAATGCAATTTACAGCAAAGCCACATCCTTCTGACCTTTATATAGCCCTGGCCTTATTACCAAGATCAGCCGGATCCAATCTATTGCTTACAACTCAATTAGACTGCATGGCATCAAGGCTCTCCGAGACATCAAACACTCCAGTTTTTACGGGAAAACTGGAGTGGAAAAAATAAATAAACTGGAAAAGAAAATGCAGCAACATGTGCATCACAACGTCCAGGATGAAAAACAGATTGTTACCACCTTTGAATTTTCATTCTCTGAATCACTGAATGAATCACAGCACTAGGGATACATTTACAAAGCAGGGAGAGAGTATGTGAGTGTGAGAGCCGAAGTTAGGGGCTTATTAAGAAGAGAGTGAGGAGGAGGAGGGAGGTGGAGGCTGTAAGGAGTGAGGGAGTCAAACATGAAAAGGAAGAGGAGGAGACAGAAACAAGGGTCACATGGATAGACAGAAAGACAGATGAGGGGATAATGAGAAGGCAGACAGGAAGTGAGGAAAACGGAGCAGAAAGGTGAGAGGAGAGGAGGTGGGTGAAGGTCCATGTGGCAAAGCCAAAGAGGAGAGCAAAGGATCTGTGCTCTGCCTGGGCAGCGATCACAGCAACAGGAAGCCCTGCCCTGGCAAGCTGCGACCAGGGCACACATGCAAAGACAGCGTACACACACACACACACACACACACACACACACACACACACACACACACACACACACACACACACACACACACACACACACACACACACACACACACACTGCATACAAAAATACACTCTTACATCAGGGTTGGAAAGAGTACCACAATGTCAAAGTGCGACTTAAAATATCATGTGATTGTAGTTAATTTGTGTTGAAAGTTACAGGTTTAACAAACAAAAAGGTGTCTGGATAAAACAGACTGTAAAGGATACAGATCAGATAGGCTTTAAAGAACAGGCTAACGATAATATAAAGAGGGCCTTTCATATCATGAATATCATTTCAAGCGGAAAATCTCGCTTCAGTCTCAATGCTGAAAAGGCTTTCGAGTTTCGAGTTGGATGGGATTTTTTGGGCTTTGTAAAATATTCATACAATCCATAAGCACAATCTAATCCTCCCCAACAGCAAGAAAAATCCCTCCAGGGTTTATGTTAGCCGGCATATTGCAGATTTTTGCCGGTATCATGTGTAGTTGTCTGGCAGATTAAAAGATCAATGGCCAAAAAATGTATATTGGGAAATATGCCAAATTATTATTAGTAATAGCCTAATGTGAGACCTATAAGATACAGTATGCTGCCAAGACAACTTAAATATAAACCTATATTATACTAAACATTAAATGCCTCTGCTGATTCTAATCCGATACGCTTTTTGTCAAATTCAGCAAATATTTCATCACGGTCTGCTGTCCATTTTGTGTGCACGCTATAATGATGATATAAATTAGAGGCAGACCGATAAATTGGTTCGGTCAATTAATCAGCGCCAGCGTTTTATAAACTATAGTGATCGTGCTCTGATAGTGGCCGATGAGTTATTTTTCAAATATATATTCGAACACAGAGAACCCTGATTCTGTTGTACCATTGCTAATGAACACCCTGGGGAAGTATGGGAGATATTCTGGTTATACACTCAAAACACTCATTAATAAAAACTGATAGATAAGCATCAATTTAATTTACATCAACCACACATGAAGTATCTAGTAGTCTTAACGAAACCCTGTCACAGCTGTATGATGTATAATTACAAGCAGATTAATAGGAAAATATATGATGATGTGAGTCGGTGGAGCTCCCTCTTGGTAGCAGAAAAACGAACAATTAAAAAGAATATCCTTCCAAGATTGTTATACTTATTTACAGCACTTCGAGTCGAGGTGCCTCCTGAACAGTTCAGCACTTGTCTAGATTCACTTGAAATAACCCAGACCCAGAGATACTCAACATTACAACAACAGGGGGAGAGAGAGAGCATGGCTTTACCTTGTCTTAAATATTAGTACCTGTTGGCTTGTGTGTTGGTATGACCCAGCACATGAGGCACACCTTATTGGCCTAACCTATACAGTCAGTGTTGTCATGTCCCAGCAGAGTTAATGAAGCTCCAAAATCAATGGGTTGTTCTTTCGATGAAAATCTGGTCGGAAGTGGTAAAGAGATTAAAGTGCTGAGCTGGCCACGAAATGATCCACACTTCCTCCCAGCATCACAAGACCACAGGTACAGACAATGGACAGAGTGAGGCATCACCTCCTGCTGTTTAATAATAACAAATGTAAAGAGACCACCTCTCCCAAGCAGTCTCGGACCGGTTGTTTCGGTCCACACCAGAGTAAGATTACCATCTTAGAGGTAGAGCGGCCTTGTGGTATTAAATGGACAGTAGTGTCTCTCACACACAGTCACACTTTTGCTCTCCTCACTTGTGAAATACATCTGGTGTCATGTTCAGGATTAGGCATCTTATGGGGACCAGAGAGACAGGTGGATGAGCAGTTACCTCAACTGGTGATGCTGATCTGGGCTGGACCATTCAGCGTCTGGGACAGGTATAACGGGCACCACAGCACCGCACCCAATGAAAATATATAATTGAACTCTACAGATTTTATATATGCGACTAAACTAAATGTGCGGTGGAGACTTTAACTGGGAAAGTGGCTGCATTTCAGCGACACTACACGTAGCACCGTAGCTGCTGATGCTCCCGGACAGCGAACTGGAGACAGTGAACACAACATTGTGGCTGCTGCAGTAACTCTTCTGATGATGAACTGGGGACTCAGTTTGCTGTGTCTGTCATATACTGCAGTTGGCCCTACTCTGCATGAGAGGCACTAATCTTGTTGATTAATAGTTCATAATTGGTTAACGAGGTCGATTATCAGTTAAGAAATTTTTTCATAATTAGTCATGATTATCACAACTATTAATCCCTCTTCTGTAACAAAATAATTTGAATGTACTGACTTTATTTTTCATTATACTTTCTAGGGCTGAAAAAAATGAATTCATCTGTGTATCGCAATTTTTTTCGTGATTTTTTTAATGCCAAAATCAATATATTTGTTTCATTTGAGTGTGTGTGGAGGTAGAAGCAAGTTACTGCCTTTATTGGTGTAGTCTGAGTAACATGACGACATACTCGTTGCTTATCCGTCACCAAAACAAACATCACAATATCACCCTCGCATTTTAAATCCAACGCTGTAAACGCTACACATACAGTAAAGTATGGAAACACTTTGGGTTTCACACATTGCCAAGAAAAGCCGAGCTAGACATAAGGGATGAAGCAGCATGCCAACACTGTCATAGACAGGAAACATTATTGTATTGCAGTAACGTGAGGTCAAGGCAGCCGTCACTCTTATTTCCGTGGCCAAATCAGCCGACGCTACAACTGTAGAGCACCATATACTGACATTAATGTTAAATGCATTCAAACGGCCCCCGATAGAGCTGACTATGGATGTATCAAGAGAAGTAAAAAACATACCATGTCCCTTAGAAATTAAAAAGAAAATACCAGTAATTTGTGAGGGAAATGTCTATTCTTCGATTTTTGGGTTGCTGAGAAAAAAGACTAATAAACAATGCCTGATAATGATCCCAGTATATTCGACTTCAGGACATCTCTGACTACATACATGCTGAAAATCAAACATTTTTACTGTCCATCCATCGTCAACTGCTTGTCCTGTTAGGGGTTGCGGGGGGACTGAAGCCGATCACAGCTGGCTTAGGGCGAAGGTACACCCTGGACAGGTCGCCAGTCCATCGCAGGGCACATAGAGACAGACAACATATAGACAGACAACCATTCACACTTACATTCACACCTACGGGCAACTTAGAGTCATCAATTAACCTAAATTGCATGTTTTTGGACTGTGGGAGGAAGCCGGAGACCTGGAGAAAGCCCACGCTTACACGGGGAGAACATGCAAACTCCACAAAGAAGAGTCCCAAGCCGGAATCGAACCTGCGACCCTCTTGCTGTGAGGCAACAGCGCTAACCACTGCACCACCATGCAGCCCACATTTTTACTGTATCAATTTAAATATTTTCCAAAGCAAAAGTCCCTAAAAGTGTGATTCAACTTTTGCCCATGGTCTAGTGTTTAAAATCATAATCAATCAATCATAATAATGAATTGCAACACTTGTAGCATCACAATACATATCGACTCGGCAGCCAAGTATTGTTATCAAATCAAATCAGAAGATAGGTGTCTCGCTACAGTCCTGATACTTTTGAGCATTAGAAACCGGCTTAAATCAAGTTTAATGTGAGACAGTGAAAGCCAAAACAATGATTATGGGGACCATTATAAAACGTATGCAGCACTGTTCCATCCAGCCTTACATGAACTTTCATGAAATTTCAACAAAATACAAGAGGGGCATCCATGAGTACAAACCCATAAACAACTACTGTATTATGCAAGTTGTTATCAGAAGAAAAAGGCCAGTTTCCCACTAAAACAGTTCAACATTGTTGTAAGAGACAAGACAGCCAACACACCAGTTAAGATGACTGATACCATGTGACCACTTTTTCATCCCTTCACTTCACTTCACTGTATTATACTTGAGTGCAACAAGTTGCTGTGCATCAACCTGATAATAGCAGATAAAAGTGTTTATTTTTTTTAATGTATTTATTTCTTTACTGATCAGCTGCGTAAAAGAAGAAAGCCTATATGAAAAAGATCTACAGCTGCAGGGAAGGGACTGGCCGAGTCTCGGTGTTCCTGTTTGTGTGAAGTGAGATGTGAAAGAGCTTTGATAATGAACAGAGCAGAGGGCGAGACGCACACAGCTTTCATAATTGAAGAATATATTGTAAAGGAGGAAGTAGCGCTGAAACATGAGATAACCCTCGGCTTTGACTTCCCATAGCCGGAGGAAAGCATGAAACGGAGAGCCGGCAACTACATCACAACTAGATTCTATTACAAATATACACCATCATTAGTAAAGGACACAAATATTTGTCCTAAATGCATACAGAAGACAATAGAGGTGGAAAAAACGATTTTGAAATGCCAGAATCGATATATTTGCTTCATTTGAGTCTATGCTGAGGTAGAAGGAAGTTACTGCTGTTATTGTTATAGTCTAAAATTTAGCATCCCTAGCACCCATATACTGATATTTATGTTAAATGTATTCAAATGGCCCCAGTGGCGCTTTCCATGATGGATAAAGAGAGCGGAGCTGACGGGAGAGCGAGCAACGGACATGGTAAAGTATACATGTGAGACTATATCCGGTTTTCAAAATAAGGTATAATAATAATAACGGTATAGTAAATACAAAATATATATATGGAAATGAGAGGGATTGGATTATATTCACCAGAACAATATAACATTACATGTCCCTTGTAAATTATACAGAAAATACATTCTTTGATTTTTGGGTTGCAGGAAAAATTACCGTATTTTTCGCACTATAAGGCGCACCGGATTAAGGCGCATTAAGCGAAACAAAACGGTCAGATAATTCAAACTTTATTCAATTCATTTAATAACTCAATAACTTCAAAAACTCTCAACATTTTTCAGTTGTAACACATGAAATACAAAACAATACACTCACTTTTCAGTTCATTCCTCTTCCACAAATCCATCAAATCCTTCATCACCAGTGTCTGAGTTAAACAGCTGGCCGATTTTAAGTGCACCTTATAGTGCACAAAATACGGTAATAAATAATGCATGACAATGATATGTTTGACTTCAGGACATCTCTGACTACATACATGCTGAAAATCAAACATTTTACTGTATTAATATTATCCAGAGTAAAGTGTATGATAGAAATTTGGTCTAGTGTTAAAAAAGTTATCAGCACACTATAAATCATAATATCGAGTCGCAATACTCCTAGAATTGCAATACTTAAAAATCGCAATACATACTGAATTGACACCCGAGTATGGTGATAATATCAAATTGGGAGATAGGTGTATCTTCCCCGCCCTAATAAGCAAAGCAAGAACAACCTTAAGTCCTCACCGTTTGGCATTTACTGCAGCTGACAGTCTTATCCAGAGTGGCTTTAGGAAAGGTAGACATCACAGTCACATCAAAATATGCATCAATATTTTGTTTACAACAGTCTGTATCTTGAAACAGCAGCAAACTTTTATACTAAATAAAACAGTGAAACAGTGAAGATGTATTTTTTGTATTGCATATGTGAAGGCAAAATACATGGTACTTTGTAAGCTCGGGTGATATAATGAGATTATCATTAGACACACTATTGATTGGCCACGATAATAGTCTTCACGTTGCCATGATAACAGAAAGATGTGAGTGTACTGCAAGCCTGAGATGACACTTTTTCAAACTAAAATGTGTTATACAAGTAGAAAACTCATTTAAGGAATAACTGCGTTATTATTAGTGCGTAGGTTGTGTACTTAATGTGAGCGAGTGTCGGCGGTTGAGAGAGAGAGAGAGACAGAGGGAGAGAGTGTGTGTGTGTGTGTGTGTGTGTGTGTGTGTGTGTGTGTGTGTGTGTGTGTGAGAGAGAGTGTGAGATGGAGTGACAGACGCAGCTGTAAAACGGTGATGAACATTTAATTTCCTATATTCTTCGCAATAAAAGTGACGTTATTTTGTTATATAAAAGCTTTTATTATGAAGAAGCAAAATCAGGAAGTGTTCAGTTTTCATCTGCAGCAACTTAACACGACTCCTATGCAGCTGCAAAAGCTAAACGGTAAAATAAAACAGATATCTGAAAGTACAAACAGTGAAGTTGGGAGATTCAGTTCGAAGCTACAAAAGTACTAAACGCTGAACACATAATATCTTTCTGCTCTCCTGCACACTTGTTTGATGGGGAGAAGGGGGGTCGTTGGCCAGTTTTTGGTTTTATATCAAGTGAAAAAGGACAGCCAGAGAACACAAATGAAGTGATTTCTAAATTGTACAATAAACACGTCAGGACTTAAGATGTAAACACCACAAATCCCAACTCCTGTCTTAAAACTGACCATCCAGAATACGCAAGTCTGCCACAATCTCCCTCCACAAAGAGCAGCCGGATCAAAAGTCCTCCCACGGTGAGCAATCAGCCTTCAATCACTTATGTGTTGCAATTTATGTGTCTCCAGTCCATAAACATTCAGCTTATTTTGCACGATAAGATCATTCATCGTCTTTTTTCTTTCACCAGTATCGTCAGCAGGGAAATTTCAGCATCACCCAACCCTAGCACATGGGCTTTCTGTTTGGGTTAGAGTATCCTCTAGCTCTACTTTCCCACAACAATGCAGGCTCCAACACAACACAATGCTACTATTCTTGCGACGCACAGAAATAAAGCCTGGCCGGTTTCTGGTCATTTCCTGTGGTCTGGGAACGGAGAGAGGGAGGCAGGTTGGGAAAGGAACAAACCTAAAAGCCTGGGTCTGTGAGAAGAAAGGAAATCGCACTAGCAAGGATTAAAGTAGGAAACCAACTGGAGTATCAGACCACTCCGACAATCACTACTGCAACAGAAACAAATCCGGGGTTTACCTAAAAGAAAACAGTGTATGACGATTATGTGTCCAGTAGTACAATTTTCACTAACAAGCATCCTTCCAGCTGTCCGGCATCCTACCAATGACTAATACAAAATGTCTCTGCACAGTCTGCAGTCTATCATTAGCCTGCAAAGACAGACTCTGGCTTGTCAAGGAAATACTAAAATACAGGGCTCCCAGAGACATAATGAAAAGAGAGAAGTTTTGGCTTTGGCTGCATGGATAAATGAGATGTGCTAGGAAGGGAAACTAGAGGACTGAGGTCAGTAGTGACCATCTGGCATCACAAACAACCTGTCATTTAATGCTTTTTTTTCCTCCTGTGTTTTGTCCCTTCATTATGCACTGCTGCCATGTCGAAAAACTGATGTTTGCAGCTGAGCAACACGGTTGAAATTATTTTCATTATTGATTAGTCTGCAGATTACTTCCTCTATTCATCAATCAATCCTTTGGTCTGTCAGAAAAAAGTGAAAATATCCGTCACAATTTTCCTGAAAACAAATTGACATCTTAAACACAATAATATAAAAGAGAAAACAGCAAAAAAAAAAAAAAAAAATGCAACCAGAGGATTAATTTTCTGTTGACTGACAAATTGTTAAATACACAATAATTCAGTACAAGTTATTGTTTTTTACAGGGCTGTCAATAGATTAAAATATTTAATCGTGATTAATCACATGACTGTCCATAGTTAAGTGTGAACTTCAACTTGAAAATGACATTGTTGAATTGCGTAAATAATTAATCACATTTTTTTCTGTTTAAAATTGACCTTAAAGGGATTATTTGTCAAGTATTGACATGGCAGTGGACAAATATGCTTGGTTTATGCAAATGTGCAACAACAGCTGTGTAATGACTTCACTACAACTGGCCCCAATCATGCATGTGATTATCATAAAGTGGGCATGTCTGTAAAGGGGAGACTTGTAGGTGCCCATAGAACCCATTTACATTCACAAATCTAGAGGTCAGAAGTCAAGACGCCTTTAAATATTGCCATGACAAGACTGAAGCATTATTTACCCTCCAATGTGACAACCTAGAAGAACATATAACTTTCTTTTTTCCCAAAAGTTAAAAAAACATATACTGATTTTTAAAAAAAAGGCACAAATTCATTTCATTCATTTCTGCTACACAAACCTGAATCTGAAGTTTGAAATATGTATGCGCACACACACACCGTATGATCCTGCAGGGGAGTGCACTGCACAAATCTTATTGCTCAATATACTGTGCACACTGTTAAAATGAAGAAAAACTGGACACATGTACATACACTTTTTCCTGCACACACACTTTGAGCCCTGGCAAAATAAACACTGACCGACTGCACATATTACAGAACATTAAATACTCATACACTGAATAACTAAACAGTTTAAGTGTGTTTCTCAGCTACAAAGGCACCAAAACTGACCTCAACTTCTTACTGGAACCCTTAAACACAGGCTTAGTTTGTAAAAAGCTGAAAACAACAATCCATCATTCACAAGTCTGTTGAGACAAATCAATAGAATTCAGCCAATTCAAGCATTCAAGACTCAAATGTTCCAGTCAGGGAGAGCATGACAGAAATCTCTGGCTGAAATCCACAAGCACTTTATGAATGAGTCATCCACACTTGAGATGTGTTTCTGATTCAATGTGGATAGTGCAAACGCATGATAGTATTTAAGGTGTGTGTGTGTGTGTGTGTGTGTGTGTGTGTGTGTGTGTGTGTGTGTGTGTGTGTGTGTGTGTGTGTGTGTTGGGAATAAACGTACGTGACACCATGCATGTATGTTTTGAGTGAGAGTGTGTTTTGAGTGAGAATGTGTTCCTGCTTTCACTTCTTCAATTCACACACACACAAAAATGTTTGTCCATGGCGCTGTGTTCAGTCCGAGAGCAAAAGATTTTTAATTTTGGCAAAGAAAAGCAACAAATCCTCCATTTGAGAAGCTGAAACCACAGAATATTTGGCACTTTGCTATTATAATATAGTTGCACATTAACTAATCCATTAATCGACCGATCATTGTAGCTCAATATGTATTCACTCGTGAAACTTCTCATAACTGAAAAGCAAACATTCGAGGTGTGTTTCTTTTCTAAAGTTTGACAAAAGCCCAACTCTTGACCCCATTCAATGTCCTAACTGTGTACACAGAAACACACACACACACACACACACACACACACACACACACTCACAGAAATGTATTGCAACTACACGGCCTAAAAGCAAACGCATCTTAAGCGACATCCTCATTCTGCTGCAGTTAAATCGGGCCTATAATCAACATTCTTCCTACAGGAACAGGAGTAAACACACGCAACTATACACACAGTCTCTAATTACTGCTTCTTCACAGGCATGAATGTGCCCCCCTCATAAATGCATGCACACACACTCAAAAACCCTACTACAGCATGCCTAGTGTGTGTCAG
Organism: Pterois miles; assembly: GCA_947000775.1. Classification (NCBI taxonomy): domain Eukaryota; kingdom Metazoa; phylum Chordata; class Actinopteri; order Perciformes; family Scorpaenidae; genus Pterois; species Pterois miles. The sequence goes on along the minus strand of CAMQGK010000058.1, from coordinate 10,496,193 downwards.
GCAGAGCCAAGCTCCAAAGCACAGATGACGAATGATGAAGGAGTTGCTGCAGAGTAAACGCAGTTTACTGTACAAAAACAAATGTTTAATATTCTGAAGCATCACATGCCGTTGATAAAAACAAGGAGATTATGGATCCAGGCAAAAGGCAAAAGCATTCCAGTCACACAGCGCTAGTAAAGCAGCGGGTGGTCATGGCGAGCTGTCCTGCTCCACAGACCGATAAAAATGAACTGATCAGCAACAGAGTGATCGACCCACACTCTAAGTGAAATATTTAGATATTTAGTGACTACGCATAAAAACTGCTAACTTCTAAAACGAAGACTCTGTTACGACTCTAAATTGTTACACGACTACGGCAGGGGAACATCAATCAGCCTTACATTTTGAATGGAAGACGTGTGGTAGTCTAAAGAGGCAACCTCCTCCTCCGCGGGCAACAACAACAAGCGGCCGTGGAAGCTAACGTTAACTATCGTTCATTTAAACTTGGAGCTGACATATCTGCAACGTTGCATTGTCTTTTGCATTTACGTTTCCAACTGAGGGGTTACCGCTAACGTAAGCTTAAGTATGAATCACACATATCAACAATATAGCATTGACTTTTGGTGGATAGCCGCTAACGTTAGCAGCATCACCGTGTTGAACTGAGAGCCGTCAGGGCTCTAATGTTGATGTTCATCTGCCCGACATACAAAGAGCTGCTATATGACTGGTTGTACTGATAACAAGACAAAAATCCAAGTCTCCAGTTATATATTAATGTAACACCTGTTGAGGAATCACTAAGGAAAGTGTCTGGCGATGGCCATCAAGAAGGACTCGTAACTTGAACTCAAAGAAGCACAGATCCTCCAGGTCATATGATCTAACATTACCAAGCTCATAACAGGTGATAATAATAAACAGCTCTCATACCAATATCTGGCGGTCAGACTCTACAGGGGACTAGTACAGTCAACAAGAATGTACAAACAACGCAAAACCTACATTGACTACAACAGTTGCCAAAGCAGTTTTGCCACTAAATGTGCACACACCCAAAAATGTTGGTATACAAGAAACCCGTCTATTGATACCAAATTGGAAAGAAGTTTATTTTAGAGGTTGACCCATATGGGGTTTTTTTATGCCGTTAGCGATTTATTGGGGATGGAGAAGCTGTGGCTCAGAGGGTAGAGCAGGTTGTCCACCAATCAGAAGGTTGGTGGTTCAATCCCTGGCGGCTCCGGTCCCCAACCTGTATAAGTATACAGAGGGTTGCGTCAGGAAGGGCATCCGGCGTAAAACACATGCCAAACAAGCATGCAAATCTATGATGATTCGCTGCAGCGACCCCTGAGAGGAGCAGCCGAAAGGAAAACAACAACAGCGATTTATTGGGGAATCAGGTGAGCCGATGGCCGATATATGGTGCCAATTTTTTTGGGATGGCCGATGTGTTTGGATGATTTTCTTTTATTTTCCTCCATCTGATAAAATATAACAGCTGACTCACTGACTTTGGAAACATCATGCATTTAGAAGGAAAATTTTGTCGCCAACATTTTAAAGTTAAATGCATCAATCTGGTGCACTTTGAGAGCAAAATTAGGAGGAATCTATGAAGAACTTAAGCATTTTAACCGAATAGCGCTATTGGTTTAAGGGTTAAAATAAATATCAAAACTTAATTAAAAAGCTGAGCAAAACTCAAAAGGAGTGACTCAACACTTTAAGCACAACAGCTGGTCCACCTGAAGAGTCCTTCAGAAAGTCTGAGTCAGCGTTGCAGAAACAGGAAGCTGGCTCTCGTCTTGAGTGGTGTTGTAGCCTCGTTGCATTGATTCACTGACAAATAGACTGTACATACATTGCTACACCTACATTCACAGATATAACGCCACCAACAACCCCACAATCACCATCGCCACACACACACAATATGTTGGAAACCGCTAAAGTTACGCCACACTAACAGACTGTGTGTGTTTGGCAACGAGGAGCATGAAGCCACTCGGCAACGCTAGAGCTGCTAACGTAGTGTAGCTCAAAGACACACTGTCGGACACTCACTGTCGTTAGGCTGGGCAGACTAACAGCTGACAACTTGCTAAACTAAACTAAATGTGGGTGGATGACTGGGAACGCGGCAGCATTTCCGCGACACTACACGGAGCACGGGCATCCATGGCACAAATCTTGTCAGTTAACGGTTAATAATCGGTAGGGGTGTGATGATATATTGTGCTGTGATATTTTGTGACATAAAAACGTGACGATGTGCATCATCAAGACAAAGAACTGTATCATGATATTTTGGGGCTGTGATAAATTAATTTAAAAATGTGCTACTCTGGCTGCTCAGCATCCTCTTTCTGTTAGTGCTCTCCACTCAGTCTCCACTGTGTTGTCTGGCTCCATGTCCCGCCCACAGCACTATCTGATTGGTTACACATCAACAGCAGTAGCTGATCAACACTGAGGGTTACCTTGCTTCGGACAGGCAGCGGCGAACACAGACAGCCCGGAGCTGCTCTGGTGAGCTGAGCTGTATCCTCTCCTCTCACGGAAAATATTAAAAAGTTGCAATAAACATCCCAATCCTGTGTGCTGAAGTTGCAAAAACATCACCACCTTCCACCACGATCTATTTATATGATGACAAGCATGCACAGTTTCCCACTTACACAGCTGAAAATGTCCGAATAACGCACACTGTTACAGTGCCTCAGTTGAAAGTTGAGCTTTGTCCCTCCCACAGGGAGAAAGGCCACAGTTAGCACTAAGCGTTAAGGTGCGAGTGAGGTGAACTGACCGACCTAGAGCCTGTTGCGAAGCTCCACCAAAACAACTGAACGCGGCGCGGGCCAGCAAGCATCGAGGAGAGTTCACACGAGGGGATCATCACATGCCGAAATGGAAACAACAATTCGCCACAATAATTGTTTTATGTCTATTATCTTGTTTTCATAAAAACCAAAACTGCAACTGAAACTGAAATTTGATCAATTGCACAACCCTACTTCTTCGCCCTCTATGAAGAGCCAAAGATTTTTCAGTGCTCAAAATGTAAAGAAGGAATTTCTGTTCACATGGTCATCAGACCTGAAGGTCATACAATCGTTTTTGTCATTACATTTGTAGTGTGTACTGTATTTGTGTTAGGCTGCGCATGGCACCAGAACAGACCTTCTCTTGTTCGTGACGACAGCACCACAATATCCAACTGTAAGAAACCAAGGAAGTCTGCAGGGAAGTAAACACTCATCAGAAATATTTGTTACTGTAGACGCCAATTAGAGATGTGGAGCTGCACTGAACCCTTAAATTAAAGTCAACCTTTTGTCTGGGGTCGACAAAGTTAAACCTGTCTGCCATGGAAAATATTACGTACAGTCTACTGGCGTTACTTCCCCACCCTAGAGGCATGTTTTTCAGTCTTTTGTGTTTCACTGACTCAAGGTGTGAAAACTGTCAAATCTGAATGACTGAATCAACGAAGAATGCAGACCTCAGCAGGTTGCTGGGATTACTGCAGGTAGTGAGTACGGACCCTGCAGACGTGTTTTCATACGTCTAAGACAACATGCATTTTTAAAGAAGGCCTTGCAGTATGACACAGCTGGTAACTTGATAATAATTTTTAAATGTGGACAATATGAAGACAAACGACGCAGTGACACAATTAATTAATTTGTCATGTTGTTATGCTGTGATAGTTGTCCCTTTAATATCTCCCAGGCCATCGTAGGTTATGTTGCAAAGCAATGAGAAGAGCTACTAAGAATACTGGACCTTGATTTGTCATGTATTTCATTTGCGGGATTAGCCATAAAACTAGGGCTGCAACTAACAATTAATGTCATTGTTTGTTGATCATTATTATGTCAATTAATCGATTAGTTCTCGAAAAATGTCAGTTTTTCCCAAAGCACAAGATAATGTCATCAAATGTCCTGTTATGTCCACAACTCAAAGATTTTTAGTTTAGCGTCATAGAGAAGGAAAGAAACCATAAAATATTCACATTTAAACTGGATTCAGCCTTTTTTTTTCTTAAAAAATTACTCAAACCAATTAAGGGGGCCCTTGGAGTTTGCATGTTCTCCCCGTTAGCGTGGGTTTTCTGCGGGTTTTCTCCGGGTTTCCTCCCACAGTCCAAAGACATGCAGGCTGCTGACTCTAAACTGCCTGGAGGTGTGAATGCAAGCGTGAATGGTTGTCTGTCTCTATATGTCAGCGGTGCGATAGTCTGGCTGCCTTTTCCTGGATGTACCCTGCCTTCTCCCAATGTCAGCTGGGATCAGCTCCGGCCCCCCTGACCTGAACAGGATAAGCAGTTACAGATAATGAATAAGCTAATAAATTGTTGGCGATTGATTTAATAGTTGACAACTAATAGATTAATCACTTAATCATTGCAGCTCTACATAAAACAGACATTCCTGACTGATTATTTTGTCAATAAACACTCTGTCATTTCATTTTTCAAAATAACGTACTATAACACAACCTGCATGGCCAACCAAAGTCTATTAACTCGCCGCCCAAATACATTTTGACACATTTGAACAAAAGCAGCGGCTCATGAATTCAGTTTGCCATCTTTCAGTTTGCTCCAAAACCTCAAACGTATCCGAAGGAACAGCACATGCTGTACAATAACATCCATTAACGCTCCTGTTGACTCAACACAAAGGCAGCCAGGTGTCACAGACAAATAAACAGTACAATACAGTGTATAAACCAGCCCAAACAACTGATAGTTGTGGCTTTGTTGCCAGCTGCCTGTGTAACAAAAGCAGAGCTCATCCAGCGGTTAGCCATGTTAGTCAGTCAGCGAACACTGAATTTATTATATCTGACAAAGCTCTGGCTCTGTCTAAGTTCAACTGAGGCCTGTTGAATTATTGTGATGGAAACAGGCCTGGCAGATGGAGGAAGCCCTCCCAAGTATATTTTTGACCTTTGGGAGATACTGTGTATGGATATTGTGATATAAAGGCTATGGTGGAAGCAGTGCTCAGATTTACTTAAGTAAAAGTAATACAACAAAGTCCTGAATTCAAAAATTGACTTAAAGGACCAGTGCATAACATTTAGGGGAATCTATTAGCAGAAATGTAATTAACTATTAATAAATATGTTTTCTTTGGCATCTAATAATAATAACAATAATAATATAATAATCACCTGAAAATAAGAATTGTATTTTTGTTGCCTTACAATAAGCTGTTCACATTTGCATCAGGGAGCTGGTCCTCTCTCCACAGAGTCCGTCATGTTGCACCGCCATGTTTCTACAGGAGCCCACAACGGACAAACCAAACACTTCACCTTTCCTGCATGGCCCAGAGTTGATGACGTTACTCACTTCTGCTGCCACTGCGCCCTCTCAAATGATTGACTGATATGATTTTTATTTTGTTTTTATTATTATTTAAAAAAGGGTCACTGTATCCTGACAGTAGTGCATGAGACAGGTAACCTGAAAATAAAAAGCATTGCTCCTCTGTGTCCTCTGGTGTTCCTGATGGTATCTGCAAGATTTCACAGACCGGAGGAAAACAACCAATCAGAGCCTGCTGTCTATCATTTGCAAACTCCAATTATAACAAACAGTTGAACATTTTTTCTATCAAATCTTGCAGATGCCATTTATTTCAGATTACCTGTCTCAGGCACTACTGTCAGGATACAGTGAGTGCTTTATGTTTTTTAAATGACATCTGCTCTAACTCTACCCACTGCAGCTTTCTGTGCAGTACTTCGTAGGATTTAATCACTATCCACCGCTCCTACCAACTGTTCAACTACTATTTTGGTCAGAAAATTTTAGAAACCAGCACAACGTCACACCTGTTGCCTCATAGTCAAACACCGAGAGCGAGAGGGAGAACACCTTTTACTCTGAAGGAATATCCCTCTGCTCATAAATCTGTATTTCTCTGCACACACTTACACACACAGGAGCTATGAATAGTAATGGATCCCCTCCAAAACACACACACACACACACACACTGAAATTACTGTTTTGATTTACTGCTACACAACACTGGATTATGAAACCAAGAGGCTGCTCCCCTCTTCTTCCTGTCCTCCCTCCTGCAGTCATGAGGGGTGACCACTGGCCCGAGCACCACACAATAACGTCTGCCGCAAACAACAACAAGTGCACATTATTAATGTTTTGGTTACTTATGGATGGACATGTTGGACAGTTTAGCGCCTTTAAAAACAACGTTTGGCCTAATAATATGCATCATGAGTGAGCCACATGCATGTTGTTGTTATTGTTATTGTTTTAAAGAGAAACGCACACAAACAAACTACAGTTAACTCACAAAAAGCACGTGTAGCGCACATCATCTGCGCCAACTATCCCTGATGATGTGACGCCGAGCAAAGACAGAAAATCCTGCTCGCTATGACAGGACTATTTTTTATTATTATTGTTGTATTTATTTATTTATTTTAAGAAAACTATACTTTTTTTTGGTTAAAAGTGTGCTCCAGCACCACCGAGGTGAAGCAAAGCCCTTTAAATTTCCCACAAGCGCATTTTTTTCCGATGAATATTAGTGAGGAAAAACTAATTTTGGATGCATGTGTATGTCCATATTACTTGTGCGGTTCTTCATTTCTGGGATTGTCCCCCATGTGGTTGAGAGTTCAGTGATGTTAGAAGCACTTAGATAAGCTAATAAAAGTCCTCACGACATACTCACGTTCTCCGTTATCTCGGATGGGCACCCACCGCAGCACGACGACTAACCAACAAGTTGGACTTCGCATAACGGAAATGTGCCGAGAAGCATCTAAAATCAGCTCAAAAACGGCGTCGGTGGGGAGCAACGGGAAACTGGACACCGGAGGAGAAGCTGCGTGCTAAAAAGTCTGTCGCTTTCTCTCTCATTGTGAGTGCCCGCCACGGCTCCTCCGCAACAAACAAACCCAGAAAAGGGGGAAAGAAAACTTTCAGCCACCAACTTCACGCGGAAAAAAAAAGTGGCGACTCCTCATTTCCGCTGTCAAAAAAAAATGTGCCGCGGTCCAGCTGCGTCAAGCATGTGTCAAGTCGGAGGACATTCACGGCAACGCTTCCGACTCTGTCTTTTCAAAATAAGACACCAACGGCAAGATTAACTTACTACAAACGACCTCTGGTGGACACAGTATTTACCGTAGATATTTTTTTTTCAAAATCGTAGATAAGTAAAAATACATCGTATATTAGCATCAAAATATAACAAATGTACTCAGAATAATGTATATTATATGAGTGTGTTTGTAAGGATGTGAGACGATATGAAGGCAACAGCAGAGACCTTGGCTGCTTACAGTATTACAGTATATAGAAAGAAAAGAAAGAAAGATATTCCTTTATTAGTCCCACAGTGGGGAAATTCAGTTTTACACTCTGTTGTTCACACAGTACAGTTCACACAGTACATATACATGTCAATGGAGAGATGTCAGAGTGAGGGGGCTGCTCCTGACAAGCGCCCAGAGCAGTTGGGGGTTTGGTGCCTTGCCCAGGGGCACCCCGGCAGTGCCCAAGAGGTAAACTGGCACCTCTTCAGCAACCAGTTGGTCTTGGTCCATGGGGGATTTGAACCCGGGTCCTCCACATCCTAACCCAAGTCCTTACAGACTGAGCTACTGCCGCCCCCATATACAGGTGAAACTCAAAATATATTGTGCAAAAGTTCATTTATTTCAGTTATTCAACTTAAAAGGTGAAGCTAATATAATGTATATACTCATTACATGCAGAGCAAGATATTTCAAACCTTTATTTGTTATAATTTTGATGATTGTGACTTACAGTTTATGAAAACCCCAAATTCAAAATCTCAGAAAATTAGAATATTGTGAGAAATCAATATTGTGGGCTCAAAGTGTTGCACTCTAATCAGCTAATTGATCCAAAACACCTGCAAAGGGTTCCTGAGCCTTTAAAAGGTTGACACCCTCCACAAGGAGGGAAAGCCTCGAAAGGTAATTGCAAAACAAGTTGGACGCTCCCAAAGCGCTGTATGAATGCACATTAATAGAAAGTTAAGTGGAAGGGGAAACTGTGGAAGAAAAAGGTGAACAAACAGCAGGGATGAGTGCAGCCTTGAGAGGATTGTCAGGAAGAGGCCGTTTAAAAGTGTGGGGAGAGCTTCACAAGGAGTGGACTGAGGCTGGAGTTAGTGCATCAAGAGCCACCACTGACAGACAGATCCTGGACATGGGCTTCAGATGTTGTATTCCTCTTGTCGAGTCGCTCCTGAACAACAAACGTCACAACCGTCTCACCTGGCTAAAAAAAAAAAAAAAAAAGAGCTGGTCTGCTGCTCAGTGGTCAAAAGTCCTCTTTTCAGATGAGAGCAAATCTCTTCATTTGGAAACCAAGGTCCTAGAGAATGGAGGATGGAGAGGCACAGTCCAAGATGCTTGAAGTCCAGTGTGAAGTTTCCACAGTCTGTGTTGATTTAGGGAGCCATGTCATCTGCTGGTGTTGGTCCACTGTACTTTATCAAGTCCAGAGTCAACACAGCCGGCTACCAGGACATTTTAGAGCACTTCATGCTTCCTTCAGCAGACAAGCTTTATGAAGATGCTGACTTCATTTTACAGCAGGACTTGGCACATGCCCACACTGAACATTTCTGTATTTGAAATCATTTTTTATTGATTTCATGTAAGTCTGTGAAGGTTCTCATTCATCCAGGTCATATTTTCTGTGAGAAAAGCAACCTGGTTTATGCTGTCCAATGCAGCGAGGAATGCCAGGACCTCTACATTGGGGAAACCAAACAAACCTTAAACAAGCGCATGGCCCAACATAGAAGGGCCAACTCCTCAGGTCCAGATTCAGCTGTCTATTTACATCTTAAGGAAAAGGCTCACTCCTGTGAGGACAGCAATGTTAAAATCTTGGACAGAGAAGACAGATGGTTTGAAAGAGGAGTAAAGGAAGCCATCTATGTTAAACTTGAAAAACCATCTTTAAACAGAGGAGGGGGTCTCAGACACCACCTATCCCCCATCTACAATGCTGCACTTTCAGCAGTACCAAGAAAACTCAATATCAAAGACAGTCCGAAACTAACCTCAAGTGTCCCTAACGAACACAACGACTGTCGTCCACTGGCAACACACATCATGCCTAACGACTGTTGTCGTTAGCCCCATTGAATCCTTAACGACTGTCGTACACTAGTGGGACTCACACTGAAACTAACGAACTATTGTCTTAGGAGAATAAGGGGCGGACACTTCCACAGAGGTTAAAAACCTGGGTATTACTCCACTGTTTGTCAGACTAGTGGGGACTAGTCAGACTGCAGCCTGCGAACTGATGAAGCCACTTGGATAAGGGGCGAAACGTCTTCAGGGACAAATCTAAGTCCAGTTGCCTTCGATTCGATTTTGCCAGAATTGATTTCATGTATTATTCAAATATTCTGAGATTTTGAATTTGGGGTTTTCATAAACTGTAAGCCATAATCATCAAAATTATCACAAATAAAGGTGTGAATTATCTTGCTTTTGTATGTAAAAAAATGTGTGTCATAATATATTAGTTTCACCCTTTAAGTTGAAGTACTGAAATAAATGAGCTTTTGCACACTGTTCAAATTTTTTGAGTTTGACCTATACAGGTGCAGCTCAAACAATTAGAATATCGTGAAAACAGTTCAATACTCTTCGTCAGTTATTTAAGAAAGTGAAAATGAAACATATTTTTAACTCATTAAATGTAAACTCAAGTGTTTCAAGCATTTTTTCTTCGACTTAGACTGCTTTGTTGTCATTTCTGCATATGCCAGGGAGACAAGATTACATTTCACAGAGACCACTGTGCCACATAGAACAATATGAAAAAAAGAAGTAGTAGTAGTTGTTAGTAGTAGTAGTTATAGTAAATAACACACAATACTCAGGACATTACACAGAAACTGAAGACACTGTCAAGTACTGAATAAGTATAAAATATATGCAGAACTCTATGCAAATGCACAAATGAAGCATTATATACACAACATTAAACACTATATACTGTACACTGTACACATGCACAGTACACATTAAATATTAAATACAGACTGTACACATTGAACATTTTGTACACTTTCTAGATGAAAAAAACACCTGACTCTGGCAGAGTCATTCAGCAGTTATCAGCAGCAGGTTGCTTCAGGTGCATCTGACACTGGTGAGCAGAGAGTCTGTGGACAACAAAAAGTCATTATGTGGAAATGCTGGGTGATGTCAGGAAATAAGAAATGAGTCACACTTGGACTTTTCATGTTAATTTTGATAATTACAGCCTACAGCTCAAAAAAGAAAGAAAAGGTATCTCAAAACATTAGGGTAAAAAAAAAGGATTTACAATACAGAAATGTGCAACTTGGGTTTCTAAACTATAGAGTATGGTTTAGACCTCTACATAAAAAGCTTCTTGAGATAACTTCTGTTATGATTTGACGCTATATATAAAAAAAATGAGTTGAATTGAATAATATCATGGTCAGCAAACCAGTTACTAGTAGTTTTAGCACTGTGGGCAGGTACTAAGTCCTGCTGGAACAGGAAATCAGCATCTCCATAAAGCTCGTCAGCAGATGGAAGCATGAAGTGCTCTAAGATTTCCTGGTAGGCGATTGCGTCGACTTTGGACTTGATAAAACACAGTAGACCAAGATCAGCAGGTGACATGGGACCCCCCCAAATCATCACAGACTGTGGAAACTTCACACTGGACTTCAAGCATCTTGGATTCTGTGCCTCCAGACTCTGGGACCTTGATTTACAAATGAAATGCAAAATTTATTTTTACTTGAAAAGAGGACTTTGGACCAGTGACCAGTGGTCCAGTTCTTCTCCTTAGTCCAGGTAAGAGGTTTCTGACGTTGTCCCTGGTTCAGGAGTGGCTTGATACCAGGAATGTGACAGCTGTAGACTGTTTCCTGAAGACGTCTGAGTGCTGGCTCTTGATGCACTGACTCCAGACTCAGTCCACTCCTTGTGAAGCTCTCCCGACTTCTTGAATCGTCTTTGCTTGACAATCTTCTCAAGGCTGCTGTCATCCATGTTGCTTGTGCACCTTTTCCAGCCACTCTTTTCTCTTCTGGTCAACTTTCTGCGGATATGCTCTGATTCAGCACTCTGCGAACAGCCAGCCCTTTCAGCGATGACCTTCTGTGGCTTCGCCTCCTTGTGGAGGGTTTCGATGATCGTCTTCTGGACAACTGTCAAGTCAGCAGCCTTCCCCATGATTGTGGTTGTGTGTACTGAACTAGACCGAGAGATACGCAGTATTTATACCATACGAACAGTAATTTAATCAAATGTGCAATTATTTAATTTTCACTTTCTTAACTGACTGAGAAAGAACATTTAACTTTTTCACGATATTCGAATGTTTTGAGCTGCACCTGTATGTTATATTTGACTGTTGAACATCAACAGAGCTGCTATAGTGTGTTACTAATATTAAATTATTGTAGTAACGTTGTAATCATATCCAGCTGTTTGCTGCAGCCTTCATGCCCGAGCTACGTATGTTAGCAACTGTTTGGTTTAATAATTTGGCCAAAAAGATGTCACTTTACCTTTCAATTTCTCCCATCCATTTTTGTTTTCCATCAGATTTGACCGATTCAAACAATTTTTCAGCAAAACAAATCAAAATGTACACAGGTAAGGCAGAGTTAAACAGAACGTGTTCCTGACAAGATGGCTCCCGTTACCCAACATGCAACACAGCGTGAGGTAACTTCACATTCCTGTATATCCCAGTACTTCAGTAAATGTATTCATTCAATATAAATATAGTACTATCTTCTATCACACATGGTTTAACAATGAAATACTGACAGAACTTTGGCCATTTACTTCATAAAAATGGTTATTTATCATCTAATAAAGAATTTATTGATAAATTCAAAATGCATGTAAAAAAGAGTGTGCTATTGTTTTTGATATTATACCAGAAAGTGTCCTTATATTTCGACAAAACCCTGGCACTATTGATCTATTTATTAATTCAGAGGATTGTGTAGAAATACTCATATTGGAGGCAATAATATACTGATATAAGTGATCTAACAAAAATATTAGGAGCAAAATCAGTTATGTTTCGGTCCATTTTTGGTCTTCCATATTTAATGAAATACAGCGGGAGAAAGCTTGGAAAAAGTGTGACAAATACTGTATGAATAAACTTAAGGAAGTGTCTTTCAAGATATTACATAGAATTTACTCAGTAAAACTTGTGTTAGAAACAACCGAGCTGGATATTGATTAGAAGTGTGATTTCTGTGGAATTGAAAATGAGAGTATTTCCCTTTTTTTCACTGTATATATACACGAATGTTCTGGATGGATGTAGCCAAATGTCTACATAAGAAACTTAAGATGAATGTTGAAATAAATATGCTGATGTAATGATATAGTTTAGTCAACATTAGATTGAAAATAGCATGTGGTATATCATACAATTAGTTATTATTTTTGGAAAATCTCATTCAAAAGAAAAATGGTCAGGAACCAAGTCAACTTCCCTGCACTTTATTAATGGATTCAAACAACAGAGCACCACCTTACCCAGTGTTAAGGAGAAAACATCCATTAAGACCTTTAAATTATTAAAAGAATGTAATATGATGTATATAACAAACTCTGGCATTACGAAATGTGCATGTAATTATTTTTGTTTTGCCTTTTGTCTTTTTTGTCTACGTATCTGTTTGTACCTCTGTTAATGAGCATGTGTTCAATATAGAAAGCATTATAAAATGTAAACGTACTTAGTTAAGCTGGACCACTGAGTAAATAGCACAACTCCTGTATTCAAAATTTTACTTACTCAGGCAAAATGTAGGCCTACTGAAAGCATAACAGTAAATGTACTCGCAGTGCATGCAAAACGGACTCCGTCAGTGTCCATTATTATATTATATTACTATTACCGATGCATTAACATGTAAGTAATTTGTGTACTGTTGAGTGGCTTCATTTCCTGTATAACAATGTATTATATTTAATGTGCTCATTATAGGTTTTTGAAATTTTCATTTGCAAATTAACTTGAGCTGCCAAATAAATTGAATGCACAAAAAAAGTAAATGTACTTAATCACATTTCACCACCATTGTGTTCGTGGTAATTTGGTTCAATACAAATCTATTTATGAATTTTCAACACAGTGAACATTGTGACACAGGATCCATCTTAAAATCAAATGACTATTTATAAATGTTATATTTTAATTGGAAAAGGTAAATATTATAATAAACTGATATTAGTAAATATTAGCTTGAGACGCTAAACAATGGCTACTTTGCATATCCACACTCAGTTTACAGTTTATTAGGCAAACATGGCTAAAATGAATGCAGTCTGCAAATGAATAATGCTGTCATAAGCTTCCTGTAATGTTATAATATTTAGAGTTGCATTGCATTATACTGACTGGTGTTTCTATTATTTAGCCCACCCCATTTGTATCATTGAGGGCAGGCTAAATAACAGCAACGCCTCTCTTTATGATGCAATACATTTCAACAGCACCACAAACTACAATCTCTTTGAGCGTATTCAACTATGTACTTTTATGTTGAAATTGCCAGACAGGAAGTAGCTTCCCTATTCTGTGAAGCATCGTGCTGCTCATTACATGATGCAGGGCTTCAAACTGTTTTATTACAAAGTATACATTAGAAACACAGATGTTATGATGAACACATACATGTCTTATCGATACCTCTGAAGGATAACATCAGTATGACTGATAACTGTATTATTCCTACTAAAGGATGCAATGGCGCCAGCTTGACAAATTGTATGATGCAGTTACTATCTGTGGCCGCTGGAGGGCATAAATACTAATTTAAATACACACGTCAAGTTCGCAAAAGGCCATTTTTATATCATTTTATACCAGCTCTTTAACCAGAATAACGTAAATAATATTTTTATACATTAGGAGATGATGATTGGATATATATATATTTGCTGCCCTCTAGTGGTGTCAGCGACTCAAAGTGCCATCATTGCATATGCTATAATATATTCACACTTCCGGTTAATCTTTTCAAAAATAAAACTTCCAACGATCACAGTGATCACCGCAGGAGGTACACCCCAGTGTATAGTCATGGCAATGACTGGCCATAAAAAATAATGAAATGGCAAATACACACCATTCAGGGTAATTAATTAAAAATGAACTGATTTAATGTTTAGGGATTATTTTGTATACATAAATGAAAAGAAAGATTAGTGTTATCCTTTGTATTTCCCATATGGTGTTGACAAGAAAATGCAAGAGATTAACAATGAATCACTGCTTGGTGTTTGATGACGCCTTGCGTGAAGTCAGGGGATATCTTGTACACCCGCGCAAATAAGATTCTGAATGCAGGACTCAAAACTGTAGTACTGCTTCTTAAGTACAAGATCTGAGTACTTCTTCCACTATTCTCCATCATACCGTACTTACCTCTAAAAAAAATACTGTTTAATGAAAGGAGAAAACGACCACACTAATGACTAAGAAATGCCTCGCTGTAACTTGATTACAAAGAAAACTAAACTCAGATCAGCAGATATTGTGATCACAAAAAAACTAAGCACCACATTATTATAGTAACACTGTTTAATGAGTGGTTTACAGCAAATGCTTAATTAAGAAACACATTTTCAGGGTACCATATAAGGACAATTTGTTCAATATTATTGGTTATTTAAAATAATACTCATATTACGTACTATTGGAAATTAGTACTACAATCGTAGAAGTCAATCAGAGATTGTGCATTTAGAAGTCCTCATTTGGCACTCTTGAACAAAGATTATTATTAATATGGTTAATTTGACACATTCACAATTTCCTTGAAATATTATTGTTAAAAAGACAGATTATTGTGATCAGTACAGTAACGCTCTTCTGGAGTTAGCAGAATTAGCACAACAACAATCATTTTAGTCAATATCTGTCAAAGGCATACTGCCTCGATGCTGCTGTTTAAAAAAAAGCCCAGCACAATACACACTGCAGCACTCCCTCCCACTCTGTCATCACCATGCAAGACGAGTGTTTAACAGCTGTGGTAGCGATGTGCAGCGATGCACAATGAAGGAACTGAGCCATTGTCAAAAAGTGATAGAAGAAAGAAAGAAAGGACATAAAGAAAAACATACAGTAAACGAAAGACATAAAGACTGAAAGAAAAACAAAGAATGAAAGACATGAACAAAGACAGACATAAAGAAAGAAAGAAAAAAGACATCAAGAAAGACCTACAGACAAAAGAAAGAAAGAAAGAAAGAAGTACAGTAACCCTCTCGTAACTGTAGGCCTATGGTAATGGTTGCAAGTGCAATAACAGTTAGAAAGATAACATAAGGCACATAAACAATAAAAATGTAAACCACTATATGATTGGATATATAAATACAGAAGTAGCATAGTAAGACAGAACAAGCAATCATTTCAAAAGGCCCATTTTACAGACTGCTGGTGTTAATTTCCAACATGGAATAGTATAATATTTCTACAAACCAAGAGGTTAGATGTTTACGTATACAGTATAGGCCTCTAACAGCTACATCCATTCAGTAACACTCACATTACCCAGCTGTAACAGTACGATGACATTAAGATGACGTGATTGTACGATAAGAAATGATCAGTGTTAAAGTACTGTCAGGTCAAGGATAAACAACCTCTTTTTATGAACTACAAGAGTCAAAAGAGAACTAAGTGACAAGCACTCTTATGACACAGCATCATCTGGCTGCTGGCTAACAAGGGCTAAAAATACCAGTGTGTTGCTCTAAGCGAGACATCCAGCTCCCACCACGGTCCCCAGCGACTGTCGAGAGGATGCTCTGACCTTAGCAACCACGAGGTCTCTGAGGTGAGATGTGCCCCGCCGGGAGTATGGGGGAGAATCTGGACTAGTTTTCCCCAACACCACTTTCTAACCCGAGTTTACAGGAAGTTATTTTTGAAAAACGTGAATGCTGTTAATTGTCCTAATGGCAACGGCGCCATTCGATTGTAAGAACATCATCAAAAGGGTAAAAACAGCTTCCCTGCTGTTTCTTTATTTTATAATACAGCTGTGGGATTTCCTTTTACCTTCACCTTTGTATGCTGTGGATAACTTGTCACTTGGACCTGATCCATGTGGATCTGTCTTGTGCAATGTCTTCTTATCATAATTTATGTGGCATTCTTTATTTCGTTTGCATAACAAAAAACACATTTTCCATCCTGGGTTTAAATCCGAAAAATAGTTAAATATGGTGATTTAGCAGATATTTGTTGTTTTCTGGTATTTTTCAGATGCTTAGCACCATAGTTTGCATGTGCAGAGTAGAAAAACATGGTTTGTATCAAGGTTGCTACGGCTTTAAAGAAAGTGGACCCCAAAACAACTGCACATATTTGGAATATATGGAAACTAGAGCGGGCTGCACGGTGGTGTAGTGGTTAGCGCTGTCGCCTCACAGCAAGAGGGTCGCAGGTTCGATTCCAGCTTCGGCTCTTCTTGTGGAGTCATGTTCTCCCCGTGTAAGCGTGGGTTCTCCGGGTACTCCGGCTTCCTCCCACCATCCAAAACATGCTGTAGTAATATTACTCTAAATCCCGAGGTGGTGTGAGCGGAAGGTGCTGTCTAATTTCTTCTATGCCCTCATGGCTGCGACCTTCCAGGGTGACCCTCCTTCGCCCAATCCAGCTGGATCGGCTCCACCTCCCCCACCCCAACAACGACATGGAGATGGATGGAAACTAGAGCAGCAGAAGATATCATGGACATTGGCAATATAATAACAGAAGAGTGTATTTTTATGAATTGTATGTACCACAAGGCCAGTCAAGGGCAAATTGTTTAGCATCTTGTTAGAAAAACTGATGCTTTTAATAAATGATTACCATTTCAAATACTGTGTCCTTAACATTTTTAATTGTCCTTGCCAAGTGGCACTCAGGACTGTGGAAAAGAGCATATTTTGTCTTTTAAAATGTCTTGGATTGTACAATGAATAGTGTTAATGTTTAAGACAGATTGATTCCCCTGTGCCAGACAAGACTTGGAATCAATCTCACTTTTGTAGTTGTATTTTTTTAATGGGTGTTAAGACTGCAATTTGCAAATAAGTCTCTGTTTTGTCACCTGTCTGTTGTTGATCAGGAAGGAATGATAAACAGTTTAAAACAAGATAATCCACCTCCATTAGTTCACTGGCTCTGCAGCCACTGCATTCTCAGTTCCTCCACCTCTCTGCCGTACCAGTCGTGGAGTTTGGAGAAGCAGCCAGTGCCTGGGGAGACAGGGCTCTCCAGAGATGCTCCTCTTCTCCTTGGTGGCACTGGTGGAGCCCTCACACCATCAGCCCCATAACCAATCACAGCGTTATTCCCAGAGTCTGCGCAGGCTTCCCAGGCCACACAGGACGCTCCCTCAACAAAGCCGTTAGCCAAGGCAACTTGTGGCTTACTCCACGCAACCCCATTCTCCCTGGAACAATCAGAGATGAGCTGCACCTCATCCTGGAGGCTCTTCTGGGCAGAAAAGGGGCCTGCTATGGGAGGGGCACTTGATGATGATGATGACAGGGAAGATGAAGATGACGAAGAAGAGGATGCTCCAGACCTGGACCGTGCAACCTGGTTTCTCCTGGACGACTTAAGCTTGCCCTGCAGGCCTCCAACTCCAGCCCCGACACAGCTGCCTCCTGCAGCCTCCTGGATCTCCTCCAACTGCCTCTCCAGCTCCTTCACCACCAGCCTCATGTAGTCAAAGCTGGCCCTTGACAACGCTTTCACCCATGACTCCATGGCTGCTTGGCTCTCAGCAGCCATCTTGTACACCCGCGCTTTGGCACAGTCAAACTTGATGGCGAAGGCAAACTCCTCGGCTGACTCGCACAGCTCCACGGTGCATCCTTCGAGAACAATGACACCGATGGGCTCTCGGCTGTCGCGCTCCTCGAAGTAGAAGAGCATGTTGCCCTTCAGTACAAACCAGCGCCGGTGATATGCTGTGTTACGCTCCCCTTTTTTAAACAGGAAGCCTGTCTTGTCTGGCGGTGAGTCACAGGTGGCATAATGCGCCACGCTGCGTTCGTTCAGCTTCATCTTCTCCCCTCCTCCTTTTTGTCAGTAGATTCTTTACCTAAACAACACTGTACAAACATAGGTATTAGTTGTCCTCTCTGCTTAAGTTATGCTAATCTTTGTTTGCTATATAAGAAGCCTGCAGGCTCTTTGCTCTCAGTGCTAACAGAGCATAGATTTAATTTATTGACGTGGTAATAAAATAATGAGGATGTGTTGAGAAGGCAAATAGTTTATTTGCTCTTCACTTGTTAAAAAGGAGGTCGGAGCACAGGATCAGGTACGAAACAGAAGAAATTGCTTCAGTGTTTTGCTCCTGGAAACTTAAGAGGGGCAGACGTTTGCCAAGCAGACAGTCTCCAGTCTCCTCCCCATTCACTCATCCTGGCAGCCTTCAGGGCAGTACAAACGCTGGTCTTTCACTTCCGTTTTACCTGACACACTACAAGTACACAAACATAACCTCGGACAGAGTGTTGTCACAGTAAAACTACAGTGTAGCATAGAAAAACACTGCATTGACTTGACCCACTGCAAATGTAGGCCAACCTATACAACAGCGTGAAATTGTTAGGTTATAAGTCGTGTAGTCACATGTTCAACAGCAAACTAGGGCTCAGACCTTCCCTCGGTGTAAACAACAACTAATCCAGCTCTAATCTGTTAAGAAGCTGAAGTGAGGCTGGACACAAGTGTATCCTCATCCATCAACTTATTCAGCAGAACTAACTGTTGTGTTGTAGCTTTCACATGTTGTTAATGCTGCAGACACTTGAAGATGCTGTACATAAACTACACATTCATAACGTATGTTTTTACTTACGTGCTTATCTCATATCCAGCTGGCATCCACCGCTGTCCCACATCACATCTGGAGCTAATAACTTAACATGTCTCCATCTTCTTTTGTCTTTTTCTTCTTTTTCCAATGAAGGCTGGAGAAAACAAAAGGCGTTACGCTCACTTTTCTGTCATCTCACAACTACCTGTTACATGTCCGAATGGAAAAGACGGTCAGGAGGGTCTGTCTCAGACATGAGAGGCTTATATGTTACACATTAGCTGCTTTTTCCACCTCTGCTAGCATAATCGGGTTTGGGCGAATGATTCAGTCTCGAGCGGCGCTGGTTGGTTAGTGGGGTTGGTCATACGCTTTTGACACATCAGCATTTTGCGGGAACTCATATCTGGATAAATTTAACAGTCTCAGTAACACAAGGAAACGACTATAAATGAACACTGCCCGTCAGACAGAAAGTCTCCCTCACTATGCCAACTAGCTTAACGCATTTAGCCCCTTCAGTGAATATTAAAGAGCATCTATCGTCAGCATTTTCGGCTGAGCGCTAGCTAGCGCTTACAGTTGTACACTGGCGGTTAGTTAAACTCACAATTTATGACAGTATTATATTAACTAGTTATTTATTACCGGCTGATAAAGACGCCTCCTCCTGCCAGGTAGATAGTATTTCTTCGTTGTTTATTTTTCTTCCATTATCGCTCTTCCTACTTTCTTTCCGGTTTCTTCCCGGTCACGTGACCGATAGGGAGGGTATATGTTGTACTACGGGATCAGCTCGACTGGGCGGGGTCGTCATTGAAGCTCTCATGTAGTCCTCCTGAAAAGCCGCCATCCGGATAAGCGGTGATATAAAACATGCGCACCCCGTCTTCGCCCTTGGAAAGGTGGCATTCGCCTACAGCTACATCCATGCGGGCTAACAATACATATTTTTATTAACAATTTAATAGTATATATGTTATCTATATCTACATAAATTATTCTGTCTCAACAGAATGTCTGATCCTGACATTTTTCACACCGATTCAACATATTCAGCTTCTATTAGCCTTTTTGTTTAACCTATTGTTTTCTTTATCTGCCATACATTTGACTTGATTTCAAACTGATTAAAACTCTAATTAGATATTATTATATATTACTAATAGTGATATTATTGAAGGACTGGAACATAACACCAGCACACTTTGCAGCAAAATATACACTGGTGGAAGAAGCACTGAAATGTTTTACTTAAGTAACAATTCAACATTTGATTTATCAGTCATTTTTAAGCAAAAAAAAAAAAAAAGTGCCAGGTATTTTCTTGTTCCAGCCCGTTAATATGGTTTATTTTATTTTCTTAAGTGATTGTACATGGACTATTTTGGGATTTATGGAGATTTTTCAGTGAATCAAATCATTTATCAGTCATGAAAGCAACAGTTGCAGCCCTAAAAAGTAGTAATACCTCAATGTAAAATACTCAGTTAAGTCCTGCATTCATGATTTTACTCACTATTGAAGATATAGGCCTTGTAGCAACATGTACGTCTTACGCAAGTTAAAGTACTCTTAGACTGCAGACTTGTCCCTTTCAGTGTCATTTTACTTGACACTTTAACTTTGTTATCCCCAGGGGAAAATTGTTTTCCATCCAGGTGAAACACAGAACAGACAGACATGAACATAAAACATATAGACATAAAACAAGCACAGCTCTATATCACTGGAGTATGATGTAACATGTATGCACCATTTATCTGTTGTGGCTGGTTGAAGAAAGCGTAATTAAAACTAAAAGTACACAGTTTAGTTGTTTAATCTTTAGCAATGCATCATATGTTTTGTGTGCAAAATGTTAATCTTGAAAGTAAGACACTCAAGTAAAGTACAGTTACAGTACAGTATTGTATAGTATATGAGATACATTTCACCACTGAAATAAAAAAAGGCCTTGAACAGATACAGAATGACACAAATGTATTGCTTGATGTCTCCTTGATATTTCATTTTGGATGTTTTGAATGGGCAGGCCCAGGGGCCCAAAAAGTCAGGGTGATATTGATTTTGATTGTATTTTTGTCAATTTCCCCCTAATACAGCCGCACAGTGCATACAAATGTGCCAAAGCATTTTGGATTTGTTTGATTGCAGAATAGCTTTGCATAAAAAAGAGGAACTTGTAACACAGGGTTCCTATATTTATGCTGTAGTATTTTGCATAATATCTTTGGAGAGGAGTGTCAGTGTCAATCTGTTGTGGCAGGAAGGTTTGTAGAGGATTTTAGAAAGTCTCTTTTCATGCCCAGCATGAACAAAATTGTTTCAACCAACAACAGAACTTTAGAGTTAAGGTAAAATCGGCAAAATACCACAGAGAAACCTACAAATTGCACATAAACAATGTGTGTGTACACAGGTCTGTGCCAAGTGGTCCATTGGCTCATAATTCATCAATGTTGTTCATTCAGAATATTACTAGTATATCACTAATACGTTTATTATATTACGAATATAAGCTTTAGTACGTACAGGTAAATTTATACTACTTACATTGGCAACAATGCCAGTGATAATGCCTGCAACCCGGGGGTATCGAGACAGTGAGGTAAACATGTTCAGCAGTGTTCCAGCCTCGAGACCACCTCTCTGTCCTCTAGACCACCACAGCCCTGTTCCTGTGCCCTGTCCTTCATTTTTAAGGCATTGAGCTGCTGGCTTTGGCCCGTGTTAGACTGTGTATGACCATGACAAGCTACTATGAATTCATTAGAATATCATCTGGAGACAGCCGATGGCCTTTAGCACTGCCTGCCTGCTATCTCATCACACTAATCTGCAATTAACTGATGCATCTGCTGGTGCCATTTCATATATTTCTCTTTCTCAAATGTTTGCTCATACTGCTTTTTGGTAACTTTCATTAAGGGTGATGCTCTTGCAGCAGGTTTAATTTCCTCTATTTGACTCCCAGTTCAGAGTCTTGACGCTCTAAAAGATTAATTTGCACAAGAGCACAGGTTATAATAAAAAAAAAAAGACAGACATTAAATCATCCCTTTCTGTACTTCAACTTATTGTTCAGTCCATAAAGTACACACAGACACACCAACAGTAAGTGTAAAGTGTTTACTTCTCACAAGTTATTTTCCAACAGTTTGTGGACACACACACAACAAAATATCACAGACAGATTTTTGAGACATTCCAGTCATCTTTAAAACTGATTCCTGATCGAAGTTTGGTCATGAATTCAGTCTCTGTGTCCAGTGTGAACAAAGAGGTGGAGTTTACAAGCGTGGTGCCTCCAGTCTGAACATGGAGAGAGGCTGTGTTGTTGCTCTCCAGCGTACGGTTCCCAAATAACCTATGAAAATGTTTTCACCTATTCTTCACTTTTAATTTCTGTTTATTATTTTTTCAGTTTGTTCTTGTAAACCTTGATATATCTGTTTGTTTTTAAGTGCTATATGAATAAACTTTAATATTATCATTATTTAATTACCAATGAATGATGGGCCAAAACTACGTGGTTAACAGGACTTTTGTCGGGTTTATAGACTGCAAAAAATAATCTGCTGAAGTTCATATGAGGAAATGAGAGGGAATAACTCTTAACTCTGTATTATGGAGAGCAGAGCACCCTGCATGTTGGACCCACCAACAGACAGCCTCTCCACAGAAATGCATAGAAAAACACAGTGATGGCAGGACAAAGTGAAGAGTCAGTCATGCATTCATTCAGCCCCATGCCTCCTGTACGATAAAGCACAACTAGGTATTTGGTTTACGCCATTAATCTTCTCCACCTTACATTTTCTTTCTCACAATATAGCCCACTCTTTAAAGTTTTTTGAAGTGATATTACTGAAGCACTTGTTTTCCATCCATACAAACACCATCCTGTTGCTATACTGTATATAAATAACTAATCCTGCTGAGCCCTGCTGAAAAACACATACCTCAAGGGAATGTCAGCTTTCGTCAAAATACCTCTCAGTCATCCAACACAATATCAAAAATATCATCTCTTTAAATGTTAAAGTCTCTGTAGAAAAATGCCTGAAATATATAGATATCAAACATGTACATGTACTGTATATTTGTATACAAAGAAAATTTGATGCAAATTATTACTTCTTCAACGATCCTTTAAAGCTGTAACTATGGCACTATACTGTATTTCTGCATGTTATTGTGAAAAAAAACATAGCTTGCATGGCACCAGTTGAGCACACAGATTTTGAAGTACAATAAACATAATGTCTGGACACAGATCAGTGACCACATCTTCATTGATTTCAAACCTTTCCATAAATACACTATGATTGAGCATACAGCACTATGCTGACATAATATCATTTTCTCCTCATCTGCAGTCCAGCAGCGTTATGCTCACAGGCGGACCTATCGGGCTCTCCAGACACAAACAATTACAATTCTTAAAAGGCAAATTCCATCAGTTGAGTGGAGCTATTGATTTCCATCTGAGTATGCACAGAGCAAAAGTCTGTGTAGACATCAATCAAATACTGGCTGACATCATTTCACCCCATGTTGTACCTCTTCATCTAATCCTGCCTCTTTACTTCAGTTGATAGAGTTTCAGCAGCATTCTAATCTTTAATTCAACTATTTCTACATAACAAAAATATCACCTCCACAACTATAAATTCATCTATATGTATAAACTTACATACAGTGACTGCCCTTCCTATTTCACCAGTTTCACAGTAACATTGCCTTGGCACGACTGTGCCTGGAGGTTGTTCAGTGCTCAAAAGTAAGTCTTTAAGTAAGGAAGTAAGTATTAATTTGTCTAGATAATCTCCTGGTGATCGAGAGCCATTAGTGATTCATGTAAAAAAAAAAAAAAAGCTTGATGCTCGGCTTCAGCTCTGGCTCCTCCCACCCTGATCAACCAGGGTCGATCAGTGGATGAAACAATCTTCCACTTGTAGCTCAGGTATCCCTATGGGTCCTGCAGAGTAAAAAGAGGAAACCCATTAGCGTGAATAGAGGAGAACCACTTGACAGCGCAGTCACAGCACCAACAGTCTCTTTTCATAGAGCAAAATGAAAATATATCAAGGTATCATTGCCCACACACAAGTACCCAGACGCGCACACACACAAGTCATCAATGTTAATAGAACTGAAACGTCTGGCACGTTTTGCTCTATGGATTAAAAAGCCTTCCCTTTTGTGAAAAGAGAGTCGCTTAGCCTCGTGTCTCTCCTGAAATAGCTGCCATTTTTTTCAGTGTTTCTTAGTCTGGAGTGGTTCAGTGAGCAGAGGACCCCATCTGGATCATTGTGGCTTTTACAAATTTGATGCTGTTGTTGAGATATTGTGTACCTTCCATGAGTAAGGTGCAGCTGATGCCTCAAACTTTTAACAATCTCCAAAGCAGCGTGAAATCTTCACATTAAGTTTGATTCAACCCCAAAGCTTTCTAAGTTGCACTGAACCATCTTTAGCCCTTTGACTCTTTCACACACACATGGCTGCATGTACTCATGCATGCCTTTTTGCACTCTCATACACATTTAAACACAAGTGCAAGTATCTCTTTAACATTAAAATGTATGCATATGAGTGTGCACACATTTCAACAAGGACACACACACACACACACACACATGCCCACTCACTTTCCCACATCATGACTTTGTCTGAGTCACAGATAAAGAAGCACCAAAACAAGCCAGTATCCATGCCCAATGTGCACCAGATTTACTTTTGAATGCTCTGATGTTTGACAATGTAGGTCATGTCTTTGCATATAGTATCTCCATCACAGATGTAATGCCTTTGGCATGCACCACTACAATTATTTAGCTTTCATTTTATTTAATGTTTTCCTCATAACATTTTAATTTCCAGTGATCATAATGGGATGTAATCTATTGAGGGAAACAAAAATCTAAGTAAATGATGCATGCAGAATGGGGATGAGCAAATAGACAACTGTGTCTCTTGGCAGACTATCACCACTAACAATCAGACAGAGAAACAACAGCTAATTAATATTCACTGGCAAAATGTGTGTCTCACTCTGACACATTGAGTTTTATTGCACACGGTGCACTTGCCAGGATGGAAAATGGGATGAAGACAATGCAGATAGAAGAAGAACTATAAGCACAGAAACATATGACTACTGTGTTATAATACAACAAATCAGAGTAACAGGTTTACATTCACAAATATAAATGTAACAATCTACCCATTCAGCTCTATGAGATTTTATATTACCGGTAATTATGGAAGCGGGTTATCACACCGGTCAGCAGGACGTGGGTTTGAAATCAAAAACACACAACCTTTAAGGAGCTGCTGTACACAATAATTTATTAGCGGATGCCTAAAAATCAGGAGTAGATTCAGGGTTGTTTGTAATTCAAAGGTAAGAAGTGAAGGATGCAGAGGCTGCTGCAGCTCTGGAAAGAAAACGTCAGTGAACTTTTTGATTAAAAATGGAAATTCTGTTCAAGGTGCTTGTTGTACAAAGTGTCAGATATGTTTTCATAATAGATACCCCACCCACATATAGAGATACATGTGTGCAGAGAGATTATGCATACAGCTGCTGCCTAGTGGGAGTGTAGCATCATCCAAGGGGAAAGAAGGAAAGAAATGAAGAAAGAGTGATTGAGCAAGAGAGAGAGAGAGAGAGAGAGAGAGAGAGAGAGGTGGGCTATAGAGCTGTGAGCTGTAGGGAGTAGGTCAGTGCAGTTGAGTCAGTCGTGACTCATGATGGAGGCGGTGAAGATCCACCTCCTCCCTGCCCATTACAACTTCATCCTCAAGCCTGGAGCACTGGAGCTCAGATAGCCATTACAAAAACAGTGAAAAACTCCTACATCCATGGTCTGAGGAGCATTGGTTTCTGTGTTACAGGAGCAATCTGATAACAAGTCATGGATGCAGAACGATGAATCCAAGCACGAGGGGCTCGTTTTTTTTACTGCTGGTCAAAGAATTGGTCAGCCAGCGCAAATGAAAATAGTTTCTCCCACATCCCACTGTGGGTGCCATTAATGTATGCACATTAGTGTCTTTCCACCCTCTCCACAAATATGAGATGGCTAATAATGGATTCATGTAAAATAATGACCATAACATGTACATTTCAACAACATATTTAAAAAATACAGAGCTGCATAAAAGTGGGATTTTACAGGATATGACATGGCATCATATACTCTTAATGTGCAACAATTTTCACTGTGAACAGGGCTGAGTATCACGCCTCAATACCTTTTTGACCAGCCAAAATGTGTCCTTAGCACCAATCACCAAAATATGAGTACTAAAAGCCAGCATTGTCTGGTCCGCGTTTAGACAATATTTAACATTTGATAACTCTGGTTTCTTTTGTTAAATAAAAAAGCGTTCTGGGGAGTGCCTTGGTGGCCAAAAGGTTACAGCTCATGCCACATATGCCACATAACCACAGTGTTGCTGGCTTGATGTTATACCTCCCTCTGTAACCCCCGATTTCCTATCTGCCTCTTCACTGGGAACTGTCCAACAAAGGCAAAAATGCCAAAAAATTATGTTGATACTAGGGCTGTCAAAGTTAACGCATTAACGTGAGACAATTAATTTGTAGGATTAACGCGACAATTTTTGTAAAGCATTAATGCATGCACAGAATGACCCTCCCTGTTTATCCCACAATTCAACCTGTTGTCAGCATGGCTGACCTGAACCTGAACTGGAGAAAAAAGTGCAATGGGTAAGTTTCCAAAATTGTTTAGAATTAAAGTCATCTTATAGTTTGATTTTAAAAAATTATGTGAATAACACGTTTCTGTATTCTCAAAAATGTAGTCTCAGTAATATAATTTGAATTCTTCATGAAGGCAAAATAAATGTTATATCCACTTCTTGTCATTTATCTTTCTGTATTAACGACAATACACAGAAAATGGGAATTTTTCAGTCATATTTAGGAATGTTGAGTAATCGTAATTAATTCACAGCTACCCTGTGATTAATTAAATTACATACTCTTTGATACTGTATTTGTTAAAGTAAGATTTATAAAAATAAGACTTGGTCAAAACTGAATATGTGGGTGAGCCTGAATTTGTGCCTAAGTTGTTATGAAAACAGTCAGTGGTCATGTCTATAATGTTAAATCTGTGGCATGTGTCCACTAGGTCTGGTGAGGACACTAAGACTAGGACACTCAATAAGTCAGTCACTCAGTGACCAGTGACTGGTACTGAAACTCAGGTACTGTATATGTATTTGTATAGCCCAATATCACAAATCACAAATTTTCCTCAGGGGTCTTTACAATCTGTACAGGCTATGACACCCTCTGCCCTTTACAGTACGACCCTCTCTTTGGATGAAGAAAAACTCCCCCCAAAAACCTTTTAAAAGGAAAAAAATAGAAGAAATCTCAAGAAGATCAACAGAGGAGGGATCCTTCTTCCAGGATGGACACATGTGCAAAAGGAGTTGTGTGTACATAAATATGAAGAGATGGATCCAGGAGGATGTCAAGCAGCTTTCATCTAGTACTATCAAAATGCTTTAAATGATCCATATTCTATGAACACTGCACCAATGTCCACCAATGTCAATAGAAGATGATAATAAAATGACTATTGTGAGTTTGAAGAGACATTTGGACAGCCACTTGCAATAGCTCAGAGTGCACAAACATCAACATTTGTTGTCAAAGCTTTTCAAACAACTCTCTTCTCTTTCCTGCCTTTACTTTTTTCAGTGTTCCCTTAATCATATGACACCACTGTGTCAGTTGAATAGTGCATTAGCCAGCAAGGCAGGGCTACAGCAGCAAAAGCCCTTATGAGCTGCAGCTATTGATGATACTGGCTGCACTCCATTCTGTAGCATGCAGCTGTGTTCAACCTGAATGTGTGTGTGCGTGTGTGTGTGTGTGTGTGTGTGTGTGTGTGTGTGTGTGTGTGTGTGACCGCTGCTGCCAGACTCATTAAGATCCATTAATACAAGGTAAATACAGTGAATGTTCTACACTGAGAGCAATCATCTTGTGGACAAACATGCATCCACTACGCTCTTAGATAGCAAACACAATACAGACAAAAGAGCATCAGCTTTCTACCGCATTACTGCTTCTCTCACCATCTCCCTCTCTGCCTCCTGCTTCTCTCCATCACATTGTTTTCCTCTGTTTCTCTCTGTCCCACACTTTCTCTCTCATCTGTACCCCCCCCCCTTTATTCTTTCACCCTTTCTCATTTTTCTCATGGCTGACTATCCACTGATCCCTAATCCAGACGCTAGTGAGGTCATGCATTGGACTTACTCATCAATGTGTGCTGTATGATACCCTGATTTTCTCAACCTTAACCTCCAGGCTTCCCACCCCCACAACCATATATATATAACACACACTGTACATGTTAAATGTCCGGTAAGCACACCCAAACACCTCTTTACCTTTCTGTCCCTTTCCTTATTTACTCTTGCTAACTTGCACTCTCTCTGTTTATCATAAAAAAATACAAGCAGCAGCAGGTCAGAGCTTTGTCGAGGCTAATGCTGGTACAAAGGCTGTCGGAGGCAGTACTGTTATCTCCTGTAGTCTAATCCGGCTAATTAAGGGCATCGCTGGGAGGAAAGTGCTACTATTCTCATCCAACTCCAGGGTATGTTGTCTCTCCGAGTCTGCCAAACTGACATGTGCTTTTACACACACCGAGTGTGCATACGCAAAGACGTAGAAAGATTCCTTGACAGTCGATTTGAAAATGATGTCAGCCATATGCACATTTAGTTTGCACACACAGGCTTCATTAAATGGGGCACTTAATAAAAGCTAATAAAGTGGACAATACCAATTGCTTATATGATGGTGATGGCGATATTACTGCTGATTTATATTCCCTTGAGGAAATAAAGTCCAGCATTTTTCTGCCTGATTCTCTCTGCTCAGGAGCAGAATTGATTAGCTCACTATCCACGTAGTCGCATAGATGTCACAGTGAGTGATAGTGGGGGTCTACACAAATGGGAGTTGAGTTGCTCAACATGAATTTATATTAGACAATGATATACAAGATTTTTCAATTAGAATTTGCTATAAAGCTATCAGTGGACACAAATAAAAAATGTCAGTTCTGTCATCTAACACTTCACTCTCTTCACCAGCCCACCATGCCACTCTCTTGTCATTCACTCCTACAGTCTAACACGTCAGCAAAATTGGACTTGTAGAGGCAAGAAGTGATGAAGGATGAACTCACTTGTCTATTTCTCAGAATTAACTGTCATCTTGGCAGGCTTGCGTAGAGGTATAGATGCCACTACCGGTCTGCAGCGACTTTAATGCAATGGTGCATCCTATAATAGCCTTTACTTGTATATGTATGTGTTGCGGAGAGTTACTTGTGTATATGCAGGTGTCAGTGTATGGAAAGATCTTTAGGGCTTTGGATGAAATGTGAAGGAAGCAGGTTTTCTTGTTTCATCCAGAAGGACATGAATTAATTAGAGCCCCTCTCTGAAAAAACTTTCTGAGTTTGAGACTCGTTAGTACCAGCAGCTTCCAGAAAGACACAGATCCGATTTAGTTTTAGTGTGGTCAGCAGTCTTTTGTGAAATGTTTAGAGTCCCTGTACATTTTTCAGTCAGTGCTCACTGCCTCTAAACATCACGCTCTGCAGATAATGTTTATGCATGCACCCACAAAAATATATACACACAAGAATATACAGGACGTCAACAAATGAATTAGTATACAGACAGACGAAGATATGTGTCAGTGCACACATGCAGTTGATCTTTTTCTTCCTCCCTTTCTCTTCCTGACAAACACACTAATACATGCACAAACACTCACCGCTTCTTCCTGATCTCTCTGTGTATGTCTCAGTGCCCGTGGCGATGCCTTTCTCTCTGTTCCACTCCCTTTATCCATCCTTTTCCCAGCTCTTCCTCTCTGTTTGGATAATCCAAAGTTCAATTGGAGAAGAAAGCGCTCATAAAGTAGAAAACACTATGAATGATTCAAGAATGTTTAAATTAGACAGAACGGGGGGTTTCTGCATCAAACCGTGGTAGTGGTTGATTTGCGTAGGATTGTTTTCTGGGGCTTGAGGGAAGGTGGGTGAGGAGGCACACAAGGTGGATTTGTGTTTGCTGTCGGCGGGAAACTGTGGCTGACCGAGAGACCGCCATTTTCTAACATTAGTTCATGAGGAACAGTGTGAGGAGGAGGGGAGGAGGACGAGCAGCAATGCACTGGGCTGAGCCTCAGGTCGTTCAGCTCAGCCTGTAAGTGTAGCTCTGTGTCGTCAACATCATATTGGAGGTCACAGTCGGGACAGTAGCCGTGGTACTGGACCTTCTCACTGAAACGGACACGCTCCCTCTCACGAGATTCCCTGCCAGGGGCCTTGGGGCATTTGTTCTTTTCATGGCGGAGAAGAGGCATGGGCCTGGGTAATGTAGGAACAAGACCAGACTCAGGGATTCCACTGTCATTAGAAATGAAACACGGCATAGAAGAGAATATATCCCTGTTTGGTTTCAATGGAAAAACCCCACCATTCCTAATTAGAGACCCGGTAGCCTTTGATATATTCCCTGATAACACTAATGTCGGATGAGGCAGATTCTTAATGTTGTGATCTTCGGCTCTCAGCGGGGTAAGTCTGGGTGGCGGTAGGGGAGGGTGGGGTTTCTTGAGTACAGTCAGGACGGCAAGAGGGTTGGCAGGGACTGGGTCCATGAGTGCAGGTGGTTTGAAGATGCAGTCATCAGGAAAGAGCTTCATCTTCTCCAGGCTGGAGGCGGTGGTGGTGGTGGTGGTGGAACTCGAGCTGGAGTTGAGCGTGTCCGTCTTAGAGCTGTCTGTCAGTCCGTCCTCCTCCAGTTGCAGGTCACAAGTCAGGGTGTCAATGTCATGAACAACCTGGTGACAAGAAGAGGAAGTGTCACTGAGACAGCTGATGTCAGGAATAATAAAAACAGGGACGTCTTTATCTCATCAGGTTCTTAATCAATGAATTGAAAAGTTCAATGTATACAATTTCAAGAAGATACTGTACACTTTGTTTTAAGAGATTGATTAAGCGACTTAAGATCTCTGTGACAACCACTCTTAGGAGAAATGTAATACCATAATATTTATGGAAACAGCCATGAGCCTGTCAGACTCTGACTCAAGTGATATATTACAACAATCCCATGTACTGTCAGAACTGAGAGAATTAATAATTCCAACCATACCCTGCAAGCCAAGACACAAAACCATCATTTATAATACAGAAATAATGGTAGGATTGAATGAAAAAGACATCTTAAACATATAGCAAAAATGTGAAGAGAACCCAGACAAGCACAGGGTATACCAAATAGAAAATGAGACAGATATGGAAAATCAAAAAACGGTCAGCCTCTTTTTGGGAAAAATCTGCACAAATGCTTATAATATTCTGCTGCAACTGAGCAAGTCAGAGATTGATAAGAATATTTACATTATTACAAAAAACAGGTACAACTCAACCAGAAAGAGAGAAAATAAATATCACAGAAACACTCTGACGGAAGGATCTCTGCTAACAAAAGTCTATTTCTTAACAACAGCACAGGAAATAATTCATTGTGAATTAATTCATGACAGAAAGAAAAAGAAATAAATAAAAATAAATAAAAAACAAATAAATAAAGATATGCAAAATCACCAGATCTGCAAGCAACGCAACATGAGAGCAAATACTCTCCATCAGTTGTGAAGGAAAAGGAGACATAAGAAATGCACTGAGAGAAATGCACCAGTGAATATTTTTTGGGAAAGGAATATTCAAATGAATTTGCACTCTTGTACACTGCAGACCATGATTATAAAGAAGGTACAATACACAGAACTGTAATAAAGGGGAAATGGGCGAACTGCTCAGCACAGAGCTGCAGAAATGAATATAAGATTTTGTGTATACAGTAGATATTTAGATCCAAAGGTGCTTCCTCTGTCCTCTAAGGGGGACTTTGTTTTCACAGCCTGCATATGAACATAAAGAACTGTTGGAGCAGAAATTTGGTTTGTTGGCACTCTAAAAGCAACACGCAATACTTGAAGTAATTGTGGATGCAGCAGCATAAATTGAGATAATACTGTACATAAAACATTCACACAATACATACTGTATAGACATGCATACCTGCTGAACAACACATTATTTCAATGCACGACGCTTAACTGAATTTGTTGTAATGTCAACCATTCAATATGCACCACTACTAAAGAGTAACATACTACAGAGTGTTGCCCTTAGACAGCATACTTCACTTAACGCCTCCTGTCCCACAACTGATCACATTTTGTATACTTAAAGCAAGCACTTGCACCGTGGGCACATTCATGGACGTAGTTACTCTCCCATACATTTTCTGTGCTAAGACAGTACCTAGAAGGATTGAAACTGCATTAATAAACATTGCCCAAAGAGCCATTTACATTTTAAAAAAAGGCACTTTAACAAACAGAATAGACATAGTGCTAAACTCTGCTGGGATCTTACTGATATTCAGTAATAAAATGTTTGTGTTCTTCAGCCATTTTCAGGGGTCTATCCAAAAACATTCCCTTTGGAAAAGAGTTCTTCCTGGTTCTCTTCCAATGGATGAGCTATTATTGATTCAATGCCCAGAACTGAAGTGTGGTGTTGGACATTTTAGGCTGCCTTACTATTGAGGATCCAGGACAGTGAGTCCACAGAAAGTCTAATAGAAGTTGAGTTGAGTTCATGTATCATAGCTGAAACACAGCTGAAATAACCAGTGAGAAAACTTACCAGAAAGGAAAGTTACTGTATTCTTCTTTACAGCATTCATAAAATAATTATGGACTTGACAATGTGCTTATGTTCATTTTCTGAATTAGTAATGCTCATCTCAGAGTACCCCGTGCATTACATTGGTAGAAAGATAAATAAATCTGTTGGTATAAGAAGGCTTAGTCTTCTTGTCTTTGTTTGGCCGAGTACTTTTTCTACTAATCTTCATCATTTTAGTCCTCCAAAAACATTTTGTTAGAATTGCAACTCAATCAGAGTCCCACATTCTTACTATCTATGACATCAGGTCCATTCTTACTTAGCTCATTCATTTTTAGATCACCATCCTCCTAAATTTCTCACTAGTAGAAGTAAATTTTCAATAAGATTTAAGGGCACCAACTTATGGAGTAGCTTTTCACATCTATCAAAAACTGTTTAACTATTAAATCTTTCAAAAGATGCTTAAAGGGTCATTTAACTGCTGTTTTGTAATTGCTTTTCCCATGTTGTCCATGCATTTATTTTGTTTGGTTTTTTCACACATACTCACTTATGCACATCACACACATTTTAATCTTTTTTGATATATTTATTATTGTTCTTATTATACTGTATATATCATGTTCTAATTGTTATATTATTTCTGTGTATTAATCTTGGGCTCTCTAAAACATTGTGAAATGACGCAATTTAGGTGGAGGTTTCAAATAACCTGAGAGGGATAGTTGCCTCTTCATGCACTGTACTATATATTATTTATTGTTTTGTTATGTTCAAGTAATCCTAATTTGTGCTAAATAAATAAATACATCAGCCCACTGTAAAACAGTTATGTTATCATTGAACTGTTTGAAGTGCATGCCCAAACAGTGGCCTGAGTAGCGGTGAGGAGAGACACAGAGCGCAAGAACGAGTGACTGAGAGGTAAGGATAAAGAGAAAAACAGAACCACCAGGGCGGAGACGGCAATGGAGCCAAACTCTTCATGCACTCTTTAAATGGATAATTTGTTGGGACACACACAAGAGGTAATACCAGTATCCTAGTGTGCAGCCCCTGCTGTAGGCCAGGCAGCTTCTGTGGCTGTGCCAAGCATCTGGGCAGGGTCCCTCCTCGGAGCCAGGCTCAGCTCCAGCCCTGTCTGTGAGTTATAACAGATAACTGCATTTCAAATGGATTATACCCCAAACACTGGCTTTGATAGTAACACCCCCTCGAGGTATGTGTTTAGTGTATGCGGTGTCAGAATAACTGATCCTCTACACAATCTTCTGCAAGCAAAAATATAAAAAGAGAGAAAAAGAAAGAGGGCACATCATACAAAAGAAATTACAACAGAGAGATTACATCGCCTTCTTGTTCTCATTTATCTTTGGCGCCTGCTGTGGGACACTATAAACTGCTAAAAAACTGAAGTTGCAAAAACAGAGTAAGGGGAGCAGAGAGGCAGGAGGAGACAGATGCTAAGTCGACTACCCATCCATAATGTAGGAACCTGAGGATGTACGCAATAGGGTTTTATTAGAATGACAGCCTGTCATGTCAGGGTGAGAGGTTCAGCACAGCAGGCTGGATGCACGGTGTGTGGCCGGTAGAGGAATGTAAACAGGAAAGCAGGTAAGACCGTGGGTTATTACAACTGATGTGGCAGCATGGGATGCAGTGATCGGCAGGAGAGGAAACACTGATTTGAAGCACGTGAGTGAAATGAAAAAACAGTCTCTGCTCTCAGAGAACAACTTGGTGTAAATAAAAACAGTGAATATCTTCATATCATCCCAGAATCACCTCCTGTCTCTGCATCACTGATATCCGAATGATCAATCAGACAGCTCTAAGAGTTTTGATCATTAACAAGGATTATGGTGAGAGAAGAGCAGCCAACCAGAGATAAAAAAAAAGATGGAGATGAGTGGCTGTGTTAGACATGTGATGAAAGATAACAAAAAAGAAAGAAGATGAGGAGCCACCAGGAGCTTGAGAGAGAAGAAAAGTGACAAGATAAGCCAACTGTTACTATTATTTGGGAGGAGATAATTCGCAGCAAACAGCAGTCAGCATTAAGATGATGAAATGCAATGCAAAAGCGCCTTCCTGGTTGAACCAACTTGGTCATTAAATATTAATTGTGATTAGCCTGTGAGTCAGGGCAAAGAAGCTGTCCTGTCCCTTCACACCCCACACCCTCCTGAGCCAAATGACTCTCACGTTGGAGATAATGATCACATACATTAGTGGGCAGGGGAGGAGCGTGCCATAGCCTTTTCCAGACCCCAGTGAGGTAGACATCCACCTCCTATGTCCTCTCAGACAGGGATGCTTAGAAAGAGCATCTTCACAATAAAGCAAACTAACACAACACATGGTGGGCTGCTTCTAAGAAAGGTGGCGTTTCCTGTTCATTTACCTCTTTGAGCTCTTTGGCTACATCCTTGAGGTCTCCCAGGATGGTTTCCAAATTCTCCACGATTGTCTTGATCTCCTTTTTCACTTTCACTTTGGAGACTACTCCTTCAGCCTCTGCATTAGGTGGCCCTGACATTCTTCAGTTTATGGCACAATCTATTTCGTGAAGGATCTAAAGTCAAATCCTTTGGTCTCCACGCTGCCACTTTGCCGACGCATTTTTTTTTTTATTTAGTCCTCCGCTGCCTTCACTTTTGCGCCTACATCACGGCCGGGACGGAGCGAAGTGGCGTCGGGCAGTGTTGTGTATCCACCAGCAGGCATGCGCAATCGAGCGTGACAAAAAAATAACGGTTATGTCAAAATATTGTATCATACTGTCTGCGAAACGGCGCCTATCCACAGGTCTCTGCACCCTCACACAATCATGTCCAACAACGACGCCGCGAATATCCTTCACGTCGAGAGAGCGCTAAATTCAACATCTTGTAAGAAAACGTCCAAATGCGTTAAAAATACAGAGAAGGACGCGAAGAAGAAGAGAGAGTGGCACACACGGGCAGTTATCCAAACCGTCACACCGCCGGTCCTTATTGTAATGGTCCATAATCCTCAGGCATCGACAAAATGGTAACGCACGCCTCCTTTATCCTCAGACACACGCTTCTGGGAGCCAGACACCCGGGAAAGCCGCCAGGTAACGACACCCCAGAGGCACTTTCCCCCGAAAAACACCCCGTCGGTTTCATCCTGTCTCCATCGCAGCCTCCTTGGAGAGTCTGAGCAACCAACGTCCGGGCGCAGAGGATGCTGGCGCGCTCTCTCCGCCGCACGCTCTCTCTCCCTCGCGCTCTCCATTGGCTGCTGTGTGTGTTGGGTTAGAGCGGGCTCCCTGCAGTCAGTTAGTCCTTTTATGATGTGACGGGCTTTGTGCGTGTTAAAACCACTTAGCTGTTTCATCCTCACTAACTTTCAGTACGATGCAATCTAAGCTGCTGATGCTTGGTTGTTTGCTTTGAACAACCTGGAAAACCTGTCAAAAAGCCAGCCGCTAACTGCTTTAAATGTGCACAATGTTATTCACTTTTGAAAACAAAGTCTGGAGTGCAGATATAACAGGCTATAAATGCAAAAAGATATCACAACAGTTGTACTACAAAATACAGCATAAATCAAGACAGGCTTGTTAAAGCAAGGCAATTTGAAACATCTGTAGTGTTGATAAAATATTAATCACCAGTCTGACTTTGTCAGCCCCAATACCGATAACAACGTCTGGGCTTCGGGTATGGGCCGATACAGAGAACCGATCCCATACCAGTGTTTAATTCATAAGCTGGACGCCTCACTGTGTGGAAGTGACTGGGATCATTATTTATAAGGCAACATCAGACTTGACTTAACCATTGTTTTCCTAACTTTGTAAAACAAACGGTGATCAATAAATCCATAGATATACATTCTTTGGATTGTTCTTTATTATTGGGATGGTGGACTGTACACCAGCACTTGGTAAGTTATCTTCAGAGTTAACAGGAATTACAATTCAAGTGTAAACCTTTTTAATGCAGCAAGAAGTTGGTTAAAACTTAAACAGGAATTAAAATGACAGCATTGTTATCGTCACTGATATCCAGTCCAGATATTTTAGTCAGTATTGGCCCGATATCCAATCCAGTATCGTTGTGTCTCTAGGCAAACATCCAGCACTACAACCACATGTATCAAATATAGTACTTCTTATCAAGTATAAACCTGCTTTTTTCTGTCATAATAAGTCAAAATATCAGTGAAAACAGTCATATTACGGAGTTTTCTAGTGGGATCGTATTTGTTCATATTATCTTGATTATAACAAAAAGTTACTCCTCTTGGACAGTTATAATACTGGCATGGGCTACTCATGTTTTGTGGCCTGGCCCGTGATGGAACTAATAATGCAGAATGCAAATCACTACAACGGGCTGTGATAGACTTTAACACCATTTACATATGTTATTTTCCTACTTGCAGTCTTTGCTGCATATACTATGAACTTACAGTGGACAGAATCGGAGCAAATATGATAAAAATCTCTCTTTGCCTTGTCGTCTCTGAGCAGCTGACAATCACTCGCAAACAATAAATTAATATTCTGTTACTGTAATGCCTATTTCTTGCATAAAATGTTTTCAGAAACATCTTGAGGCTTACTGTTTAGTTGTATAAAGAGAGACCCAGCAGCCATGTTGGGAGCAGAGGAGGAAATACCAAGCACCACCAACCAGCTGGAGCAAAGTTCCTCATTTTACAGTGAAACAGTAAATACAAGATGATTCTGAAAACATATGAGATGAGAAATAAGCATTACAGTAACAGTATATTTTTTCATATTTGATCTGCAGTGGGCTGTTAGTGCTGTTGCCTCACAGCACAGGTTCAAATCCAGCTTTGGGCTCTTCTGTGTGGAGTTTGCATCTCCCCGTGTAAGCATGCATTTTCTCCGGATACTCCGGCTTCCTCCCACAGTCCAAAGAATTAATTGATGACTCTAAATTGCCCGTAGGTGTGAATGTGAGTGTAAATCGTTGTCTGTCTCTATGTGCCCTGCGATGGACTGGCGGCCTGTCCAGGGTGAACCCCGCCTTCTCCCAATGCCAGCTGGGATCGGCTCCGGCCCCCCGCGACTCTTAACGGGATAACTGCTTGAAGATGGATGGATGATCTGCACTGCCAGCTAGACTGTTGGATCGTTTTGACAGCTGCCTCCGTTGAATGAACAACCAATAGGAACGCTCTCTCTGAAACAATCTGTAATTGGCCAAAGTCTCCCTTCACAGGCTAGATTTTTTAAAAGCCTGAAAACAGAGCCATGAGGAGGTGCAGAAGTCTAGTTTTCTCTCATAACACTTGTATTTCAAAATGCTGAAAAGTTATTATTGTAATTTTTGCCCAGTGATGCCAAAACTGTTCTGCCTACTGCAGCTTTAACCTCTGTAAATAAGTTGAATTTGGCCGTTATAGATTAAGGTTTAGCACAGGATTAAGAGCTTTCTTCTACAAGGGACAGCAGAGATAGTATTATGAGATGCATAAAAAGGCATACATTGCAGAGATGGTGAAAAGTGCTGTAACAAGGTAATAATCAGTCACTTACAAATTAAAATTTACAGAATTTTTTAATGGTGAAAGTTCATAAAATAGATCATGGTAGTCACACAGTGACCAGGAATAATAATAATATCAGAGCAGACCGCATGTGTAAAATCAACAGTGGCGACATAGAATCCTGGTTTCTGATTGGTCACTGCTGAGGCTGCCCCCTCGTAATTGCGGAAGTGGAAGTTGTCAAAGTCCACCCTGCTATCTCTCACCGTCCCTGGCGATCAGTGTTGCTCTTGTAGCCACTGTACTGTTCGTGTCGGAAACAGAGAATATTAACTCACAGGAATGTCTTTGTCTTTCGATGGAAGAGTCGTGCTTATCACCGGGGCCGGAGGAGGTAAAAATCGCCATTCAAACACTACCTAACGTTAGCTAAGCTGTTATTGCTGCTAACTGTAACTATGCTTAAACAGGTTTTGTAACGTTAGCTCCTAATGCTAACCTGCTAATTGTAGAGATTTAGTAAGTATGTGAGCCAAGTTATTAAAATAGCCAGTGCACGAGTCTCTCTTCTTTCTGTCGTATTAGCTGCCCAACAGTTAAACTCGGTATCTCGCCATTTCATTTGCTAACACTGGCGACACAGTCGCAAAGTCGAAAAAGTAAACAATCATAGACCACTATGTCCCAATCATTAATACATAATATGGAATAATTTACAACACGTTCCGCATTGATGTGATAGCCCTACATCTGAGGAACACAGGGAGCGAAGTACATGTAACGCAATGGCTTTATAATCGTGCTAGTACAAGTGTGTTAAAGGGCACATGCAACAACATGGCATCAGCTGTGGCTGCTGATAGGGTGTTTTATTCAGTATAACGTTGCTGAGGCATTTCACTAATTTGTCTTTCTTTCTACAGGTCTTGGTAGGGAATATGCACTGGCTTTTGCTGAAAGAGGTGCCTCAGTTGTAGGTAAATACAGGATCTTAATTTTGTCTCTTATACTTATTTTTTAGAACAGGTATTGTGGATATACTGTGGTTAGTGCAACCAGGATGGGATCTCATGTACTTGAACCCTCATAATTTCTGTTGACATTTTCTTTTCCATGGAGAGGCAGTCATGTCAGTGTGTATGGTGACGTTTAGCTCAGCATGATTCTACATGTTTTCTTTGAGTCTGGACATCAGTTTCGTGTTTCATTCATCAAATATCCCTTTTAGGAATCTTGTTAAAAAGATGCTTTTTTTCCCATAAGTTAATATACAACTTGCTGCTTACTACATACAGTATACAGAAAAGCTGCTGCTGTGATCTTTATTTATGTGACATGACAGCATGATTCAAAACCTGTAGATTCTTGCACCTGCATGGTTCACTGCCAGAAATGACTGTGGATTTAGTGGTGTCCTGGTTTTGATTTTGGTTGGGATGCACCAGTCCAATATGCAGGACTGGTATAGACTCATCTTAACAGGGAAGGGCACCAGCCTGACAGATTCACAGTAAATACAATGTCATTATAAAAACATATTGTTTCCACTGCCAGTTCCATTTTATCATTAACAGTGGTTGGCAGACTCAGTTTTCAGTGTCACAACAATTTCTGATCTTGGGAGAGAAAAAGTTGAAAGGGTGCATCCTTAGATTTAAGCGATTTAGTAGATAAATTATTCCTCAAAAGGAGGCATGTGATAAAGAAATGTGCATTGCATTGACCGTCACATGTGCATCACCATAATATTGTTATTTGGCCACGCAGTTGCAGATGTTGGCGTAAACGTTTGCCAACATTTGCAACTGTGTAATATTCCCAAAATAATAATAAGTTTTCCCTGCTGCCCGGACTGAACTTACCCTTGAACTCTGACAAGGAATCAGCTTAGCTCCACTCTTCTCCGAACCTAATCACTCGTGGAGAATTGCAGAATTCACCCCATTATTGCTAATCTTTTTCTTCTTGTTGCAATCAAGTGAATGACCTTGGGGCAGACACTAAAGGGGGTGGAAAGAGTTCTGCAGCTGCTGATAAGGTGGTGGAGGAGATAAAAGTGAAGGGAGGCAAGGCCGTGGCAAACTATGGTGAGAAGTTTGGACTCTTGTCTCGTGTCTGCTCTTCTTTCTTCTTCTGCACATCATTCACTCCATCTGTTTTTTGGCTCTTGCTTACCTTGTAGTTTTTAGCTTATGTAATGTTTGACTCCAAAACAATATTCATTCCTGGCCAACTAGCTCACTGATGAAGGCTGTAAGAGAGTACTGAAGACAAGTGAATTCCCCCTGTCGTCTTTGTGCATCTCGCATACATAGAAAAAAGATCAATACAACATAACACAACACTTGTGTTTCATAGGCAGTTTTGAACAAGACAGATTTGTTTGTGAATGTAATGCAAATGTTGACATACATTGCATCCATTTTATAACAAGCTATGATGCCCGGCAATCAATAGTTCCTTTGAAAATTTGACTCATCATGTATCAATACTCAGTATACCGACTTTCTATCATACTCAGCTTTCTTTAGTACATTCTTACAGTTATATTATTGTTACACCAACTCTGTACATTGATTCTGTCAGTACATATAAATACAGCCAGGAACAGTTTAGCCAATAATCAGATCTATAACTGAAGCTAAGAAGAACAAAATGTGCAGTCTGCTGGAAACCCAGATATACAGGATAATAGTCATCATTTATCAAATGTAAAAAAAATAAAATTCTGTGACCTTTTCTTTTTCATCTATATTCAGATTCTGTAGAAGATGGAGAAAAATTGATCCAGTCAGCACTGGATGCATTTGGAAGAATAGGTGAGTATTGTCTTTTATGAAATCATTAACTTATCTCGATTAAATGAGTGTGTGTAATATTACTACTGCTATTTGAACTAAATCTGGTGAAATATCTTTTTGTCCAGATGTTGTTGTAAACAATGCCGGGTAAGTCATTTCGCTGTAATAATCACACTAATAACATCATCTGTTTTTGGAGTGGCTATTTGATTGTAGTTACAGTATTAATGGGAGTATGTGCTGCTACAATCATATTAAAGAGAACCTTAACTTTTCTCACAAAGACCAAAAAGACTGAAACTCTTTCCTGCTTTTCTTTCCGAAGGATCCTTCGTGACCGTTCATTTGCCAGGACGAGTGATTTGGACTGGGGTAAATACATTATTTCAGATTTTTACGTTCACCTCACTCCCATTATCTGATATTATTACACAGCTTTGTTGATTGATTCTGATTAGGTATCAATCACAGCGTTCTGTGATCAGTTATTTCTTTATAGCAGGCCGCTGCTATTTATAACAGACCGTTACTATGGACACAGTTCTGATGTCAGATGCTCAAGGACTATTTTTGTGTCAAATTTTGATTTTTTTCAATTATTGATTTCTTAAGTTAGTAGCATATTATAAGTGGGATAATATACAGCTAGCAGGTCATTGTTGTGAAATAAACCCCTTCAGGGCAATGCAAGACCCCTCTCTATCGCCCGGTTTATTTCACAAATATGACCAGCTTGCTGTACGTTATCCCTTATCTGCGTATGGAGTCATCTCATATCATCACATTTTTCCCTTTTGTTTGACTCGCTTCATAACTCATAATCAAACTGTGCCGCCATGCTATTAGAATAGAACAGAAGAATACATTTGTTTTAATTTGGGTTTGTTGTCTGTGTACCATATGTCCATGAAAACAGAATTTCTGTATGCGGGAGTTTAAAAATCAACTGTAAGCTGGATACGATCCACAATGTTTTAATGTGAAGTAATGGAAGTGCATAATGTTATGTGTTGTGTATTTTACTGTGTCATTCTGCTCTACACTCCATTTCAGACCTGATTCAAAGAGTTCACTTGAGAGGCTCCTTTTTGGTATCTCGAGCTGCCTGGAACCACATGAAAAAACAAAATTTTGGCAGGTAAGGAGCCCAGCTGCGAAATATTGAGATGGATAAAAACTGTGCCATCTTCCTATAACGTAGGTAGGTTTTTTTTTTTTTTTTAGATCCAACAAAGTTACAATATCCTCAGCAGACATGTCAGCATGGCACAAAATGCTGTTTTGTAAGGCCTGATTCAGACGTCAGCTAAAGGACCAGAAATACTCAAAATAGTTTTTTTTTTGTGCCCCAGTTGAAAAGTATCCATGAAGATTCTCATTCATCCAGGTCATCGTTCATCCACTGTAGTAAATCAGGTTGAAAAGTAGTTTCTTGAGGCACTGAGTAATATAAAGCATGTCTGCCGTCACATTATTATACACATATTCTGACTCCGTCTTCAGCCATTTGATACCCCTTAATATGTCCACTGGTTTCATGGTGTGAAAAAATCTACATACTAATAAAAGCCCAAGACAGCAAATTTGATAGGAATATTTAAATGACCACAGAATTACTTAATTTGGTTCTGCAGCACTGCAGATTAGTCCCTGAACAATCTGAGTACTATTTAAATTCATGACTCCTCATGAAGCTGCATCCATGTGCAGGCTCATTCTTCCAAGTAGTACAGCAAAAAAAAAAAAAAATATCCACTACTCTGAAGTTGTAGAGGTGAAGGTGTTGCCAGTCGTCTGAGATTCTTCACCTCTGGAGAAGCCTCTTGAATTCAGTGAAACATTAAATGGATAATTTACAGTGACTTGAAGCACTGAGAGGGTGTATGCAGATATGTATTGATCGTGTCAATTATGGAAGCTGGTGAAGATATTTTGACCAAACAGGGGCAACATACTGGGTCTGAACTGAACACCTGTGGTTTTCCAGCTATGACA
Source organism: Pterois miles (assembly GCA_947000775.1). NCBI lineage: Eukaryota > Metazoa > Chordata > Actinopteri > Perciformes > Scorpaenidae > Pterois > Pterois miles. The sequence continues at coordinate 10,453,216 of CAMQGK010000058.1, read as the reverse complement.
AGTAAAAATGTGTGTACTGAAAAAGCTCTGCGTGTTTTGAATTTTAATTTGCAGAACAAGGTCACACAACCAACTTGGCTCCCATGTTACTCCAGGTAGCAGATGCCCTTCACATGAGTTCTCCATGAACGGGAGAAGACAGTAGTTCATGAACATTTTAAGTGACATTTTGCAGAAAGTTTCACTGCATTGAGTCCCAAGAGCAGCTTGTTATTGAGTCGAGTAGGAAACAGCTGCACAAAAATACGGTTGGTTTTTTATCAAGGTTTTAATGCAAAAATATTCTCTAATAATTATGATAATTTCACAATTATGTGCATTTTTTCTCTAATGTCCTCTGGTTTTGAAATTCAATCTTTGTATGCAGTCAACCTAATCAAAAGTAAATAGTGTATTTAAAGGTAATGCCATAACAGAAAGAAATGAAGAGTTGAAAGGTTCATGGCTGTCAGACAGAATGGGCATAGCCAAGTCATGGTTGTGAATAAGCATTGAGCAACACATAATTATACTCTATATGCAACCCCAGTGCACAAAAGACAGTTTATCCATTTACTGTTGCTCTTCTATACTGTAACATTTTATCATATGTGTTTTTTGCAATAACAATTGATAGTCTGAAAGGTTCCCCCAGTAATTGAATCATATACTTTAACACATAAAAGTTATTGATTTGAGAGATATTCCATCATTGCCAATCCCCTGGTTGTACCATTGGAATGTATAGTGTGAGAGTGCTGTGATATGGATCACTGCTTTCTTATGACCAGTGAGACAGCGTGTCTCAGATGTCTCTTACAGTTAATGTGGCGTTGGTGCCTAACCTCATTACTTTTGCTTGGCTGAAGTGAACTCATGTGTCTTGAATGTCTTGTATGTGCAAGACTGTGTCTGATGTGCATACATGCATTTATTTCTGCATCAGTAAAATGTTCAAGTACATTTGCTGTGTGCAGTTCTGTATCTGCAGTAAGACAGTTATGCAATAAAGAGTGTTATGTGTGTGTGTGAATGGGCAAACATTACATGACTAGATGCCCGCATATGCATATTCCTGTGTTAATGCATGCATGAAAAGTGTGCACCACTTTGTGAGATTGTGTGTGTGTGTGTGTATGTGTGCTGTCTATGTCTCCCATTACTCCATAGCAATGCCTGTTACTGACTTGTTGCCTCGGGTTGTCTATTGCCAGAATCATCATGACGGCTTCAGCCGCAGGCATCTATGGTAACTTCGGCCAGGCGAACTACAGCGCTGCCAAGCTGGGCATGCTGGGGCTGTCAAACACCTTGGCCATCGAGGGACGCAAGAACAACATCCACTGTAACACTATCGCTCCTGTTGCTGGGTCACGACTCACAGAGACGGTCATGCCCCCAGGTAAACAGAGAGATTAAACAACATACATAATTGCATGCTATTAAGTGGTCTGTATAATGCATAGTGTGATGTTCTGCTAGGTTCATGCTCTCTACTACTATTACTACCTATTCTGTGGACAGGCCAAAATAGGCAAATGGATTTTAACTACAGCATCTTTTTTAGAACAGCTGCATAATGAAATGCCCATGTAATGTTGATTTACCAAATTTGAGGCAACAGCACTCCCGTTTGACATGCAAATTTGTCATCTAATATTCAAGAACTGTGGTTTTTGACTGTTCCAATGGCCATGATGAAATCCTGCTCCCTGTAAGTGCTTTAAAAGTTTTAATGTGTCATGCTTTGATTTAAACAGGCAGGTCTGACCTCCTTATTTTGCTGTAGGTGTTAGCTGTGCTTCCAAATACTCACAAAATATGAGCAAGTATGCTAATGAACATTTATGTTTTTCATGTTAAAAGTATTTTGTAAGACAAAAGGTAATATAGCGTTGCATACCCACAGGGAACATAATGAAATATAGCTCAGAAATGTGGAATACTCTGTGTTGCCAGACTATGAACATTATATCAAACAAAAACTAAAATAACAGCCTTCAAAATGACAAGCGATTGACAGATGATTTTTAGCATACTCTCATGAGCCCAGAATGATGGGGAATGTTTTTCTAACCCACCAAACCAGGACAACTGTAAATGTCCACACACCGTGAGCATATTGTGCGTGCTCTGTGACTGCAGCTCTGTTGACAGGGGTATTAAGTGACAAATTAGAGGAATGGCTTTGCTGCCCTGCTGTGCTGGTCTACAGTAGCATCTGTCACACTGCACTGTGCCAACTGTCACAGGATGGCCTCACCTTAGTAAATGACTTGGTTCCATATGTTGGCTTTTACTGACTCAGGCTTTTTTGAGAAAACAAACAACAAAACTAATCTTGCTAAACATTGCAGAGTGCAGTGAAACAGAGTGCCTGTTATTTTACTGTCATGTTGTATTGATTGAAGTGTGCAGATATTTTCAACACACATATGGTGTCTGGTATTAAATCTTTGGCAGATTCGTACAGGGAATTAAAAGCCTGTGGCACATTTGCTTGACTTCATGGCAACATGTTGAGGGATCTGTTTCATAACTTATCCAGCTCACCAGACCTTTTTAGAGATCACTTTAAACTGATTTTGACCTGGACCTATGTCCTCACTAGGGCTATATAAGTTAATTTCTTTGCTAATTTCGTCTACAAATTAACGCATCTTGCGATTTTTAAGTTGTTGCTCAAGGCTAGAGTGAAGATAGTGGTATCGCATGAAACTAGAAAACGAATCTGATGAATCAGAGTAAGGAATTCTTCGGTACTGATCTCGTGATCATTACGGGTTGTGGAGGCTAAATAACGCTCCAAACTTTGGCCAAATTTTGGTGAGGAAAAGCTGGCATGACGATTTTCAAAGGGTTTCCTTGGCCTCTGACCTCAGGATATGCGAATGAATGTTAGTATGTAGTAAGCAATTCCTACTCATAAGACAGTGCTATAACAAATACATTACCTGGGTTTAAATCAATTAAGAGCATGATATAAGATTACATATATTGTGTACTTTAATACTAGTTAGGTATATGCAACAATAAGGGTGTTTTCAACAGCTATTCTGTTTCCTCCCCATAATTCCTTTTGAAAATGGTTAAAAATAAACAGCAACTTGCAGTTCATGTTAGCTCTGTAGAAAAGGACAAAGGCTTGAGGCATTTCTAATAACTCAGACCGTGTACTTGTAGTATTTTCAAAATGAGCACATTAAGCAAACACAGCATCATTTTAACAATACGCTAACTACCAAACAGAGACACTGGAGCAGAAGCACCCCTTTGCTGTTCAGGACAATTGTGTAACAGATGTGCAATAAAACAAAGCTCTGCTGTACTGTATTTGTATATGTTTTGTTTTATTTAGACCTCGTGGCGTCTCTGAAGCCTGAGTATATTGCTCCCCTGGTCCTCTGGCTTTGTCATGAACAATGCCAAGAAAGTGGAGCACTGTTTGAGGTATATCTTCCTTTCTCTTCAATAAGATGAGTACGTTCTTACTCCCACTGTACTGCCTTTGGCTTTCTTTTTATTTTTTTCTTTTGTCATTGAGAACAATAATGTACCATTCATTCTCCATAAATAGACAATATTTATTGTATAACTGTGTGTTTGCTCATCTCCTTTCAGGCTGGTGCAGGCTGGATTGGTAAATGTGAGTATTGTGTGTATTTTTCCTCAGGGAATGTCTGTATGCATCTATGATATTCATTAGCCCCTGGTTCACTACTACTGTATGCAGCAACCTCTCTATTTGTTTGTGTCCATGTGTGCAGTGCGCTGGGAGCGTTCTCTGGGCTGCACTGTGAGACAGAGGAACCAAGCCATGACTCCTGAGGCTGTCAGGGACCAGTGGGGTAAAATCTGTGATTTTACAGACGCCACCAAGCCCACCAGCATAACAGGTCAGTAATAGGCTGAATGCATGCTTACATTCACAATAGCCTACAAAAACACATAGTAGTGCATGTGTGTACAAATTGTATACTACGCACCCTTACTCTTGAATGTGCACTCACACACACACTTACATGAGGACCTTACAGTAGATGTTGAGATTTTCATGTGGTCTAATGGTCTATATCTTTATAAGAATGTAAACCACGATGGACCAAGATGTAAGAATTCATGTAATTAGATTTGTCTTGAATGGTCATTTATTCATTGTGAACATGATAATATTTCTTAAAACCAGTAACCAAACAACACCTGCTTGGAGTCTGTCGAGACATTACTAATGTTGTTTTCACACAGATTTAGTCCAAACTTGAGTTGGATTGTGGCCTCCCTCATAACCCTGCTTGTCTGCTTTCACACTTGTTTGACTCATTTTATTTTGTGTGAGAATGATTCAGATTGCAGATCGCTGCACAGCTACACTGAATCTAATTAAAGATACTTGCCAAAGAAGTAACCGTGCTCATGTACAATTTGCTCTTCGGCCTTGTGTAGGTAGGCCCTGGTAAAGTAACAAATATCTTTCATGATTTAAAAAGAGATTTTAGCTTTGAGACAGATCTATAGCTTCTTAAAATTACTTTTGTATTGCAGCTTGCCACCTCAACAAACTGTATACAAAGCCGTTCAATCCTTTTTTGTGGAGGTTCAGTCAGCACCATGAAATTAATGTTAATGAATGTTAGATGTTTATTATTATTGCTATTGGTGATTATTTTAGTCTGAAAGTGTGTGACATTGATGTGATAAGAAGGCATAAAGAAAAAATGGTAATGGTTAGTGTTATTCAGTTGGGACATGCATACAGTTAAAGGTATAATTATCCTGTATAGAGTGCAACAGAAGGTATAATCAAATCACCACCTTTAGAGAGCTCAAACACATCATTTCAGCAAAGAACTGAAGTAAAAAATGAGAAAAAAAGCACATGGTCGTTATATTAGTCATGGAGTCACACTTTATGACTGAGCTTTTGTTAGAGTGTGAACCCTCTAAAACAACATAAACTTCAGCCAAGTGAGCCGTTTGTACTCTTCTATCAGCTCATCTGTATTTACAGAGAGTTTGGTAACATAGAGAGAGGACAAGATGGTGTTCTTGCGAATGCGGCGGAGGAAAGAAGCGAAGGTGAACACGATGTTGAGTATGAACAAGCCTGGTGTGGCTCCCGAAAGGTCTCATGCAAACAAGAGGGTGGTGAATGTTGATTATTATTTTCTCTCCGCCTCCTCCATCGCTCTCCACGCTCTCAGATGTACATTCGAGGAAAGGGCGGCAGTGTCAACATTAAGTGAGCGAGGGTGGCAGTCCCACAGGGCGCTAGCTGGCCTCATTAGCATGACTTTGTAGTGCCTCCTCATTTGTAGCTTATTAAAGAGACTTGTTGCTGCCTCTGTTTGGTAACTGCCTGCCGCTGAGTGATCGTAATTAGTGGCTGTGGTCTTCCCAGTCTCGCTCTGTTTCAGTTCCTTGGTTGTCTTCCTTTGTTTGTGAACCAGTATGGCTTGAATTACCTGGGTGGATATGTTTTATATGCTATTTCTAGGCAAACTAACAACACACAGTGTGGACTGTCAAACAGACACCGATAACAGCTCACTCTGCACACAGCAGAACAGAGATGATGATGAGTAGAGGGAAACACTGAAGCATATAAACGCACACAGCGATGTAACAAACACTGGTCGTCAAATACTGCTGCTTTGTATCCTAGACGCTGCCTTGGCATCAGACACCGAGGGGCATGACAGCAGCGGTATTTGACGATATTGGAATGAGTACAGGCTGCACACCCTGCGCGCTGTTATTGGCTTGGGGTTACATACCCACTTGGGGCCGAAAGGCTGTTTACTGAAGCCCAGAAACATCCTGAACATAGCAAAACAAGAAGAAAAAGAGAAAATACAGGCAGAGGGCTGCAGGGTCTCTGTAGATACAGACACCACCACACACTTCTAGTGGGTCATAAGTGATGATTGAGAGGGACTATTTATATATCAGTCTATACATTGTTTTTTAGGAAAATGCTGTATATTATACCTTTTAAATATGTAAAGATAACTGGTCATATTTATTCTTAACACATGTAGATTTCACGTTCATCCATCCATGATAAAGCTGCTCCTCGATCAGTATGTGTTAGATTGAAATTCTTATTGTGGGCTAACATCTCTTTGGAAGTCTATTTAACTTTACGTCAATCAATTTAAGTTGAGATTAATAATTTTCTGGAGCTGTCAAAGCAAAAAAAAAAATCTTTCAACTCATTACTGCAAAAGTGCAGGTTTAATGATAGTTGTCTGCGTCTGGGACGTCTGGGCGTCTTTTTTGATAAAGATGAACCGCATACATAAACAAATTGCCAGATATGAGGGACCCTAAACTTTCCTTTGGAGGCAGCAGTAGAGACATGGTGATACAATCATCCATATTATTGATAAATCATCAAGGTCTCTTGGAGTGATTACAGTTTCACAACAATTTAATCTTGACAACGAAGACGTGTAACATCCTAAAGTATGAACAGATTAAAATTAGTGCTCTTAAAAATCAAAATTTAGTTTGTATATAAAGTATAAGTTTCCTCAGCTTTAGATGAACTAATGTGCAGCTGCAGTTAAAAAAGTCTGTCAATCGTGAGAGCTAATCATGATTGCAACTGTTTATCCACACCGCCTTTATTTCAAAAGGAGATTGCACTGTAACTTAATAAATGAATCCTCCAGCCGTTGTCGAGGAATGAAATTAGATAGAAGACAATTAATGGACCAGTGGTAGCCTGGATTAATTAAACCACGCATGAAAAATAGTAAAGTCATGGGTGGAATGTCAATAAGTCGGTTTACAGTATCAGTATCTCTATCTTTCTACGTGATGCATCAGAAAGTCACATTCCTAAGGTTGAATTATTCTATTTTTCACCTCGTCTTACTGTTTTTCTGTCTTGTTCTGTTAACATTTTTGCTCATCTGTCATCTCTCACCTTTGTGTAGAGTCTCTACAGTCAATTGTAAGTGTGCTGTCTCAAGTGGAGTCGGACGGAAAAGTAGGCGTGAATCCAACAGCTGCTTCAGCCTCGGCTTTAGCGATCAATCCTGTGAGTAGAGACGGCTATTGCTGCTTTTCTTTCTTCAACAGTAATGTACAGGGTATTTGCAGGTCTTTAAGTCTTTGTTTAAGTCTACGTTTCTCTCCACCTCCTTTTCTTATACTCCATCAGTCCTCCTACAGAGACTGTAGGTTGGTTGGACTGTAACGGTTGCTTAGTGATGACTTTTGAAAGTGTGGAGCTGTAAAATCTGTTTCAACTACGACAACTCATGACTCTTTAATGCTACTACACTGTACTCAGTCAGGGACATAATAACCTCAGCAAAGCTCCTACAACATACATAAGTTCTCTAATGTCTGGGGCTTCACCCTTTCATATTTACAGCAGACAAGTGCCAGCTCAGATTAGCTTTTAAACAGTGATGTACAAATGACATTGGAGCACAACAGTACAGCGACAGCTCCCTGGATGGGTGTTCCTTCACTTCACTAGGCTCCATATCACTGATTCACAGAAAGTGAACTGGTTACAGTTTCACCCACTTCAGCGGCTGAGTTGCTTAAATAATACATTGAGCCACAAGTAAATTATCACATGAAATAATTATCCACAGAAACAGCCACCATTTTATGTTAAGCTAGTTGTAGCATGAAATCGTGAGACTACTTCAACAGATTAATCTGCATTTGTATTTCTTTATTTTCCGGACTATAAGGCGCACATAAAATCCTTTTATTTTCTCAAAAGTCGACACTGCGCTTTATAATCCGGTGCGCCTTATATATGAAAAAAGACAGTGGGGACGTCCAAGTGACTGAGTGGTTATGATACACATCATATAACCATAATGTCAGAAGTTTGCTTCCAGCTGGGGAGTTTCGTTGCACACTGTACCTTGTTGCAATATTTTGATCATCTAGTCGTATATATTTCAGAACCAACAACCTATACATAACACACATGTTCACAGAGCAAAAAAAACACACACACACACACAAAAAAGACAAACTCACTCCAACATGAGAACATGCAGAAACAAAAAGTAGAAAATTAAATAGAATAAAACAAACTATAAATAGCATTTAACACAAACAAGGTGTTGTGCGTGAATTGTTAGCAAGACGTAGTTTAGAAATGTGTTGAAATGCTAACAATATCATTACTGTTTGCATAAAAAAGCTATTTTGTGCATGGTACATGCATGGACGTTATGTCGTCTGCTGTTTCCTCTGTTTTAAATCCATCAAAACTTCAGTATTACTCCAAAAAAACTCTGCTTTCATATCACTTCATCTTACATATCACTACTTTTAGTATATTTGCCTTTAATTCTATGTATGGTCGTAACCAGACATTTTTTAATAATTGTACATGTGCCTCAATAATACCATGATTCAGTACTTATAATGTTAAATAGTGTGTGTGTGTGTGTGTGTGTGTGTGTGTGTGTGTGTGTGTGTGTGTGTGTGTGTGTGTGTGTGTCTGAACTGGAGTTTTGGAAGAGTCACAATGTAGCCTCAGGACAAACATCACCATTGTGTCCTCAGCTGACATAGTTGTGTGTGTGTGTGTGTGTGTGTGTGTGTGTGTGTGTGTGTGTGTGTGTGTGTGTGTGTGTGTGTGTGTGTGTGGTGTGCGTGCGTAGTGCGTGTATGTGTAGTTTGTAAATTTGCATAAATCTACACACGTGATGTGTTTGTTGCATGTGTCTTTGTCCTTGTCGTGGTGTTGTGCACGTATTGCTTACATTACATTCCACCGCGCTGCTTCTGTGCTTATATTTATTTCATGTTATGTAAAGCATCACATTAGCTCTACCTAGCCTCGCATTGCTCTGTGGACTCTCATGTGTTTGTGTGCCATGCAGCTGTATTCTGTAGATGGAGTGTTTTATGCAAGTCCAAGTTTAAAGTATGCAGCTTCGTGCCCTCTGCCATCAAGACCCTCAACAAACTGTGGCAATAACACTCAGTGAACTTGTGTTTTTGTTTTTGTGATTGATGTTCATTAATTGCTCCTATGTGTGTACGGGCTGTGGTGACAAATTTCCTCTAATGGAGGACAATAAATTATCTATCAATTACTTCTATTTCCAGCTTCTGGATGGTGAAGATTTTCTGCTTTTGTCTGTCTTATGTGATTGAGTAAAATTAATATGCCTATTGGTCGGACAAAACTTGCAATGTGAAGATGTCACCTTGAGCTTTTGGAATTGAGATAGACATTTTTCACCACCGACATTTCATAGACCAATTAATTGAGAAAATAACTGCTATTGAGAGATTATTTAAAAAGTAATCATTAGTTCCATCCCTAATGACACAATTTAAAATATATTGTACTTTGAATAGCAGAAGGAAAGAAAACAACTTAATATTACATATACATAAACATACATTTATTTTCCTCATCAGCCCAAGTAACTAACTTGATTTACACCTCCATGTACCACTACTGCATTTTATTATTTTGTGAGTGTGAACGTATAACATGAAATCCCCAGTTACAGAGATGTTGGATTGCTTCTTCTCCCACATATGCATTCAAGTACATTTTTAATTAAAAGAAGGCTTTGTAGTGGTTATCGACCAGCTGAGAGGTGGTGTTATTCAGAGTTTGAATCACACCTTTCTGCCAAGCAATACTGTTTTGAACAATAGCTCAAGGCAGTGGTTGTTAATGTGACAAAAGAGTAACCGCGGGACTACTATGACTGTAATGTTGCCTCAGAAGTATGTTTATTGTGTGCTTGAGGATATTTGAATGTGACTCTGTTAGATTTGAGGGGCAGAAACGTCTCTTTATAGATCATTCCTCTGATTTAATAACACTATTTGACATAAAGGAACCAGCTGAGCTGTAGATTTAATATCCTTGAGAACTCATCATCTTCCCTGTCGCCCCTCTTTGCCGTTTCCATTTGACCCAGACTCTTAATATAGTTTGTACTCCTCTGCTGTATCATGAACTTTATTTGTTGTGTCACATCAAGTTTTTCTAGTATGCCCTGTAATACTACTACTGCTATTATCAATACAGTAAAAAAATCTGTATTTATACAGCATGAACAGGGCTATAGCTGCTAGGGGTGGAGCCTTATACGGTATTTTGCAAAGCATAGACAGGGGGTTTTAATGGTTATGCATTTCATACAAATATTTAAAAAAAAAAAATTGTTTTCGGGAAAAAAGTCATATACAGTAGCTGGTGTGCATCATAACTGTGAAAAGTTGCAGAAAATATAACTGAACAACTAACCTAATGAAAAACAAATCTACTCATGACTAGTATTTTTAAACTCCGGCTCTAACGTTTACATATAATGCTTCAACACATATATATAGTATGTAGAACATAAAAAAGACTAAAATAAATAAGGAAGATATCAACGTTATGTAAACATAAATATTAAGCTAACTATAGAAATGAGTGTTAAGAATTAAAAAGATGGCATTTCTTTTTTAAGTGTAAGTTTTGTTGGTTCAGGTTTCTCAGATCTCATACTTAAAATTCATGATGAGTCAGAGTCTTGAAGTATCAGAAAGCTCTGCCTGAGGATATCAGGCTGGGATTAATTAGGGTTTTAAAAAATTACAATACAGTTAAGGGCTCCACTTTCCTGAGCTTTAAAAGGGCGTTCATGACTATTGTGTGCTTAACAGGGATGCTGTATTCAGTCCATTTTCAGGCTACTTATTAACAAAAGTGTTTGCGAACATTGCTCCATTTCTTGCTTCCCTGCCCTGGCCACCAGTCAAGTTCAGGGTGTGTTTTAAAATCATGCTGATCACTTACAAAGCTCCGCCTGGTCCGGCCCAGGACTACATTTCTGAACTGCTGATTCCTCTCAACTCTCAGATCCCACAGGTGCTCAACCTAATTACTGATGATGATCTCCGATTAAGCCAAACAGGCGATGCCAACTCTTTTTACTGCTTTGTAGATTTTTGCTTGTATTTGTTTTCTTTATGTCTGTTTTTTATATCTTATTCTTTTATGTGACCCTCACAATATATTCAATTGTAGGGGTCTGATGATACATGATACTGGGTCCACAATCTCGATACAATATGACATTATCATCATTGAAAATGAAGTCCTCAATGATTCCTCGAGATTTAAATAAAATTAATTAAATGAACGAATTATGTCTAAAGTCACTAACAACAATATCCTGACTCAGTAACGTTAGTTAGTCCTGGTTCAGACTGAGAGGACAGACTCAGTAACGCGAGTTAGTCCTGGTTCAGACTGAGAGGACAGACTCAGTAACGTTAGTTAGTAGTCCTGGTTCAGACTGAGAGGACAGACTCAGTAACGTGAGTTAGTAGTCCTGGTTCAGACTGAGAGGACAGACTCAGTAACGTTAGTTAGTAGTCCTGGTTCAGACTGAGAGGACAGACTCAGTAACGTTAGTTAGTAGTCCTGGTTCAGACTGAGAGGACAGACTCAGTAACGTTAGTTAGTAGTTCTGGTTCAGACTGAGAGGACAGACTCAGTAACGTTAGTTAGTAGTTCTGATTCAGACTGAGAGGACAGACTCAGTAACGTTAGTTAGTAGTCCTGGTTCAGACTGAGAGGACAGACTCAGTAACGTTAGTTAGTAGTTCTGGTTCAGACTGAGAGGACAGACTCAGTAACGTTAGTTAGTAGTCCTGGTTCAGACTGAGAGGACAGACTCAGTAACGTTAGTTAGTAGTTCTGGTTCAGACTGAGAGGACAGACTCAGTAACGTGAGTTAGTAGTCCTGGTTCAGACTGAGAGGACAGACTCAGTAACGTTGGTTAGTGGTCCTGGTTCAGACTGAGAGGACAGACTCAGTAACGTTAGTTAGTAGTTCTGGTTCAGACTGAGAGGACAGACTCAGTAACGTGTTAGTAGTCCTGGTTCAGCTGAGAGGACAGACTCAGTAACGTTAGTCCTGGGTCCTGGTTCAGACTGAGAGGACAGACTTAGTAATGTTAGTTAGTAGTCCCTGGTTCAGACTGAGAGGACAGACTCAGTAACGTTAGTTAGTAGTTCTGGTTCAGACTGAGAGGACAGACTCAGTAACGTTAGTTAGTCCTGGTTCAGACTGAGAGGACAGACTCAGTAACATTACTTAGTAGTTCTGGTTCAGACTGAGAGGACAGACTCAGTAACGTTAGTTAGTAGTTCTGGTTCAGACTGAGAGGACAGACTCAGTAACGTTAGTTAGTTCTGGTTCAGACTGAGAGGACAGACTCAGTAATGTTAGTTAGTAGTTCTGGTTCAGACTGAGAGGACAGACTCAGTAACGTTAGTTAGTAGTTCTGGTTCAGACTGAGAGGACAGACTCAGTAACATTAGTTAGTAGTCCTGGTTCAGACTGAGAGGACAGACTCAGTAACGTGAGTTAGTCCTGGTTCAGACTGAGAGGACAGACTCAGTATTAGTTAGTCCTGGTTCAGACTGAGAGGACAGACTCAGAACTTAGTTAGTCCTGGTTCAGACTGAGAGGACAGACTCAGTAATGTGAGTTAGTCCTGGTTCAGACTGAGAGGACAGACTCAGTAACGTTAGTTAGTCCTGGTTCAGACTGAGAGGACAGACTCAGTAACGCGAGTTAGTCCTGGTTCAGACTGAGAGGACAGACTCAGTAAAGTTAGTTAGTAGTCCTGGTTCAGACTGAGAGGACAGACTCAGTAACGTTAGTTAGTATCCTGGTTCAGACTGAGAGGACAGACTCAGTAACGTTAGTTAGTAGTTCTGGTTCAGACTGAGAGGACAGACTCAGTAACGTTAGTTAGTAGTCCTGGTTCAGACTGAGAGGACAGACTCAGTAACATGAGTTAGTAGTCCTGGTTCAGACTGAGAGGACAGACTCAGTAACGTGAGTTAGTCCTGGTTCAGACTGAGAGGACAGACTCAGTAATGTTAGTTAGTCCTGGTTCAGACTGAGAGGACAGACTCAGTAACGTTAGTTAGTTCTGGTTCAGACTGAGAGGACAGACTCAGTAACGTGAGTTAGTGGTCCTGGTTCAGACTGAGAGGACAGACTCAGTAACGTTAGTTAGTCCTGGTTCAGACTGAGAGGACAGACTCAGTAACGTGAGTTAGTGGTCCTGGTTCAGACTGAGAGGACAGACTCAGTAAAGTTAGTTAGTAGTCCTGGTTCAGACTGAGAGGACAGACTCAGTAACGTTAGTTAGTAGTCCTGGTTCAGACTGAGAGGACAGACTCAGTAATGTTAGTTAGTAGTCCTGGTTCAGACTGAGAGGACAGACTCAGTAACGTGAGTTAGTCGTTCTGGTTCAGACTGAGAGGACAGACTCAGTAACGTGAGTTAGTCCTGGTTCAGACTGAGAGGACAGACTCAGTAACGTGAGTTAGTCCTGGTTCAGACTGAGAGGACAGACTCAGTAATGTGAGTTAGTCCTGGTTCAGACTGAGAGGACAGACTCAGTAACGTTAGTTAGTTCTGGTTCAGACCGAGAGGACAGACTCAGTAACGTTAGTTAGTGGTCCTGGTTCAGACTGAGAGGACAGACTCAGTAACATTAGTTAGTCCTGGTTCAGACTGAGAGGACAGACTCAGTAACGTTAGTTAGTGGTCCTGGTTCAGACTGAGAGGACAGACTCAGTAACGTTAGTTAGTAGTCCTGGTTCAGACTGAGAGGACAGACTCAGTAACGTTAGTTAGTAGTTCTGGTTCAGACTGAGAGGACAGACTCAGTAACATTAGTTAGTCCTGGTTCAGACTGAGAGGACAGACTCAGTAACGTTAGTTAGTGGTCCTGGTTCAGACTGAGAGGACAGACTCAGTAACGTGAGTTAGTCCTGGTTCAGACTGAGAGGACCCGCGAGCCAATCAGTTGTTTTGCTATTTAAACTAGCTTGACAATGCTCTACATCAGCTTATGTTGTACATGCAGGCGAGTCATTTCATGTTCACTAGCAGCAATGCAGCTTACTTGTTCTTAATGCATTCATCATGGTATTTAGGGCTAAATGCTAATGTTGGTGTGCTAACAATGTTCACAATGACAATGTTAAGCAGGTATAATGTTTACTATATTCACCATCTTACTTTTGCATATCAAGTGATCACCAAAGTAATTAGGATTCGTCGAAAAAAAAAGGATTTGTCATCTGGGAACCATAAATATGTGAACAAAATATTGTGCCAATCCATTCCGTAGATGTTGAGATATTTCATGATAAGTGAGGCACTAGAGGAAAAGTCAGGATCACTTAAGTCAGCAGGCTTTTTCCTCTGATGATCATGAATGTCTATACAACATGTCATTACAATCAATCCAATAGTTCCTGATATATGTCAGTCTGGACCAAAGTGACCGACAGACATTGCCATCACTAGAGCCAAACTACCAGTGTAGCTAAAAAGCAATCGAAAGGTGAAAAGAAAGGTGTCCCTATAAATAAAATGATTATTCTCTTAGTGCCCATGTTCCACCTACATGGTATGATAAGATTGATTAATTTGCTCTGACTGTATGTGCAGTGTTTATTAAAGCCTTTGTATTCAGAGGTCGAACTGCGAAGCTAATGTAGCATGGTATGAACCTTATTAGTTTTCTGCAAACCCTTAAAATTGCACATTAATTTTCTCCGCCTAAATTACAGAATACCTTTTCATTTTCTGCCCTCAATACGTTGAAAGAAAGCTGACAAAGTCAACTCTCCTCTCTCTCCTCTCAGACTGAGGCAGTGGGACAAAAACTGCCACCAACCACCTTCATCTTTAACCACACCCAGTGTATTCTCTATGCGTTGGGGGTCGGCATGTCCACCAAGGACCCAGACCATCTTAGGTGTGTATCTCTCTATGTTTATGCCAAGAACTGCCCTAAGGGGTCTGAAAAATCAACCTGTGTGAAATTGAACTGAAATCAATCCCGGCTTACAAACACGGGCCTGTGCAAGTGTGATTATTCACAGTTCAGTGCCGCCACCATTTCTGTGTAGGTTCCTGTATGAAGGCCATGAAGACTTCAGCTGCCTCCCAACCTTCGGGGTCATTCCCTCTCAGGCTGCCATGATGGATGGCGGGCTGAGCTCAATCCCTGGACTCAACATAGATCTCACACAGGTTATAAAACATACAGATTTTTTTCTGTGTGCGTGTTCATATGCATATTTGTATCCATATGATATGTTTCACTCAGTAATCCTGATAGTACTCATGCGAATGAGACATGATTATACATCACAGCTCTTCTTATGTTCTGCAACAGGTATTGCATGGAGAGCAATATCTGGAGCTCTACAAACCTTTACCAACCTCAGGTATTTCCTTCTTTGCCATTATATATAAGCACTTAATGTAACTACTCTATATTTTACATTATATTAAGTACAGTAAAGCCATTTTAGAGACTAACTGAGTCATTTTACCTGGCTTCATGTTACTGTATTGAAAATGTCATGTAAGTGGGAGCAGTCCGAGTTTAATAGATAATTTAGACTTTAAACCGAGTCTCTCAGTCTTTGCCTCCTCATATAATACCTCTGATTTGGGCCAGTTTACCTTTCAAACCACGATGGATTTTTATTGTATATCCATACTGAGAAAAGGACTGCATGCTGTTTAGACCGATGTGGCCCCAGTTAGTGCCTCACATTTATTATCTATACTTTCAAGTCACATTCAAGTCTAAGCTTTTGTTTTTCTAAAAGAGAAATCCCTGACAATCCATCAAACCAGAAGGTCATTTAACACGATTAGCTGCCATCTTGAAGGTGTAACAGTCTATATATCGATTATATATATATATAAAAACATTTTAACTTATTTTGTTAACCTGTGATTCTGTTTTCTAATGTCAAACAAAGATGGTTGCCAGAAATTACATATCTCCTAATTTGATTTGTACATAGTGAAACGAATTAGAAAATGATCAGTGTCAGTATATTGGTCAGTATCAATTTTTATTTTCCATTGTTTTGTATTTTCACGTACAATGACGCCTTTATATTTTTCTTGTGCTATAGAAATTAGGGCTGCAACCAACGATTAATCTGCAGATTAATTCTATAAATAAATGATTTGTTATTAGTTATTATTTGTTATTCACTTGCTCCAGAGGTCTCTCTCTCTCTCTCTCTCTCTCTCTCTCTCTCTCTCTCTCTCTCTCTCTCTCTCTCTCTTCCCATTTTCATATCGGCCACTGTAGCTCTCCAACACGCTTGGCACAGTGGCGAGGTTTCACCTGGCTACAATCGATTCACCTCACCGGTAGATACCGCCAGATCCAACACACTGGGCCTTTAAGTGATAAATTGAATAGTTAATTAATTAATAGTAGCTTCACTGATCAATTGTTTGCCTCAGCATAAAATCAATGTGTCTGTTAAATGACCTTATGGACAGTCAGGGATGTTTAGCTCCGTGGTTCAGATATAATGATGACGCACGTGAGGCATAAAGTGTGGCTAGGTACAGTCCTGTCATGAAGTACAGCGCTAGTGTAGTAATATTAATTACTTACAGGACTAAAGTATGGTACATCATTAAAATATAATGTAAAATACCTTTTCAGGTACACTAACGTCTGAGGCCACCATAGCGGATGTGTTGGACAAAGGATCTGGAGCCGTCATCTTGTTGGATGGTGAGTTTCTTTTCCCTTCAAGATTCACAACTTCTGTCATAGTGTGTTTATTCCACATTCATTTGTTTTCATCACTTTAATGTGTCTTTTCCTGAAAGCTGCCTCTCAGGCTGAATTAATGAAAGTTAATTTTCAGTCCTTGTCTGCAGGGATTGAAATAATGGACTGAGAACGGCTCATATTTTTGTTTGACAATTCCATATAGATGGATGATATTAGAACCACTCTGATCTATAATTAATCCGACTTAAAACAAATAACATGGGACCTGAGGTTCCCTGAGGATTCGCATAGGGATGTAATTTCTTCATACACACTAAACCAGTCAGCTTCTGTTATCTTCCCAGAGTTATTTCTGGACGTTACAGTCTTTGTGTTTGTGTTTGGTTGTATTTTGAATTGATCTAATGAAATTAACCAGCCAGTACTTCACCAGGAGTCTGGGTTTGATTCTTCCTGACGGCTGCTAATTGTCTCTTCACAGTCAGCTTCCATAGGGTTGTTTCCTCTTGCTCTAATTTTACTATAAATGTGCTGTTACGAGGTAATGTGGCTGAAGCAGGCGTTCTCTTCCGTGTGT
This sequence comes from Pterois miles, assembly GCA_947000775.1. Classification (NCBI taxonomy): domain Eukaryota; kingdom Metazoa; phylum Chordata; class Actinopteri; order Perciformes; family Scorpaenidae; genus Pterois; species Pterois miles. Next base: position 10,436,064 of record CAMQGK010000058.1, on the reverse strand, counting down.
TTATGTTGTAAACAATGTCATGGTGATGTGTAATTGTGTTAAATTGAGTGTCATTTGAAGTGATTGCAGGGAAAGGGTTAATAACTTAATAACTGGGTTACTTTTGCCGCTCCCTAGTTAACATCCACTGAGCATTGGTGAGTTTCTCATTCTGAAACATGACGAGACATTGGCCCAAAGCAAACAAACAAACTAACAACAAAATAGTGAAAGAGATTCAACTGTATTTAAACTTTAACGTGAACTGCAGTAGATTGTCTCTCTGCACTGATGCTTGGTTCACCTCAACCTTAGCCAGTAGAGTACACTTATGTATTTCTCTAAACATACAGATTAGTCAGTGGAGGAACTTAACTACTGTAAGTACAAGTACTGTATCATTTTGAGTATTTTCTTTTTTACTATGCAATACTTCTACTCAACTGAATTTCAGAGCCAAACATTGTGTCATCATGTAGACCTATCACAGTAATTACTCTATTGAGTTATCGCACAATATGGACATGACCTCGACCATTTTTGAGTTATCGACTTATTATATGATATATGGACATGACCTTGATCATTCTTGCGTTATCAAGTTATTGCAGGACATATAATCATGACCTTGATCATTTTTTCATTATCAACTTATCTGATTATGAACATGGCCTCGATCATTTTTGAGTTATCGACTTATTGTACGATATGGACATGACCTTGATTATTTCTGTTAGCAATTTATCGTATGATATGAACATGACCTCAATAATTTTTGCATTATGGACTTGTCATTTGATATATGGACATGACCTCGATTATTTTTAGGCTATCAACTCATTGTACAATATAAACACACGACCTCAGACATTTTTGCTGACTTCACATAAGAATGTCACCAACATTTTAGCCAACATGATGCCAGAATAAACAGCAAGGTTTTCCTGACCATTATAAGACGTTGCATTGCACATTTTTGTTAACAGAGCTTGAGAGTCCATTTTATTCATTGTATTAGTTGTGTGGTTTTATTTATTTGCTTATTTATTTATTTATTTAGGATATTTTAATATGTTTTTCACATTTCATTTCATTTCACATTTCATTTCCGAATATCTTTAACAATTAAACGTTCATTGCTCTTTTAAAGGGTGTACTTGCTATCAGTGGCATAAAATGACAATAATATTGTTTATTGCAGTTATTTCTGGGATAATATATCCTCTGACAAAATCAGTTATAGTGACAGGCCTGTTGTTACACATAATAAACGCATAAACTACACAAATAAAATACTTATAGCACTACTAGTGGACAACAGCTCCACAGGCTACCTTTTAATAGTTGATTACTTTGGATAATAAGATACTAGATAAAAGCATATGTTGACTTCATTAAATATGAATGATTTTTATAGTTTTTAAAAGTGTAAACTACATGTTCCATCCAACCACTTATCCTGTTAGCCGATCCCAGCTGGCATTGGGCGAAGGCGGGGTTCACCCTGTACATGTCGTCAGTCCATCGCAGGGCACATAGAGACAGAGAAACATTCACGTTCACATTCTCACCTACGGGCAACTTAGAGTCATCACTTAACCTACATGTCTTTGGACTGTGGGAGGAAGCCGGAGTACCCGGAGAAAACCCATGTTAGCTCGGGGAGAACATGCAAACTCCACACAGAAGAGCCCCAAGCCGGATTCAAACCTGTGAACCTCTTGCTAACCACTGCACCACTATGCAGCCTGTAAACATGTTAAATAGTTAAAATTAATATGCTGCTTACACATTAATTCTGCAGGATTAATAATAATAATAAGAATAATACACTGAAAATATAATAAACTAGAGTACTTTTACTTTTTTCCCTGATAATCCCTCAAATAGAAGTTTGTATGCAGGCCTTGTGATGTACTATTATTTCATTATGGTATTGTAGCTCTTACATAAATAAAGAATACTTCTTTCACCACCAATATAGTTTGAATGCCACATTTGTGCTGCCTTACAGTGAACACCTACAGTGGCGGTGAGCTGATCTGCTACAACCAGTTTTCAGTGTTTGTGGTTGGTGCTGGGAGGTTTGGAGGGAGGAGAAGCTCTGACAAAGCCAAAGTACGTATTATTTCATGTTTGAGTTACAGAATAAGACATTGTGAGTTAGTGCTGCCTCATATTTCATTTGTTTTATTTGTTTCCTTTATTTCCTTCAGGCTCCTCTGCCTCCACCTGAACGGGCACCAGATGCTGTGGTGATTGATTCCACCACAAGAGACCAAGTGAGTGTGTCTGTGTGGGTTTAGCTGGAGAATAAATCAACTGCATTGATGATATGTGGGTGAAAATAGGACATATTGTTTTTGTGCCTCTAAAAGAACTTTAACATTTTAGGCAAAATGTGAAGTGTTGAACAAGGTTTGTATACAGTTTTAAAAAAAGAGCTCCGACTGTATGATGCAGCAGAAAATAAAAAAGAAAGAGGGAATAAAAAAACGAATCCCTTGAGCAATTTAAATGACTGCAACTGTATCACTTCAAAGACATTCTTATTTTAGGTAGCGCTTCTATTGCCGTCATGATAATTTAATTTTATCCCACATCTGTGTACGAAAAGTTCAGGGGTTTATGAATTAGATATAGATCTAAACAATATCTGTTTTCCCTGCGGTTACAGGCGGCCTTGTACCGTTTGAGTGGAGACTGGAACCCTCTTCATATAGACCCCAGCTTTGCTGCCATGGGAGGTGAGTCTGTACATCTATTGTCGTCAGGACTTAATCTTTCCCTGGGATTTTTGGTCAAGTGATGCGTTTTGATCTCATTTATAATGTACTTACGCATACTCTACTTAAAAATTCTCTTTGACCAGGCTTCAAGGCTCCCATCCTGCATGGCCTCTGCTCATTTGGCTTTGCTGCGAGACACGTCCTCAAGCAGTTTGCCGACAATGATCCCTCCAGATTCAAGGCTATCAAGGTATCCGTTACCTGTGATTTAAACAGTTTTATGTGTTTTACGAGTCACTGGGTCTCAAAAACCACTTACATGAAGGGTTTTTTTTTCTTTAGTGGCATGAGTAATTTAAGAGTTTGGGGATTTTTTCAACTGAACCTACTAGGCTTAAATGTTTGATAAATAATTCAGCGTTTATCAAGTTTGGTTAAATGCTATGAAATCATTTAATTACAGAGCCATCGACTCCATCTTAATCCTGTTTGTCTCTGTCAGGTTCGCTTTGCAAAGCCGGTGATGCCGGGCCAGTCTCTACAGACTGAGATGTGGAAGGAAGGCAACAGAATTCACATCCAGTGTAAAGTCAGTATTTAGCATCAGTGTGGATTACAGTTATCATAACTTGTCATTTCAATACTGTTCTGTTGTGAATGTTATGTGCCGTTCTGATCGGCTCCTCTCTTTCATCCAGGTGAAGGAGACTGATGCTGTTGTGCTGACTGGGGCCTATGTGGATTTACATGGTGCATCAGAGGCTTCGCCAGAAAATCTCACTCAAGTACATCAGTCTGAAAATGCTCCATTCAAACAACAATTTTTCTTGTTATAAAATGCCTCCACTGAGCCCCGAAACTCATTTCTTTGTAGTGTTGTAGACAACTTTGACAAAATTAATTTCTACTTGTGACAAATCTGTGATGTGAAAATATATATAAATAGGGTTTCTGTTCTTTCCACCTTTGTGCAGGGAGGGGGCCTTCAGAGTGAGCTGGTGTTTGCAGAGATCGGCCGTCGTATTAAAGACTCTGGCTCAGAGTTGGTCAAGAAGGCAAATGCCGTGTTCGGCTATGAGATCACCAAAGACGGCAAGATTGCGGCACAGTGGAGTAAGTGTACTGAATGCTATACAAAAATGTTAAAAGGCACCACTAGATCTGAACTGAACTGATATTTAATATCAGTTCAGTTCAGATCTTTCCTCTCCACTGAAAGTAAGGCAGCATAAAAACATTCATAAATGACAATAATATGAGCCTGAATTGCCTACTCAAACTACTTCTCAAGTTCTCATGTGACCTGTGGCTCGAGGTTACCAGCAAACCTGAACTTTATTCAGCACTGCCTGTGTCTATTTTACTGCTAATGAAAAGATAAATGCATTGATGAAAATCTTGCCATTCTAAAGGTGGCTGTCATTCTGTCAAGGCAAGGAGGGAAAGTTTGACCCCTTTTCATTTGGTTTTTCTCTTTTTTCTCAGGTTATTTGCTTTTAAAAAGTACCCTTTAAAGGTAAAGAGGGAAAATGTCTTTGAGCTTCTGACATTTAATTTAATCAGCTTGAATACACTTTAGAATAAAATCAGTTTTCTGCAACATTTTGGAAGTAGATATTTGGTGGCCACTTTGATAAATATTTGCAATGGCCCCCAGGCCAAATTTATAGTGCCCAAATATCTTTATCTTCTCACATCAAATAAACCTACTTCTGTGCTAAATTTGTTGCTTTCATTGCAAAATGCACATATTTCAGCTTAGACGCCCCACTATAAAGACAACTAAATACATTAAAAGTGCTAGTACTATACACATAATACAGTATATAATAAAGGTTCATGTGATAAAAGCAAGAAATACTGCAGCAATAAGAATATTTATAAGATAAATTGCTAAGCTGTAAGGGGAGCCAAGAAGCAGCTTATGGTAAGTCAGAATTCAAAGTATTTATTATATATATTTTATATGTGTGGGATAAATTAAAACTTGAACCTGTCTGCACTCGACTTATGGTCAACTGTCTCTCTGGCAGGAGGGAACGATGTCAAATCCCTTTAAAGAGGACAGTCCAGATTTGCCAAGATGGATTTTGTGTGTGATCTAACAAAGAAGGATGCTGTGATTTGTCACCTTGACAGTGTTACCCAATTGATTCCTGTTTCGCACATTTAAATTCCCACAAGAACTCAGTGAGAGTCATGGAGGATTTGTTACACCATGAACCTCCTGTCAACATTACATTCCTATATATCCGCCGACTGGAGCCCATCTCTTCAGTAGCTAGCCCACTATCACTCAGAAATCAGTCTGATAACATCATTTGCTCTGATACTGGCCCATTAAATATGGTCATAATATCAGTTCTAAAGTTTACAAGATAATTTGACCGAGATTGACATTTTGCTAACAAGCTGTCAAACTGTCAGACTTTCAAACTTGGACAACACTGACATAAAAGATAGGATAATATCTCCATGCACAAGTGAGTTGTGAAAGTACAGCCAGCTAGCCAACCGAAACTCTTGTGAGGTTTTTATGATTTACAGTATATCATGTTCTGCTTCTGTCTTGTGCTTTTTTCCTCCAGCCATTGATCTGAAGAACGGCAGCGGCTCCTTGCACAAAGGCCTTTACAGTGGGAAGGCGGATGTGACCATCACCGTCTCAGATGAAGACTTCATGGAGGTGGTGAAGGGGGAGCTCAACCCGCAGAAGGTAACAAACTGTTATAGCCATACTGTAACACAATATCACTGTACTTCCTAGTTTACACTGATTCTTACAAAAGGTGCATTTTAGTTTAACAGAACAGACGCTAAAGTGCTTTTTGGGGGAAAATAGAGCCTCATTTTAAATTATGTCTTTTTCTGATGTTAAAATCCCATTTTGTACATTTTAATTAAAGTGCAAGTGCTTTTGAAGAGTCCCTCAATTTGTAATGACTTCTCTCTTGATCTCATCATGTCAGAAAAGAAGGAATAAAATTATCTATCAAACCAAGTTCAGAAAGCACTCAGCGCGGATAATCAATCGCCACTACTTGTTATGTCTGTAGCATCTCATCTGTCAGAGGGAGTGGCTGTCACTGTGCAAAATTTATATGCTTCCTGGAGCGTTTGATATTGATCTGAGGTGTGTGTGTGTGTGTGTGTGTGTGTGTGTGTGTGTGTGTGTGTGTGTGTGTGTGTGTGTGTGTGTGTGTGTGTGTGTGTGTGTGTGTGTGTGTGTGTGTGGCTCTTTACAAAGAGCGTCAACAGGCTGCGTTGCTGAAGGTCCCTTAGGCAGGGTGTTTTTCCAGCCTCACTGATGATGAAAGATAGCAGCAGAAAGATAAGTTAGTGGAGTTAAAAAGGACGCTGGGAACTGTCACCCAGGGTTGTTATAACTGTCGTCCCCTGACTGATACTAGCCGAGCAAAGCACCGCACATCATCTGCAGTTCAGCTCACCCAATGCAGACTTTTCTGCTGCACTTCTCAGCTCTGAACCTTACGGATATGATTTAATTGTCCTGCACCAGCACCAATGGTCACATATTCCCTTTCGCCCTGGCTTGTTGCTTTTTCTTTTTTGTGTCGCTGCAGGCCCCGTTTTACTCCCCATGTACTTGAAAACAACTAACAGCCAGCTAGAAATTAGAGAAGACTTTGTGCTTTCTTGAAAAAAAAAAATACTGAAGTATGTCTTTGTGCTTTTTCTAGGCATTCTTCTCTGGCAAGCTGAAGGTTAGAGGGAACATCATGCTGAGTCAGAAGCTGGAGGTCATCCTGAAAGACTACGCCAAGCTGTGAGCTCCTCAGCCAACCAATCAGATGTCTCCACAAACTAACCAAACTACCAGCTGTCTTCTTTTCTTGTCCTGATTCATGTGTATGCTTTCACTCTCAAGGGAAATGTTTAGAGAAATCAGCCAATAAGATAAATATTGCTTCAGTATGAATTTTCTCATTTAAATTAATCTTAACTGAAGAATGTACAAAGACTGCTTGATCAAGTAAGAGGTTTTCTTCCTTGCATCACATGGATCCAGGTATACTTTGACGACTGGAGAGCGAAAACAAGATATCAAGAAATGCTTTGTCATTTCAGCTGGTTGGGTCCTTACGGTCCGTCCCAAATAAAACACATCTGCCTTTAAAGATCCAAATGGGAAATTAACTATTCATTTTTCATAGATTTAATTCCATTTTGTTCATTTTTTATTAAATACATTAGGAGATACAAGCATCTACTACAATTAATTAACCAAAATACTGCCCAACATTAGGCGAATGTACTGGATGAAGTGATAACAGTTACAATCTTATCTAGCTTGACTAAAGTCATTGTTCAGTGGCCGGCTATTCCATTACAATGGCTAATTCAGTCTGTAAACTCAGAAACAGTTATATGTACCTGATACTGCAATCTCAACAGAACCTTTATGAGATGTATAATAATGTAGAGTTTGCTAGTTTTGAAAAATAATTATTTTCACTTAATTTTTAATAAAATCATTTGTGCAATTGTAAAGAAACCCAATGGTTGGTCTTTGAAAATAAAACAATTCAGACCAAAAGCTCGTTTCTGTATGTTTAATACTGATGCACTGTGGACGGCAATTAGAGCGGTTATGATTCATATTTTTATAATAATGTATGAAATGACTGAAAGAAAGAAAGATATTCCTTTATTAGTCCCACAGTGGGGAAATTCAGTTTTACACTCTGTTGTTCACACAGTACATATACATGTCAATGGAGAGATGTCAGAGTGAGGGGGCTGCTCCTGACAAGCGCCCAGAGCAGTTGGGGGTTTGGTGCCTTGCTCAGGGGCACCTCGGCAGTGCCCAAGAGGTAAACTGGCACCTCTCCAGCAACCAGTTGGTCTTGGTCCATAAGGGACTTGAAACGGTGACCTCCGCGTCCTAACCCAAGTCCTGACGGACTGAGCTACTGCCGCTCGTAATTGTGAACCTACAGAAAATGATCACCTGATTCTGCAGCTCTCCTCAGCTTTCCTGTGAGTTTCATCTCATTGTTTAGCTGTCCAGCCTGCAACTTTACTATCTTAGTTCACTCATAGAGTCTCTAAAACCTCACTGTATGCTGCTCAGTACCAAACTGCAGACACAGTTAGCGAATAACCAGATATTTCCCTCAGGAGTTGGTAGAGTGACTCATTGGACAGCACAAAGATCGCTTTCTTTCACCGACACAACATCGCTAAAATCAGGTGTTCTTTATCCAAGGCTGACACTGGGATCCTAATCCATGCCTCTGTATCATCCAGACTGGATTATTGTAACATTTTGTTATCAGGTCTGCCTCGTTCTAGTACCAGAAGCCTTCAAATGTTCAGAACGCTGCAGCAAGAATCTTAACCAAAACTAGAAAATTTAACCACGTCACACCAGTTTTAGCTTCATTACACTGGCTCCCGATCCATGTTGGATCAGACTTTAAAGTACTTCTGATGACCTTTAAAATTGGAAATGGCCTCACTCCTTCCTACTTGTCTGATCTAGTTAAACCTTATACTCCAATCAGGACTCTCTTTTCAGAAAATGGGGCTCCTGTCTATCCCAGAGTGAAAAGGAAGTCGGCGGGCAAAGGGCCTTCTCGTATTGAGTCCCTTTCCACTGGAATAACCTCCCTATAGACATCAGACAGTCTGATTCTGTGGGGGTCTTTAAATCCAAATTTAAAACCCATCCTTTTGCCCAAACTTTCGATTCGTTTAGCCAGTGGGTCGGTCTCAGTCTCAATGTATAACTTAAGCCTAGTAGTCCTGCTGACGACAATATTATTAATTTTAGGCTACTGCCTCTCAGTAACCCTCAGCTGTTTATGGCCCACGAGCACTGCTCTCTCTCTCTCTCTCTCTCTCTCTCTCTCTCTCTCTCTCTCTCTCTCTCTCTCTCTCTCTCTCTCTCTCTCTCTCTCTCTCTCTCTCTCTCTCTCTCTCTCTCTCTCTCTCTCTCTCTCTCTCTCTCTCTCTCTCTCTCTCTCATCCTCCAGGACACTCACCTCTATAACAAATTACTGAAGTCTAAGGGGCTTTTGGCATGAGTAACATACATTTACGTTACTAAGCAACTGTGATATTCTGGCCCTCTCTCAAGGTTCTCTGGTGGAGAGGTCATGTTCCTCTGGCTTTATCTATTTGCCCTGGAAAGGAGGTCATGTTGCTTGCTCTCTGTTTGGCGATGCCGAGAAACTCTTCACATATATATAATTTGTGATTTATACAAAAATAAATTGAATTAACTTGACTTGAAATGCAGCAATGTGCCAATGAAGGCGCTGAAGAAGACAGTTAGCAAGCAACCATAGCTGTGAATAATGCAGGATTTCAATTATTGAAAAAACAAAAAAACAAACGTGATTTGACAACCAAATTAGTATAGTATGTATAAAAAAGTCATAGTAAGCAATAATATGCCATAAAATGTCATAGTATGTTATAAAAAGTCATGTCATAGTATGCCATAAGGAAGTCATAAAAATGTCAGTGTAGTATGCCACAAAAGATGTGGTAAAAAGTCATCATAAAAAAAAGTATATTATGCAATAAAAAGTTAAAAAAAAACTGTCATAGTATAGTATTTACTGAAACTCAGTAAAGCATGCCGGAAAAAAATATCATTGTATAGTATGCCATACAAATCATGAAAAAGTAATATTATAGTGTGCCATAAAATGTCACTGTATAGTATGTCCTTAAAGTGCCAAAAACGTCATTAAATAACATGCCATGAAAATGTCACAACTACAATTACCGCTTTGCGTTTGTATTCCGTGGTGTGACGTCAAGTGTTACTTCATCATTTTATCCTATTAGACCTAAAAATGTCAGAATTTGTATATGAATTTTTGAGTTATGGTCAAAATGTGTTTTGTGAGGTCACAATGACCTTGACCTTTTACAACCGAAATCTAATCAGTTCATCCTCGAGTACGAGTGGAAGTTGGTGCCAAATTTGAAGAAACTTGCTCAAGGTGTTCCTGAGTTGTGGCGTTTATGAGGTGGGACGGACAGATGGACGGACAGGTGGACAGCCAGGAAACATAATGCCTACAGCCACAGCTGTCACTGGCGCAGAGGCATAAAGACACTCTGCAAGTGTTTTGCTTGACACAGCCAGTGGCGTAGGCAGAAATCACTGAATGGGTGGGCACAGAGAAAATCAGGTGGGCCTAGCCCGTCCAGGACCAAACATCTACTTAATATGTTCTGAAACCAAAATAGGCCATTACAACTATACTGTATGTGCCTCAATGCATCACAGTTTAATCATAGAAGCATTATATGCATCATCAGCATCCATCAGAGGTAACCTGACACATATACATGCATACTGTATCCACCTATGTTGTGTATATAAAGCACAGCACCACTGCACTACTGTATTATTGTTGACAATTTACAGAAATAGAACAATGAGATCAAAATAACCAGAGTCAAATCCCTGGTAGCCTGATTCTGATCTTGATCCAATAAGACAAACATTAACAGGATGGCAGAGCCTGGCATGGCAGCCACATACTGTATTCACACACTCAGCTGACAGACGCAACAGCATCATTATTCAAGCATATGGATAGATCAGCTACCTGCATTAAAGCTTCAGTAGGCAGAATGTTTTCTCATCATTGGGCAAAACTCCATAATAACCTTTCAGCATATTATAATTCAAGTGTCTTGGGAGAAAACTAGACTTCTGCACCTCCTCATTGTTCTGTTTCAGGCTTTAAAAACATCTAGCCCATGTCGGTAGACTTAGGCCAATCACAGGTAATTTCAGAGGGAGAGCGTTCCTATTGGCCGTTCAACAGAGGCAGCTGTCGCTCACTCATGAAGTCTGATCAAATAGTCAAAACAGGCAGCGCTGATCAAATATGAATCAATATTCTGTTACTCAACAGATGAGAAAGTTTGTGACCCAGCAGCCATGTTAAGATCTGTTGAGGAAATACTAAGCACCGCCCACCAGCCGGAGCAAATATTCTCATTTTACAGTTAAACAGTAGCTACCAGATGTTTCTGAAAACATTTATGCCAGAAACAGGCATTACATTAACAGAATATTGATCCATAATTGATCAGTGCTGCCTAGTCTGGCTGTTTGATCTGAGTTCTGAGTGACTGACAGCTGCTCAGAGATGGCAGGCTCCAGCTCTGCTCTGATTGGTTGTTTTTCTCCCATCTGTGAAATCCTGCAGATGTCCTTAGGAGCGCCAGAGGATGCAGAAGCATATGATTCTTTTTCAAATTACTTGTCTCATGCAAACCTGTCAGGATAAATTGACCATTTCAAAAACATTGTTTTTTTCTACAATTCTACCAACTGCAGCTTTAGCATTAAAAAATACACTTTAACATAGACTGGCACGGCGGCCACATCTCCTCACACAGCTGGCAGCAACATGAGCATAAAATCAAATTGTACTACAAACAAAAACTATACCAAATAATACTGAAATAGGCCGTACAGTCCAAAACTGTAAATGATCTTACCTTTGATGATGACAGCAGGAGACGATGTGGCTTGGTGTTGAACACTGAAATGACTTCATTACAGTCTCTTTCAAAGGAGAGCAGGGACAAAGAGTTCAGTCTGATAAGATGCTCTGATGCCAGTTTTTATCTGACTGACAGTTGAAAAGAGTCTTTAACCAGCACAGCTTGTCATGGTAGGGTGAGTTGGGGCCACATAACATTACATGTCGTCATTACTTGGCACTTATTTTAGGAGAAACTGCTGCAGGAGTAGAGTCTTTATTGAGAATGATGACTGAACTTCTTCCTCCTGCTCTCCAGGCTTCTGTTCAATGAAACACAGGTGTTTCGGATTAACGAGTGACTGTGTTATCTGGTGCCGAATGCATCCGTGTGCTCGTAGTAACTTTTATGTAATTGGTTGACATAAGATAATAAGCACAGATGAGTATTAATTTAAAATCGATGAATTAAAATTCAATGCTGTCTGTTTGTGTTTTCACGTCAGAGGAGAAACACCAGCTGTACACTGAGTGGAAGGGGAGGAGCTGCTCACAATCTGTACAATCGTTATGCAAATGCTGTAGTCAGTCATAAAACATTAGTTTTATACAATACCATATTTATTTTTTAATGCCCAATACCTCAATAAATTAAGGCTGATTGCAGCCATGTTCAACTCAGTGACTGGATATTGCTTATCCAGACACCTCTATATATGATTGAGTCTCGTAAGGTAAAGTGCTGTCTGTAAATAACCATGCTGATAACCAACTGTTTGAGACTGAGATATAAGTTGGAGACGACAATCTGATGCCTCTATAACATTATTGTATGAATGTATTACTGCAGCAGCCTCCCACTCAAGCTAATGTCAGCTAGCCATGCTAATCACTGTCACCAGCATCAGACATTTACCACACTGAATGTGAATATTAACATATGTGCTTCAGATCTCAGCGTGAAAGCCTCGGTTAACCTGCTGTGCAACACATTTTCATCATTCCCCATTTTCTCTCATGTGACAGCAAGTTTCTTTCCCCCAAAAGGGAACGCAGCCTCGGCGATAACACCATGCTGGTCTCATTTGTGGGTTGGAGCCATAAAACCCCTCTATTATGTCTTCTGTACGACATGATGGGGAACAAATCAGAGATCAGTGTTTTGGGATTTATTGTTGGTGCAACCAACTACACAGCAACTCTGCAGCATAGCTCTTCCATCCATCTTCAAGCAGTTATCTAGTTGGGGGTCGTGGGGGGCTGGAGCTGATTCCAGCTGGCATTGGGTGAAGGCGGGGTTCACCCTGGACAGGTCACCAGTCTGTCGCAGGGCACATAGAGACAAACAACCATTCACACTCACATCCACAACTACAGGCAATTTAGAGTCATCAGTTAACCTAAAGTGCATGTCTTTGGACTGTGGGAGGAAGCCGGAGAACCTGGAGAAAACCCACGCTTAAATGGAGAAAACATTTTACAGCATAGGCTTACTACTATTTCTGGTTTGTTTAACTTAGAAGTTTGCAGACATATTACTGTCTGAGGGACACAGGATTGTTTTCCCCCAAAAAGGGGCGTGGTCATGCAAGACTACTCTTAATAATGTACAGCCGGTCTGAGGAATGAAATGCACTACCAAACGACAAATCACAGAGATCTAAACAAGTAGCAAAAACACAAAACTTGTTTTATAGCCACAGCAGAGACGGTATAAAGTATCTTCGGCCATAGTCAGGTAAAGGTAACTGACTGTCATTCTCTGGATGAGCCAGCAGAAAAAGGAAGCCCTCTGATTGGCTAAGCCTGAGTGCCAAGTGGGTGGACTCAGGTCCACGTAGGCCCACAGCTGCATGGCTATGGGGGGTGGAGGTTAAAACAAAACAAACAAAAATTAGAATACTATACAGCGATGAAAACGTATGTGAATTGAAAAATAAGTTGACAAGTTGACAATTGATTTTGATAAACTTGATAGACATTTAATCTAAAACGGTGTTGATCTGATAATCAACTGTCAGCCATTCATCATTCACACCCAGCTGATATATATTGTTTACAGCTCATCATTTTGGTTAATCCCGCCAAAAATGTCAAAGAAAAACCACGGCCACTGCCTACAGTGCAGGCCAAGGTCTGCACAAAGTCGTGGGTGTGGTTCGCTGAGTAGGCATGTTGTTTGTTTGTTTGGTTTTTTTTTGACAGGGTGGAAGTAACAAAACTGAATGTAAGATGGGGAAAGGGCTCTAAATTAATCAAATCACTCGATAATTCATCACTCCATTTTTCATTTCACGTCTGTTTTGATGGCTCAATTTTTCCAATTCACATGCATTTTCAACAACTCCATTTTTATCAATTAATTTTTGTTACTTCCAGCCCTCATCCGCGGCTGCACCTGCACACACTGCATTTTGGTGAGCAACACTACAGGTAAACATTCACACAAGAAAACTCAACAGGGAATTTTAAAGTCTAGTTTTATGTCCCCAATACTGCAATCACATCAGAAATTTTATGAAATGTAAAGGCTAATAGCTATGAACAATGATTTTCATTTAATATTTATTATCAGTGCAATTATGATATTGTGATGTGATGTAATGGAAATAAAGTTATTCTACAAACAATTGAATATGTTATCTAATACTATGGACAGTAATTGTTGGAAACAAAGTTTAAATGTACCTCTATCTAATGTGTGAGATGTTTATCACACAAATGCACTGATATGATAGCATTTTCCAAAATTACAAAAAAACATCTGCTCTTGTTACATTTTTTTTTTTATTACATTGGTACATTTTTTGTATATAATACATCCATTTACATGACATCTTCTTTATAAAATTAGAATTATCTGATCAAATTCACATTTGCAAGATTGAGGAGAGAAAAAGAAAGAAAATCAGAGTTGAATATTTGATTTAGCTGCGTGAGTGAGTTGAATCTACTCATCCCACACTGATGTAGTTAAACAGATTCGTTTGTGATGCATCTTAAAAGAAAAATAAGCAGTATCTGGGGGAAAAAAAAGCACTTGCTTTGATAAAACTGATTTTATTCTCCAGTTTCTCTAGGAGTACATATAGTTTGGCTTTAATAAAAAAAAGTATTTAATCTCCAACCACTTTGATTTGTGGGGAAAACAAAAATTGCAATGTGGTTGTTCAAGACCACATCAGGAAATAATAATAAAAGAAACAAATAGTGACCGAATAAGAATAATAAAAAAAGAGAGCAGCAAATAACATTACATCTGCCTTTTGATCACTCAGTCTATAATCCTAAATGACCATAAATATACCTGTATTTGTACAGAATGGTATTCTTCATAAAGTGGCTTTTGTCATATCTACGACTCATCATCATGATTATGCAGTATGCAGTAGTATGCATGAGAAGCCTAGTTTATGGATCTATGTATATACATAACTATAATAAATCTGCTTCATCCGACAGGTTTTCCTCAGTTTATCCTCCCTGAAATCAAAGCTAATGTACATTTTGTTTCCCTACAGCAGCACAACAAGGTTCTATGTCTATGGGTAGATAGCTTAATGGATTATATTCCTTCAGACCAAACAGCTATAGGACAGTTTGAACCTCTTCCTTAATTAAATGGAAGACACATCATATTACACACAAACCTAGATTACACTTTCCCAGCATGTACTGAAGGCAATGCGCTGCATTTGGATGATATATAAAGCAACTGAATGAAAAAAAAAATGAAGTTAAAGTAGTTCCTATAATTGAAACAAAGGTAGCAAGTCGATAAAGCAATAGGGCTAATATGAAGATCACTACATGGCAAACAATATCGCTTCCGAGGCAAATTTTCAATCATGGTCCATATGGAAAATGAAAGTATGGTGCCAATGAAAGGGAAGTAAATTGTTATTGGAATAAAACATTTCCACAACAAAGTAGTATATTGATTAAAACTTGTTTAACTGCCCCACCCCATCCCCCTTCCATTGTCAACAGCAAAGTTCCCTGCTACATGTTCTGGAGCTGAATAGTGAACATTATAAAAAAGAAGCAGTCAGAAAAGGTATTACTCATAGTGTCCCATACCAACGAGGGCCTTGTTAAATTAAAGCTACTTTGTGCAACATAATATCAATAATAATCAATATTATAGGGACCAACAGTAGTTTAGTACTGTGCCAGCATGGTAGAAGTAGTTTTCAAAGATTAAGGACACTTAATAATAATTCTAATACCACTGGTTTATTCTAGGCTGGGATACACAAACATCGCGCTATATATTTACCTTATTACCAAAAGCCTGGACTGCTTCACTGACATCCAGCCTCGTATACTTATATGCATTTCACTACATGTAATTTAGCTTCATGTTTATGTGCAAATAGATTTAGAGAAATGGCGCATTCAGGTAGTCCATGAAAATTAAGAAAATCTTGGGAGTCACACTACGAGCTCAGTTAAAGGAATATTTCAATATTTTCGGAAATATTCACTTTCTGGTGGAGAGCTGATGCTAGATGAGAAGTTCGACACTACTCTCATATCTGTATGTTACATTTGAAGCTTCAGAAAGCAGACGGTCAGCTTAGCTTAAGACCAGAAACAAAGAATCAGCTAGCCTGGCTCTGACAATGGTTGTAAAATCTTCTAAACCTCGTTATATCTTCTTTGTTTAATCCGTATAAATACAGAAATTTTTTTGTACAACTTAGTCTTTAAGCTAAGATGGTTAGCTAACCGTCTGCAGGCTGTAGCCCTATTTTTGACATGAGAGGTACTCATCTAACGTATTTGCCAGAAGGTGCACAGTTAGGCTTAACACAGTTCTTCACAGCCTCAGTTTCCTGTGTTCATTTCAAGTCAGGCTGGAAAAGGGCATCAGCCAAACCCCTATGAATGTGAAATGACACCAGTGATATGAAACAGACATCCTGTAATTACCCAAGTGTGGTTTGATCGTAACAAATACCTGGTCCTCTGCTTTTCCAGCCAAGCTGGCTCATTTGTGTTCAATTTATATGGAGCACCAGAATGCGCTGAGACTCTGTATGACTGGATATAATGTGCTTTGTACGATGTCCACTGGCCTTACTGCATTGTGCTGAGCGGGTTCAACAGTCTTGTGGTGATGCTGGAAACCCCTAAAGGGATCACAACCGCCCCTGTACTGCATACACAGTCTACTGTATTTTATCACCTGAACTCTCCAGGAGTGATTCCAGCTTCCACCATCATGACTGCTTTACTAATATAAACAAATAGATTGGGTGATACTGTATAAGAAGAACAATGCTGCAGCTTTAGACACTTCGCAGTCTCATCACTTCCTGCTCCTTCTACAACTTCACTTCCTGTGCAAAAAAAGGCTCTCCATATGCTGTTCAGTCCTTGCTGAGATGGCAGTTTGTTTTGGAGAATCTGCAGCTCGGTTTTTGTCTCTTGTTCAGTTAATTCTGATCAACTGTGGCCTCGGTCGTTACCCTGTGCCCACTGTGCTACAGTTTAAAACACTTGTAGAGGCTCCCGCGATTGGTTGGCCTGGGTTCATGTCCCACTCAAAGAGTAGCAGAAGCAAATATTTACCTCTTGGGCCCCTGGGTCAGACGACTCGCTGGATGTCACTCTGTGAAAGTCTGTAATATTCCACCTTGATGAAAGCCGTTCTTCATTTACACTGGTTAATAACAATGACATCGTTGTTCTGTCACGTCATTATGGCCACTGTTCCAGGTATTAAGGATTTCCACAGCAGTAGTGATGGCAACTTCACATTAATTTATTAAAACCACCTTATTTTTCTATATGAAGAACTTGACATCATTCTTGAGGTTGCCGTGGTTGTTGTTGTTATTGATGATACTGAAGCGGTTGGGGAGGATCCTCATCTTCATGGTTCCATCGGCGCCACAGGAGAAGATGTGATTGGCTGGTCCCACCTCGATCTGCATTACACCCGTGCCAAGGTTCCTGAACAACGACTGGCGAGCGTGTTCGTTTGGAAAGGTGTAGAGCAGACACTGTGTAGCCAGGCTCCAGATCTGGGGGTCCAGGGAAGAAGGGAACAGTTAGCAGAGCAGAGACTCTCAAACACTGCAGCATTTTAAAGATGGTGATATTCTGTATTTTTCTCATTGTCAACAAATCTCATGAAAAGTCCAAAACCAACATGAAATTGATCCTACTAACAAATATTGTATAGAGTATAAAAGCAAAGAGATGAAACAGATTATAGAAACGGAAAAAAAGGACTGAAAAAAATTAACTAAATAAATTAACTTTCCAGTCCGAACACTTAAATGTCCCTCATTTAAATCATTATGTCCTAAAAGTTGTAAAATTCATTAATAGCCGTATCCAGAGTAATTTTACTCAGCATAATGAATGAAAATCAGACCCACAGGACTGTGCCACCTGGCACATCCATATGACATATCAGGTTCTGCCAGCTTCCTGCTTGCTGTAGGAGGCCGTAATAATGGATATACTGGCTGTAATTCATCACTTTTATTGTCTTATAATACACCTATGGGCTGTATGCTGTAAGCCTGTACCGTAATGGATGTATTAATGTCTTTGTTCCCAAATAACCGGCTATCAGGAAGTAGCTAGTAGTGTTAGCAGCAGGACATAAACATCTATTTATGTCCATCACTCATTTTTTCCTCGTCTGGTAAGTGACCGCACAAAAAAGTCTTTTCACTGGTGTGCGGTAGTCATTTTCAGTCCAAAATGGCTGCTGGACACTGATGTTGCAATTGAACGACCAATTAGCTTTTACTTCTCATCAATATACATTCTCTGGTGTAACCAAACACCGATGCCACAGGTGTTTGCACTTCTAAATTTATGTTAACCGTTGGTTAGGACAGCAATTGTGAGTCTGAATCTTGCTTATTTGTGTAAGCAATAAAATAAGAAAATATAGGAGGAGGAAAGAGAGAACATCAGAAATTCATGAAAGATGTGATGAAGTTTGTAGCCTGCGGGGTCAGGGACAGCTGCAGTGGAAAGAAGAGGACTGGAGAGGAAAATGTCAACAAAACAGAACAGAAAGTAGAGATGAGGAGAAGTCATGGGTGAGAGTGAGCGAGCAGCGCTGCGTCATGTCTTCTCATTTAAACATAACAATTTGAGTTAGATATCAGGATGATCTATTCTTTCATTCCCAATATGAAACTTCAGAATTTTAGTTTGAAAATCAACCTTATAAAATCCTTCCTGTTTAGCTAGTTGTACATGTGTGTGTGTGTCTATACACTCGCTGGCACAAATCCTCAGTTGAAAATAGTCCAACAAATACACCATTTACTATAAATTTGTGACCTGTTTTCAAAGATGTAACTACATCTTCAACAAGAACCACAGAGAACCAGGATTAGCTCTGAGCAACTTGCATTGTTTGATTTGTATTCCCAGCCTGGGAGCTTTATTATTTGATAAGCTATTTCATAGACTGCAGTCTGTACATATTAGTTAATCTTCCACTTCCATGGACTCTCATCAAACACTTATAAATGTGCAGCTCACCCATGTCCAATTTTCAATCAGCCAATATACAATTAATGACTTCAGATGAGTAACATCACGCACAGCTCTGGAGATTTTCATGAGCAATCATCCAGAATAAAAGTCATTTGAATTTCAAGCAGATGTGCACTGCACCATTTCTTGTACATCTGCGTGACGCAGTGGCTTCATCCTTGGAGTGACAGCAGTGTGATCCTCGCCAACATATTTAAGTCAAAGAGATGAAAGACCTTCTGTCTCTGCTGAAATATATTAGCTGAAGACGGTCACATCTCTTGGCTGTTCAGTCAAAACGCTTTCCTTTGCCTTTTCCCTTGTCAACCCGCTTTCACCTTACACTTTAGTCTCCATCATTCACACCATTTTCCCAGGCAGGTGGTTAATCATAAGTGTGACATTGGTTCTGAATGACTTTGATGGGGCTCACTGTCTCAGTGGAGAAATGCAACAGTCATCTGATTGTTGAGGAGAGGGAGAGACGTTCGCACCTAGGTGCAAAATGCCCTGCAGGACTGTTCTGTCAGATACAGGTCAACTTTGTGTCAAGGAAATGATCAAATCGGCTTTCATAATCCAAGTGTTTTTTTTGGACTCACTGTTCCCAGTGAAGCTCTGATTTAAAATTGTCCATCTTAAAATTATCTTTTATGGGAGATTATCTAACCCTGACTATATGCCACTCAGACAGCCATATTTATTCAATCGAAGCATATTTAACTGCATTAATTGACCAGTCAAAATACCTTAATGTTGCCCTCAGCTGATCCGCTGATAAAGCAATCCTCAGTCGGATCAACAGCCAGTGCCTTGACCGGCGAGTCGTGGGCCTGGAAGCTCTGACGCTGGAGCTTGTGGGAAAGCTCCAGTACACTGATCCAGCCCTTCCTCCCACCTGTGATAAGCAGCTGCTGCCTGGAAGCCATTGAGAGGACGGTAGCTCCAGACTCATGGCAACAGAAAGCTGAGGGGAGAGACGGAGCGAGAAAGGGGAAGGTTGGGATATGGAGTAGAGTAAAACAGAGGAATGGGATATATCATTGTATACAGGGTCTAAAATTACGATTTTTTTCCCCTCACATGCCACTGTGGCAGGTCAGTGAACATTTCTGCTAGCTACAAAATTTTTTCGTGTCACTTCTGAAAATCTACGAAAAACGCTAGGAGGAAGACTAGGACTGTGTATTGAGAAGAATCTGGCTATACAATATGTATCATGATACAGTGGTAACAATTCAGTATACTGTGATGCTGTAAGCAAGGCAATATACTGTGATTTTGTGATTTTATAATGTAATTTTAGGAAAACTGTGATAGTATAAAAAATACACCTCATATACATAAAATCTGAGTTAAAGAAGTTTACTTTTTATGCAGTCAGAATAGCAGGATCTGCATTATGCATCTGCATTATGCAGGAACGCATAACTCTCCTTATAAAATAAAATACTGACTGAGTTCATCTGTGCATATAAATTATTGTATTAATTTTATATATAATTTTTTTTAGAATCCATTTGTTATGTATTGCAATACTTGATATTTTCTTCCATCCTGACACACAGTAGAAATATGGATCATGTAACCTTAATCCCTGACTATTTTTAATTTAGGTTTACTTTAAAAAAAAAAAAAAATAACATTTCTTAATATCACCTAACTCATCTGCCATGGTGGCAGGTGACTTTCTTTACCTACCACAGCCAACATTTGCTCTGTATCTGTCCGATTGTATAGTACGTCATAAAAATCCCATAAAAATGTCATAAATGTCATAGCATAGTTTGTCATACAAAATGCCATAGTATATCATAAAAATGTCATAATATAACGTCATAAAAATTGTAATAATATCATAGTTAAGTATGTTATAATAATTAGAATTATATGCCTTCGCCAACCGTCAATGTTGCAGTTTACATCCATGTCTGTCCAAAATGCCATCACGTCATCATTTTATCCTAATAGGCATTTGCGTAAAACTGTCATAATATTAATGCAATATATAATATGAATTCCAAGTGGACATTTGTACCAAATTTGAAGCATATATCATGTTCTTACAGACGTACGGCCGTACAAGCAAACAGTCAACCCAAACGCACAATGCTTTCAGCCATGGCTGTCGTTGCACGGAGGCATAAAAGTTGTTTTCTTTCCTTCATCGACTACTTGATGTACAATCTATATGAAATTTTGAACATAAAATTGTTAATTGACATTAGGCTGGCAATAACGCTTATGATAATAATAAATCAATCTGCCAATTATTTTCTCAATCAATTGATGAACCGCTGTCAATAAAATGTCAGAAAATAGCAAAAAAATGCTCATCACAATTCAAGCAGGTTTCATGAAATTGGGTTTTGGAGTGTTGAAGGAATAAACTGCTCAGCGGCTTCTTGAAAGAGGCTATTACAAAAAACTAATGCATCTTACCGTGTACAAGGCTGTTGGCAGGAGTCACTAGAGTGTCCCACAGACACACGTTCCTGTGGAGTGAAAAAAAAACACTAAATTATCCATTTCTACATTTTGATCAAAGGACATTATCCCTGTTGGACACAGTACAGTGGAGCTGAACAGAAAAGATTTAGCATTTAATTTAAAGTTCATGAAACAAAATTCAATGAGGAGGACAGTTTTTGAAGATGACTGGAGAAAAAATAGTCCTTCCAGCTGTCATACCTGTTGTCTGTTGAAAGACCTGCAGTGGCAATGAGGGAAGAAGAGCCCACAAAGACAAAGTCATGAGCGGTCTTGTTGTGACACTGCAACGTCTGGCAGAGAGAAACAAAGAAGACTATTAATGATGTGACAGTAATAGAGAAGCAGGAGAAGAGTAAACACAAAATAAGAATGACAGGATGAAAGTGTGAGGACATGAAGAAGTCTAGACAGTCAAAACTAAAAACAAACGTCAGAAAAGGAAAAGGTAGCACATTGATTGGTTCAGTGACTTTCTTACCAGGTATGGTTTAGGTGCATTCCCACTTGTGTTGGTCTGCCAGAGACTCAAACCTCCATCAGCATCAACGATACCAAACTGCACAAAACGTTCAGAGAGCAGATATCAGACTTTGCTAAAATTACGTTAGAATTATCCTTTCTTTTTACATCAGTCGGACAAAAACATATTGCCGTGTGCTCCTCTTGTGTTTGCACACTCACTGAGATTCATCTCTCCCTTCTGGTGATTTGGATCGTTCTCAAATTATCTTCCAAAACACGTCAACAGCCTCATAAGTTAAAGCATCACTTACATAACTATCCTCTCTTTCCAATTTTTTTTTTAAAAGCATATTTCACTCTATTGGTCAGAACAGGCAGATAAGATGTACTGGCACAGGAGAGGCACCATCTGAGAAAGTTATTAGCTTGAGGCGAGTGCTTGAGTTCAGAGCTGTTGAATCACTCAGCAGCTGAATAACAAAATGTGCTGAAGCCAAACTCCCCACTGTTGTTTGTGCCTGAATGGCAAAGTGTGAAAATGTTGCTGAATCTGACAGGCTCACTTCACAATGCAGTTATGCTGCAAAGCTAAGAATAGTCTGACATCTGTTGTTGGTAGTTAACTGTTCGATTTTACAGTTCATATAGTATCAGAGAGAGAGAGAGAGAGAGAGAGAGAGAGAGAGAGAGAGAGAGAGAGAGAGAGAGAGAGAGAGAGAGAGAGAGAGAGAGAGAGAGAGAGAGAGAGAGAGAGAGAGTGTGTGTGTGTGTGTGTGTGTGTGTGTGTGTGTGTGTGTGTGTGTGTCTTTGTAACCTTGTTTCCCTGGTGGTTGAATCGTATCCTGGTGACTCTGGAGTTGCCTGGACTTCTGAAGCAGATGATCTGCTGGGAGTGACCCCACTCAAACATCCTGACGCTACCATCCTGAGCTCCTGTTAGGTCTGAAAAAAAGGAAAAAAAAACAAAACTAAATGTAACACTGGCTCATTTTCCAGTGTATCTTCATGAGCATTCTGGTCCCAACAAGAGGTTTTGGCATTTCTTTGTTCCCAAGTTCCCAACTATTTTATAATTGATGCAGTAAACTGTTTATTTCACACACACGCACTTCAACAGACGTTCTTCAGACCTCACAATTGAATCCCCACACTGCACTTTGAATAGAAAATACAAGGTAGGGCTAACTCAGACTTTTCAAAGTCAACAGCAGCATTGGGTCGTGACTAGATTGCACCACACAATATACAAAACTCTGGCAAGATGGTTAAAGGAACAGTGTGTAACATTTTGAGGGATCTACTGGCAAATACTGGATATATTGTTCATAACTATGTTGTTTGTTTTTGTTAGCTTAGAATGAGCCCTTCATATGAACATAAGGAGAAGGTCTTCTTCACGGAGTCCACCATATTGCTCCACCATGTTTCTTTCACTGTCTGACTTCCGTTGCTAAAGTAGTGTAATCATGGTAAGGATGGCCTCTGAGCGAGGTGAACGTTACTACAGATTTGCACTCTGCAGCTCATGTTACCAGAGTCTTGGAAAGGGAAAAGTGAGCGAAGGGGTACTTAGTTGGGTACAATCTGCAACTACACCACTAAATGCCACCAAATCCTACACACTGACCTTGAATGGTTAAAGTTAGCATAGGTTGTCGAGCACCAAGTCTCACAAGAGTTTTTGCACATTTTCGCAATATGGAGGTGAGCGTCTTGACACAACCTTTGCCACTTGCTAAATATCTATATATGTGAAACTTTTTGGGTGATGTAATCATCCCCAGAAGACTCTCTTTTGACACAAGAAATATGATGTCTGGATAGCACCTTTAAGAGCTAGAGACTCTTACCAACTAAGACACATCAGAGTCATACTTACAGTAAGGCAGTGTGGGATGGGACGTCATTCTTCTCACATTGTTGATATTTCTCTTGATCATCTGGGAGAAGAACAGTGAAGAAGATGTTTATTAAGTCAATATTAGAAGAAA
The DNA here is from genome assembly GCA_947000775.1 of Pterois miles. Classification (NCBI taxonomy): domain Eukaryota; kingdom Metazoa; phylum Chordata; class Actinopteri; order Perciformes; family Scorpaenidae; genus Pterois; species Pterois miles. The sequence continues at coordinate 10,412,412 of CAMQGK010000058.1, read as the reverse complement.
ACAATGCAGAACTTCATTGTGGTAAATTTTACAATGGGGAAATATGTAACATTAGACAGTTAAACAAAAGTACACCTTTTCACACATAGAATACTTTGATTGCTGGCTTCCTCTATCTGTTAAACTAATGACTTGTTACTAATGGACTGCCATTAACTTTTATGTAAATGTGAAAAGTGCCATAACATTTATGTAACAAGGTACACGTCTAAAAGCCTGTAGTTAAAATCTACTTATAAGGTCAGAAAAAATGCTAATCTTAATCATTATGCCAAAGTACATATTTAATGTTGCATTTAGCTAACAGAATAAATGGATAGTTGCCCTATCAGCATATAGCATAAATTGTCTTAATATACTCTAGCTCAGTTACTATTCCTGTATTATGACTGGTGGCCCAGAGAGGCAGACATTAACAGCAATGTCTGCCACAGGTTATATTTATTATTGTCTCTAATGTAGTCTGCTCCAATCTGCAGCACACTGCCTGACTGGTTGGTAAAATAATTATGATGCAGATTGGCTCTTACTGTCCAGTCTGCGTATCAAGAGCAATGAGCGAGCTGGTTAATATCAACAAAACATGACTCACCACTGACTCGATTCAGAGACACTGCTACAACCAGAATAAAAATCAATCTCTCTCCCCCCTGCTACCAAAGCCAACTTTCTCTACTTAGTAAAACAGCTTTTACAGACTTTTCCTATATATATATATATATATATATATATATATATATATATATATATATATATATATATATATATATATATATATATATATATATATATATATATATTTGTCAGCAACATCTTTGTCTCTTTGTAAGTCAATGAGGAAGGCTAATGTTAGCACAGCAGCCATGATGCTCTTGGCAAACAGACAAAGATGAATTATTAATTAAAGCAATTTCAACTGCTTTGAGAATTTTGCTTAGAGTACAACGAAGGGAAGATCCAGAGCAACAGACAACATCAATTAATTCCAGAAAAGCACTGAAGAGTATGCTAAACCTGTGGCAATCATTACTGGACATACTGCTGTTTTTTTAAAGGTTTATTTGAACTACAAACTGCATTTACTCGACACTGCAGCAGACCATGAGTGACCATTGTCAGTGTTCACATTAGTTTTAAAATGCTTCAAGACAACAATTTACTGAGATTTACCATTTAGGTAATCCTGCTACAACAGCTGATACTTGGCTATTGAATGGCAATCTTTCTTTAATGCAAGAAACACCCCAACTAAAAAAATCTAATAAATATATAAATATAATAAGAATCAAAACAGCAATGATGGTAACAAAATGTTCACTGTGATAGATTAGCTATCCCAAGCAAGTTTAGGGCTAGTAATTTTCTGTCTCGATTAATATGCTAATTCCTTTTTCAGTTCAACAAGTTATTGTTTGTTCTGTAATATGTCAGGACCTAGTGAAAAATGTAAATCGCTTTTCTGAGGCCCAAGGTAACTTCTTTATAACACTTTTCTTTTGCCAGACCAACAGTACTCACTATTGGGAAGCTGGAGGAAGGGAATATTTGTAAATTTTGCTTGAAAATTACGTAGATTTCTTATCAAAATAGTTAGATTAATTTTCTGTTGATTGATTAGATGCTACAGCTGCACAAAAATTTGATCAAACTCTCAATATGGCTTTCTGCAAGTTTTATGTCGCATGATGAGGAGGAAATCCCAATTTTGTTGAAGGCGAAATGTGTTAAAATACCATTTTAATTTACATATTATTGCACTGCAGAGATGTCCTGGCCTACACATCATATTCTACAGACTTAATAAATATCTTTGTTTGGTTCAGATCCCCACAAAAATCAAACCATGTTTTCCAATGAAAATAAGAATTAGGATGTAAAATTATAATGCCCTCTAATATCGCAATATCGGTCAAAAATAAAATAATTTCAATTAGATATTTTTTCACAATCGTACAGCCCTATTACATGCTCCTTATCACCCCTGTCCAGACTGTATTATTATGCTGGCCCAGTTGTATGCTTTGGAAAATGGTTAGCAGCTTTGTAAAGTATGAACAGTTTGCAGTTGATGGCCAAGAACACGCAAAACAACTTGCATGGCTCTTTAATCAAAGAGGGGAAATAACTATATAATAACATCAGAAAAATAACTCAACAGAGTAGGTGAAGACAGGTGGGGCAAACAAATAACTCAGGTCGTATAATCACATACAACTTCAGGTCTAGAGCTCACCACAGCTGCACCCCGGCCTGTCTGCACTCCTCCCAGCCACGGCATATTGATGGGTGTGCCAGGGCTACTGTGAGTGTATGGTGTGGTGCCATGAAGGGCGGCAAAGTCATCGCGTGCATGGACCACAAGGAAGTCATCACCACCAACACTAGGAAGACAGAATAATAGTATATAATGTATCTTCATGGCTGTAACGTAGTTGAATCTAAAAGAAAAAAAAAAAGATTTTATAGGAATGTCATTTAGGGCAGCTGTGGCTGAGGAGGTGGAGAGGGTCGTTCACTAATCAGAGGACGTTCAATCCATGGCTCCTTCAGTCCACATGTCAAAGTGTCCTCGGGCAAGATACTGAACATCAGACTGCTCCAGAAGGCTGTGCCATCAGTGTGTGAGTATGTGTGAATGAGCATTAGTTTACATTCTGATGAGCAGGTGGCACCTTGCATGGCGGCTTCCGCCACCAGCGTATGAATGTGCGTGTGAATGGGTAAATGTTGGCATGCAATGTAAAGCGCTTTGCGTGGTTGGAAGACTAGACAGGCGCTATATAAATGCTAGTCCATTTACCATCTCTGTGCTTTGTTTTTTTAAATTATTACTTTATTTATGCATTCATTCCCAGGAACAATGCATTAATCAGCATCACTGGAAATGTGCTAGTATTAGCTAAAAGGCTAATTTATTTTACTTTTTCCTTGTCCAGATGTTTAATTAGTAAAAAAAATAAAAAAATAACAAAAATCAAACAATATCATGCCATATAAGAAAAGCACTGTGTGCATTTATAAGAAGGTATGTAGGACTACAATGAATCAACGCATACTGACAGAAAATGACCCTGTTCTGAAATGTGATAATATCTCATAAAGGAGCGGCAATGCGCAAATACATGTAGATTATGCAGCACCTCCAAACATAGAAACAATGCAGATGCATGTACTCCGCCTACGCAATCATTACTGAACCAATCACGATGCCCCTCGCCCACACTAGATTTAGCAATGCTGGTAGGAGGGTGAAAAGTGAGTTCATGTTACTCTGGAACAATCACAGCTGTTGGCCTAAACAAGTACAGTGTGCACAAGCAAGAAACAAACAAACAAATAAATAAACAATCAAACAAGCACGCGCGCTCACAGACACACAGATTGCTCTCTTACCCTTTGGCTTCAGCGTCATCGTCATCGATCCATGTCAGGATCTGTGTGGCCAAGATGGATGACACATCCAGCTCCTGAATGTCATGGGTGGAGGCCATGACTAAACAATTACGATTTGCCTGGGAGACAGACAGAGACAGGAAGTGGGGACAAGGAGAGGCGGTTGACAGAGAGGATGAGGAAAATAGGGTGAGGACTTAGCGTGACTTTTTCCAACTCTTTTCTGCCTTTGGTCACAAAAACATCCAACTACAACGATGACCTGTGGGACACTTTCCTTTGATCGCCAACACTACTACTTCCCTTTAAATAAATAGCTACACTCAAGCAAGAGGTTCACAATGTGTACCTCTTCGTATATCAAACAAAGACAACACAAGCTCAACGACATCAGAGGCACTAGGATATGGTGTAAGAGATGTGCCACTGGCCAAACAAATTTAATATTTGTTTTGAATTTAAATTGTGTGCCCTGAATCTGCTGGCCAACTGAAACTTCAATTCAAGACTATAAAATTTCATTTTATTTGGCTAGCTGCACAGCTGTTTTACCATACTAGAAAGCATTGTTATCATGTACAGTGGGGCTAAAATCTCATAAAGCAGTATTAATCCTACACTGACATATTATCACCTTATGGAATTGAAATACCAAATGCTGCTTATTTACAAATCAGCAAGCACAGAGCAACATTAACATTTATTTAGTGTTTCTAGCTTATGTTTAGTCCAATATTCACTTTCCCTTTAGCTCGGTTTTTTGTCTCTTCAGACTCCCAAGGGAAGCATCTGACTTTTTAGCCAATACATGCTCCACTATGTTCAAATGCCCTTTGGTGTGGGTAGTGGGTTTATAAGAGGTCTTTGCTAAATAAAGCTGTGGCTGGAAGAGGTTGACAGAAGAGGTAGCGCTGAACCAAAAGAGTAAAGTGACTGAAACAGTGAGCTGAAAGACATGAAATTGCTCCTCACAGCTTAGTGAGAGACGACAGAGAAGTGTGATTATCCTCTGTGGGTTCATCACAAAATGCCCTTTCATAGCTGACAGACTATATATATATATATATATATATATATATATATATATATATATATATATATATATATATATATATATATACATATATATATATATATATACATATATACACATATATATACATATATACATATATATAACATATATATACATATATACATATATATATAATATAACATATAACATATATACATATACATATATATATATATACATATATATATACATATATATATATACATATATACATATATATATATATATATACTCTATATATATACATATATACATATATATATATATACATATATACATCTATATATATATACATATATATACTCTATATATATATATACTCTATATATATATTCTATATATATATACTCTATATATATATTCTATATATATATACTCTATATATATACACTCTATATATATATATACACTATATATATATACTCTATATATATATTCTATATATATATATATATATATACTGATATAACACTGATTAGAGCAGCTTTAAAATGTTTTCAAAGAGTGAAGGTGAGATTCAGAGCATAGCTACAAGCGTTCACAAATGGATCAACTACCACAGAAGGTTAAGTGACACTTAGTTGATTAAACTTTTTAGTAGGTTATTTTTGCTGTTCAGTTTTTTTTGTTTGTTTCCAAACATTTGAAGCTAGCTAAAGCCTTTGCATGCTTAGGCCTGTAGTTTATTTCTGATACATCCTGCCATACACTCCTCTCACACGCTCACTCATGACTTCCTTGCTGTCATTGTTATCAGCTGTTCAGCTGTGTATCAGCTATCTGTTGGTTACATCCATCCAATAGCACAGTGACACACCTTTATTGTTAGCCTATCATCTTACTGCTGTCTCCTTACTGAATAAGATTCTCTCTCTGCCTTTAGTACAATCATGCACCCCTCCACCGCCTAGACTCATCAGCTTCATCAGCCTCCTTAGACTACTAGTCTTAGCAGAATCATCACCACCACCAGTGTCTGTACTCCTTGGGGGGATTTATCTTGCTGCTGCTCAGGGCAGAAGCCCCTCGATTATAAATCTCCCTGTAGATTCTAAGTGCCATAGACTTTATTAACATACATCATCTGTTATAATAAACCATTATCTTCTTTTCATTTACTTGGCTCTCCTGATTGAAATGACTAAGGTTGATATATATTAAAACAAAGAAACCTATGTCCATATGTCTATGTATATCATTTCCCAGTAATAGAGGAAAACTATATTAACTTAAATATAGAGATTAGCACACTGGCCAGATAGATGACAAGCCAACAAAGTCCTTGGTGCAAAAGAGTGGTACCTTGTTGATGGCAAAGGCTGTGATGATGTCAGACTCCTTATGGATGATACGTGCCTTTCCTCCAGGGGAGCCCAGATCTGACTCAGTCTGCACAAAGGAATGAACACACACAAACACAAATCACCACCATGGATATTCAATCATTATTGTTGAAACACTGGTAAACATTTCTTGCAGACAAATACCAGCTATAACTTCAGATATAGTACATTTCCTCTCATGCTACAGAATCAATGACCTGAGAAGATCCATGAGAGGGGTTGATGAATGAAGTGCCAAATTATTTGCTGGAGCTGATGCCATAATAGAGCCGTGGCTTTAACAGAACCATGGCTCAAGCAAAGCCTACTCTTTGTTTTCCACCCAGTAACATGTGCACTCAGTGTTAATGTGTTTGTTTGTCTTGCTTTTAGAGGTTAGCAGAGGACATGTGTGAGGTAAATCAGGCTAGCCTGTTTACCACAGCGGCCAACGTAACTGGGTTAGTGCCATTAGATAGCATGAGCTCAACCCTTGAGTGATGAGCACAGGCACACACTGTACTGTACCATAGAGGTCCTAAGGGATGATGCAGTAGCAGAGTAGGCTATAATGTAGCTATGCATATTGTATAGAGATGTAACATTTTAATGTTATTCAAAATGAGACAGGCATCCTTTGAGCATGAGATTGAATTAAAGTCTTTCGTGCATTTATTCAAGGGGAAAAGACCATGTCTTTTTCTGTCAGATGGAATAAAGTAAAACTTGACTTGCAGAAATCTAAATATGGTGGTTTGCCATTTTCGCAGAGCACATAATCCCTGTGGGGCGCAGATTCACTGCGACAGTGTTGGGCCCATTAATCAGAAGCTATTCAGCTTCATAGCTTGTCCTCTGAGAGACTGGGTTAATTAACACTGAGCCAAATGGAGTAGCTACAATGTGGCAGCTTGCACAGCAAGAGCCAGAAGATTAGAAACCTCTATGAAGCATCAATGTACAGTGCAATTTGAGATTTACGGTTCACATTCACATGGATATTGAAACTGCTAAATGTAAGATTAATATCAAACACTGACCGGAACATTCAGAGTTCATGGCCCAGAAAATATACATAGTGCGATTCTGTCAAGATCACAATTTTAATGTTTCTTAGATTATATGTGACAGGCCACATTTACTGTTTTATTATAGGAAGCAAATAGACGGCACATGATGTGCATGTTCTCATATCTAATCAACAGTACAGTTTGTGCCGCCCACACTACAGTATGGTGATGTGAGGTATGCTTCATAAGGTTTCTCAACATCTGCACAATATGACATACTCATGGGTCTTGACAAATTAAATAGTACTGCTGTTGTTAGGCATAAAAATAAAACTACAAACACTACAAGCAACACAGCAACTTTCTACAAGTTTAGTATTTTAGTGGAAGCTGGTGACATGAAGCTACAAACTGAAGCCCTACACTGGGATGAGCGTGCTACAAATCAAAGTTGTGCTGAACTCAAATTTTTTCAGCGCTCCAATGGCATGGTGAAGCGTCAGCCAATCATATGATTTTTAGGGATGCACCGATACCAATACTGAATTGGAGACTGAATCAAATAGCTGGATCGGGTATCTGTAATTCTGTAAATCTGGAATTTACTGGAAGTATTGACCAATTTGTTGCTGCATTAAAAAGGATTTGTATTCAAATTGTAATTCCTCCATAGTTTTGAAGATGGTACAATTTTTAATAATAAATTATTAACATAAATTATTTTAATAATAAAGAACAATTCACTAAATTTATATCTATGTTGTCTGATGTTGCCTTACACATATAAGAATGATCCCAGTCACCTCCACACAGTGAGGCATACAGCTTATTAATTATACTCTGGTATCGGCTCTCTGAATTGGCAGATACCCAAAGCCTAGGTATCACTATCGGTATCAGGACCAAAAAGATGGATCGGTGCATCCCTAATGATTTTGTTTCATCCCTAAAAACAGCTCTATGACAGTTTTGTTGCTTTTGATGCTTATAGTGTGAACATGTGATAGTGTTTTACTGAATATGTGCACTCATTTCTGAAAAAAAAAAATCGGATCAAAGAATAAGGATCTAATCAAATGACAGTACTGATGTGCTTAGTTGAGATTCGGTGCCCATCCCACCCCAACACCAAAAGCCACAATTTATGTGAAGCAGCAGTACCTGGTTGTTTCCTGTCTCCTCCATCCCTGAACATTTCATATTGTCAGTCTGGTCCTCACCCGACTTTAATGATTGGGGAAGCAGCAAAGGGGAGTCACACACAAAACACACACAACATACAACCAACCAGTGATGAACCATGCAATCAAACCCACACAGAAACTGCATTATTGTGCTGTTAATCAAACAGGGTGTAATTATTGGAATAAAGCATCAACATGCAACTGGAGATAATAATACATGTAGATGCCATGCAGGACAAAAAAACAGAAATGCACCAACAGGGATGTAAAAGCAATAACGATGCAGTTTGCCTGGGGGTAAATACATAAACATGTTGTAGATTTTATAATAACAAAACAGTTAATGTGTTATTCAGTGACAATTAATACAATGTGCTAGCTGTGCAACATAAAGACAGTTCATGCAGAGGGCTGGCATGGCGTAAACATGATGTACCTCATTTGGGTTCTGTTTCTTGGTAAAGATGTTTCTAATGAAAGTCTCCTGAACTTCTTCTTGCTTGACCAGAAACTGCCACAGCCGCTTCACTGGCAGCGCTGAATGGTGGCTGGTCCTGAAAATAATACAACACATCTCATTAAATCAGTTGCATCAGTTCCCTGAAGCATAACAAAATGTGTTAGAAGACACCATTTCTGATTTGTGCCATTTGTGCTGAAGGCAAAACACATCAAATTCAGTGTGTACTGTACGGGCCATGTGGAAATCTGTAGGGGACTTGACGAACAATTTCTAAATACATTTTACTGGTCTGGATGTATTGTACAGATATATCTAGCACTGACAGTTAAACTGTAGTCAGCTGTACAGCGTCACTAATTTATGATGTTTAAAAGCTGAAGGGTATGTCTGTAGGCTTGAATTGATATTATAAAGGGTAAGTCGTTTGCATTTTCAGCAAAAAAACAAACAAAGGCTGACTAATTTCAAATTCAGTCTAAAGAAAAAAGTAGGGCTGTTAATTGCATTGAATTGTGATTAGTCGCATGTCTGTACATAGTTAATCACAACCCCATATTGATTGCACTTCTTTTTTTATCTGTTCAAAATGGACCTTAAAATGGAGATTTGGCAAGTATTTAATACTCTTATCAATATGGGAGTGGGAAAATATGCTGCTTTATGCAAAGATATGCATACTGGTATATTTATTATTGGAAGTGAATTAAAAACACAAAACAATGACTAATATTGTCCAGAAACAAATCATAACATGGCAAACTGCAGCCCAACAGGCAACAACAGCTGTCAGTGTGTCAGTGTGCTGACTTAACTATGACTTGCCCCAAACTGCATGTGATTATCACAAAGTGGGCATGTCTGTAAATGGGTAATTCGTGGGTACCATAGAGTCCATTTTCACTCACATATCTTGAGGTCAGAGGTCAAAGGACCCATTTGAAAGTAGTCAAGTCCGTTTTTCCCACCAAAATTTAGTGTAACTTTGGAGTGTTATTTAATTTCCTTCATTCTTAGGGTTCTTTGGGGTATCTAGTTTCATATGATGATGCCAAGTTCTGAAATTATTGGCCTTAAAACAAATTTGCATTAATATGTGCGTATCGCTTTGACAGCCCTAAAAATAAATAAATTAAAAAAAACCTTCTTAATCATTTTTTTCACTTGTGTTACTGATCCCCAGCTCATGGTGGTACCTGAATGGGGTGTTGGATGGTTCAAACAGGGCCTTGTGTCTGAGCAGGGCAGGGCCCGGTGCAGCCATTTCATCCTGGAGGGGGGTGGAGATGTATTTGGAAGGGGGGCCACCAAAAATCTCCAGCCTCTTCTGCAGCACCTGCTCCCAGCGCTGCAGTGTCTTCAGCACAGCGTGACACAGAGGAGAACCCACAGGCAGATCTGAGTTAAGAAGCAAGAAGACAATAAGATTAGCTATGAGAAATGGAGGAGCGTTTATCTACACCCAGGATGTTAGTACACAGTGTGTGTAGTGCATTTTAGTGTTTACCTAATAGATCATATCCTGCCATTGGGTAAAAGGACTTGAGGTTGACCAGCACGAGCTGAACCATTGCCAGACGCATCAAACACCAACTGAGGGGAAAAAAACCCACAACAAATCAGATTTTACAATTTTGAAAAATAATCCTTTAAATGGGTCCAGATCTCCTTCAAAACCTAAAGGCATAAAAGTGTGTTCAGACTGAATATGGAGCAACAGCAACAAGCAGTACAACTGAATACAAAATCAATGGACAGACAGACACAAACAGCTGTGAACAAATACAGGTTTACGTGGGGCTCAGGTGAAGATGAGTCACTGCAATAATATCCACTCAGAGCTGTGCTGTTACCTGTAGGAATTCTGGTTTGAATGCTCTCTTTGCGGAGAGCTGGGGTCAAACACATCTTCATATCCATCATCATCTTCCTCCTCATCTTGACTGCCCTGGCTCTCCTCCGAGTCATAATCAATTCTGTTTTCTGATGGTGGCAGCGAAGGCTAAAAGACACAACAACACTGTTTTAGCTAAACAAAAACAGTCAGCTTTTACTAACAGTCAGCTTTGGTACATGTTGACAATTATAGCAGATTAACAGTCAGATTATTATAAATTGCCAGTTTATTTCCAGAAAATAAAGAACTATAACCACAATATGGGCAAAAAATTCAAATTATGCTGTTATATATAAACTCTGCATATAAACCATTATCCCAATGAAAAATCAATACACTCAAGCTTGAGTCAGAAAATGAGTGGATATGAAAGGGTCATGTTTTTGGGGTATTATTGATATTCTAGATTACCTTGGTGATGAAGTAATCCCAAATGCTGAGCTCTGGAGGAACAAATCGTTCTTTAAAGATGGAGGTAGCTTCGTGTTCTACAACAGGGCCATGCTTGGGACTGGATGGGCCCTCTCGCTCTATCCCAGACTCGTCCTTGGATCCACTGCGTGATGACAGAAGCCTGAATCGTCTGGACTTCCTGTCTGAGCCGCTTGGTGAGGCTGGGATGTCGAGAGAAAGTGGTTGTGAAATTGCTGCATCTATGATTTCACCCCTACCCACACGTTCATTCACACATCATATACAACAACAAGCCTGACAATCTCTTTTTGATGACAGTTACATCAGCTTTAAATACTCCTGTATCTTCCTAAAATTATTAAAAGCAATAGTTTAAAATGCAGAAATTTTGTCAGATAAATAGGCGTAAAGCCAGATAATAAAGCCATCTTAGAAAACAGGAGTTTTAAAATCCTAACCTTAAACCATAATCCTAAAAAACACACACATAAGGAGAGTCTTCACAGATGCTCATCTTTCTAATCCCAAACATCCACACACTACAAAATTTGAAACTAATGGTGGGTCACATACTACAAGATATTATCAAGATTATCATGCCAGAGGGAGCAACGCACCACCTCATGGGAAAGCAGATGTAAACAAAGCTTAGACTGACGTGGTGCAACAATTTGCTGTAGTAATACTTTACAGTGAGAAAAAAAACAAAACCAGGCTACATGAGTCTGGGTGAGAAAAGATTGGGGAGACGTAACCCATTCTTCAGCTAGAACCAAAAGTGAGATTCATCAGTTTAAATATCTGGAGAGTACTGATGTAATCATCCAGATGTCTGAAATTAATTAGGGCTGCCCCAATGAGTCTACGAACACTTCGGGAGATTTAAGACTGGATCTGTAAATCCTTCACATTACCAGAGAATCAGGGCCAAACATCTGTACCAACCAAGGTCCCAGACCAGATTTCTCCTCTGATTGTCAGAGCTCCTGTAGTCTGAGCCTGGCTTTACAGTTGCATTACATTAGGTTTCCTCTGCCGAACATGAGGGAGTAGCATAGAGTGTGAGGGAAACAGCTCCCACACTAATATGTTGATGGATTTCACTATGACCTACAGGCGGGAACCCAATTAATTTAGCAGCACTGATTTGATTTAGCTACTGGGTCACCTCCAAAGAAAAAAAAAACCCACAGAGAGACGGCCACTCAGGCAGACTGTCAGACAGGAAACTAGATTGACCAAACTAATCCCTGCCAACCTGGTGGGGGTGTTCTGGATGGGCTGCTGGGTTTTTCAATGACAGGGGTCCGGGCGCCTCCTCCGAACACCGTCACCCAAAGCTTGCTGTTGAGGGGGTGGGCCACGATGCGGAACAGCTCGTTGCTGGAGTGAGTGGCCATGCCGTGAACAAACAGACTGAGGAAGACAGCAGTCAGGATCTCACAGAGCAGCACAGCTAAGCCTGGCTGGCTCTCTTCACCTGCTGAGCTCAACAGACGAATCAGAGAGGCAATACCTGGAGAGAGGGACGCAAAGGAAGGACAGCCAAGAAAGAAAGGACAAAAGAAAAACAGACAACGGCATTTGAAGAACCATTTAAAATGATAAACTACAAAATGGTACTTTGTTAGTAGCTGACCAAAATATTGCACATACTAAATAAAATAATGTAAAAATGCACACAAAATATATTCGCGTTTGAAGAAACAGAAAGCAAAAGTAACATAATACATAATTTTAATGCATTAATTCGTGAATGCATCAACTTATTTATGAATGGTTGAAAAGATGGCTGATGTGCACATTCGACCTGTCAGTTTCAGGTGCAGGACAAGAAACAGCAAACAAAGACAATCGACAGGTTGTAAAAGACGTTGAAATTTGCTTGCGCCCATAAGTTTTTATTGATGCAAAGTTTCCACAAGATATTTGTCAAACACCTTTTTTTCTTCTCTTTTTTCTCACCTTGTGCAGACAACCTCTCCTTTTCCTTCAAAGGTAAAGACTGACAATACTCATGTTTTCTTATTGCAAACAAATCCCAAGAAAAGATCAAACCAGTATCCTACTAACAAGTATTTTCAGTGTAGCCAAACCCTGATGCTATGGTCTCTACGTCGAAGACCTCTGTTGATGTCCAATAAGTGCTAAAACACCAGTCAGCCACATCTTTGCACTGGGTGACATGTCCCTTCATTAGCATGGCCACTGTAGTTTACTTTGAGTCAATCCTGCACACACCATCCTGCTGCTGCAAATACTCACCAAATGTGAATTAATATGAAATTGTCCGCAGCAAATGCCATATTCACTTACATTTGAGAGATGTTTGTTTAAAAGTACAGTGTCCAGCTGTTCAATGAAATTACGCCTCATTTCCACTGCAAGGTTTGACTTGAATTAACACACTTTTGTTACCAGGTCCTTAATAAGCCTTTTTAAACATTCAACTATACTCCAACAATTTTAAAAAATGACATCCTCAGTAGGGACACAGCTTGGGGCTGAATGCTACAGACAGGGTAGGGAAGTTGGTAAGTACTGAGAAATGGAGGTAATGCTGGATGAACAACCACTCCACCTGTCTAAATCTTAACGAAGGTGCTGGAAACATAAACGAGTCCAAAAGATGACTGAAAAGACTTCCGCACACTTAGATCCACACAGTATTTCACTTGATTCTTTAATAATAAGCTTTCGGTCTGTCAGACCTTCATCAGAGCATACAAATAGACAAATACATTGTTGGCTTGGATCCTTTTACTTGTTGACAATAAGATTATTTTTGCCCTATTTCTTTTAATTCAAACAAAAAACATGTTTGGTAAGGCTTAATTACCTGGCCACTGTGCAGGTGAGGTGTTGGGCTGGACAGACTCATCCATGCTGGCAGTTCTGACTGGCTGCTTCTGAGACAGCAGCACGCTCTGATAAATGATTCCTGTGAAACGGTTCACATGGCTGTGGGAGACAAAGAAAACAACCATGCACCGTCAGTACCATGACACATATTAAACATAAAATGCTGGACTGAAAAGTGAAATTTAAAAAAACAGGACAGGTGGTGTAAATATATAATGTCTAAATGTTTTACTTTAAATGTTTTAACTTTGTTCTGTATTCTGGGACGATGTTTCGAAGTAAGAGGCACCGCTGCCAAGCTCTGTTCTGTCAAGACATGAAATACTAATGCACTGCATCGCAGGATAGCTACCAATCTAAGCTGTATGTTAAAGTAAGGAGTAAAGTAATCTTGAAAATTTGTATTTAAATAGATGAATGTTAAGTCATCAAATGACGATTGAGTCTCTAGCCCACTGATGAAGGTCTTGCATTTGCGGTATTACGAGCTGGTTGTCTGTGGCAACATTCCCAGGAATTCCCAACTAGGCTTGCCGCAGTAGTCGATGTTACCAGTGTTATGCGCTAATTACATTACTTGCCCACCACCCCTATCATCATTTTGCTTTTTTAAAATAGAAATAAAACCATTTAGTTTATTTTGGCATGACATTTTCGGCGGACACTACAATCTGAAAGTGAAAGTGTCGGCTCCGTACGGAGTCTCAGCTCAGACTAGCAGGGGTCAGATTTCACACACACAGGACGAGAGTGAGTTGACAGACGAAACGATGGTGGAAGATTTGGTATTAAAGTGAAAAGCAAAAGCATCTACTTGGCAATACATCAGATTTAATCCCAGTGCTATAAGGGGACCATAGCATTAATGAAGCAAACGCCATGTGAAGGACGGAGCGGTCACAGCCGATGTGCAGGGCGCAGCAGTGCCGGATGGAAACCTGCAGCCTCGCAGCGAAAGCGGCCAGACACACAGCCATCCGAGATCAAAGCGCTTTACGGACACTGAAAGTCATCTTTTATTGTAAAATGTTCAGTGTAACCGGTAACGCTGGTCACTGTTATTAACTGGTGGGAAAATGTCCTCACCATGACATCCCTACACTGACACTGTTTGGATCTCTGGGAAGTGAGATCCAAATATACACCTGCAATTACCACTTATCGAGATATAGAGAAGTAAAGCTTAATGATGACGAGTCAGTCCGAAAGTTTTTACATCAAATGGCTTTTCAACACAAAAAAACCTTGGAGGACTGTTGCAGAGGAAACTTTCACAGAGAATATGGGATGTTTAACCTTCCACAGAGCCTATTAATTAATAAGTCCCCTTTTAAACTTCTGCAAAAAAAAACAACAAAAAACCAAAAAACAAAAACCAATCAACTCCACATCAATAAGAATCAAAAAGTCAAAGGGAACTTCATTCAGAAGGAGGACTTCCAGTCACTGTCGTCTTAACGTACTTCACAACAAACTGAATCCATTATGTCACACACAACACTGCAAATGTACACGTACAGAAACCTCTAGTGCTTTAAGGCTTCATGTCGATGTACCTGCGAGTTATTTTCTTAATGGTTCACTAAATTGAACTGAAGTTAACATGATAACAGAGAGAGAAAAGAGCAGAACATGTATCAAAACACTGTCAACTTCGAGGCAACACTCACCCCTGCAACCTACATCCTGAAATACCTTTTAAAAAATTCACACTCTTAGACTCGCTCTCTCGCTCCCACACTTGAGAGGAAGGAACAGAAGCACAATTCTATCAAACTGCAGCGACACACCAGGAGAGCTTATATCATAATTACCATAACAAAGACAGTGTTAAATTAGAAATAGCCTTGCTAATTTAGTTAGGCTGTTCAACTCCCAACAGCATGTGATAAATGGCTCTGTGTATGTGCATGAGTAAAGTATATGGCGGATGAGGAAGATAATGAGAAAAGTGTTCATTTCATCACATTGCTTTGAGTTGTGTGAGCTTTGAAATACCAAGGTCAGAGATCTTGCTCTGAAAAATAATGCATTTTCTCTCTTAGCTTAAAAAAACTCTCTTTTTGAGCAAGCAAATTAATCTCTGGGGTCACAGCACTAAGGCTTTAAAAGTCCCAGTCTGGTCAAGCCTAAGTAAAAATGATTCTGTGTAACATCAAGCAATCTGACAGAACTGTAACAGGAACCTACACAGTAGCACAGCGGTAAACCAAACATATATGCATTCACCCATCCAAAGTTTAAATCATAGGGAGTTATGGCCCATATGCATCTTAAATAAACAATGTTCCTCCCATCTGTTGAAACCAAAAATGTAATAAAGTATTTACAATAAGAATGACAAACAGCAGCTCAGCAGCGTTCACAAATCATTCTCAACACAATCAAAACAGACAAGAAACTTTCAATGTTTGTCCCTTTCCAGGTCTGAAATCAGTCATTCCCAAAGACTGGGTTGGGGCCCACATGCAGGTCACAGGAGATTTTATTGGAGTCACCAAATATATTTGCAGAATTTCTTCCAGCCTTTTAACATTTATATCTGCAGTACACCTTTAAGCCACATGAGGGAGCCTGAATATTTCTATTGTAACAATTGTTGTCTACTTAGAATACTGAATCTAAAATAAAAGGCTAGCAAACATTGTTTGTTTTACTGAAGAGAGGGGAAAAAAAGAACCTGTGAACACTGTGTAAATGCATTTATTTAACGTGTATACTGTATGGTTTCAATAGCACATGCCTAAAATGAAGTAGTGACTAATACTGTATATCTATCTCTATTCAAAATGGCTGGTTTACATATTCAAGATCATGTGACGCGGAAATGGCAGTAAAAATGGTCAGGAATGACGTTCATTTGCACATAAATTCGCTCTTCTAACAATTTATAGATAAGGCCTATTGTGAATTGGGTCGTCATGGATTGTCATTTTTAAAAAGTGGGTTTCCAGAAAAAAGGTTTGGGAGGCACTGTCTTACATCACACCACAATAGCGTTCAGTAAAAGCATCCTAAAGACTGAATATAAGAAGTGAACATAGTCATCACATTGGTTTGCGGACTGCCGTTTTGAAGCCTCAAGTTCGGCATTTTGGCCTCAATTTCTCATAGACATCTATACAATCAGACTGTTTTGCAACCAGAGAAGTCGCCCCCTGTAGGCTATTATAAAGAGAGCAAATTTAAGGCACTTCAGCATTGGCTTCACTTTTCAGAACTGGAGGCTGCTGCCTGCCTAAAGCATGTCCTGAGATGATTTTCCATAAGCATCAAACAAAGCCATCTTGAAAAGCATTTCCCACTTTGGTATTACATTTGTAGTGTTTGACTTGAGATATTATGTGTGCATTATCCTCTTGCTTGGTTACCAGTAGTCATCCCTCCCCCCTTATCTTATTATTCTGCTCCAATAAATCCAAAACCTTCTTACACGCACGCACGTACACACACACACAAATAAAACCAGAGGATGCAAATTAGCATTTGTTGCCAGAATTTTGTCTTTTCATTGTTGATACTAATAGGAAAACAAAAGTCAGATCACTCTTGATAGATAAATAATCCAGTGATGTCTAGTGCCGTTAATGGAGTCGTGTCAAGGTGAATGTGGTGGAAATTTGAAAAAGTTGTATCAAAGATAAGCATCGCTTGAAGTCATATAAAGAATTCAAGAAGCTTGCTCAGAGAGATGCTGCAGTGTAGATACTAGCTATGAACTCCTTTTGAGTCACACTGAATAAAAGCTTTTACTTTTCAAACGCTGGGTATATGGGATATGCAAAAATATTTTCACATTATTTTTAAGAAATTAATGACTTGACAATAGCTAAAGGTCTGTGATGTATTAAAGTCTCCTGAAGCTGCTGATTACATTGCTCTGTGGAACGGTACCAAGAAGAATGGCAGCCTTGATACAGGTTAAAATAATAGGTTAAAATCTCTGCATGGGACACTTACCTGTGGGTATGTCCATCACACAGACACTGATATATGCAGGCAGACAGGGAGGCAGCCAGTGTGTGCAACACATAGATCTGAAATAAGACAAACGTTAAAGGCAAGAGATGAAAAACAAATGAA
Organism: Pterois miles; assembly: GCA_947000775.1. NCBI lineage: Eukaryota > Metazoa > Chordata > Actinopteri > Perciformes > Scorpaenidae > Pterois > Pterois miles. The sequence continues at coordinate 10,394,712 of CAMQGK010000058.1, read as the reverse complement.
TTACTGTTTGAAGGTGCATAAATACAATCTAAGTTAAACAATTAAAAAGAACAGAATATGCCTTTCCAAATCCAGGCATTTGTTAAACATTGATACACGATACAAACATTTTTTTAAATGAACAATTCTTGTGATGATGGATCCCTTAAATTTGTTTTCTTTTAAGAACTAATACTGAGTGGAAAATTTTAAATTGGAAAATTCACTTTGTAATTGTGTCCCTGTTTCTAACCTACCACAAACACATCTGTAGCAATTCCTTTTTAGTTATTAGCTCACATAGTATTTACTGATACTAGTATATCTGTAATACGTCAATACAATCAGTTTGATCCGCCTGAATATAGACACTTAAATCCAGGTTCTAATAAGTGAAAAAAGGTAAAATTTAAGGCTGTCAATCGTTAAATATATTTAATTGCGATTAATTTCATGATTGTCCAAAGTTAATTGGGATTAATTGCAAATTAATCCACATTTTTTTTTTTATCTGTTCCAATTGTAGCTTACAGGGAGACGAAGTAGGCATGTCTGTAAAGGGGAGAATGATGGGTAGCCATAGTTAGGTCAAGGGACCCCTTCAAGGGTCACGCTAAATTTCTTCATTTAAATTCAGCGTATGTTTGCATTATTTAGCCTCCTTCGAGACAAGCCAGTATGATATGGTTGTACCAATGAATTTCTTGTGTTTTCTTCACATGTTGCCAGTATCCTCACTCTAGCTTTAAAAGGAACTTGTGCTAACATGTTCTTACTGTGTTCACATCGACAGCCCTATTAAATAATTAATAATTCATATATTTTACTGTGAGTCATTGCACAAATTTCTCAGGGTTATTGTCATCTTTCAATATAATCAAATTAATATGCAGCAATCCATTGCAAGCCAGAAGCTGATGATTCTGAGTCGGTATTCACGACTTCTAATCTAAATGCGTCCCAGTGCATCAGCTCGGGAAAACATGGATGCCTGCACCAAACTGGTGTTTGTATGACAGGCCTCTGATCTTCACAAGTATCTACAGAGGATCAATTAACACAGCACCATTATCGGGCATCGAAAAAAAACGGTGTATAAAGTAATCATCTTTAAATTAACAGCTAAAGTGGGGAAATATTTCTGAAAATCTAATTTGAGACGTTTTAAGGATCTGTGGGAAACCTGCTAAAAGAGATGGGAGAAGAAGGCTAGTACCGCATGCTCGCAAAGACTTCTATCAAGCACTTTTCCATGTTGCAGGTAGTTTTTTTTGGATTGCAGCAGTAGCACTTCTATCAAGAGGAAATGCCCATTTATGCATTCAACAATAATAAAAGCAGAAATGGATGGACTGCCTTACCTCATTGTTAACCACATCGGGATGTGGAGGAGAGTCGAGTGAATTGATGGTCTGCAAGATGTCATGCGCCAGGTTGGTCAGATAGACAATGGGATTGGCCACCACTGTCTTTACGTTTGCCGTGCAAGCCATCAGAAGAGGGATAGAGGTTGGCTGACAACATGGCATCACCACTGACTGGATGGAGTCATCCTGTGGTGAGAAATCAGAGAGACAAATATTGAAATATGGGTTCAGTCATGACAGTATGTCTGCAGGTACCCTAAAAAACAGATGCACCAATGAATGCACATACTGTTTTGACAATGTTGATCATGTATAGCACAGTAAATAAAACCTATTTAAGCATTTTGTGTTCACAAAAATACGAACCAGACTGATCACACAGAGCAGATATATTCAGCTTTCTCGTTTCTTTTTTTAGAGGGTAAAAGAGACAGCTCACAAAGAGACCAGGGGAATGAGAGGTGATGCTTTGATCTGTGAAACAAGAGACTTTTCCTGAGCCAGAATAAGTCATAATCCCACACTGAAGAGAGTCCAGGATGTGTTTTCCAGTGTATGTGTGAATGACATTTAAAGAACTTAAGATAAGCTGAGATGAGATAAGCAACGAAGGGTGGTACCTGGTTTTGTGTTTGTTTACTAGATCCCTGAACATGACTCTCTGCGTGCAAGAATACCACAGGCTTATGTTTGTCAGGCTTGATGAATCACATTCACTTGTCACTAAGCATAACACAAGCTCTACACACCGACTGAAGTTAAGACAAAGGAAAAATAAAAAAAGTTCCTCGACAACAATGGAGAAATTTGACAATCATGGGACCAGAGCTGGAACAAAAGTAACAGCTTTTATGTCAAAATCAAAGTAAGAGCAGACAGAACTCCCAGCACTCATCGACTGTGCTAACATTCAAGAACGCTGTTGCCATGCTGGCTCATTCAGTTGTTTACCTCCTAAAATTTAACTCAACCTTTGAACAGTCAGCCTAAGGTAGAACTCCCTCAGGAGCTTGGAGAATCAGCACAGCCTGCTTGCTGGAGGTGTGCAAACGATCGCCACTGCACAATAAGTGGGTCTGAGTGTGTGTGTGTGTGTGTGTGTGTGTGTGTGTGTGTGTGTGTGTGTGTGTGTCTCGGGAATCTGGTTGCATTAAGACAAGCTTTCTCTGTGATCAGTTAAATGATACTGCAGCTCTGCTTGCCAGTGTGAATGTTTTTACATGCAGCTGATGGTTGTTATTTTTCTGTATCTTGTGTTCACATAATTCTTGTTCATCTCTAAATATTAGTAATACCTAAGACAATAATATCACATTTAGTTTGTGTTTTCAGGCATGTTCAGAGCCTCTGACAGATAACATTTGGGCATGGCTACACCACCTTTATTACCACTTGTCTGTGATGACAATGTCCTGCTTGCATATATGAAGCAATGTTCTCAGTAGTGTCTCCATTGGAAAACCATGAAGCAACAATTATTTTCATTATCAATTATTTTCCTCAATTTACAAATTAGCACAAACATGCTTGCCTAGTAACCAAAAAAAAATACTTTTAATTTATTGCTTCTTACAATAAGAACAACTAAAGCCAATGATGTGTTTGTGAAGCTGTAGCTGGCAAATGTTTAACTAATCAACCTATTAAATTGACTTAGACTAGTAATCAATCACAAAAATAGTTTTGTCTCATTTATTTGTGAAGAAATTATATTTCATTCTCTACATGTTAATAGATAGAAAATCAAGGCACACAGCAGGACCAGCAAATAAATCTAAACACCCTACTGATCACCAGAAGTCTTACCAATTTTTCAGTCAAGAATTGACAATCAACTGGCTTATTCATCAACTGACTAATTGTTTTATCACTTTCACCAGCAACCTCCAATCAGTTAGAACAGTGGCACTAGCTACAGAGACTAATTGGGATGTGTCTGTCAGTGGCTTTTAGTGTGCATCTGTGCATGTTTTAATTACCTGGTGAGACTCTTGGAGCAACAATATGAGCTCCATGCGTACAGAGGCCAGTCCTCCACCGTGGGAACCATGCAAGCTGCAGTAGCTCAGAAACATCCTCAGTAAGGGCTGGTTACTCTGCAGCCAGTGTCTCCTGCTCCTCTGGCTGTCACCAAGAGGACTCCCGGGCTGGAAAACCATTTTTGATTTATTAGTTTTACAGACAAATCAGTCAACATCCCAGTAAATATGCCGAAGTTATCCAGCTGGCTTGTGGTCAAACTAAAACCCAACAGTGGTATGCTCAAATCAACAATGTTTTAAGCTAATGCACATTAATCTGTTCTGTCAACAACAAATAAACTAGTGGGTCTTTGAAATGCAATTTTAATCTGCAAATGCATGGTGAGTGTTCTGTGCAAGGGTGCTGAAACTGAAATATAGCAAATTTTATAGCAGCATGTTAGAAGGAGTTGAGATATCCAAGGGAAAAGGGTGCAACAATCTTTTCAATTTATAGTTTTTCATACTATGTCAAAACACACTTTGCTGCTGTGTTGCATTGATTTTTCGTCATAAACATCTGACAAATCTAGAAGCTGCCGCCAGCTATCTACACCCACCTGTTCCTCCTCCACCAACCCAGAAACAGGGGCTTCACCCTGGACAGACAGCTCTGGTAAGCAGGGCTTGTAGCTGCAGCAACGCTGGAGAGCCACCACCTGGGTTAACCAGAATAAAAAAAAAATAAAATCAATTTATTAATAAGGAATTCATCCTGCATGTGTGGGAGTGAGAGCAAAACATTTCACCACACAACTGTCAAACAGAAAAAGACAAACAATTCCATAAGATATAAACCACTGGAGTTATCACCAATATGAGGTTTATATACACTGACAGAGTGCACAGAGAGATACAATCTTTAAACAGGAGAGATGTGAGGGAGTTATGTAAGTTATAAAAGTTTTATTGAGTGAACTTAAGGGTGAAGCCACAATAATGCTTCTCCAGGTGGATATTAGAAAAATATCTAACTCTAAACATATACCGGTATTATGGATTTGATCTTTAAAGCTGCAGTGGGGAGAATTGGAGCAAATATGATTGAAAAAATTATTTTTATACAGTGGTCCCTATATCCTGACATAGTGCCTGACACTGGTATTCTGAAAAAAAAAAATCATGTGCCACTGTGTCCTCCGGAGCTCCTAATCACATCTGCAAGATTTCACAGACTGGAGGAAAACAACCAGTCAGAGCTGATCTGGAGTCTGCTGTCCAGCTGCCATCTTGGACAGCCACAAGTCAATCACTTTCAAACTAGGGAGCACTGATCAAATATGAATCAATATTCTGTTACTGTAATGCCTGGACAATCGTGTGATAATAGTGATTAAATATTTTTACTGATAAACAGCCCTAGTTTAAATATGTGTGCCCTTACCTCTCTCTCCAACCACTGGTAGAGCTGGCAACGTAGCTTCCCTCCATCCAGTTCATACCCTGTTGACAACGTCCGGAGCTCATTGGTCATAATCTTCAGGCAGGCAGTAAACTTCAGCTGGGCCGCCAAGATGTCATTAGATGGAGCCAGGAAGTCATTGTGGTCCTCACTGTCCTCTCTCGTGACTGTCTCCATTAGTGGCGACATAGCATCCTGCGTGTCCTGGAACACACTGCTGCTGTCTGCAGTTCTACCGCTCTTACCATTTTTAGTTTCTTCTTCATCCTCATCATCATCATCATCATCCTCATCTTCATCTTTGTCACTGTCCCACTTCAGCTCCAGGGGCTCGTCTGGATGTATCAGTGATGGCTGGCTCCAGTCAAAACTTAACACTGAATCTGACTGGCTGTTGGTTAAGCTGTTTCCGTCTGACTCATAGCCGTTCAGAGCTGGCTGAGACCAATCCGGGTCCGATGTTTGTCCATTGTTGCTCCCAACACTGAGTTCAGCAGCGATGCCTGTATCCTCCTGGTTGGGCAGTTTGGAATGCTTGCGGACTTTGGGCATCTTGGAGAGGACTTCAAGTGCTAGCATGGGGCAACCAGATTGCAGGTGTGCGTATGCAGCTGTGAAAAATAGCCTCCTCTCCTCCAGGCTAATGGAGTCAGCCCTGCGACCCTCAGCGGTCAGTCCAACTTTAGCCTTGTCTGAGGAGCCAAAATGGCGGCGGAGCAGGAGCGGGTGGGTTCGAAGGTATGTGTAAAAGTTGAACACCTCGGGATTACATGTAGACTCAGAAGAGGAACCTATCATTGATACAAAAAGACAGAAAATTGAATTTTATCGGTGTCGTGGCAACAGCCAGCCTTTTTAATGCTCTGACCACAGCACCTTCAGGACAAGCTGCGTTACTGGAAAAGGAGCTATAGCTTGCCTGACTGAATCTCTGTGTACCTTTGAAACAAATTGAGACATGCAGCTATGTGAGCACTTACACACTGACAAACTGCACTCTGTGGTCACTTAAAGGTTAGAGAGCGGAGTTGCAAGATCAAAAACAGACATCTTATTGAGAGTGATTGATGGATAAAAAGGTAAGGCATTAAGTTCACTGTTTTTCATCTAGATATAATGTCAAAGAGCCTGTCTGACTCTGAAAACCAAGCAAGGACAGCGCACAGTTCTTATACTTATAGTTTTCTAAATATAAGAAGCATTTTAAAATTTCCTTGAGCCAGTGTTTGCTCCTCTTTAAGCCTATTAAATGTGTTGTAAGAACATCATTTATGAAACACATGTAGCACAGGGATGTTAATCTGGGACTGGTTTGGCTCTTAAGTGAGGTTCATATTAAGGTCAGTTCTACATCTATTCGTAAGCTAAGGCAAGGCAAGGATTGATATATATATATTACTTTCTTCAGTTAAATGGTCTTCTGCATCCAATATTCTGCAATCACTTGTGCTGTTTAACATACGGTATTTAAAGAACCAAAAATAGTTGTAAAGCTGAGCCATTTGGTGAAAGTAGTGCATTCAACATCACAGTATCACAATCTGCAGCAATTATAGTACAGTCTACCACCTCTGTTTTGACGTGCAATGCTGTTTTGACAAGCTTGAAAAGTTCTGTATTATAATTGTGGTAAGATCTACAATAAATAATGAAAAAAAATTACAGGAAAATTTTAGGAAAATTATAGAAATTATAACAAACATAAGTATATATTTTTTGATAAAACTTTACTAATATTTATCAAGTAAGGGATAAGATACAGCAAGCTGGTCATTGTGAAATAACCCCCGACCCCTACTAATCAGAATCGAGTATTCAACACAGCTGTGTAATAATACATTATATTGCTATGAAGACTCAACACTTAAAACCATCAGATTACATTGTCAATAACAGAAACTAAAACATGGGGCACACATGCGTTTTGTCTAAGTAATCAATTTAGTTGTCTTGTATGATTTAGTACAATTGATATACAGTATGCATAAAAATTGTGGGAATGACAACAAAGCAACACATGGTCATGGTGTGAAAATTTGGCAAGTGTATAAGAATAGGGTGGTGGGTTTTGTAGGTTATCAATTTAGTTTGAAAATAAATGTTTCCGCAGTACACAGTACCAAACTGTAATTAGATTTCACCTTTCCACAGAGGTAAAGAACAAAATAAACAGAGCAGAGCAGACCTACCAGTGTCACATTTGCTCTCAGTGGACCCAGAGCTGGTGCTGCTGGCAGGCTGCTCGAGAAGAGTATCCAAGGCTCTGCTGTAGTCCTCCAGCACCCAGTGAGCCATGCTCCGCAGGAATGGGTCCTGGTGGGCTTGAATCTGACATATACAGAGAATTACAATGGCTCAGTCTGGTTTCTGCAGTGTATTAATTGGAGAGTTAAGCAACACTGGGTAGTTTGGTGAAATAGCACATTTTTCACAAAGTCTGAACCTGTTTGTCTTGTCCCAGTACATGTCTCTGGAGGATCTTTTTGTAAGTGGATGCCGTCTCAAACTCGGACTCATACAGTCTGGAGATCACTAGGGCGAGCTGTAAGTCCTGCATTTTCTCCAAACACACCTGGAAGGGAAAAAAAAGCTATTACAGTCAGTTATCATTTAAAAATGGTTTCTGAGCTATTGGCACAGGACTGAATGGGGTAAGATAAGACAAGACAAGACGTAAGTAGACAAATAATGTATATTCTGGACACAGTAATCCAGTTCGACATAATCTCTGAAGTTACATCTGTCTTGGCTGTTTTTCTGTTGAAAAGTAAAGGAAATAACCAAAAAAATACAAAAAGAATAAAATTCTGAGCACACTGCAAAGAGTTGGTGGATAGTTGAAGTTGTTGTAGTTGCTCCCAACCGGTAAGGTGTGAGGTGCATTTCAATGAGACTGCCTCCCAGCCAGAGAGACTCAACAAAGTCAATGATAGCCCTTTGCCTGGGTGACGCTCATTTCCATAAAATGCTAAGAGAAGCTCTGGTTACTCACGCAGATGAATTAATGTGACTCAGTGCTTTAGGGACTTTCTAAACAGCAATAACCTTGATGAATAAAAGGTGAAGCAAACAAAATGACCAGAGGCAGTCGTCTTCATATGTGAGCAAAAATATGGAGAGCTATGTGTTTTTGTAACTTAAACTAACCTTGATAGATAACAGAAATACTGGTGCAGCTATCTTTCAACCCACAACAGCCAAGTTCTAAGTTTCTATACCAACAAACAAAACTCATGTAAACATACTGTATTTTCATGAAATGAAGGTAGTAGGTAGTGTCCCCATTTATGAAGCTTCAATAAGAATGTGGTACTGCTGGTTTATAAATGTTTTAAATGCTATTGAAACTTCTCACAAAAAGGAGAAAAGACAGCAACACCCAAGAGTCAACTGACAACATCAATAATTCTTCAGTGCATTGTGCTAAAAGCTCTTGACAGAGAAACCACTGTGGGAATCTATTGAACTGTTTCAATAATAAAAAGGATGCTGCCGCTACAGAAATGCTGGTGGCGAGATCTGTTTTTGTGCATGTGGTTTCCCTGCTTTTACTATATCATCAAGCACTACCCTTGATGAATTGTTGGAAAAAAGGGACACATACAATGCTACAGAAATGTCATAAATGAAAAATGCAGCTGCACTTGACATTATTCATACTGAAAGCAAGGTTTCCAACTTCGGTTTAGCAGCCTGACAAGTGGCACTTGCAGTTGAAGGAACAAGTGCTTCTTGCAAACAGTGTGTCATGTCTATTTTCCACTTGCCTCCACAGCATCCTTAAGGGAGCCGGCTAGAAGGAAGAAGGCTGCAGAATGCTGGAACCGCTGCTTTCCCAACAGAGAAAACGCATTTTTCAGTGCTGCTTTCCTCCACCGATCCTCACTGAAGTTGTTGCGGAAAAACTCTGTCATTTTAGCATTCTTCTGAGACCTAGAGAGAGAGAGATGTTTTGGATTCAGAACAACAATACATGTGTCATAGCTCTTCAGCAATCTTACAACTTGTCTTGGTTAAGTGTAGGGGGCAAATATTGTGATGATTGCATGTGTATTTCACATGCAAAATTATGTCAGTTTCTCCTACCTGTATAATCCCCAGACCACTGCCTTTTTTTTCATTGCGAGGTAAAAGATAGCTGCATCCAGAGGATCGTTGTTTCTCTGTAAAGATGTCTTGGCAACCTGACAAGGGAAAGAAAATCTATTGAACTCCTCAAAAGCTTTCACAGTTTTATCCACATAACAAGATGTAGCTGTATGGGTAATTTCAGGGAGTAGCTCCAACATTATAACAATGTGTTTTATAGCAATCTCAGCAAAAATTCGCTTTCACCTACCTGACAGAACTTCATTTATAAATGAGGCAATCGATATGAAGCACACAGGGCTAACACACTAATGGCCAACATTCAAGGCCTTTGCGGGTAGACCTTTTATGTCATTTTAGACTCTTTTTACAGAAAAAGGAGACAATCCTGATGCATTTCTTACTGTTGAACCAACAGTCCAAAGACATTCTATTTAATATATAAAAAGACAAACAAAAGCAGCAAATCCTCACATCAGATTTCCTCTGAGATCCTGGCCTTTCCATTTCATAAATACCTCGGCATACCTTTTACTCTGATTTGCTACTGACTGCACAATTTGCAAATCTGTACATCAAATCAGACAACAAAACTGGCATTGGGTCACAATTTGAGATTCGACCAAAGACACCTAAATTGATAATGATAAACAATATGGAACAATATGTAGACTGACAGCTAGCATTTTAAAATGGGTACTGTAGTCTAATTTCATTCATTCACTGGAGCAGTGGCCTGTCTGCTCCTCCGGTGTGACAGTTAGCATGTGTTAGCAGTCAGCAGTAATGGGAATCACTTCATCGGTTATGTGTTTCAAATACTTGCTGCATTGATAACCCAGCTGCACACAGACCACAGAGAAATGATGCATGGCTTTTCAGGTCGGTGGTATTTAATGTTAATGTTATCTCTAATGATCCAGTTTGTTAGCTTGCTTCCATGGCTGCAGAAGGCTGTCTGCGTGCCAATTTGTTGCATATCTGGCAACAGGGTGTTGAAATGGGCAGTGGACGGGATCACACCAGCCAGAACAAAAACAGATGTTCCAGACCGGGAACGAAAATCTCAAAGAACATACTGACTGAAGCATGGTTTTCAGAGAGGCCAGTATTTCAATTTAGCATGTTTCTTTAATCTGTGATGACACATCAAGGTCATTTTACGATTTATGACAGTAAATACTGTATATTACATATTGGTCCTTAACTACTGTCATTAGTCGTCTCACCTTTTCAATACACCTGCGTAGCTTGTTGGTGCTGCGCAGCCACCAGCCCACGCCCATGGAGCGCAGCTCAGGCCAGGTGGGCTCTCCCTTCTGTAGGGCAGGCAGCATGTTGAGCAGCTCCTCCTCAGCCTCAGAGTGGAAGGCCCAGGCATAATGACATGTTGACAGGCCTGAAGAGAGAAGAAAAAGACACATGGAAAATGGGGAATGTTTCTTAAGGAGAATATCAACACTGTAGAGCGAGTAAATGCACAGTCAGTTCCATATATTTAAAGCAAGAAGTTCCCTCTTCCAGAGTTACTGCCCTGATACAGTGGTGGCTACTGGAGCTATAGCTAAAAGGAGTGCACAGAGACAACTCTTTAGGCATCAAGCTGGATATAATATGGATATATTATCCATATTATATATTTATATATAATGGATATAATAAATATAATAAAAGGAGTTTTGGACACAGTGAGCCAGTTTTAAGGGACATCTACTTTGGGTCTTGTTAAATTAGGAAAAAAAATTTGGTACTGATGTGGCCCTGAACAGTGAGTTGAATGTTACATGCCTGATTTTTTGTGCCAGCTCAGAAATGCTCACAATGAAAACAGATTTGAAAACCACTATCCCACCGTACCTTGCCGTAGCAGCTGTGCTCGGTGTGCTGGAGGCAGGGAGGTGGAGAGGAAGGTGTGGAGCCTGACGGCCAGCAAGAACTTCAGACCACACTCATCCAGCGTCTCTCCACCTGGTAAATCAATGACAGACAGCTCTTATGTACTGCTACTCCTAAACATAATTACAAGATGTTGTGGAATGGAGCACTGATCTACTGCATTTCAATCCATTTCTTATTTTATGCTTTTATTTCCCTGCAGTACCTTTGCTCTTTCCTTGGCTGTCCTTTAGGTCTGTGCTTGTGGTAGCAATGGTGTCAGCCAGCGCCATGAGAGACATCTGCTCCATGCGGGTTAGGCCTGGCAAACTGGAGTGAAGGAGGTGACTGGACAGAACCTGGGCATGCTCTGGACCAAAGAATGTTGGACTGTACTGGGACAGGTCAATAACCTACAGACAGAGAAGAGACCATCAGTCGGTAAAATCAATTGCATGGTATTTCTAATTTGTTTAAAACAGGAAGCAGGAAATATCATTAACGCTGGATTTGTACTCTAACTCAAACCCAATAAAACACCCACAACACTGTATGTGTATATTGAGACTTGGGGTCTGGGGTTTTTGATGCATTAGCTAGCAATACCCGTTATTCTAATATATCTAAAATGAACCTTGAAATGCATAATTATCAATATCTATGTTTTACACTGTAATACCAAAAGAGCAAAAATGTTCCTGTCCTCTCTTATTTTTATAAATTCTCTTGTAACCAAGGACAAGCCAATAGAAACGGACCTTGTTCCCAGTTTCCTCTTGATCGTCATCCAGAGGGTCCAGATCCCCAATGTTGGGTGTATGAAAGAGCTCATCGTAAACATCAGTGTGACTGGAACCATGCCCACTATCTCCACTCACACTGCCCACTTTATCTGTAGGGGAACACAAGACCGAGCTAAATTACACAAGATGTGTATTTCATAAGAGACATGCAACCTCCTGCTGGGGAGACGGCAGATTCAATTAAAATACCAAAGAGCAGGACATTTTCATTCTGTATACATGTTTCTGCTTTCATTCTCCCTTGAGAAACTAGGATGAAAAACTGGAGGACCAAAGAGTAGGATATTATTATCAGTCTTGTACACCTTGAGGCAGAGTGGCTAAAAACGGTTGCTTTTCCACTGTAAATACTGTTTCCTTGTTTTTGTTTGTGTATCTGCTTAACAGTGGGAGAACATTTTTGATGTTTGTCAGACTTAACATACTGTGACAAAGTTACAATCTTCCATTTTCACCCTGCATTCAACACTGCAGAAAATTATTTTTGTTTGTTTTTTTTGTATTTTATGTAATTGTTATGCACACTTTACACAGTCTTTCACAGTTTGCAAAACCCAATATCTCAAAGCATCTCTACCTCCCAAGTTTGAAGTTTGTTCAACTGATTTTAAGATTGTGTTAACTGCTTTTTGAAGTAAGTGGATCAGTGCTAGCTTTATGTTCAAGGCTGTTATTACTTGCAGAGATTTAGTCTTATAACAGCAGGTGAAAGCCCTTCAGAATGCCAGATTAAAAACAGCAGCAACAAAAAACACCTACAGTGATTCTTTTGTAGCCAAGGTGCAGAGTATATTTCTCCCAAGTGTATTACAATTTTCATATCACTGTGTAAGTAAACTCACTTTACTTGACTTGCATTCAGTAAATATTGTAAGTTGTTTTAAAGTTCACATTATAGCAAGTTAACCTATTCAACCTGAGCCTGAGGCTGAGGAAGGTACCACAACTATGGAAGACATCCTGCGTGGTACCTGTGCCTAAGACCTCACACCCCAAGGACCCCAGCAGCTTCAGGCCGGTGGCATTAACATCCCACCTGATGAAGGCCCTGGAGCGCCTGGTCCTCCAACATCTCCGCCCTGTGGTGAGTCCATCCATGGACCCACTACAGTTTGCTTATAAACCTGGCATTGGGGTGGACGATGCCGTCATCTTCCTGTTGGACCGAGCCCTGTCTCACCTGGAGAAACCTGGGAGCACTGTGAGGATCATGTTCTTTGATTTCTCCAGTGCTTTCAACACCATCCAGCCGACACTTCTGGGGGACAAACTGGAGACTGCAGGGGTAGATAACCATCTAACATCCTGGATACTGGACTACCTCACAAACCGCCCACAGTATGTGAGGACACGGAACTTCACTTCAGACACGGTGGTCTGCAGTGTGGGGGCCCTGCAGGGAACGGTTCTGGCTCCGTTGCTCTTCACGCTCTACACTGCAGACTTCCTCTACAACTCACCAACCTGTCACCTGCAGAAGTTCTCTGATGACTCTGCTATTGTCGGCCTCATCACTGATGGGGATGATGGGGAGTACAGAGAATTTTCCAAGGACTTTGTGGACTGGTGCCTGCGGAACCACCTCCAGATCAACACGGGGAAAACTAAAGAGCTGGTGGTGGATTTCCACAGGCAAACTCATCCCCCTCCAACACTGGTGAACATCCAGGGATCAGACATTGAGATGGTGACATCTTATAAATACCTGGGTGTTCACCTGAACAATAAACTAGAGTGAACTACAAACTCCTCTGCACTCCATAAAAAAGGCCAGACCAGACTGTATCTGCTCAGGAGACTGAGGTCTTTTGGAGTGCAGGGGACACTTCTGAAAACATTTTATGACACCATGGTGGTATCAGCCATATTTTTTGGAGTGGTTTGCTGGGGCAGCAGCATCACAGCTGCAGACAGGAAGAGGCTGGATAAGATCATCAAAAGGGCCAGCTCTGTCCTGGGATGCTCTCTGGACACAGTGCAGGTGGTGGGAGAGAGGAGGACGATGGCTAAGCTGTCATCCATGATGGAGAAGGACTCCCACCCCATGAGAGACACCATCAGAGCTCTGGAGAGCTCCTTCAGTGGCAGGCTGCTACACCCTAAGTGTACAAAGGAGCGTTACAGAAGGTCCTTCCTGCCTGCAGCTGTTAGACTCCACAACCAGCACTGCTCCCAGTAGACCACATACACATTCACAACAAACTGACTGGACACAAGTGCAATAACAACACATATGTGCAATCATATCATCTGTGCAATTATAGCAACTGGACAATAATATTTTTTAATATGCTGGACATATTCTTAGCCTTACTTCTCTTTATGTATATATTGTTTTATTTATTTGTATTAATACTCTTTTAAAACCTATGCTTCTTTTTTACTGCACTATCCACTTTGCTGCTGTAACATGTAAATTTCTACACTGTGGGACAAATAAAGGAATATCTTATCTTATCTTATCTTATCTTAACATCCTTTGTCCATTTCTGCTTGGCTGATTATTGTCTTTTTCCAACTTCATATATTCTGAATAGTAATATTTTCAGTACTTGCTTTAGTTGGCCTATGTTAAGTACTACTGAAATAAAATTTACTGTTATTATATTCATTACTGCACATTACTATGATAAAACCATGTGTTGTATACCCACCAGGATTTGGTGCTGTATCCTCATCGGCTGCCAGAAGGGCGTACAGAGGCAGGGGAGGGATGGAGCTTATCTCTGTGTAGTCAGGGGTGGAGTTCTCTGCATTGCTGAACATCTTCCGGTCTCTGGCTGTGCTGCCTCCAGCACTGATTGTTCGAGAGCGCACACGTTTCTCAGGATTGGTGGTATTGTCTTTAAGTGTCACAATTTCTCCAGCAATGCATTTCACCAGGTGGGACAGGATGGCTTTGGCACGGTGAACCTTAAAATAGACAAATTATGTTACACATTTCTATTTCAAATATAAGTCACAACTTTCTGGCAAGTTTAATTATTTTTAAACGTTTGTAAATGCCTTTTTGATATTATCTACTTTAGCTTTAAACCCTATGAAATAAAATATTAACTGCTGAAACTGATACTGTCGTATCAACTGGAGAAGGTGCTTAGATAAGAGAAAAGAATCTAATAAGAAAAGATAAAATAGCATAGACCAGACTGGCATTGCATCATTGCCAAAGCCTTTCTGCCATTTGGGGGAAAGAAACATGCTGTTCCATGAAAAGAGGAAACAGCAGAAAACGCAGATAAGCTTTCACACTGAGATCTGAATATTCACTGTCAGTGGAAATCGCTAAATGATGTGACAGTGACTACAGAAGGATGAGTTAGCTTAGCTAGCCTGAGTGGGGGGCTGCTGTAGTACAGTCACACAGTATAGCAGCATCAGATTGTCATCTCCAACTAAATCGGGCTAAAGATCAAACAGTTGGCTAATACCGCTTGGTTATTTACAGTTAACTCTAAGCTTTACGATACCAAGTGATTCAATCACATATTTAGCATTATAGATGTCCAGATAAGCAATATCCTGCCAAAGAGTTGGGTCACTCATCCATTTGAATGGGGAAAGACCTATGGGGAAGAGTGAATGGGCAGGACATCAATCAGCCTAAATTTAATAAAGTATTGCAAACACTCACACAAAGTCGCAGAATAATTATTAGACATGCATATATTTGATGTTTGTTTAACAAGAGATGAATATGTAAGGACTTACAATCCAAACACACATCAAATTGCTACAGATCTTCTGTTTTCAATCTCCTAAAAGGGGGCATGCCATGGACAATGCCAGTCTGGTCTATGGGCAGTAATTAATTCATTTCTTTAACTTACCTTCCCAAGATCCATGAGCTCCAGTAATTGTACAGGATGGTACTGGGGCAGAGTAGGAAAGAGCTGGTGAGCTGCTTCAAAAAGCCCAGAATCTTCCATCTCAACAGGCAGGTCATAAGCTGTTCTCTTCCCACTGAGTTTCTGAGCCAGGCTCATCATCGATCTTGTCAGGGCTTTTTTGGGAGGGGCCAGTGAAGACATGGGGGCCCCAGAGCTGAGACTGTCCTCCTGACTCTGTCGGATGGCTGAGATTATGGAGGAGACGCTGCTGCTGATGTCTGTGTCTTGGGCAATCGGGGCGTTGGGTTTGGATGGTGCTGGGGGCTGCCACTGGGAGTAGACGTGCATCTCGCAGTCCATGCCTACTACCAAGATGCCATCTCTTACCCAGGAGAGGGAGACCGGAATGGGTAATGAGCCTTCAACAGAGGAGACCAACTCGACTGATCGAAGCAGAACGAGGCGAGACAAGCTTTGGTCTCTACTGACTTCAGATGTCAAACCGAGTTCTGGAGGCTTTCCAGAGAGACGACCGTACATATAAATCTTTGTTCCAATACCAACAGTCAGAACATGTGACCCATCTTCCTGCGAGACCCAGTCCAAATGAACCAGGATCTTACTAGTAGAACCAGGACAGTCCTCGTTAGGTAGAGGGAGGTCCATGTAACCTGGCATATTAGCACTTCCAGTTGTGGGATCGGTGCTGTCCAGGACTATGGTCTGCTCTAAAATCCACTGGGAACCACCAGTGGACTCACACTGGAAGATACCAATGTGGACCAGTGGCTCTCTAGTGTTTGCTGGGTTTGGAGTGAGATTTGGGCTATGCTGTACGGTCAGAGTTGGGGTGAGGTGGGTGTTGCTGTTGTTGTAGTGCACATAAGGGGAGGAAGCAAGGGTAGGGAAAGAAGTCAGCAGTCCGTGAGAGTTCAGATAAGGTGTTGAGTTCAGAGGTGTGTTTGGTATCTGCCTGTAGGCTACTGCAATCCGTCCAGAGTGACAGCAGCTGACCTCTATGGGACAACCTTGCACACTTACTGCACTGTCGTTGGGAAGCCTCTCCTCCACTAGCAGAGGCCACTCCTCCCATTGATACACCAAGCTGTCCATACTGGCGGGCTCTGTTGCAATAACATTACACCTCCAGAAACGCACCTTTCCGTCAGAACAGGAGGTAGCAAGCAGGTAAGGCACACGATCAGCTGGCAGAGAACAAGAAGCGCTCAGGTGACCTGGGAAGAGAGTTGACCACTATTAGGCAAGGAAGTCTTTCTGCTTCATTCTAAAATGTTGTATCTTGTCTTTTTTTTTTTTTTTTTTTTTTTTAAATCTGTGAATTTCTTTGAATTGCTTTGAAGAGGTTTTATTGGACATACACTGTGCAGGTAGCAACATAAGTACAGTTTATAAACAAGTCGCCTAGGACAGAGCAGAAACAACAGTGGTTGCACAGTTTAAAAAGCCTGTGTACAGGTACTTGTTTTCCATATACAGTATTGTGTGGGATTTCTAAAATTACTGAGTTGAAAATCATTCATTTTGGGTAGGATTAAAAAAAAAACTTCCACACTGACAATGAAACCGTTTCCCTACATACCTACATTTGTCAGTTTCTGAAGAAACTGAAGAAGTAGCTCTTTGTTAGTCAATAAAAATGTCTATATGTTCCTCAAAAAAGTTATTTTTTATCAATATTTCCTAGCATTTACTAATTGAAGAACCATTCCTTTAGAAATCATGTTCCCATGGCAACATAAAATTTAACACTACTATCAATAAATACCATGGTAGCTGCTAAATATCTTTATCTGTGTTCTGCTATTAGATAGGCATACTTGCTCTAAGGACCCTGTTTTAAATCTATTATCACACAGAAATATAATTATTACTACTACTACAATAATAATAACACTACTGCCACTACTTTCAATATTGCCCTTTTTCCTACTGTACATGGAACGCCATGTGCAATGCTCAGGAAACTTGTGCTTTCATTACCAGAGCACCTTCATAGACTTACGTCATTTGTGTGTTAGTGTGTGTTCTCACTGTCCCTCACCTGCTGACGGTGTGACACTGATGGCTTCCACCCCTTCTGGCAGAGCCATCTCTTGGCTGTATAGCCTGTGTGTTGTGAGGCTGAGGCGACAGGCACTCTGCAGATTGGAAGTGCAGGGTTTACTCTTCTGAGTTACTGGAGAACCATATGTGTCAAAGCTAAATGTAGAGCTGTTCATAGGAGAGGCTGTGGAGGCATCCCTCTCCGTCGTTGTCTCTTCTGTGGTGACAGGAAGACAGAAATAAAGTTTAGAAAAGCTAAGACCAAAACTCTATTTCTTAAGATGCTCAAGAGCAATTGCTATTTCTACAGGTCAATACAAAATAAAAAAAAAAAAAACAACAACTGAGAACTGAGATCAGTGAGTCATTGCTATTGACATTAAGATTCCAGTTCTTTGTGGAAAACCTTTTAACTGTCAGTTATTTATTTACTTGACAGTGAATCCATTTTTTCCCCCATAACCTGTGAACTTTAAGTCATTTGTTCAAAGTACCTACCCATGGTTATGGGTCGAGCAGCAAGATGGAGATGCCACATGTGCAGGAGCGAGCGACCGGTTGGGGTCAATTCAACCACCACAAGGAAAAACCGTGCCGAGAAGGCCGCCTCGCTTGGGGCTGCAGGGAAAAACACAGACACACAGAGAATAATAATAAACTGTGTCGCTTTTCATGTGTTTGACGGTGGTGCAAAAGTTTAATATCAAAAATATAGATATTTTAAAATAGTCAGAAAAATAATTTTGTCCATACCAGCGTGAGGACAATCAGGCGTTTCCTGTGTGCTCTCTGTTCTCTCGCTGCCAAGAATGAGATCCTCCTCAAAAACATGCAGGAGTTGGGTCTCCTTCCCCTGCTGTAGAGAACAGCAGCAGCTATGATCAAACTACATGCGATGCAGACTCTAAACAACATGCACTGATGCAAACACAAGTTGTGTTAATGTTACACAAACATGCACACACACAAACACTGCCAGAGGGGATGAACGAAGGTTTGCGCTGTACCACTTTTATTTATTTATTTTCTCATGGTTGACCTTTCACAGAGTCTACTGCAGACTGTTTTAAGCTACCAATGGTCTACAACTAAACTATGGCTTTTTAAATACATTAGTTAATATATCCTTTATTTCAGTGGAGAAGTTTCTGTTAATATCTTTTTAACCCAAGATGTTTACAGGGTCTCTCTAATGTTAACCAGACGATGATCAGAGAGATTAAGTATTTTTTCAACACTTCATTTCTCTTTATATACCAGTATACTTACAAAGTCAGTAATGGCATCCAGTTCTATAATGCACCCTGGTTTTGCTGTGGATTGCTGACTGATGATGTTGAACACCTCCCCAACATATTTCTTAAGAGAGATAAACAGTAATATTTTCATATTATTTGGGCACTTACATAGTCAAAACATACAATTAGTGAGCCAAGTGCTTCAGGAAATGAGAAAAATGTAACTATTATGTGTACTGTCACTGACAACACTGTTTATATGCCACACAAGAATATGATTATAAAATATTTTTGCTCTGTAAATAATACATCAAAAAAACTAAATATCAACCATCATTTCTTGCTGAATTCATCTCTTCTCACATGTTATTTAATTGTGCTCCTCTGACTTTACTACAAAGTCATCCAAGGCTAACATTAAGTGACAAGACTGCAAATTAACATGTTATCTCACAGATTCTTTAAGGGGCAACACCAATTTGTTTTTAATGGTATGCATAAAAAAAATAGTCATTCCAATACTGACTACACCCCGCAGAGTTTAAGAGTCCTGTTTTATGACTTACTGATATCTCAGGATTAGAGAGCTCACTCAGGAGTTTCTTAGCTTCAATAACAGCCTGATACAGCCTGAGTGAGTGGCCATCACTTGCCACAAAGCAGGCACTGGGAGAGTTGCAGTACACACCTAAAGAGACAGAAAGACAGAACAATATAAAATATAACGGTGTCTGCTATTACACTTCTTTTTTCTAAATAAACATAAAAAGAAAAAACAAAACAAGACAACACAGAAAACTGTGGCACAGTACATTTAACAAACAAGCAAATATTGTAAATATCAAAGTAAACTATGTACAGGCAACAGTTATTTTATTTATTCACAGGAAGTGTTTATGTATACACTATGTACAAATGAGGGTAAAATGGACTTAAAAATTGTTCTAAATATTATGTCTATTCGGATTTCATTCCCCAAGGCTAGTCTCATTTGATCATAGTTATTCAGAAAACAGATCATTTCCTTCGTATTACTGAACCACAATAACTGTTAGGTAAGCAAAGTGAATTCTGAAACAAACTTAAATGGTTGATTGCTGAGTACTTTATCCTCTGTTGCTTTAACAATCTCAAAACAAAAAAAAAAAAATGTTCTCACCTAAACAGCTGCTGGGAATGAGTGTGGGCAGCCAGGCTACATTAGCAAATGCTGATGCATGGAGAGAATTGATCCGAGCTAGCTCGGAGACTCCGCCTGACAAAGACAGCGGGCCAACAGGGTCCACTCTCCATAAAATCAGCTCACTGTAGATCGCATTGGGATCCTGGGACACTACACCCAGGGACACCCTGCTGGGCCGTAACCCTCGAGGCAGAGATGCTGGATGAGAGAAACCAGAGGAGTAGGCGTCCGGAGGAGCCAGGATGCAGTCTGCCTCTGGCGTCCTCAAGGCGTTGTGGTGTGACGTGGTGAGGAGGAGAGGGAGTAATGAGTGACAGGCCAGGTCATTGAGGTGGAAGCGGTGGCCACAATACCGTGACTTGTGAGAGACGCTGAGCACAGTGGAGAAAGCAGAGTCCTCCGCAAAGCCGACTGCCCACTGGTTCAGGGAGCCATCAGCATGCTTGGAGATCATAAGGACATTGGGGGTGAAAATGCTTAGTCGAAGACTACTGCTGGGTGCAGCTTTTCCTTGACCTCCGTAGCTTATTAGAGCAGATTTGGTTTGAGGCAATGTGGTCCCAGGTGGTCGCTGTCTGCCATGTTGGATAGCCAGATCCACGTTCTTGTTGCAGGCATACATAACCACACTATGGCTCAAAGAGATAGCATCACCTGTAGGGAACGCTACAGGGATACGGGACACAAACGACACCTAAGAAAGAAAGAAAGACATCAAAACAATCTAGAGCATCTAAAACTTCCAGCTCCAAGTTACTGATGGCTTAGTCAATCATGTCACTCTATTTCAGCTTGAACTGAGCATTATGAAACAGCTTAAGCTTCCATATGCATGAAGTCATGACACAGATGGCATTGAAGATCAAGTAAGCTCAACACAAAGACATGAAACTCTCCTCTTCTCCATTCAGCAGTTGAGTGACAACTGACTTGGAAATCAATCAAGTAATTAAGAGAGTGATGGAGACTTCAGAGATTCAGCCTTCTTCATTAGCCCTTTCAAATATGTAAAAAAACGAATAATGTTCAATAATACTTATGCTAATAACGATACCAGGATCTTGTCTGTTTGATCTAATTAAAGCAGCCAGGTCTAGTCAACCTGAATGTTAATGAAACTTGGGATTCTTTTGGCTGTTGTGCCTGACTAACTGCCATGTCAAGAGGCTCTCATTATTTCACCATTAATAAAAATGCATCAAGGGACTTCTGAATTTGATATGAAGTCACACATAATTAGAATATAATTGTCTGAATGGCTGGATGAGAAGCCATTGAGATAGATATACCATCCCAGCTGTCAAAATGATTCACAACCTTATTGAGAAGATCAATTAATTCTTTCCCCCAGGAGCACCTCTTGAAAATATGAATACAAACAGGAGTGACCAAAGGAAAGTCTGGTTAGTTTACAGCGTTCATCAAATTAGAAAGTAAAAATATGATTAGTATTTGCTTTACTGTAGTATCCCATCATAACACCTCTGTGTCTCTATATTTCTTGATGAGTATTTGAAGTGTGACCATACAAATTAGGAAAAAAGTGATTATTAATATTTGTAGATAGATAAAAGATGAGAGATTAAGTTTGTTCACATGACATTGACACAAACTTTACGTTCCTTTTAGGAATGTCAAAGTTAACACGATAATAACGTGTTAACACAAATTTGTTTTAACGCCACTACGTTCTTTAATGTGTTAAGGCAATTGATCCTTCAGAAGTTGTAACTGACTCAGTTTTAAAACTACAGTGAAGATACTGGCATAATTTCTGCATACTGTCAGGGTCCAAATACATTTATATTTTTCTCTTTTCAAGGCAACATTTTGATCTACACGATTTTCCTTAAGCAGGAGTGAAAAAACAGGTATTTCTTGTGGAGGCAGTGATCGACTTGATTACTGCCTCCACAAGATGAAAATAATATAAATAAAACATTTATTTGGACCAGTGTGCAGGCCTCCTTTGTGCCCTGCCATTGTTTTACATAATCAGAAACCACATCAGCAGTGAATGTACCTGAGCTTGTCTGAACATGCCTGGCTGGTATTCATCTAACCAGTCGATGTGCCAGACTAACAGAGAGCCGTCCATGGGATGGATACTGAACAACATGTCTGCCCCTTTGTTCCACTCTTCTAACAGCACGTCCACCTGGTGCTTCACCGCTTCCAGAGGAAGCTCCGCAGCCTCAGGGCCTTGAGAGTTATTATTATCTTCCTCATCAAAGTTATCCTCATCTTCAGGCTCTGGAGGAGAATGCAAATCATAGTGCCCACATGTAAATTCAGAAAATCAGTATGGAGGACTGATGCAATATATAAAGGTCTGACTTTTAGATTAGAAAGTCTCGTTCTGACAGTGTTATTCCAGCTTCATATGCATACCCCTTCAAAAGAAGTTAACACTTGATTCAAATATTTTTCTGTACCTTCTTGGGAGCATTCGTTTTGTTGCTCCAGGCTGCCTCGGAGCTGCTGCAGGAAGACTTCCATTGCTAAAGTGAAATGAAGCTCTTTGTTGTTGAGCCAGTGGACAGTAAAAGGACCTCCAGGCTCCTCATCATCCACGGCACTCAGAGAGGAGATGGAGGGCAGCAGAGGAATGTCTGTGATAAAGACCATAAGTGATAAAGGTTAATATGTTTAGAAAAAAAAGGCAAACAATAACTTACATTACATTAGATTAGGGGCATGCAGGACAAGAAGACATCTGCTGGAGCAAATTCATTTTTATGAATGGAAAGGTCTGAACTATGCTATAATATAATTCAAGTATACAAATACCATTCTACAGGACAGCCTCAAGGCTGAAAAAAAAAAAATATCTACAAGATTTTGCAGCACGATCAAATTTAACTGCCCCAAAAAACACAGAGTAACCAATGCCTTACACTTACTGTGAGCAGCTTTCACTGAGCAGAACAGCTCACTGGGATGTTAAATAAACAACCTCAGGCAGTCTACAAACTTTAAAACATTTTTACGCAAAGACATACAGAGTTGAAGCCCTCTGACCTCCAGCTGATTTTATTCAAACAGAGCTAACACTCTGCAGTCTCTATAGTTTAGGAATAACTAATATGGTGTGATACTGTAGGTGTTCTACAGTCTTTGAGAAAGTACTTTGCACTTTGCTTTGTCTTGTAACTACAAATTCCTCACTTAATTTGGGGAACTTGTTTGGTGTTCACCAAGATGCTGGTAAAGAGGATCAACAGGATTATCAACTAGTGACAGAAACAAATATGTTTGAGTCTAACCTGTGGCAGGGTTGATGCTGGCAGCGATGTGGAAGTGGCAGAGAGCATTAGCATGGGGCGTGCTGCTGCTGCTCCTCTTGTGGTTGTAGTGTCGGCTCTGATGGTGAGGCAGGCAGCCAGTCAGGGAGGGCTGGGGGACATCCCGGTACATGGACGCCTGCAGTGCTTCTTGAAAATTTGACTGTTAGGAAAATATTAGTCAAGTTAGATAATTAATTAAATGTTGTGTCTTTTTACTTCTAAGCGTTCTTACGTGCTAAAACCCTGATTACAAAAATGTTTGATGATTGTGGTTACACAAATTAAATCTGTATCATATGAATGTGGATTGCTTTGAGTTTATCAGTGAGCTTTTTCCATAGCTTACAAATGTATACACAAACCACAGAGATGACATCTAGCATGAATCTCCAGAGATTTAAATCTTAAATAACTTAAATAACGTTTTATGGGGTGGGGCAGGAATATAAAACATAATACTTCAGTTCCCTGTTCCCCCTTTGAGGCTCATGCGGCAGCGCAGGTTAAACCTGCTTTTGAGGTGAATGAATTTTATGCCGACTAACAGGGCTTCACTACTCTCAGCCTGAGCTGAGCTGCTCTGCCTTGGTGAACAGGTGTTTCTCTTTGGAATGGAATTATAAACAACATTTAAGTTAACTGTCCAATTTGTCCACAAAAGAGCCAGAGTGAAACGGGCAACACCGAAGAGTGGCTGAGTGAGAAAGAGAGGCATGTAAAGGGAAACCAAATTAAACTTTAACTTAATTCGGCACTTAGGTTATGTAATATGTTTTTTTGTTTCTGTTGTTTCACAGAAATGTGTTAAGACCTGAAACAGCAGCAGTCAAGACAGAGCATCGTAATGTTCATGGATATTATTTAATATAGGTTGAATTACACTGCTCTTATGCAGCTTCTCTGGTGCAGAATAAGTTATATAATAAGAGTTTAAGGCTGCAGTTTCTCCAAGCATTATTGAGATTTATGTGCTCATCACACCAACAAAGAAGTCCTTTGTCAAATATTGATAACAAATGTGTGTAAAGTCACAAAGCGGTACAGAGCTACGGAAGAATAATGCATTCACATGAGAAAAAAACATTTGTCCTGTTTTTCTGAATTAATAAGATGCCTAAAAAACCTGCAAGAAGCTTTCATTTGCTCGGTGGTGTAATGTAACTAGGGTAAGTACAATTACTCAAGTATTGTACTCAAGAACAATTTTGAGGTATTTAAACTTTAATTATTTCCATTTTATACTACTTTATACTTCTACTCCACTACAATTTAGAAGCCAGTAATGGACTTTTTACTACACTACATTTGGCAACGTTAGTTTCTTTGCAGATTCCAATTATTAATACAAAATAAAATCAACTAATAATGTGATGTATTAAAATACATTAAACCACCCAGCAGTATACTGTATACAGTAATTAAAATTAGCCCCACCTTGCAACATTAAAGTGATGAACACATTAATACATCAATAATAAGAATAATCCAATAATATACTGTAAATAATTATTCTGCAATGGGCCACTATTTCTACAAGATATTGCTATTTCTACTTAAGTAAAAGATCTAAGTACTTCTTTCATCACTGCATTTACTTGAGTGCTCATTTTCAAAAATGTCCCATCTGTTTAATATGACCCAGCACTGAGAAACTTGAGTCACCACCACATAGGCAGCCTGAATGCATTTCAGATGCATTATCTCATATCTGTGAAGCATCAGCATGCCATATCAGTTCAACTTATCCTGGAGAAGCACAGCAAAGTCCAGTAGATCAGAATGGGTTTCACGTCTGAACAACGGCAAAGTCCAGAGGTGCCTGTGCAAAGTCAGTAAACTAATACTATATTACTTAAAGACACAAGTCTCCCAAGGTCTCGGATCCAAATCGAAATAAAATTGGATTTAACTGAGCAGGCGACACCTTTCCTTCCATGAAATTGAGTTCTCAAGTAAATGAGGGCTTCTCTTGGGATTTTGAGGTATCTCATTAATTCAGAGAAACAGGGCAGATTTTTTTTGTTTTTCCATGAAAACTTTTCTCTGAATTACAGAGATAATTATCTCGTTAATTAATAAATTAATTAATTAATTCTCAAGTGAATGCATTATGCTTCCGTAGCTTTGTACTGCTTTGTGACTTTATGCATTTGTTATCAATATTTGAAAAATGCCTTCTCCATGAGAATGATGAGCACATAAATCTCAGTAATACTTGAAGAAACTGCAGCCTCACAGCTCTTATTATATTACTTATTATGCAGCTGAGAAGCTACATGAGAGAGATTTAATTCAAACTATGTTAAATAACATCAAATAAAAGTCATGAACATTACGATGCTCTGTTATTATAAATATGTTATATTTTTTTTCCCAAGTAAATGCATTACGTTGTACAAAGCAAATACAAAACAATTTGAAAGGTTCAATATCTATGTAGAAAAACTAGCTTATGATTGAAATCCCATATGATTGTGTCCTCTGGAGCTTCACAGGCAGCATCCTTATCTATAAACTTTGGACTTAATACTCCTCACTGATTTTGCAAGAAATCTTGTACTGTTCATCGCACTCTGAGGTATCATACAAAGAGTTTAAAATGGGGCTCTCTCAGTATTGTCCATCCGTTCAGTTTTGGAGGGAAAGGGTTGCCACAGACTGGATTATCCAGCACAGTCTGCAATGTTTTAATGAATAATTCCACACATGTACTCTTACAGACTATCCTAAAGGCACAGTGGAGAAATTTGCATACCTATTTTTTCCTGTAATCTAATGTGCCCTGAGCTCTGCAAGTGCCAGTGAGACCCATAACCATTTAAATGCCCATATCAAAATTGATGTTAAGTATTGTCCTTGAGGCATAGCTCAGCTGTCCGCAACAACATAAGTCATGTAAAGCAGAAGATGAGCCTGTTACAGATGTGAGCTAGCAGCAGCTATGAATGCAACTGCGTGCAGAAATTAAACTGAAAAACATGCGTCAGATGATAAAGTTGTAATTTTGAGGTGTTGCACAGATTACAGAAAGAGGGCCAATATTCTTCCCTGATGCTTGTCTTAAGCTCTACAAAGCTTCAAAAACCTGATAGCCAATTAATTTTTCCTTTTAACTCCACTAAGCCTCAGTTTTTTTTCTATTTTCCTTCTCAGTCTCCCTTTGGTCTTGTTCCTTAATCTCTGCAGCACCCCTATGTCCTACATTAGCAGTGGTGAAAATACAGTAACCCGGATCTACTGTATGTCAATGCCAAATGGTGCAAACCAGAGATCACAGCATTTGTGCCATTTATTTCCCCCATTCTATATGCAAAATTATGTCAATTCTTTTTGCATTGTGCAACCAAAATACACAATAGTATCACTGTGATTTAAAAATAATGCTTTTGATTCTGACAAAAAAGTTGTGTTGGCTGTAGTAAGCACTTCTTAGACATACATCGTTTACCTTTAGTCAACATTTGTCAAGTTTCTCATGACCATGCGCTTGTGTACGTATACATATTATACGTCATTATAGCATACAGAATATTAACTTAAATTTTATGATGTGAATTGGGTTTTCATCTTTGAGTTCCTGCTCTCTTCTTGGAAAATGTATCTATGTCTTATTATATTTAGTTAGATATACACACACTTGCCAGTTTGTTAGGCACATGTATCTATAAAAATATGGTCCAATACAAGAGCCCAGCACTAAGTACCACTTTCATGAAGTTTATAATGTTCAGTTTTCGAGGTGTTGATTCAATTTTATGGTCATTTTGGCAGCTACAGTTATATTGCTGTTGACATACTCCATTTGTATCAATAAGGGTAGATTAAATATTATAAACACCATTTAGAAAAATGCAATACAGTTTGATGACACTGCAAACTTAAGACTCCAAAACGACCATAAAGTTGAATCAACACTCCTCTAAAACAGTTTCAACAAAAACTGGATGTTAAAACCTTCATAAAAAGAAGAATTTACTGCAGGACTGCCGTATTAGACTGCATTTGTTTTAGCTAGCTGCACCAAAATTAAGTGCCAGCTAAGTGTATTTACTGTATTTTGAGCAAAAACTACATTAGCTTACCTCCTGTGCTGTTCTTCCTTGCGACTTCCCATGGCAGGTGTTTTTCCGAGAAGGGCCAGCACATCTAGGTGTGTCACCTTGTTGGCCAGAAGCAGGGTTGTTATGGTAACCGGACAGGAGGCTGTCACCTGGCAAAAGCGTCTCTGCCCATAGTCGACACACACTGTCCTTACAGCAGGTGAGCAGAACGTTACACACTACACCTCTGTTAGGAGAGAGGAAACAAAGTGAGGGGGGATAAAGGAAGGATAACAGCAAAGGGTATAAAATGAAGTCTGGAGGTCACTGAACGTGCCAGTAATGATGTTTTATCATCTAATGCTGATTGTACTATTCAATATCAAGTCAACGGAGAAACACCTCTTGTGAGATAAGTGATTAAAAAGAGTAGTAATGGTGACAAAGAAATGACTTAATCTAATCTCCTCTGATTACAGAACATGTCACACCAGTTTATTTAAAAGGAAATTGTTAAGACAATTACAGAGCAGGATGCCAAAGGTAGAAAAAGATACAATGTTTTATTACTGATTATTGACAGCCCTCCAGCATAGCAATACAACCCTAATCACCATTTCAATAATTCCTAAAAACTAATTTATGCATAGCAGCAAATGAGCTTAGTGGGAATTCTGCCCGGACTTTACACTCTTACTGTCTACGTTAATTCTCTGAGCAGATAGAGTAGAAATAATCTCTTCTTGGTCATTTCCAAAACAATACTCCTGTATGCTACATCTGCTGTGAACTGTGTCACATTAAGTCAGAAAACAATTACAGGTCACGTACGATTGGTAATGCTGTAACAAAGCAGGGCAGAAGTGGGAGCTATAGTATAGTGTGAGACTGTAATACTGCACAGTGGCTGACCTATTTTGAATTTGCGGCTTATGAGCGCTCCTTCATTTACATTCAGCCCACAAAATACTGTATAATATGCAGCTAAATAAAGAGAAAAACACATATTACTCGTCTATCCAGTAAAACAGACTTATACGATTATCATGCAATTGTTAACTTGTGCTCAGATGAAAATGAATCCATGAATCATGATTGCAGAGAAGCGGATGTGAAATGTTTTACTGACAGCGTCCATACCGTGGCATGTACTTGCTGGTCTTCCTCCAAGAGAAGCCGGTAACAGAACGGGGATGGGCCAGGTAGACAAAGGAGAAAGCCAGCTCTCCCTGGAAACTGACACTAGGCTCTGGAGGTGTGAAGAGTCTGGAAACACCTGACTTCCACTTATTGGTGCTGTACCAGATCTTTACAAGGCAGTCATCCTAAAGAGGACAGACAAACAGGGTTATAGTTGATACCATGTTGTTGAATGTGCTTTATGTATAGACAATGTAAACATGACTTGTACACCCTAATTTGTATCCAATTCTGTATAATATTCTATATTATTATAGTACTGCTTCTCCATAATTGTTGTGCATATAAATCCTGGTAAAAGCTTGACTTACTTGTCCAGCAGTAGCAAAGAATTCCCCATCAGGAGAGAACTTCATTAAACTGACTGGAGAAGCTGTCCTTCAGACAAAAAAAAAAAAAAAAAAAAAGACAGTACTTTTAATACCAAATACTATATATACACAATACAATACTATACAACTTTATGTCTGTTTTTAAGATATAAACTACGTAGCAAGTAAGGCTATCAAAGTTAAAGTGATGATAATGCAATAATACAAATTTGTTTTAACGCCACTAATTTCTTGAACGCATTAAGGCAACGATTTTTAGGTTGCAGTGGGCTCAGTGATACCGGCATCATATGAAACTAGAAGACCTGAGGAATCCATCTGTGCCAACCATGTCATACTAGCTTATTGCAAAGGAGGCTAAATAATGCTCCAGACTTGTGCTAAATTTTGGTGTGGAAAAACTGTCATGATCATTTTCAAAGGGGTCTCTTGACCTCTGACCTCAAGATATGTGAATGAAAATGAGTTCTGAGTACCCACAAGTCCGCCCTTTACAGACTCGCCCACTTTATGATGATCACATGCAGTTTTGGGCAAGTCAAGTAGCACACTGACACACTGACAGCTGTTGTTGCCTGTTGGGCTTAAGTTTGCTATGTTATGATAAGAGCACATTTTTTTTATGCTAAATGCAGCATCTATGAAGGTTTCTGGACAATATCTGTCATTGATTTGTGTTGTCAATTGATTTCCAATAATAAATATACAGTATATATACATTTGCATAAAGCAAGCATATATGCCCAATCCCATGATGATAAGAGTATTAATTACTTGACAAATCTCCCTTTAAATGCATTTTTAACAGATAAAAAACATGCAGTTAATTTGCGATTAATCACAATTAACTGTGGACAATGTCGCGATTAATCATGATTAAATATTTTAATCACCTGACAGCCCTAATAGTAAGTAATGGCTAGGGTTACGACAAAATATAGTAAATTGAACTTAATTGCTTACAAAAACAAGAAAATCTAAATTAGATGTAATGTAATACTGAAATATCAAATATTCATAATATCAAATATTTCAGCTGGTTTTACTAAACTGTCTATTTAGCACATTTATAACAGAGTAAATTTTGTGAAAAAAACACATTCCTGTGAAAAAAAATGTTTTTTTTCTTAAAGGAAAACAATAAAATTCCCATCTTAAATCATGTGCAGAGTTTGTACTTCTCAGGTCTTACTTGCTCTGCCAGATGCACCTCCAGGCAGAATGACAGTCTCTTATGGTCATTTCTGTCTGCGTTCCCACTTCTTCAGCTTCATCTTTCACTCCATCAGCATTAGACCACAACTGAAGGCTACTAGAGCCTGTTAAGAGTGTGCTGCCTGGATACACAAAGCACAAGCACTCAGTCAGACACGACAGACATGTCTTCTATCATATAATTTAAAAAAAAAAAAAAAAACAAATAAAAAAAGACATAACTGTGTATTTAAGTATTTTCAATCAAAGTACCTGTGGGGTGCCAGGCCAGGTTCCGTACCACAGACTTTAATACAAACTGACCGGTCTTCTGCCATTGGCAGTTCAACTTCTGTACAAAAGTGACAAACAAATAAATGTTAAAAAATTGGACAGGTTATGAAAAGATTGGACCTTATATCAGTAGTTACAACTGTAACAAAAACCAACAGTGAAGCTGATTTCATGTGAGCCTCATGTGATCAGGCCACATGGACAGTAATACCAGGGAACTTCTGCAATGAAAGAGATACTGGATAGTGTTTAATTTATGACTTTTCTTTGACTTCTCTAACAACAGAAAACTGTTCAACACTGACATGTGCATGTTTGAAATATTCGTTCTTCCCCGGTGACCTTCTGATGGGTTTGGAGGAACAACATTCTGCTCCATTTCAAATATCAAGAGAGCAGAAAGAGAAAGGTCTCGTTTTTAAGGATGATCTGAGTGCATGCATGACTAGACTGTGACTGGAAGATAATGTAGGAAACTCACAGTCAGCGATGAGTCTTTTTGATCTGGGTGCTGGATGGGCTCAAAGACACACACAATGCTTCCATAGGAAGCTGCAATCTGTCAGCAGAAAAAACGAAAACGGCAACATGTTAAATGTTCAGACAAGTTTTCTGGTACAGAATGAAACACATATTTGCAAGAATCACATATTATTCATCATATTATATTCCAATTTCATTCCTAAAACTATCAAATTGTTGTTCTTAGATACAACATTTCACTTAAAAATTATCAAATGTATTTTTATGAGATAGACTTTATATTTTTGAAATACTGCTAAATCATATTTTTGATGATTTAGACAGTAAATGGGTGAAGATCATTATTCAAGATCCTAACTGGGAGCAAACAAAACAAATCTATAGCTTACAATATAAATAAAATATACTGCTATATATAAACCATAACATGTCTAACAGTAAATGAGTATGATACCTGGAAAACAAACCAAATATACCTTGAGGATATATCAACCCATTAAGTCAACATTGACTTGCCTGCCCTATGCACACCTCCCATCCATGCATTGCTCAGGGCTACATGCTCAAGGACTTTCCATGGGAACCACAGTCACAATGTTAAACAGAATGAATGGATGAAATTTCTGCAGCAGTGAACACAAATAAGAAGCTTAATAAGGTCCAGGTCTTGGATAATACTAGCTGTGTCTCTATTGGAGTAAATAATATGCCGACTGTCACAGAATGAATACTGTGAAGGAGTCACACACATACTCGTGCAAATGTGCATGTATTAAAACACAAACACACACACTTCTATCTTTGTGAGGACACTCATTGACATAAAGCATCCCCTAGCCCCTAACCATCACAACTAAATGCATGACCCAAACCCTTACCCTAACCTAAACCGTATTCTAACCTGGACCTTAAACCCAAGTCTGAACCCTCAAAAAGGCCTTTGAAGGTCTGTCCGAAGGTGAGGACCAGCCAAAATGTCCTGATTCTGAAGGTCTAAAACTCAAACTGGTCCTCACAAAGACAGCTGTACAAGAACACAAACACACACACACACGCATGTGTGCACACATGCACACAAGCCATCACTTGCACAAAGCATAGTCTCATAAAATCTTTGAAGACAGACAATGGCTCACGGCATGATGATGCATACGGAAAAACATATCCTTTTTTAGAGCACAGTTCACTTTCAATCAAATTCAAGTGGAGAAGAAAATGTAACACGTCTAAGCTGTAAAAGAACCAACGATATGCTGTTGCGCTAGTCCAGAGAATTAAGTAGTCAAGTCAACAAAGTTCTGTTATGCTGGTTATAATGATGACTATTCTTCAGTCCGATTTTCATAAAACCGTAAATGACATAACATTACTGACAACAATAATGAGTTTGTTTAATGACACTGCTTTCTGGTGTTGGTTGCTTCCTGTCCTGTCTCCATAATGTTCACTGCATGCATTTGTTTTGATGCTTTGTCCTGATGCAAACCACTGATGACAACAAACAGGCATTCAAATTGTGAGGTAGTCTTACACAGAGTTTCAACAACCTAATTATTTGTAAAGAAGGTTCTCTTAATGACATTAAACAATGCAAAGTTCAACCCAGTATAACACAAACCTTCTATTGTTTACTGTAATTTTAGTAATGTCTTAAAATAATTTGGTATTCTTTAATTGTAACTAATTACACTTTCAACATAATGATTCTGGAAAACACAGGTTTCATTACAGTGGGTCATTAAGGCTTACAAAATGGATCTGCAGTGTCACCACACAGTGTGAGCGTAGGGGATGTGTGCTTAACAATGCTGTGTAAAGTAATATTGCAAATATTGCAGCGTGGAGAGGGGCAGTGATGTGGAACTGGCAAGCATACCAACTGAGCACGCTTAAACAGATGCTAGACCACGCTGGAGGCATGTGAGGTTACTTCAGGCCCAACTGAATTGGATTAACCATCATATGACATGAGGGGAGTGTTGGAAGACTGGGTGAGTAATTTTTTCTTTCATTTTAACAAAATCTGGTCTGTCTGCTGTTTTAACAAGGCTACCACCATTCCCAGTTAAATAACCAAACCTAATTACAGTGATGTGATGGCAATGACAACTTTGCATCATTGTTACTTGAAACATGAATATTGTGACTGTAGTAATACTGCAGGATGGGTTGCTTTGGCTTCCATTTAACAAAAAAAACAGCACAATATGGTGAGTATGTGGTTTAGCCATCAACTTTTCCTTGTAATCTCTGCCACTGATATAAAACAATAAAAGGTAGGATGATGTTATTAGAAACAAAACCCTGTAGAGATTTAGATCTGACCTTTAGTAGCTTTGCAGTTAGATTTTATGGCATCCCTCTTTGGGGGAAAGGTCCGAAACTCCAGCAGAACTACTCAAAGAATGCAAACCAATTCGAGTTGGGACTAACAGCAGGTCAACTTGAATTAGCAAGTGTTCTCAGCCAAGATTTTAGTGTTCATATCACAATTTCTTTGCTTTTTTTAAAAATTGTCCCAGATATAATTTATAAAAGCATCACAACAGATCTGTTGTTTGTGGAAACTTACAACCCACTTGGGGGCCCTTAAAGGGATCGTCAGTGGCATGGCATCAGTGAATGTGCCTGCTGTACCACTACCTGCTTTACTGGGTGATATTTTCTCGCTTGGGAGTTGACACAAAGCTCAAGTTCATTAAAACGGATTGTGATGTTGCCAACAATCCCTGAAAACACAAGCTGCAAACACATAATAAGAGAGTTTGCCACTAATGTACCTTGCAAAACAGACAATCTATAACAAAGACTGAGAACAACAGATTCCTGGACATTTTAGCAACATTTGGGCAGGATTCATTAGATATCCAGTATATGATGAGTTTGTGTGACATTGCGTGGTCATTAAAATAAACTATATGCCATGGTGCTGTGCAAAAAAGCTAATTTTGCAGTTTGATCTCTGTTAAATCAATGGATGGCATTAAGGGTTGGGTATGAATTATTTTATATGCACATCCTTCATTGTTTTTATATGGTGGCAACAATTTCTGTTGCAAATCCTTTATCTTCCATTGATCTTCAATATAATATTGATATCCAATTTAAAAAAAAGATACAGAAACAAAAATGCACATCAAGTTATTTTCATTAGAATATTCCATCCCAATGATTACCAACTCATTATGATGCAATATATCCAATTAATATATTTAAACTGAAATGTGTGTGGTCATTTCTGGGACTTCCCAGGTTACACATAGAGTCTGACTGAACAGCACTCCATTACTCTTACCTGTCCACCCTGCAGTGAGCAGTCGACACAGCCGACCTGGATGTTGCCATGTTTGGCCCCTGGGATGATCTGCAGCCGCTCAAAGTCACTGCCCAAAATCACCACATCACAACCTGACGCATAGGCCTATCATGAGACAAGGAGACAGCAAGAAGGGGAGAGGGATGAAGATGACACTCCGAACCGAACCACCCAGAAAGAATTGTATAAAGGGTCACTTGAGCGTCACTTGTCCTGGAGCCAGAGTCACAGCATCAAACATGCCACCATATGACAGCTCTGGAGCACAGGCGGATAAGATTAGAATTCAATGCTCTATTTCTGTGGCTCTCAGAAGGGGATCTTCACATGAGCTGTGATTCACTGTGACTCTGCCTCCTTCACATGAGGACAGACACACAGAAATAGTTCTCCTATTGATCCACTCTCTGAATAGCATCGCAGTAGTATCTCAGAGTTTTCTTTGAGATCACAAAGTGCAAAAGCAGTAAGAGGTACAGAATGCCTTTGAATTTCAGACACACAATCCTAAAACCATCAGTAAACAAGGACTTTCTGCAGTAGAGAGAAGAGCTGACGCACTAATAAGCACAATCTAAATTATATAGCAGTTAGTCTAACACAATGATATAAGTTACATTCTAATGCACTTTTAAACTAGTGATGATAAAATAACACATTTACAACATTACATTGACTTGACTTGATGTAACTTAACATCACTTGCAACTTAGCAAATGCCTTGGTCTTCACTTCTTTTTTATACCATGGTCTCAGCATAGGTAGCCTCAAGCCTTGGCTAGTTCAGTACCTTCCCTACCCAGTGAGTTATTCCTAAACCTCAGAGAAGTTGAAAAAACTATTACATTTTCTCCGCAGGGTTTTCTGTAGTGTTTTACAGTAGAGGTGTGCCACCCCCATGAAACAAAGACACATATCAAAACAATTAAAAACACCTGTGAACACCTTGGGAAAGAAGTAGAGGTACTATTTCACACAGCCAATGCCATGTGGCCTATCCCCTCTGCAAAGTAATTTCCTGCATGAGAACCAGGACCTTGATCATGTGGCAACATTTCATGTTCAGCTATTAGTGCTTTCATAAAACTGAATACAGACTAATCTAAACTTCTAAGAGAAAAAAGAATATTGTGTGATGACCATGCATAAAGAGACACTGAAATTTTCATTCAGAAAAAAATGTCAAATGAGTTCAGTGTAAATTTTATCACTCATCTGCAACACAGTTTTTAAGATAACACAAAGACATTTTGGACCAATACATTACTCATTACCAATGTAAATGTAATGTAAATGTGAATCCAATTTTACTGTCACGCACTGTACATAGTACAGCACACAGCGAAATTTAGCTACTGCATTTAACCCATCCTAGCCTATTAGGAGCAGTGGGCAGCTAATATACAGCACCTGGGTAGCAGTTTTAGGGGGTCGGTGCCTTGGCAGTGCCAGGAGGTGAACTGGGACTTCTCCAGCTACCAGTCCACCCTCCGTACTTGGCCCATGTGGGGCCTTGAACGGGCAACCCTCCGGTTCCACAGCTAAGTCCCCACAGACAGAGCTGATGCCACTAAATGTTATTAAACATACTGATACATCCAGTGCCACATACTATACTACACTTGATAGAGATGTGTAACAGTTTCCATTTCTAGGCCGCAATTTATTTTTTAATATGGAGGGGAATTATCCGGTCCAGGTTGTCCACTTTGCTGACTCTGTACAGTCCAGTCTCATGGATATGTAAATGTTTTGAAGGCATATTTCAAACTAGTATTGGGGGCTTAAAAATATCTGGCATACAATACTTATTTCCTTATTGGCAAGGTAAAGAGTACGGACAACTTCAACTTCATTCGTTGTCCATGGAGTAACATTACCCTTTGCAAATCCTTCTTGGCATCAGTACTTTTTACATACTGTGTGTTTGCTCTGCTTACTACACTTTACATTCAAAACAATTCAGTCAACAAAAATTTGTTCTGAGAAATCAGTTTGCCCACCCCCAAAGAACTAGAGCTCCTAAATGGCTGGGAGGAAAATATTTCTAGAGCTGGAAATACCTTACCGTGAATGGCACATTGTTGACGCTCCCTACAGAGAAACAATTGTCTCCAGGGTTGACAGCCCCTGTGAGGACCTGATGGAGATTCATGACTCTTGTTTACAGTCCCCTTGTGCTGCTTCTTCCTCTCTCCTTTCTCACAACACCCTCCAGCTCCAGGTGAGATTCATAGGAAACCATGGGAAGGATGTGTTCATCTTCGTCTGTCACTTGTAATTTCACTTCAATGTCTCTACAAGCTTGCTGTTAGGAAGAGAGGAGGGGAAAGATAAAAAGAGTTGCTGAACAGCATTCTGAAAGAGTGCTTTGGTACGGTGAGCAATGAGCCTAGAGCATATTACAAACTAATGATGTTTTCAAGGAGGTAAACAAGTTAATCTGTGAATTGTTTCTGTTGCAATATATTGTGCATACACAGCATCAAATGATCATAAACATTTTCTTCACCAGTCCAAAACTGCATGTAATTTGTCTCACAATGGACCTTTGCACAAAAACATACTGCTAGTATTGTGAGAAGACCCACTCCAAATTAGCATTAAGCCTATTTTGACACACAGACATCTTAAAAAAAAAGCATACTGGTGTCAAAGCTCATTTGACCTATCTTAAAATCCATGCTATTTGGTGGTATGTCAGCTGGTTATCATTGAGAGTGTTTTCACTGCAAAACAAGTGCAGTCAGCTTCATTGTTGACAAACTGATTAGCATGTACAGGGTCTGGAATGTCCATCAGGTAGAAAACAGCAGGGTAAATATGGAGGAGGGCTTTCAGGGACAAGCAAGCAAGGAAATAAGTACAAGCAAGGTGATGCTGTAGTTGCTACTGATGTACAAGTCAGTGTCATATAATCTCTGAGCGGGCAAGAATGTCTAGCAGTGTGGCATCAGCTTGTGTGCACTGCCCAGGTGGAAAGTACTGTCATGTGTATTTAATAAAGAGGCAACTGTATGCCATCGTAGCAAGATAAATCTAGTTAAGGTATTATATATGGTTTTAGATTGACTCTGTAAGTGTTTAAAACCATGAATGCACCAATACCAGATCAGATATCAGACCAATATTGACTCAGACAGCTCGATTGGGTATCGGTGACAATGGGGCCAATCTAGTCGATTCAATTCTATGTTTACACTGTATATTATATAAATTATACTTGAATTTTATTTCCAGTTTAAGTTTTGACCAATTTATTGCTGCATTTATTATTTTAAAAATAAATAACAATTCAGTAAATGTATATCTATGTATTTATTTGTTACGAAAGCAATGCTCAAGTCAAGCCTGCTGATGCCTTACACATAAAAGAATGATCCACACATTGAGGCATACAGCTTACATACACTGGTATCGGCTTGGTGCATGTATTATCCGATAACCAAAGCCCATGTTTCGCTATCAGGACTGAAAAAGTTGGACCCATGCATCCCTATTTAAATCTGTAAGGCATATTACAGTTTCTACAGAGGTACTGAAGTGACTGAACTAGGTCAAATTATTGAGAGGGTAACAGCACATAATACCAGCACTGACTTATGAAATGTGTACTGTATGCACAGTATTTTACCTCTGGGTGCTGGCAGCAAAGCAAGCCCAATACACCTGAAAAGGCCATTATTAAACGGCGCAGAGCAGGTGTCAGTGAGCCAAGTGGGTCACCATAGTGCAGGCCAGGTTAATCTCCTTTGTGTTACAACTTGTTTTACAGTGTTTGTCCACTAAACTTTGCTGCAGGCACAATTGAGGAAATTAACATGCACAGAATAAACGAATCCATGTCAGGTCTGTAAACGACATGCTGTACATAACTTATTATAACTTATTATAATTTTTAACGTTATACCACAAATTAATATTTTTCCAGTAAGTGGAAAATAAGCATCTACATGATCTACAACGTTACTACAAAGTGCAGCATTAACGTGAGGCTATTTTATAACTGGAGAAAATGTGAGTAATGTTCTCTGTGCTGTGCCGACTCACGTGATAACGTTTCACACGCCAGCACACAAAACACAGCAAATGACACCACAACTGACAAACGCTATCTCATCCGTATAGATAAAAGATATAGTTGCTTAAGTGTCTCGATGATTTTAAGTAAACACCTCGTACATTACCTGAGGTTACCTGTTTTCAAGTCGTCGAACCGTGACGCTAACTTAGCTGTCAAGTTTAGCTAGCCAACTGCAGTTTATAACATAAACACGGTTACACGACCAGTGTTAGAGGCAGTAATTCACAACTCTTACCTTGTGCTGCTGCTCTGTTATCGTGCCCTGTAGATAAAACGATAACAGTTATCCCTATCAGCTTCTGTCTTTTGATGAATGTCGCTCTCCAACGGTAAACGTCTCTCCAGTTAGCTAGCGTTAGCGCGTGCTAGCTTGTGAAGCTCTCTTTTAGCGAGCTCCTGAGCTAGAAAGCTCACTTATGGGTCACTTATGGCACACATTTAGTGCCTGATAATCTCCGTTTCCCAAGACGCGTAGCTTTTTAATTACTTCTCGATATGCTAACTACAAGAAGGAGCCAACCTCTCCCCAAGGTTAGCAAATACAAAGCTTCCAAGGAGGAAGCTTTACCTTATGTTGCAGATGTGTCATGATTATGACTGTTTCGCTGCAATGCATCATGGTCCTTGTAGTTCCGTTTTGACAGCAGCGCAGGATCAGCATAGCATACACCTGCCTACAGCAACAAAAAAAAAAAAAAAAGAAAGAAAAAAGAAAATAGAGAGTTTCCCACGATTTTGTTTTTATTATCACCTTTCTTAATGCCCACGGAAGATTGTGGCTCAACCGGCTTGTAGTGAGCACCTCCCCAGGTGTGGCTGTATTAGACTTTGCTCACAATGGCTTATGTGAATGAGCCATGCTCAAATAAACATTAATGTCAAAATGTAGAGAAATATAAATGACAAGAGCACTTTAACAGTGCCCCTAAAGTGGGGAAAGTAGCTTTCACTTTAATATCTTATAATATATTACATTTGCAACCATCTTTTACCCCAACCACAGGGTTAAAGATGAGCTATCAGTGTCTGTGTACTAAACAAATCCAGATCTCTGGAGATGCATAATCTGATAAAACCACTCAGGTGCATCTGCAACCTTGCCCAACAATGACGTCTTTTTTCATGGTGAACTGGCATACCTTCAGGTCTGTATCACCACAGTCAGATGAGAAGTCAGATAGGCCAATAGCAATGTGACTAGTATTACACTGCAAACTAAACGAAATACTTCACTTTCATAGCTATAATCGTGGTGTGTGACACTGCTTGAATGTGTCTTATTTTTGACTATTGCCTTCATTGTAGAATAATGTGTTTGTTTAGTGTCCTATATTGATGTGTTTTTCTGTGTCAATGTGTACTTTGTCATGCCCTCTTGTTGGGGGACAAAATAATGGTCACCACTGGACCAAGGCAACTAAATCTATCATTTTTAACTTCTACCTTTCAAGTGTTTTATTCGTAGTATTAGTATTATATCTAAATGTCTCTTTTATTCCCTATTCTGGTCTGAGATGAGGATCAGAGGTGTGGTGGGAGGTGTATGAAGTCCTTGCATTATGCCTAATTAACCACAGGGTGTCACTCTTGCTCAATACACTGGATTCCAGTTTACTTTGACCAGTTCTAATGGTTGAACTGGACTAGCTATACTTATCTTGTGATCTGATGTTGTCTTTTTTTTTGTTGAGTTTTAGCTTAGTTTTTTTTTTTTTTTTTTTTGCAGTATTCCTGAACATATTTGTGTTTTCCCTATGTATATAAATAGGTCACATTATTACTATTTTGGTCAAAAATAACATGGTGAATGGTTATGGTTAAATTGATTGAAAGTAAACGTTTACTGAATCCAGAATAATCATGGACAAGTTGTAATCTTATACATACTTTCTATAATATTTAACCTGCAGCTCACTTCTTAATTTCTACTTGCACACATTTCTACACCTTCTGCCCAAGCTCCACTGTAATGGGCAAAACACTGTTGAATGGGGAAACAAATGAGGATGGGGGTTGGTGGCTTCAGATTCAATTAAAGCATGTGGAGATAAATGGGACAGACAGTCTCCATGAATAATTAAAATGGCTGACATGTCAGTGACATTAGGGAAGGTTGGCGACATCTATCGTCATGGCAGTTGGATGGTGGTGATGATGAAACTGTTGACTTCCCACTCAGGAAGTAGGTCACACATATTATTAAAGATGTAGCTTTATTACTGTGCTAAATATTACATTTTCAGTTTGACACACACACACACACACACACACACACACACACACACACACACACACACACACACACACACAAGCCAGTGTATCGCTGCAGGTTAAATTTATGTGAATTAGATGTAAAATATGGACATAATATTTTTGCACAAAGCCTTGTGCACATACCTGCACACATCTACACACACACACACACACACACACACACACACACACACACACACACACACACACACACACACACACACACCATCCATCCTGGTGTAATAACATCACCCTATCTCGTTTTACCATCTCAGTTTTCTACCAGTTTGACTTTGAACAACATCCACAGAGAAAATAAAAGGGAATTCTTTCATAGAGAAACTCTGGTCCGCGGTGTATAAAGGATGATGTTGTTGAGTGTGATATTGAATTCTGAGTTTGTGTAAGGGTACCTCTTTGCCAGCTACAGTTTTTTTTTTGGCGCAGATACCCAAAAAGAAAGAAGAAAAACATTCTGTTGCACACTCTGAAACTGGAAATAACTCTAATAAAGTTTGGTTCAGGTTAGTTATATGTTAAAGAACCATCTTGTGTCAAAACATTGTCGAAATGACAGAAGATGCTGATACCACATTACTGACAAAATTGATTGTGTTGTATAAAGAGTTTTCCGTTATAGTGAGCATGTACTGTCAGCCTCAGCTGTATTTCAGTGGCAGAGAGCTAAAAGTTAGAAGAGGTCCTACAAATATCATCTCTGTACATGGTCCAAGATATATTTGGCAGCATCTCTCAAAAGCTACAAGACTGTTCTGGAGAAAATGGGCCATGTAGCTGTTGTTCACGGACTTTTACACCAAACATTGATATTTGTCTATGATATCTGCTGTACATCAACAGTAGTCAAACATTATAGTTCATACACTTTGTTTTTGCTATTGTATTTCATGATGCGAACACTTCTCTATTTGCAGACAAAAAACAGTCTTCTCACCCACCAATTAACCTCCCTCAAGTACAACTTTTGTCATTATTGTTTTTACTGCAACCTCCTTGTCTCATCAATTTATTTGGGACTGTTGTTATGATTTTTATCTCAATACAATATGAGTATTTAGTACCTTTTATTTTATTTTTCCATGCTTTACGTTGTGTATTATAGATGCTCATAATGTATATAGTATTCTATCTTTTTTAAGATGCTCATCTACAACTGATGCATCCGTTGTTGTTCATGTACGTCTTAAAAGGTAGAATTAGAAAATAAAAACAGTAG
Organism: Pterois miles; assembly: GCA_947000775.1. NCBI lineage: Eukaryota > Metazoa > Chordata > Actinopteri > Perciformes > Scorpaenidae > Pterois > Pterois miles. Next base: position 10,353,141 of record CAMQGK010000058.1, on the reverse strand, counting down.
ATAACTTGCTCTTCATGTTCCCTGAGCTTCTTGATTTGGGGTGTGCAAATTGGTTATATTTTGATCTAACGGAAGGAATAAAATAATATAAACTAGAAAGAGCATAATTTTTACATTGTAAACATTAGACACAAGAGGGCAGTATTGATATATATAAAAAACCCTAGGTGGCGAGGCAGTCCTACCTGTGAAGACGCTGCAATTTAACCTCAAGACCAAACACACACTTGGCTGCTGCATAATCCTATTGTTATGTGACACAGGCACATTACCAATGCAAAACACAGGCTGGTAAAATATACCACAAACCACTGGCTTGCTCAGTTTTAACAATCATGCAAAACCTTCAAATTACACCAACATAAATCTTGATTATCAAGTTTGCATCTCGCTCCAGATAATATGAACTGAGCCCCTGCTGCTCTGGAAGGTTGATTCAGTCCCTCCTAATGCATAATCCACCAGTTTATATTTTCCCCTTGAAATGTGAGTTGTCTCTTTGAAGTGTTTTGTGGTATTATTATACTGTGGTTTGACGAGTAATAATGTTGATGTCTTGTATGAGCTGTAATTACTGGATCTGGAGGTAGGAAGGCAATGCCAAAATGGGCTTGAAGTTTCAGTGTGGCCATGCTTTGATGTTTCATGGAGGGGGGGGGGTCGTGGCAGCTTTCCCACAGGAGAAAATGCCCACAAGTTGCTGAACTTTGTCTGACAGAGACATGAGTAACTAACCATAATGAAGCATAATGGTGAATAAAACAACTGTTCTTTTGAAGAGATAGCCATTTAACATTTGGCTTTGGTAATCACAAAATTATAAATACTCTCATCTCAGGGTAATTATGAGTATCCATTAAACACTCATCAAATGATAAGCTTTCATTTCGGTATATACCTGTTAAACTGCACTGAGAGGGATAATGGGCTTTGTTTGCTCACAGTAAACCAAACCAGCTGCACTGCACTGCATGATAATATTGTTTTTGTTAGTGCCATCTCTGGCAGACTTTCTGTGTTTGTAATCCACCGGCTCTTCCTCCTCTGCACTATAATTTCAACACTGTCCCACATTTCTGCGTAATGCAGTGACCCGAGAGAAAGTATCCTTGGCTGTGAATGTTGTTGAGTCAAGTGGAGGTATGTTTATGTGTGTTTTTGGCTGTCAGCACGTGTGAAAGCCTGCGTACATCAGCGCATTTACCCATCTGTGCGAGCGTGCATGTGGACATGTGTGCGTCACTGCATGAGGTGTCTATGAGTGTATCTCCTGTGTTTGTGCTGCTCTTGAGCCTCATCCTGCAGAGGTGACTGTGAAACGATGGGAACAGACATTACAGTCAGAGGAAGAGGGGTTAGCAGGCAGGCGGGCAGCAGGATATCCCATCACATTAGGGCTGCTGCAGCGCCCACTTCCTTCAGCTCTTCCCAGGAAGAGGTCAGCAAAGGTCAAGCAGACTCCTCCCTCTGTCATTATCCCTCCATCACCTGCCCTCCTCTCTGTGCTGACAGCAGAACTTTCTCCTCTGTCTCTTCAACCTTTACTCTTGGAAGCAGCTTTAGCTTTTTATGAGCACCCACCCCTTTTCTTTTTCTCCTTGTCTAACTCTGCCTTTATGATTTTCACATCTTTTTTCTCTCCATCTGTTCCCCAGTTCTCGTTCCTTTCATAACCTTTTATTTGTCTCTTTTTTTGCTCTTTTGAAAGCCCTACATCACTCTCAATTTCCCTCTGTCACGTTCTCTCACAGATTCAGAGAACTCAGGGGTCCCTCTTTCTGAGATCTTTTGTTGAGTCTGCAGCTGATCTCTAGATTGCAACAGAGATACTATACACCCACTGCCGCTTTCACAGATTGAACCAAATTTTGTCAGAGGAGGATCTCTGGTGAATTTTTAGCAAGGGAGGAGAGGACTAGCTGTGTATTGTGAGCCTGAGAGCGCAGCCTAATGTGTATCAAAAATACAGCTAAAATCTGGGGCAAGTGGTAATGCAATATAGATGTTATGTCATCATGAATATTTTATGATACACAACAATGTACTGTAATAGAATAATGTATGGGTATTGGCTAAACTGAGCAGAAGAACAGAGGTGATAATTTGATGCCTTTCTTTATATTCTGTGTCATGCAAATTTAAAGTGAAATCTTTCAGCCTTCTCAGTAAAGCACGACAGCTGCCTGAAAACAGATCAAACTTGATTCGCTTAACTCGTTTTAAACAGTATTTTAGCAAAAACATATCCCACACAAATCTGGAAGTTAGCGATTTGCATCTTACATCTCAGATTTTAAGTTCACAAAGTTGTGCACATCTTCTTACCACCTTGATCTGAGCACCAAGATGCTCAGTGGTTCACTTGTATTTGAGCTGTATTTGTCTTGATGCGTTTTGACTTTGAGGTCTCTTCATCATTGGATGCTTTGGCATCATTCTTTGTCTGGCTGCCTCCTCCTGTCTGAGGAAATGTTGAGTTAACTTGCTTAATGAGGAGACAAGAATATTTTTCCATGATTTAAACAGAGATCACAGAGCAGACGTCCAGAATACATCCTCTCAGACTACACACATCTGATAACAAGTCAGATACAGTGTAGAGACGATAGATGAAAAACACTTTTCACAGGAATTGTTTCTATATCCTGTAAAAAGAAACTAGACTCGCATATAAGTCATGTCCACATTTGGTACACAAGTTTGTATCACCTTCACTTAAATGATCCATAATAGAGGAATATCCTATTGCTAAACATAAAAATCTCAAGAATCGCATCATAAACACTAAACTGTCCATATTTTCTACAACATCAAATTATCTGTTCGTAGTGAAATGGGCAATCCAGCATTTATTGTCTACGACAGATTGTTGAGTTATGGGTGTTGAATATACCTGTAATGGCCCGCATTGGGCCATTATCCTCCATGATATCTGTCACGTCAGTCAATTCTAAGTTTGTATACTTGTGTGTTTTTGTTCGTTTGCGTATGTATTTCCTGTTTTATTTTGTAGTCTGACTCTTCCTCTTGTTTCAGAGCACGTCACTTCCTGCCCTCCTGTGCTTCCGCGTTTTGAATGAATGAGATTCCCGACTCCCTCTCCTGCGTCTGATCATCGTCCCCCAGCCCTATTGTGTTCACCTGTCCATAATTATCACTCCCCCAGTATACTTTTCCCCATCCTTCTTCCTTCTGTACTTAGGAAACGTCCCGCTCCTTTTTACCTCCATTTATTACTCTCCTTTCGATACCCTCACCACCATCTCCCATTTTACTACCCCCACCACCCATTTGACCACTAACCTCCCCCGTGCGGGCCCACTTTCTCCAACACCCAAGACCCCCAACCCACCCCCCTCTCCTCCACGCCACCACGACAACTCCCCCCCCCTTCTACCCAAACCCCACCCCCCAACACCACCACACACCAACCCCCCCCCTCCCACCCCCCACCCCCCACCCCCCCACTCTCCTCACCCCCCACCCCCACCCCCATTTATTCATTACCCCACCCCACACCATACCCCACCCGCCCGGCGCGCCGCCGCCACCCACCCAAATTTTCACCCCCCCCCCCAACCCACCCCACCACCCCCACGCGCCCCCCCGCCCTCCCCCCATAGATCCCCACCGCGCCCCACCCCCCCCCCCCCCGCCCCACACCCCACGCGGGGCGGCCCCCCCCCCCGGCCACCCCACCCACGCCGCCCCCCTCCCGGCGCCCTCCCCCGCCCCCCCGCCCGCCGCACCCCGCCACCACCCCCCACACCCCTCCCCCCCCCGGCACGCCACACCTCCAATACCCCCCCCACCCACCACTCCCCCCCCCCCCCCCAGACACGCACGGCCACCCCCCCCGGCGCCACCAACCCCACGCACCACCCACCCCACCGCCCACACCACCAATTCCCCTCACCCCCCCCACCACCAACCCCAAACACTAACCTCTCCATCATCTTCTCACCTCTACCCACTCCACCCCCCCCGGGCCACCCACCCCACCCTCCCCCCACCACCACCCCCCCCCCCACCCACAACACCACCCACACCTCCCACCCCCCCACCCCCACCTCTTCCCACCCCCCCACCCACCTCCCCCCCCCCCAACCCCCCCCCCACCCCCCCCCCCCGCCTTTGCACCCCCACCCACCCAAAAAACCCAACCCCCCCCCCATTCTCCCCCGCTCCCCACCACCACCCCGGGGCGAACCCCAACCCCGCACACAATCACCACGCCCAACCCCCCCCCCCCACACCAATTTCTCACCCACCCCCCCCCAGCCCGCACCCCCCACCCCCCCCCTCCCCCCCCCCCACCCCCAACCCCCCCCCTTAGATTCTCTCCCCCCCCCCCCCCCTCAACCCCCCCCCCCCCCCCCCGTTTCCCCCTACACGACTACGGCCCGTGGGCCTCTCCCAGCCATATCCACTGAACTGTCTATTTTTCCAACCCCCCCCCTTTTCCCCCCCCCCCCCCCCCCCCCCCCCTCCTCTCGGCAGCGTTTCGTGGCCCTCCAGGGGGGGGGGGGGGTGGCCCCCCCCCCCCCCCCCCCCCCCCCCCCCCCCCCTTTGTTGTGGGGTCCAGCTTCTCGTTGTTTTTCCCTTTTCCCCCCCCCCCCCCCTTCGTTCCGTCTCCGTCCGGGCTCCGCGCGGCTCTCTGCGCCCCTTTGCGCCCGGCCCTCCCCCCCCCGCCCCTGCCTCCCCTGCCTCGTTTCCTCCCCCTGGACATCTTATCTCCGCCCCCTCTCCCTCTCTTCTTCGCTCTCCCCATTCCTGTTCCGTCCCCTCCCTTCCCTCTTCCCTCCCCCCTCTCCCCTTCCCCTTTGCCCCTTTCCCCCCTGCTCCCCCCCCCCCCCCTCCCCCCCGCCCCCCGCCCCCTGAGTCCCCCCCCCCCCCCCCCCCCCCCCCCCCCCCCCCCCCCTTTTATAACCTCTTTAACCCCCCCCCGCTCCTCTGCGCCCGCTTGGGCCATTATCCTCCATCATTTCTAGTTTTTATACCTCTCTGATTTATACTGCTCATGTATTTCTGTTTTATTTTGTAGTCACCCCTCTTAACCACTCACGCCCTCCGTGACCCTACATTCAGCCTTTCATCTCACCCATCAATCATTTAGCATTCGTCCTTTTGCCCCCGTCCCCTGCTTTTTAAGAAAGACCTTTACTACCTCTGTCTCCTGGTGGCTTTTGGTTTGGCTTCACAATATCTAGTTATTATGCCTCCTGATTTATACTCCTCATATCGACCCCCACCCACGGTGACCTACATCCTTTCTCTCACCCATCAATCATTTAGCAGTTCAAAGCAAAGGTCTGTCTGTGGGGGAACGCAGAAAGCTTGATCATAATGGCATTAATTCTCCAATGACACCATAAAAATTGGCCAATATTATGTATCTAAAGGTGCTGTCACTGTGACGCTGTGGATGAAATGGAATACGAGACATCAAGAGATGATAAACGGGAAGCAGATTGTTTTGACAATTGTCTTCAATAAGAGGAGTTAGCAAGCTGTTATCGGGGCTTGCAGTTAATACAAATACTGTGGTTCTTCAAGGTCAAAGTCCGGTCAATGGACCGGTCCTCCATGCACCCCCAAATAGCCTCGGTCAATCACTGTGTAGAGAAAACGCAACAGAAGCAATGCCTGTAGACTCCAAAGAAAAAAAAAATAAGACTGTAGACAATAGTGATGACAGAATATGTAGCTGACTGAAGTTTGGTGGCATTAAAACAGCATAATATTTACACACAGCAAGGGACAGAGACAGAAGAGACAGACAGACAGACTGTTAGATGGACAGGCAGACAAACTGGGAATGAGAAGGAAAGACAGAGAAGCGTCTTGGACTGAAAAATAGATGAGCACTATGGGTGTGTAAGCAGAGGCCAGATGACTTATTCAGTAGGGACTGTGTACGTCATTAAATCAGCTACTATACCCACATCCAGCCGCCCAGGTGAAGCTGGAGCTGAGAGAGAGAATTGAGACACTGAGGTTGAATCTGGATCTGGATTAGGATCTGGATCAGCGGACCGGGATAAAGATGGGAATAACAATATGCAATGTCAGGGGAACATCTGCTTCCACTTTGTATGCCATTGTAGTTCTCCCGAGCTCTACTGTGCTCTGCGGCATCATTTCCTCATAAAATCAATTCTGCTCAACACCTGATATATACTCGTAGGTACAACAAGGGAAGGTACACTGTACTTGCATGGTGTGTACACAAATAGCTTGCTTGTGTAGTCTGATCAAGGAGACATAGGTCAGCTGAATGTTTCCTGCAAAAATGTGTGATAAAATGTAAAATCTGGCAAAGTTTGTGATTGTGAATGTGCTGCGGTTTGATGTGAGAGGAGGTCCTTCAGGAGCAGGGCCAAGAAAGTAGTGTCAGTCAGTTAAAGGAGGTTATTTAACACATAAATTATCAACATACAGTCCAATAGAACACATCTGATAGCATGAAATTTTACATTATATATGACATTAGAATGCTAACATTTCTTGCAGGACTTACATGAAAAAATCCTGTTAATCCATGCATGTAATTTTAACAGGTTTGGGATACCAAGTGTTTTTGCAAAAACGGGCAATTAATACCTCACATTTAGTTAAAGTTTCTTTTGGTGCATCAGCTCCTCCACATATCAACTAATGGGGGGGAAAGAGAACACAAGCCCAGAAAAACAGAGTAAAATCAGCATATTTTATCATTACAGGGAATACACCAGTGTTTAAGTACAGTGCAGGTAATTTTATGTTGTCAATACCACCTACTGGGAAGCAAATAACAGATGGACCTTATCAGGAGGAACCAAGATGACAGGCACAAAAAGTCACAGTTAGGTATTCAAAAAGGGTTTTATTTGCCCAAAAATGAAACAATTTTCAAAATATACAAAGATGTTCTGAGCCCATGAAAGGGGCAAAATAAACAGAACTAAAGTCAGCCTATAATAACTTGAACTGACAGACTAAACTGACCACAAAGGGAACATATCTAATGCCTGGTCGGACCATTTTTGAAATGAAGGGTTAACTCAAAGACAATCAGTACCAACAAAACTACCAACAAAACAATAGATGACTTATAGTTTATTGTATAAATGCTACAGCAACTGACCAAAACAAGAGCACCAAAAATCTCTAAAACAGAAATCCCAAGAATTTTTGCATATAGACTCAACCCTGTTTTGAGGATGTGTCTAGAGGGTAACCCACAGACTGCAAAATTTGAGCTAAAGTCTGCAAAAACTTGTGCTACCAAAATTCTGACTTCAATACGATACGCTGCCTAAGTGTCTTGATACGATACTGAAACGATAACCACAGCAAAAATCTAAAACACCAGGAAAAGTAATGGCATAATAGATGACAGAACATGGAACTTAATATCATTTTTCATTAATTATAAATGTTTAATACATAAAAATGTATTCGCTATACAAATTAAATGGTATGCAGTGATCTGATGCCCCCTATACTTAAGTTGTTGTGATTCTTTGATTTGCATTTATTTTTGACAATGCACACATTTACATTTCATCTGTATTCTTATTTCTATTTTACTTATATCTTATCTGTGTTTATGTATATTTTTATTCTAAAATGGAACAACTGTAATTTCCCCTGTGGATCAATAAAGTATTTCAGATTCTTCTATTAAAGAGCATTTAAAACTTTTTTTGTAGACCAGCTTCTCTGCTGCCGCATCACTGACAGTTAAGATGGAGAGCGGTACTGCACCATGGAAGACTGTGAGAGTCTTCCAAAACAAAAACCCTCAAAACGATAAGTTAAGTTCAGATGAAGACCTGTGAAAAGTTGATGAGAGAAAAGCTGCTAAAATCAGGAAGACACCACACCAACTGTAGAAAGTACTGTGTTGTGTTGGGAAGAGTCACTGTCACCAGACTGCTTTTCCTCTTTGTCCATTTCACGTTACTGAGACACACGGTAAAATAATTCTTTAACGCATGCTCTTTGGTGGATTATATATTGGCCAGATTACAGGAGATGCTTGGACAGATTCACAAAACATGGTGAATCTAATCTTATTGGTACATTTGAGTGGTAATAAGGGAGTTCTGCTGATAGAGACACCAGCTCAGAGTGGGACTGTGCAGCCGGTGAGACATTCATGATCTGCTCAGATCTTTTCAACTTCACTTGTTGACTCCATATTTCTGGTTATCACTACAAAATATTTTTGTGACAGTTTTCTTCCACCAGCAGCAATGTTATAACTGCCTGCTCCCGCAGGATCCCAACCCTGATGGCATCCTCTAAAGCAGAGCGTTGCACACACATAGCCCCGCAGTCGCACATCGACACAGCTCATGGCTAGTCCTAAAACACTGTCATTCTTAAAGTACTAATAAAATGGGATATTTACACTGACCTGACAAGATGTCTCTCCAGCAGCAGCAACCAGCAGTGACACTCTTAGCACTGGTAACACTAAGAAATAGAAATTAGACTGACTTCGGGCAAAAGCTAAACACTAACTGCAGCGTAGTGTAGTGTGAATTGTACACAGTACAAGTAGAAACCAATATACTGCTTTAAATCTGTGTTTACAGGAGATGTGCTCATAAGTTTCTTGGAAATAAGTCATTCAGCATGAAAAAGCATAAAAAAATGACAAATCGACTGAAGAAATCTTAGTCAACCAAGACCAAAATGACCAATTCGTCAACTAATAGACTAAGATGGGGAAGCCCTACACCTCAGCAAGGTCCATATGCTGAAAATGTGAATATGATCAAAATTTCTAGAAAAAGTGAACACTGAGTTCAGAATATTTTGCCACAGATAAATAAAAATAAACCCAGAGAAACTGCTGTTTGTTTATGCAATGACCCAGTTTGTTTACCGAGCCCTCTGTGGTTTTGCCCTTCTCAGCCTATAGCTCCATTTGCCACTGATGCCAATAACCAACCTTTTTCTCTTTCAGATCTCATCAACAGCTTGACATCCATTTGTGAGGTAGATGAGGGAAGCAGGAGGACACAGGCTCATATGCACAAGCACTCAGCCCCCCCACCCCCCACCCCCCCACACACACACACACACACACACACACACACACACACACACACACACACACACACACACACACACACACTGAGTCCCATCTGAGATTCTTAAGACTATGCTCTCTAACTGTCACTCCTAGTTACAGACCTATCATGCAGAAATGTTAACTTATTCATGGCTTTCATGCAAACCTGGATGCACAGAGGAAACTGAAGCTGGCTGGGGTGCCGCCCAGCAGGCTCTCTCAGTGTGTGTGTGTGTGTGTGTGTGTGTGGTCTGTCTTACAGTACTGTGCTCACTGTACCTTATTCAGCCATGCTTTACATCATTTTGCCATTACAGGTCAGACACTCACACACATATTCAGGATATACTGTATATGCTAACATAGATGCCTCCGGCTTACACTCAATTTCTACTAAGCCTAATAATATTCTTGGCAACTGTTGACTACATTTTTATAGCATAGAAATACAGTTTTAGGAGTGAGTAAGACAGAATACATTTCATCCCTGTATTATGTCATCATATTTTCACATTACGGCATATATTCACATTTATAAACCTCTGCTGGTTTATAAATGTCTACTAGTTGGTCAAATCAAGCAGAGTGCTGTTGGCCAATATGCAAAAACATAGCAGCATAAAACTGATGCAGCAGGATAACTATAATTAATGATAATAAAATATCAACATATTATAAAATGAACATTCACACGTGCACACACATCAAGGGTTGCCCATACTTGTCAGAGGTGAAAATAGTGATGTGCATGTTTATGTGGCTTTATAAAACTTTGGCAACAAATATCTCTGAATACAAATCAGTTATCCAAAACCTTTTGCTGCCAGCAGCAGCGAAACAGTAGAAAAAAAAGATTCAGTCAACTAGAATTTTCTTGGAGACCAATTAAAATGGTGTGAAAGTGTTACTTGCCAGTTGGATGGTGCTAAAAAAGTGAATGCTCTTCCTGTGACAGTGGTGATTCTTAGTTCCTGTGATTCTTACTATTTATTAATTATCATAATACGTAACCATCAAAACTGTGTGCATTTGTAACACATACAGTACATGTCTGCGTGTGTGGGTGGGTGAGGGATCTTTACAACATTGAATTCATAACTAGGGCATCTGACTGTCACTCTCTACGCTGTTTTCTTATGATATATTCCAAGCTCCACATTGAACTGCAAGTACTGTATACATGCATTTGAGTGTGTTAATCTGTGTCAATACATTCATATGAGTGCATGCAGGAGTGACATCTCCCTACTTGAGATAACTAATGATCATTATTCAGGAGCTCAGTGGCGACAGGAGGCAACAGTGTCTCGATTTATTCAGTTTGTTTATGTAGATTTATGTAGAAACTGACACTCCATCATGCAGAATCTATTAAATATTGCTCTTTAGTTACCCATACATATACAGGTTAACAATGCAATCATGCACACTGGAAACACAGATAAATACGTAAAATATTGCCCAAAAAATTCTTAGTTAAGTGTATTTCCCCCTTTTTTTCTGCAATTTTAGTCGATAGCAAGACTTGGAACACCAGCATGGAGACAGATGTGGATTGCGCCCACTATTTTATATACAGTATAACTGCTATATCTATTACTAGTGTAGTGATATAGTTTCTGATTGGCTTTAATTGCTGTGCTACAATAGTTCTTTTCAAATTGTGGCCCATATGCTAATTGTTTAAAAACAGTTGTTAAAAACTCTTAATTACTTCAACTTTTTGCTATTTAAACACCTAAAAATTCATATTGCATAATTTATAGAGTTCCGCTTGTATATTAGTTCAGTTTTGATATTGTTTTCTGAACCTCTGCTACAAAAGACTCAAGGGTTTTGGAGTGAAAAATGTACAGTGACAACAGTTAAATGATTTCCCTCTATTAAACCGAAGTGCCTAAAATACAGCTGGGACACCTGAGTAGACCACTGAGCAAAATGTCTAACCGTGGTGAGCACTTCATTTTCCTGCCCTCTGTGCAGACTATACAATTATTAATTTAAACTTTTCCGGGCTCCATATTTTCAAACATCTTTTTATTCTGATGAAAAACCGTGTAAGCGTACAACAGGAATGCTATAACTTATGTACTGTAATTTTATTAATTATTAATTTTATATAATATATTGCAATATTGTTTTGGTAATATACAACAAACAGTACATTTACATAGCAATTTCTCTAAAATATCTCCAATATAGGACACTTTTTATACAAAATTACATTTGCGTTCAGAGAAGGTGAATGACTGGACTCACTGTATTCATGATATGCACCGAATTAATCCCCATGGGTTACATATCAGTTCATAGCTCAGAACTACTAAGCCTGTGCTAGCACTGTAGTTGAGCTTTTTTGTGTGAAAATAGTGTTTTTGAATAGTTGAGCTTTTTGAATGTCAGCTATTTTTCTGAAAATATATATTTTTCCTCCGAAGCAGTCTTTTGTAGCCCACGTTGTGACATATTGTATCTCAGCAGACTGCCCAGCTGTCTAATATCATTACAGACTCTTATGTTGATTAACTGGCCTGGTGCCATTCACAGTGAGTCATTCCAGGTAACTTTTAGAAATGCACAGAAAAGATTACATCAAAGATTTCCCTTCTGTGAAAAAGACAGAAACTTAAAGGTGCTAAATGTGAGATTGGGAGCATTTCTAATGGTTCCTCACACCTTTCAACATGGCAATGGTTGCTAATGTTGCTAACTATTGTTGCAATGGTTAAACAATTAGTTATCAAATATTAAATTAATTTGCAACTATTTTAATAATAAATTAATCAGTTTAAGAATCATTAATCCCCGAATTTCCCTCCAGGGATTAATAAAGGTTCATCTTATCTTATCTTATCTTAAGTATTTTTTTAAAAAGGGAAAATTCTCTGATTCCAGCTTCTTAAATGTGAATATTTTCTGGTTTCTTTACTCCTCTTTGACAGTAAACCGAACATCTTTGACTTGTGGACAAAACAAGAAATTTGACGACGTCATGTGCTTCGGGAAATACTGATCGACTGATACTTTTGTAGACCAAAGAATTTATCAATTACTCAAGATAACAATCAATAGGTTAATTGGCAATGAAAATAATTGTTAGTTGCAGCCCTACAGTGCTAATAGATATCACAGGGCGAACTGGAGAGTGGATACTATTTTTAAGCGACGGCACTGTTGGTCGGGACGACCTCATCGGCTGTGAGCGTCGTGTGAGAGCCGTGCAGAGCGGCGGCCATGAGCTAGCCAGTGGGACATGCTCACATGCACGAAGATGCACTAAAAGACACTGGCCTGGATATGTCAACAAATCAAGGAAAAGCTTGGATAACAACACACAGAGAGGGAGAACGACTTCTTTCTCTGCTCGGATAGACATACTCTTCTATATCTTTAGATAGCAAATAGATGTTTGATGCTACAGTATATTAATACTCTGAAAATCTGAGTGCACTTTAAATTATCTACTTTTTACTGAATTTGGCTTTACCTTACCGTACCTGTACGAGAATTACCACCGAGCAAAATAATGGTGCTTCTAATTTAACATAATATTATGATCCCACTTCTGCAGATGCATACAGTGAACTGAACATGAACTACAGTGAACCAAAAACCCACAGTATCACTTTCTAGCCTGTGGCTGTTTACCACTGTTGGACTAGATCCTTATAATCCCCACTTTCCTGTCTGTTCTCAGCATGATCCATAAGTGAGCATCAATTATATGAGATGACAGAAACGGCGGTATACAGTCTATGCTATGAATACAGATACAGCTGTCATGCTCCCAGAAGTCACATATGGGAAAGTTTAGCAATCAGCAGTAGAGCCACAATTTCTAGATGTAACTACATGTTTACTCTTTTCAACTTTACACTCTTTGGGGAAAATAAACAGGCTGCAGTGCCCATTAAAGCACTAAGAGGAGAGGTAGCAGACAGACTCAGTGATTGGCCTGCAACAGTACAATGGCAGTTACCACTGTAAATGGGCTCTATTGCTTTCTCAGCTGTCTGTATGATCCACAGGTGAGCAGCAGCCATTAGGACTCTGGCAACAGCAGCAGCAGCACAAATGATGCTCCTCCAGTGGTCCAGCTGTAAAACACACAGCTCAGCAGGCTTCAAACTGACATCCCATCACCGGCATCATATTGTGATATAAAAGCATAACAAAACACCTGCTACTCCAGTAGGCTGAGGCCCAAACCTGATGAGACGCACTACAGGCTGTCTGTGGGTTTGTTGTTTCTTAACAAGTATCATGTGAACTGCATTTTGGGAGTACTATGTGTTTGACTTATGTCTCAATAAGTATAAACATGCACACATATTCAATGTTAAGATGTCTACCCCAGTGATGGAGTATAACCACATACATTTACAACTGCACTGTACTTACATAGGTATCATTTTGAGGTGTTGCTTTACTTGAGTATTTCCATTATTTGCTTCTTTATACTACACTTCTCATTCACTACATTTTAGAGTGAAGTATTGCACTTTTTTTTATCTCGCTACAATAAATTCACAGCTATAGTTAGTTACTATGCAGACTCTGATTTTAAATACAAAACTTTCAGTTATATTACAAAATATGAGCCTTTTGGTTACCTTGACTAGTCCAGTACTTCTACTAGACTTTACTTTTAATTTTACTAGTACATTTCTCTGATAACACGTATTTTTACTTGACTAAAACTTTTTACAGTAATGCAGGGCATTTATAATGGAGTATACATACAGTATGGTGTTTCTACTTCAACTTAAACATTAGAAAAGGATCTGAATATACAGTACATTTCTCAACAGTGTGAGCCTTTTTCCCCATTTCAGCCTGTATGTACAGTATGCTGCATGGTTTACTGTGAGTCTCTCTCATTTTACATGACTATTTAGGTATAACTGATTGTGGTATTTATCTATTTAGTACTGTACTGTACTTAGCTACAATTTTGAGGTCCTTCTACTTTACATGAGTGTTTCTATTTTTGCTGACTGTGCTTTTACTTCAGCGGGAATTTGAATGCAGGATGTTTACTCACTGTTAAGCACTTAGTTTTCAAGGAGGAGTCGAGGAATGAAAACACCAGAGTACCTGCACAGATTACTCAGAACAGACGGATTTAACGTTAACACAACAGTTCTCTCTTCCTTTTCCCCTAATGCTGTCCTTTAAGTGTCTTTTCTTTGCCCCTTCAACAAACATAGATTGAGGAGAAAAATAAACCAATTAAACAATTCAGAGCTCTGAAAAAAATAACCAAATCAAATAAAGTTTATCTACCCAGGTAGTGTGTATTTTTCCTTTTAAAGGAATGTGATGTGCAGCTCTTGCCTGTATGATATGATGAAGAAAGTGGAGTGAATCAGTCCTCTTGACTGGTGAGTCACGCCACTGCACACCCGCTGTATGTCCTCGGCCCTTCTGTCCTACATCCTCTGCTAGTTGCATGTCCATTGGCGATTTGTCCTGTTCTCTCACAAATCCATCAGGTGCAAAAAAACCCAACCTGCATAAACAGGGCAACGTTTAATCATTCTCTTTTAAATCAAAATACGCCCTGCGATGGACTGGCGACCTGTCCAGGGTGAACCCCGCCTTCGCCCAATGCCAGCTGGGATCGGCTCCAGCTCCCCCGCAACCCCTAACGGGATAAGTGGTTGACGATGGATGGATGGATAAATCAAAATATTACCAGATCTGGACTTAATATCACTCCAAAGTCCTGAATAATTTACATTACCTATAAGATTACTATAATCTTATAGGTAATGTAAATCAATCCTTTTAGCTGTTGCACATGTAAAAGTCTGCCACTATAATACCACACAGAAACATGACCAAAATTTTCCTCAATTCCATGTAATTATCCATCCATCCATCGTCAACCGCTTATCCCATTAGGGGTCGCAGGGGTGGGGGAGGCTGGAGCTGATCCCAGCTGGCATTGGGCGAAGGCGGGGTACATCCTGGACAGGTCGCCAGTCCATCGCAGGGCACATAGAGACAGACAACATATAGACAGCCATTCACGCTCACATCCACACCTACAGGCAATTTAGAGCCCTCAATTAACCTAAATTGCATGTTTTTTGGACTGTGGGAGGAAGCCGGAGTACCCGGAGAAAACCCACGCTAACACAGGGAGAACATGCAAGAAGACACACAGAAGAGCCCCAAGCTGGATTCGAGCCTGCGATCCTCTTGCTGTGAGGCGAGAGTGCTAACCACTGCACCACTGCACCACTGTGCAGCCCCCATGTAATTATGCTTTAGTTAATTCAGCTCAGGACATTAGTAAATGTCTTTAAGACGACTGAGTAGAAGCGCTGCTGGGTCTTTGTGGTGATCACATACAGGTGCTCTTTGGATCCTTTAGATGTCCTGAGGGGCTCATAGCGTGAGTGGAATATAATCTGAAAAATGTACAAAATGAAAGTGTTCTTCAAAAATAATCCCAGGCACACAGTAGCATTTGAACAAAATTTAAATGCCTTTATTTTACATGGTTTGAATTGACCAACGCATTGCGACCGAGGTCTTCATCAGGGTAATTGTCCGTTAGTAATGCATGTCATTAGTAAATGTGTTATGAAGATAACCAAGCTAAATGATGTGATTTCAAACCAAAAGAACTTCTCACACTGAATAAATGTTGGCCATGTTAGCAATAGAATGATAAATACACAACAACGCTGGAGAATTGAAAACACAATTAAATCCTGTAGCCCATAACCTTTATGTTTATACTTTCTACTCTGCATTACTAAAACTCTTTTCTGCTTTTAGCTTGCTGTTGTTCTGCTGTCTTATTCTCCCTCTAACCAGGAAGTACTGTAGTTGTTTTTCTCTCTGCAGCGCCACCACTGCCCTCTGCTAGACTAATATAGCTATTGCAGATGGGAAAAAAGAGTGGAAATAAACTCCACTCTTAATTATAGGTTATTTTGAGTGGGTTACACCGGTATTGACGATAACCGTGAAATATTGATATCATGTTAATAAACACACATGATACTATCATATAAATAATACAGCGCCACTTAATAACTCATTTTATAAATACTGTTTTGATTACAGACTCTCTCTCCACCTTACTATACTTGTATTTTCAGTGTAATTCATTTGCCAAAAAGAGAAAAAACACACATTTAACATTGTTAAACATGAACTATGATAACATATTTTTTTTCAAAATGTTCTCTAGTTATCGCGATAATATTGTTATTGTAAATTTTGGCCAGTATAGTAGTAATCTGATATTATGACAGCCCTACTAGTACTAGTACCTTTACATTAATGCATTGGTACTTTCACTTCAGTAAAGGATCTGAGTACTTCCTCCACCACTGGTGTGGTGTGACAGCTTTTCGACGACAGGGAGAAAGGAGGAGAAGAGGGGTGAAGTGTCAGAGACACAGGAAATTGCTGCATGTTGTTACAAAGATTTTAATGGTGTCTCGAGGAAGGTGGGTGCAGTTCCTTTAGTATCTTCTCAGGCCAGCACGAGGGTGTCAGTTAGTCGCAGGAAATACTGTAGGCCAGTAAAATAAGCAGAAGATGTCTGTGACACATGGGAAGGTAATGTTTAGATCAAGTTCTAGGGGTTGGAGGGGAGAAGAGAGTCGCTGTAGTCTAGAAATGAGCTGAAAAAATGGAGCTGAGCCGAGTCGCCGCTGAATCTCTGGTGTGTGCCTGCTGTCTGTCCCAGTCCGGGATGTGATGGTTGCTCGGTTGCTCTAACCGCCTCTCCTCCACACACAGAGTCCTAATGCGCCTGGGACAACTTTAGCAAGATGAGCGAGATAAGCTCTGACACGAGCATATTGCCACAGTTCAAACTAACTGGTGTGTATCTTGACATTATTGAGCTCGAATTATACCCTGCCCGCCTCCCACACTCAGCATCTCTCTCCCACTTCAAAGTGTGTGTGAGAGCGTGAGAGAAAGAGAGAGCAAGTGAGGCAGAGAGAACAAAGAGTTAGAGTGTATGAAATGCAGAAGGTTTTGTATATTGTTTGTTTTGGTTACAGCCTTGCAGCAGTTGCACTGATGTTAGTGGATGAAAATGCTTTTTCTCATCTGGTTTTGTGTATAGTATCCATAATGACTCACCTGCATGTGTTATCAGCACACAGAAAATGTGCACTCCGACACATCTCTCACACAGACGTTTAATGAGCTCCAACAAGCCTGCTGAACATTATATTGTAAAATGAGATATATGATAGATTTGTACAGTATGATTGCACTGCAGGCACTTACTGTAATTGCTAAAGAAGTGTTTATATTTGCATATGCCCCAATTACTTTTATAATATATTTTTTTTAACAAACCACACAGACA
Organism: Pterois miles; assembly: GCA_947000775.1. Taxonomy (NCBI): domain Eukaryota; kingdom Metazoa; phylum Chordata; class Actinopteri; order Perciformes; family Scorpaenidae; genus Pterois; species Pterois miles. Next base: position 10,335,724 of record CAMQGK010000058.1, on the reverse strand, counting down.
GAATCCAAGTAGAAACAAAAGTCATTACTTTTTCTCATAACGTGCCCAGCCCTGCCTGATGGCAAATGAGTTTTGCTTTTAAAGCAAATTAAATAATATCAGATGAGAGGAGGATTGGCAGGCATGAGCGCATTAGTTTTACGTCAAAGGACAACAGTATAGTGTTTGGCATATTGGGCCTGTGGAGGCAGCACTGTACGGAGCTGTTACAGTAACAAGACAGCAATAGTGCCTGACAGGCCACTACTCAGGAGCACAATTACACACACACTACTGCTTTCACAGGTGGCCTGTTATTATGTAATGATAAGTGCAAATCCTCACACACACACTAGCTTTGTCCCTCTGGACCTGATCTATATATGATCTAGATGTCTACACAGGTTTGTGCACACTGTAATTTAATGAGTCTTTACGTGTCTGAGAGCGTATGCAAGTGTTTGTTTTGTGGAAGGCTTGCAGTTTTCAATCTGATCAGACTGATGTTGACTTTGGCTTGGCTCAAAGCAGAATGTTTTTGGAATCATTGGGCCAAAATCCCATAATAACTTTTTAGCATATTGTAATTCAAGCGTTCTGAGAGAAAACTAGACTTCTGGCTCTGTTTTCAGGCTTTAAAAAATCTAGTCCGTGAAGGAAGACTTTGACCAGTCACAGGACATTTCAGAGAGAGTGCATTCCTGTTTGCTGTGTTCCAGCTGGTCAGAGGTTGGTATTTCTTCAGCAGATCTCAATACGGCTGCCGGATTACAAACTTTCTCATTTTACAGCTGAACAGTACACTGCAAGATGTTTCTGAAAACATCTGAGTACACTGTAAACATTACAGTAACAGAATATTGATTATTTGATGAGTTTTTTACCTAGTTTGACTGTTTGATTGGAGTTAGTGAGTGATTGACAGCTGCTCAGAGAGAGAAAGGCTCCAGCTCGGCTCTGATAGGTTTTTTTTTTCTAGTCTGTGAAATCTTACAAATGCCATTAGGGGCACCAGAGGACAACAGAGGCACATGATTTTTTTTTCAGATTAACGGTTTCATGTACTACTGTAAGGATACAGTGACTGTTTTATAAAACCAACTTGTTTTAATCATATTCGCTCCATTTCTATTCACTGCAGCTTTAAGGTGTGTGTGTGTGTGTGTGTGTGTGTGTGTGTGTGTGTGGAGAGAGAGAGAGAGAGAGAGAGAGAGAGAGAGAGAGAGTATGTGGAGTATGCATCGCTGACATCAAATTGTAGCCTAAATGTACCATAAATTCAAGCAACAACTTTTTGAACTTTGCCTTTGCTTTCAGACTTCACCTGATGGCCCCTCTGATGAGACCAGGGCCAAATAAAGTAAGGGCCCATTTGTTAGAAACCAAATGACCCAATAAAAAGCATGTGTGTGTGCATGCGTGCGCGCGTGCCAGCCTGGGACCAGGAGGGACCACCAGGGAAGAAAGGCCAGTCCAGAGACCAGAGAGAATAGACAAGAGAGGCTTTGAACCTGATCACATACCGATTCGCATCGGCTGCGCACAAAAACCGGCCTGCATCTTTATTGTGTCTTCAAAATCACCAGTGACAGTTCGCATGACACAGAGCCAGCAGACCAGCCTGCGTGTCTACAAAAAGCCAGTTAATCTTATTTGAATTTCAAACTAACCTCTTGAGATTTTTCTTTTTTTTTCCTTTCCGTGTCGAAACTATTAATAGCGCCCCGGCTTTCTCCTTGTCCGTCGCGCATTCTTATGAAATGCCTCTGCGTAAAAATAGAAATACAGTTGTCCATAACTGGCACCCATTGACACAATACCTCCCGTTCCAAGGACGTAGCTCCTCCCTATGTATGTGTGAGTGCTTGTGTGTGTAGCGGGTGGGTGACAGCTGGGATCGCTGCGCTCCGCTCCAGTCTGGTAAGAAGCTTCATCTCCAAATAGGATGACCGTCGGCTTTTGTGGAAGGGACTGCCTTCAGCGCCGTAGCTAGTTCTGTTCTGGGACACCCGGTTCGTCCACTTTACCAGAGGGGAGTTTAAAAGCCAAAACATTGGAGGCTTTGTTCTCTCTCGTGTGGATTTCCGATGGATATTTCGATTTGAAGAGGTGTGATTTGAGCGCGGCATGTAACAAAAAGAAGCGCAAGAGAAAAGTAGCGCTCGTATTGTTATTCCGAAACGAGCACCGTCTGAACTGCTTTGAGAGCCATACCTCATGGATTACTAACAGACAGAGCTGTGAAACCACTCCGGCACATCCATTCATGAGCCGAAGGTAAGATTTCTTTGTTTATTTCAAACTTTAGGTGCGCTTATACCAGTTTTTCTCCACGCAGCCCCGGAGGCTCTTTTTCTGTTCAGCCAGGCTGCCCGGCGACAAGTGCACACGCTTCACATGGTTTCTTTAGGGTGATTTTGCGTATTTATGTGGCATTTTTAAAGTTATAAAAATAAAAATAAAATCAGAAAGTGAGTTTTAATTCGAATGAGAACCGCGATGCTTTCCTTCAAGAAAAAAACACCTTCCACCAAATATAAACAGAGCGCAATTTGGTGCGTAATCCCTCTTATGCTGTTTACTAACGTGGAATAAATAAGTGTCAGCGTCAGAGGACCTATTGCTGATCACATTGAGTCTAAACGCGAGCAAAACAACGTCAGTGTCATTGCAGGTTGCAGGTACATGGACGGCAAATAAGAAATGTGGTTGTGAGAACTTACAGGACTCGGACCGACTTGGTCCTCCGTCCAACTGCTGTTTTTCAACCTCGATGACTCTAAAGATTGAACAAAACCTCAGGCACAAAACTACCGGTGGCAGACTGAAAACAACAATGGAAATTGCAGTATTTATAAGAGCCTAATAGCATTTTTATGTCTGATTTGTTTTGAAAACGCCTAAACACTGACGTGCTTGCTCCATTATTACAATGCATGATGGGATTTTCATTTGCAATTTATTTTCACATGATTGGAAATTCAGAACTCTTGCAACAATTTACATGTAGACTAATGATGCAGCCAATGTTTACAATCCTTCCCTCTGTTTCATTATTAAAATAATTAAAAAATAAATCTGAATCACAGCGATTTCATGTGAATTAATAAGTAATTTTACATGCAGGTTTTTCATATTGTTCTTCAGTGAGTTACTCTGCAGGCTGAGACTTTTCTCTCAGTTACACACACACACACACACACACACACACACACACACACACACACACACACACACACTGGTTTGGGTGTGTTCAGGGATTTCAAGCTACCAGGAGGCGGAGTGGTCACTATTACTCTGGTCCAAAAGATCAATCAAATGTTTGTAATTCTGACCAGGAGACAAAATTGCACCGGTCTCAGAAGTGGATTTGCCATTAAATGAAGTGCTGCTGCACATTATTTCTTTAATAAGCTGGGAGAGGAGATAGAGGCCTCACAAACCACATCCAGCAGCCCGACTGCCAACACCCAGTCACTCCCAGTGGTTTCCCTCCTCTCCTCCCCTCCTCTCTCCTCCCCTCCTCTCCCCTCCTCTCCTCTACCCTTCTCTCCCAGTATGAAAGATCCCCCCTGAGGCATTGGGAAAAGCTGGAAAAGGGATTCAGCAGGTCTAAATGTAGGTTATAGATTATCAAGTGTGCAAAGGTGATGAAAAACTGGGTGAATCTAAGGAGTGTTGAATGCCCACAGCAAAATATGCCTCTCAGCTGATTTTCAGCAGCAGCACATATTGGTGTTTTGGAAACATGAGTCTAGTATCAGCCTTAAAAAAAAATAGGAAGATTTTCTGCCAGCTCTGAGAGGAGAGGGTATTGTATGTCATCTGTTTTTTTGTGAAATCACTGGAAATATTTGCTGCTCCTGTGTGTTGCATATTTTCTCATCTGTGACCATGTTTTTTTTCAGTCAGTATACATACTGTGCTGGGTATTACACACAGATCTCAAATGTGAAAAAGCAGAATGTTTTAACAATTTACCATCGCTCGTCCTACAACATCAGCCTCAAGGCATTCAAATGTCCTGGAGGCATTTTTTGAGATGTTGCGCGGGCTGTAAATCCCACCAGGTTGTTCCATAAAGGCTACAACACCACAAACCAGAGTGCTAATCCTGCTATTATCACACTATACATTGACATGTTGTAGTGCTGATACATGAATTACAGCATGATTACCTTTGTCACAGCAGCAGCCTGCCTGTTCTCCTCCTGGAGAGGCAGCATAGATCAGAGCGACCACAGTTGTTGCTTGTATTTGGAGCAATGCTCCGTAGAGCATTTGATCCGCCGATCCCCTAACAATAGCAATGGGGATGGCATTGTGTGTGACTGATGTGGATTTGTCACACTGTATGTGTGTGTGTGGGAGCGAGAGGAAGAGAGGGAGAGCTAGTTAAGGACAGATGCAGCAGGAATACAGTAGTTCTGAATAATTGATAAATGGCTTTGCTCCTGTTCCAATGAATTGGCCCTCTACTGTAAACAATAAGACCGGTCAGCTGCTGTTAAGCATTGGTCCTCATTCACAGTGTCAATACCCAGCATTCAATAGTGTGTGTATCTATGCATATTTTATAAAAGTCATGTTTTATTGATGCATGTCCTTGGTGTGTGGGCTGATGCTTTTTAACAATTGGAGTGCGAGAAAGCATCAAACCCCTCTCACTCATCTGGATGTGATTTATTGATGCTTAACCCATTTTTTCCATATTCCACGTCTTTCTAAATTGCAGCTGAATCAATTACACCGCCTTAACGCTAAATGACAAACACGCTCTAGTTGTGGTGGAACATTTAAAAAAAAAAAAAGGATAATCATGAGTGTGCGTATGTGTTTTAGTCCATTTTGTTTTAGGTCAGGATAATCAAAGAAGCTTGCATTTTAATGGAGCTGCCAATCACAGATGTTACGTGGCACATGTGCTGATTTTAGCTGCACTCAAGTTGGCTCTCTTTTCAGTTGTCTGTTGTGATTCACAAGGTGAAAAAAGAAACAGGAAGATATTCTAACGTGCTATAACAAATTACACAACTCCCTCACCGTATAAACATTTCACTTAACCTTTTGCTGCTCCATCTCTCTTTTTTTGGTTGAGTCCCTTGACCCTCTGAAGTTGAGCTCATTATTTGACAAATGCATTTAATTTTCTCTAACAAAACTTGCTGAATGATATTATACAGGATGAGAGGAGATGCTAGATTTCTATCTGCTTTGTTTATGTATTTGAGCTTGCAGTTTATTTGCTCACTACCCCCCATCCTTTCTAGTTAAGTTAGAACTGTTTATAGGGGAAGATAAATGATATTCATTGTACTGCAGAGACCTAATATATCGCACCACGCAGTATGGTCCTGTATTCACAGCATGGCTCATTGAAAATGAAATCACTTGCTGATCACTTGCTTCAGTGTGTTGTTCCATGTTCTCTCTGTGTTTCTCACACACATGCATGGATGCATGGCGTTCAAGTTTCATTGTGTTGTTCTAACTGGCTGCTTTCCCCCCACTTAGCCTTAACCCTTCCGACTCCCTATAAATGACTCTAGAGTGCATCCATTGAATTAAGCATCCATGTTGTGTTAAACACTCCTCATACTCGTTACATTAGCGTAATTGATTGAGCGTATTATCTATGCCAAGAAAGCCACAGGCATGAAGGACCGGGCGAAAGGCTTATTTGGGCCGGGCGCTGCAAGGCAGTGGTATATTGGCGGAGTGTCTGTTGGCGTTTTGGCTGTTGGTAGTTGGCAACGCTTTGTTGTTAGAAGTGAGGTGAATTAGAAAGTGATAGCCAGCCCATCTAGAAGATGACTGTAGAGGAGCCAAACTTTACCACGCGTGTGCCAAAATGAAAATACAAGCAACGTTTGAAATCAGCTTACAACATCATGGAAATTTTATCTTTTAAATACTTAGTGCATGCAACATTAACATGCAGTAATACCTTTGTCACAGCTGAGTTTGGTCGCCAGTCATTACTCAAATGGAACAGAGAGGAAATGCATTTGCAGGGATAATCCTAACACAGCAGGACTTTGTGTGATTGCCTGGGAGATGGATGAATGACTGGCCTTGAAAAGAGCCGAGTCTTGTACTACTGTACAGATCAGATGATGTAAATCGTGGTACACAGCTTTAAAATATGATGTCCTAGTTCCCGTCCTGCTGTCATGCTTTTACAGGTGAGAGCAGCCAGCTGTGAGTCATGGAGAGAGAGTCTGTTAAGACTCATTAAGGGGGCATCAGCTGCTGAGGCTGCGGTTATTTCTGTGGTTAGTTTCCTTGTTGGAAGCCAATAAGGAGGTGTGTGTCAGGAGGATGTTAAGCATCAGGTAAACTCGGCTCCTTCTTTTGCTCTTTTAGCTCGGCTGATAACTCATGGCTGTCTATGTGTGTAAGTCCCTTTCACATTTTCTGTGCATACTGTATCACAAAGCACGGAGGGTGGCTAATGGCGGGGGGGGGGGTGTGAGTGTGTGTACTCATTTTGTGTACTCCCTGTGACTGTGCATGCATGTTTACGTGGCGTTGTTCGAGTGCATCTGTCCCTCCTCCCCAGGCCCCAGCGATTGGCACTGCATCTCTCATCTATTAATCATAGAGAGCGCTTGCTCTCTCATTCCGTTGCCATAGTTTCAGGACCTGAGACAGTGTTGGGGTGCCTGGCTGCCTGGAGAGAGAAGTGAGGAAGAGGAGGAAAGGAAAGGAAAGAGGTGTGGAGGAAAGGAGGAAATGATATAAACAGTGTAGCGAGGGGAAAGCAGAACAATTGAAACCGAGCAGAGGAGGAAAGAGAGGAAGTGATTGAAAGAGCAATGACAGGCTAACAGCGAGCAGGTCCTCACACCGTGGATGAGTGTGTTTCAAGAACCAAAATGGATTCCATTTTTATCTCAGCGGTGAACCCTCTATCTCCTTCTGTGGCGTGCATCTTTTCAGTCTCTCTCACTCACACACACACACACACACACACACACACACACACACACACACACACACACACACACACACACACACACACACACACGATACTCTCTCTCTCTGCGCTCTCCTTCCTAAAGAGAGCAGAAGAATATTTTCACAGTAGGCATCATCTTGTGAATAGCGCGCTTGCAGGGCTGGTGCATCTCCAGTACAGTACATTGTGCGGCTGTTATTTCACCTTGCTTTACAATGGAAAAGCCTTCCACTGAGCTGAGATGGAAGCTGGGCCATGGCCTCCTGTTTCATGCTCAGCTGGATGTGTTGATGGTAAATCGTGCTGAATTCATATGTTATTCATGATGGATTACTACAGAAATAAACCACTATGGAAATTTCCAAGGCAGGGAATACCTCTTGCTATCTGGTCTGTGTTTATCATTCTTTCTTTCTTTCTTTCATTCTTTCTTCTTTCACATTTAGATTTTTTTCCCTCTCTGTGCTGAAAGAAAACACTCTGCTACTTTCAGAGGAAGGCTTATTGTTTTGGCTGTAGGCTTTGTGCCTCCCATATGACCTCATAATGTCATTTGGGTTGTTTAATGGCTAACCATGTACTAATGTGGTGGTTGTATTATCGCCTTGTCCCATCGCATCATACCCTGCTTGTGAGCATTTCCAATGGGAGCTTGTGGAGAGCAGACACCGCACTGGCAGCACTGTAATTATGGGATTCTCAGGACACAGAACCTCTTTTCTTTCTCAAATGCATGGACACAAGGGATGTTAATTATTAACATTTTAACCGATAACCAACATGAAGCGGGGCTGCATGGTGGTGCAGTGGTTACTCTCTCTTGCCTCAGGTTTGAGTCCAGCTTGGGGCTCTTCTGTGTGGAGTTTGCATGTTCTGCCCATGTTAGCGTGGGTTTTCTCCGGGTACTCCGGCTTCCTCCCACAGTCCAAAGACATGGAGGTTAGGTTAACTGATGACTCTAAATTGCCCGTAGGTGTGAATGTGAGCGTGAATGGTTGTCTGTCTCTATGTGCCCAGCGATGGACTTCGACTTCGCCCAATGCCAGCTGGGATGGGCTCCAGCCCCCCCCCCCCAGTGACCCCTAATGGGACAAGCAGTTGAAGATGGATGGATGGAATCAACATTAAGCATTTTAACCGATTAACGCAATCGGTTAAAGGGTTAAAAGAAATATTAATAATTAACCAAAAAGCTGAGAAAAAGACAGAGGAGCTGGTCCACCTTAAGAGAGAGTCGTGCAGATACAGGAAGTTTGCTCTAGACTTCCAGCTGAGGAGTTGTAGTTTGTAGCTTCATAGCATTTATTTACCGACTGTACCGACCAACCGTACACACACTATCTGCTACAGCTACATTCTCAGCTATAACACCACCGACAAACCCACACTCACCACTGCCACACACGGTCTGTCAGCGTAACATGCTGTTACGCTGCAGCGAGCGCAAAGCCAGCTAGCAGCTGCTAATGTAACACAAACACAGTGTTGTGTTTGAAACAATTGCTAAAGTTAAGCTGGGTGACAGAGTGCCGTTACGCCGGGCAGACACCCAGCTGACAACATGCTAAACTAAACTACATGTGCGGTGGTGGCGGAGTTTTACTGGAAAAATGGCTGCATGTCCAGGACACTATACACAGCACCGTGGCTGCTTACACTCCCGTACGGTGAACTGGGGACAGTGAACGCAGCACTGTGGCTGCTACAGTAACTCTCCTAACGGTGAACTGGAGACAGTGAATGCAGCACTGTGGCTGCTACAGTAACTCCTGACGGTGAACTGTTGCACTAATCACTGCACTAATCTTGTCAATTAACAGATAATAATCGATTAACGAGGGTTGGTTATTGGTTAAGATTTTTTTTTTTAAATAAGCATCCCCTTGTGCACACATTACATATAAACTCAATCACACACAAAAGCAAGTGAGTAAGTGCACACAGATTCACGCACAGGGGCAGTTTCTTTCATGTCAGAGAAATAAAGAAAGCTTGTCATTGTTGCAGTGGTGCACAGTGAGTGCCAATGGGCAGAAACCCAAGAGTACCTGATTGTAGAGTACACTGTGTAATTCTCCCTTCACCGTGCATGGACTTTCTGCGGGGGAATTACCATTAGGGGACAGAAGGACAAAGGAGGAAGTGATAGGGTGCGTTTGCTTTCTTGTGCTGATGACACTGGGTGATTTTTTGCCTTTGAAGTGATGGGATTGCAGGTGACATCATAGCAGTCGCATTCTCAGGTGCAGCAGGTGAATTAATCCAGGTGGGGGATGAGGTAAAGGTGCGTGTGTGTGTCTGTGTGTGCAAATCCTACGTGTTAATGCTCCTGAGTATCTGTAGAAGCAGGCATGCATGGCTGTGTGTGTGTGTGTGTGTGTGTGTGTGTGTGTGCATCAGTCATCAAAGCAGAGGAAAGCCAGTGTGTAAGGTGATCTGTATGCTCATGGCAGAGCAGCAGTCATACTCTCCCAGAGGCTATAAGCCTCGCTGAACGTGGAACAAGCAGCTTCTTCTTCTCCTTCCATGGACCCACTGCTGGTTTCTGTGCACTGGCCAAACAAGGCAAGACAGATTTAGTTTATTATCCATGTTTCTGGATATCCTCCACAGCAACATTTCTGTTCATGATCTGTCAGTAAGGATCTAGTTCCACATAGCCTAATATCGCTTTCTATCTCGTGATGCAAACATCTATTAGCCAGCCCTAAACCTGGCAGGACGAGCTCAGCTCAAACAAGCATCGGCTGATATCCTAGACAGCAGGTAATTTGTAACAACCATCCCAAGCTCATCTGACAGACTGATGATGATGATAGATTGCTTGTAATTGGGCCCTGGGTGAATATTAATTATTTCCAGGTGACTGGTAAATCTTTACAATGACCTGTAGTTATTCTGGCACATAAACATGAAACGTAATAAGGAAAGACTTTCACATTCAGCCATATGAAAGCAATCAAAACAATTAAGTTGAGGATATTAGTCGCTAATATCCTAAACCTCACAAAACTTATTATTTCAGTTTATATTTGCAGTGTTCCATACAGGAATAAGAAGAATACAGACTACATGTGTTTCTTCAAAGTTTACCTAAAACCTTGTTAAGAAATCTCCTGGTCACAGTGGCTGGCAGACTACAAGTGATCCCCCTGAGGGTCCTCTGTTTCAGAATCCAATCAGGCAGAACTCAGAACAATATTACTCCTTGTGTGTGTGTGTACATTTATTACATAGCTAATGAACAAATTGCAGCCATGTGGCATGGCCTGGTGGCGTGGCTGCCTGGTGAAAAAAAAGGGCGCACACACACACACACACACACACACACACACACACACACACACACACTCCAGCTACCGTCTACCCCTTTCCCTCTTTTCACCACAAGACACACAGATGCACACACACACGTCCAACCACAAGGCCCCCAGTGTTCTTGGCCTGTCTGTCCATCAGCTCATGCGGAGCACTGGGCTGGGAGTACTTATCATCACTCTGCTGAGTGGAGGCCTCACAAAGGCCCACTCACATCACATCACATCACACACACACACAGAGTCAGCACAGGGAGGCTGCTCAGTACAGCCAGGCCCGCTGGACTGATTAAATGTATGGCGTGACAACAGCCTGAGCACAACACTTGGAGGAAAGGAGCCTGATAGGCAAATGGAGACTAACAGCCAGATAGACAGGTAGGAGGGCAACCCTATCGCCAGTGAAAAACATTTTATTTTGAATTTGCTTTGCCACATACCTCATGGAGGAAATGTTATCGTTGCCTGAATTATATTTACTGGGAATGATTTTACAATCCAGGAAGGGTAATATCCTCATACTACACAGAAGTCACAGGGAAGGGGTCAAGGTGAATGGTTGGACATGCAAAACGCAGGAAAAAATGTGGCTTTGGTTTAGAGAGGACATCAACACTCTCTTGTTCTCTCAACGTCTCATGCTTCGCGTCAGTGTTTACTTTTTTAGTATTTAACCAAGAGCATGCTTTTAACCTTAAAGCTAGGCTAGGTAATGTGCTTCAAAAACATTTTTTTGTTTTATTTGTTGAAATATCAATAAATCAAATGCTTTGATCATAAGAAAAAAAAAAGGTATCCGTGACTGAATGTAAAAAGCCCCTAATAATTTAATTCAGCCTACCTTCCTGGGAGTCTCTTACAAGCAGCTTGACAGCTGTGAGTACTAATAATAGCCATGTTTGCTGTTTACGTTCATTATGATATGTTTACTTTCATAATAGGGATGTTAATAATTAACCATTTAACCTTTAACTGACATTAAGGGTTTTAACTGATTAACGCTAGAATGGCACTCAGAAAGTGCACACCTCCGCTCGCTTGTCCGTTCAGCTTGCGCCATCATCCACATGTATTTTTGTTTATGTAGAGATCGGCTGTACGTAGTGGAGCATTGTAAAACACTTCATTCAACTGGACAGAAACAAAATAAAACTCACCTAAACCATCTCCATCACTCTTTCCAACAATCACCAAGTGAGCTTTGATTGAACTCAAGTCTTTAAGAGTTTAATGTGAAAATATGGTGACTCTACAGTTACGAAGCAACAAGCAGAGCTACAGCTGCTAATGTAGCACAAACACACACGGTTTGTCGGACAGTCACTAAAGTTACAGTGGGCAGACAGATGGTAGATGGTGGTGGCGGACTTTGACTAGGAAACTGACTGCATGTGTACACTCAGCACCGTGGCTGCTAACTCTCCTGATGGTGAACTGGGGACTCAGTTGTTGTTGAGTAGCACTAATTTTGATGATTAACGGTTAATAATTGGTTAATGAGGATCTGTTATCAGTTAATTATTTTTTCTTTTCAAAATTAGCATCCCTAGTTCATAATGGTAATTGTCAGGGAATGGTCTTGGAGGGAGGCCTGAAGCGACGGCCTTTTCAGTGTTGGTAACTTGCTGACTTTCTCTAAATTTAGGGACTTTTGGAGCTAGTGCTGCCAGCTACGTTCATTGGAAAACAGTTGGCAACACTGGACTGGATTTTCTGATGGGATGATTTTTAAATGCATATTCTTGCTAGTTTCTCAACAGAAGTTTTTTTTTTTTTTTTTTTTTTACCATTGTCATGTCACGTCAGTAAATATGAAGTTTTAGCAAGAAGTTGGTGAGCTAAGCTTTGCACAAAGACTGGATATGGAGGAAAACAGCTTGCCTGGCTTTGTCTGCAGGTAAAATGTATTTAATCTGTACAAAACCTGGTGTCAAAATGGCAGATTGTGTTTTTAAGGGGGTTATGTGCCAGACTGTTTTTTGGATGGAAAGAGTAACTTCCTGCAGTAGTGACCTCAGGAAGTTACTGTGCCTTTTACAGAACACCTCATAAAACCACAAGGTGTCATTTTTACACTTCGGTTTCTGTTCAGGTTAAACAAACAAGATATAAAGTGAGCCCCTGGAGTTGCTGTTAGGCAGATTTTGTTACTTTTGCACACAGCCAGACGACTAGCTGTTTCCCCGGTTTTCAGACTTTGTGCTAAGCTAACCGGCTGCTACAGACATGAGAGTGGCATTGATCTTCTCATTGGCCCTGAGGTAAGAAAGCAAATAAGTGTATTTGCCCAAACTGCCAAACTATTGCTTTCATCATGCTTAAGTTGCCAAGGTATGATATAGATCCATTTGGTTCATTTTCCATTGGCATTGAACAGTTTGAAAATACATTCACATGAACATTTCCTCTTAATAGTAATGTAATACAAGTATCAGTCTTTTAAAATGTGTTAATGCAAATTTTTTGACATGAATGCAATTTTTAGGAGACATTTTGGGAAAGAAACAGGCTGCAACAGTTATCGAGTAGAGGCAGATATGTATTCAGGGGTCAGGGGTCAAGGAGGAGGAAAGCACAGACTGGGATATTTACGTTGACAGGTAGAGAGGAAGGCAGCCTGTCAAAGAGAGGAATAGAAAGAGGCCGGACACTTAGCAAAGGAGGTGGGCAGTGAGGTTCACAGAGCAAAGGAACTCACATCACCTTTTTAAAACGAATTCTTGTGAAAAGAAATAATATTTCACCTCGCCCCCATCCATGCCCCTTTAATCTGGACAAAAGGTGCTCTGTATGTGGGCAGGTAATCAGGCGAGCAGTTTGATAGGCAGGAGGACAGACAAGCTGTGAAGCAAGTTGTGCCTTGCATGATAATGTATTCATTCATCCCCCACTCTGATAATGTTCACAGCATGCTTGGCTTGATTCATTCAGCACAGTCTACTGGGGGCCTTTTTTATGCATTATTTGTTAAAAAGCCTCTTTGCTTTTCTAAACCTGTTAAAGTTTTGATTTGTGCGCTGACTGGATTATTCAGGAGGTGATTGCTTCTGGGTTTGTGAAGGTGTGTGAGGCTATGTGCATGTTTTTGAGCTATTGTCTTATTTGTGTATGCATGCAGTCTTGTTGTGTGTAGAAAATTCTGCAGTGAGGCCTATTTTGGTCTCTGAGTAGTTTGGTTTGATTGGGCAGTGCAGCAGCTGCATACTGAAACGCGGTGTCTTTTGATCTACTCCCATCCTCAACTAATCTGGGACCGTCTCATCTGTTTCACTGATAAGTTCTCTGTATTTGGTTCTTATGGGATCTGTTTAATTTCATCCATATAAGTCCAACCAAATCCAAAACCCAACAAATCCTCCATTTATTGATTGTGGTATTATACAGCAATTGAACCGCTGATTATTTAATTGGGTTTGGAGTCTGAGTGGGGAGGCATGGCTATGCGCCAAGCTCCTCTGAAGAGAGTTTGATGAGTTAGAGTTGGTCAGACATCATCAAAGAGAATTATTCCTGTTTTTGGAAAAGATTATTAGACTGTGTGTGTTCGAATCCTGTTTGCAGAAAGGCTTTAAACCTCTGCTCACAGCTGTTGGACAGGTAGGAAAAACTGAAGACAGCCAACTCATCAGTCACCCCCTCTTCAGTTTCCCTCCTCCCCCTTATCTTTGTCCTTCTGTGTGTCAGAGTGCATGTGAGCTAACACTGGGTGTATAGTAATGCTTGCTAGTCTAGTAATGCTAGCCTGGTAACTAGATAGGAACATGGGGCTATCTACACCTACTATCCCTTAATCATTTACGTGGTGAAGCTGAGTCTTACTAACAAGGAATGGCTCTTTTTACGACTTTGCACAGCTAATTTTCTTTCTTTAAGTGATGTTTTGTCTTCTGTTCTTAATTTATATTCATATCAGACAACTGTAGTGCTCTTAACCAGGCTTTCAGCTGCTGTAAACTTGTATTTAAGGGTTTATTATGGGAATTAAAAAGCCACAGTCTGTCCAAGTTTTGGAGCATCATTTTTTTGCTCTCCCTCAGTGACTCAGTTACTAGAGAGTGTACTGCTTTGTCTTGTTTTCATCACATGGCTCCACTACCTGGTCTCCATCTTGGGTTTACACTGCAAAGTTACATTAGGTTACATCACCTCACATGACAACAAAGAAATCAGGGAGCAAGGAGAGGAGGTGGGATGAGTCTCTGGATCTGCAGCACTGACCTAGATAAGGTTGGGGGTTTGGAGCATTGAGTTGTGGTGTAGGCCTGTTGTTGTCATTCAGTCTGTACCCGACTTCCCCTGTGTGGTGGATTTGCGTCTCTGTTTGGCCTTGTGAGGTGCAGTGAATTCCCTCAAGCTAACTGTTTGATTGTTGCACATCCAGAACAAACACAGTTTCATGCAGCCAGCTGATAAGATGGGACATAGTGGAGTGTTCACACTGGCGCCACTGCAGCAGTCATTTGTATCACACATTAACAGGTGAAGGACTTACTGTGTGTTTGCAAAAGTGTGTGTGTGTGTGTGTGTGTGTGTGTGTGTGTGTGTGTGTGTGCTTGTGTTAGTCAAGCTGTGTAACTCTGGGTGACCCAGACTTTGGTAAATGAACAGTCAGATAGTGCAGACTACTTGGACAAAGATATTTGCTGTTGTTACAACAGTGAAGTATGCGGTTAAAAATAATTAGATTTGTGTACATTACCAATGACATGCATACAAGTCTACACATACATGCACCTTCATGCCCTCACATACACACACACACACACACACACACACACACACACACAGACAGACACAGACACAATAAAGCATGACCAATAAACCTGTGACAGCTGAGCAATTAAATGACACGTTTGAAATACATCCCAAAGAACAATTTAGTACACAGCTGGGATTCCACCTTTTTATGGCTGCCGTGGGTTTATGTGCTTCTAGTTGTACATATATTGACCATACCTTCATAAAATACAAGTGGTGCATGTAGGCTCAACAAAGAATGAAAAAAGCTTATTTAAGAGTAATGTGAGAGCCATTTTAGCCCCAAGAAAAAGCATGTTATTTAAATTTCATAGATGTGATTCACTCACCTTTAACCCACACATAATTCCCCACTTATTACTTACTATTTGAATAGTTAATATTTCATTCTGGGCTGTGAGATGTGCTGATTGCAGAGGGCAAAAAACTGCAGGGTTTCAGCTATTTTTCATTTCCACTTGCCACCAGTGTCTCAGTCCTGTTCAGGGCGATTGTCTGAATGAAGCAGCCTACGTGGCCTCAATTACCTTGGGAGGCTGTATTCCTTACCTCCACCACTTGCATAATAAGGCGTGACTTTCTATTTGAGTGCTCTCATTGCCTGTCCCACCCTGGAGGCAGTCAGATAGTTATTCCTTCATCACGGTGATTTCCATGCTTGTAACACTGGGCTAATTACTATAGTAAATAGTGCCTGGGCTGTGACTACAGCAGCAACTGAGTGGAAAGGGTGAGCATGGGGGAGATGCGTTTAATTAATTGATTGTTATTTGGAATCCTCTGCGAATGATTGGAGTCAGTCTGACACAACGGAGGAAGAGACGAGTGGCGCTATTTTTATCTAAAGCACCGGTTAGCAACAGAGTGGATTTTTAGCTTAGACGAATCAGCCTGAACCAGTTGTAGAGCGCAAACTTTGAATAGGTACTAGGATGTAGTGGCAGTCAATTTAGGCTAACACAAAAGGAGCAAAGTCTCCCATTCTGTTCTGACAGAGCAATTTCTCATCCACTTTTCATCCGTAATTCTTTGTGCCACTATATTGAGATTAAATAAAGATTGTGGTTGGGGAAGATATTGATTTTAGTGGCTAGAACGGTAGCTGATTCTCAGGAGCTTTTTATACCCATTAGCAGCAGTTATTCATTCCCTGGGATGCATTGTGTTACATTTAAGGAGGGTGTAGGACTGTAATCAATAGAAGCATTAATACTGCTATTGCATATGTGTGTGTCTATCTTCTTCTCACGGATGACCACTGACTCCCTCTTTCAGACCTCCTATCATGAGTTCATCCCATGGCTCAAATGTGCATAGATACCACCATCACATGATTTGGTCATAAGAGTGCAATAACAAAACCACAGCGGAAAGGTTAGTCAGAGGAACAGCTTGCTGACTACAGTAGGCCTGCCATATGCTTCAAGTAAACAAAGCTAAAGGAAGATATTATTCACAGCGGGATGTGATGAGGAGCTGAATGCAGAGAAAAGGGGGAGACCCGACCAGTGAGGAGGCTTTGGTTACCCTTTTAACTGATAGCTATCTCTTAAATGGACAGAGAGAGGAGCGCACCTGCATCGCAGCCATTTGTAGAGGAGGACAAATAGTGTATTTCATTACCTGGTGGATGATGGAACTTTATCCACCTCTGAGGGGGTTTTATGGTGGAGCTTGATAAACAAATATGTGTGAGAGATAAGAAGCTTTAGACAAGCTTTTATGGCATTGTGACGATTAGCTAGAAATTCTAGATGAGGTGCATACAAGAGTGCACACACCCAAACATGCACATGTGCACACAAGTGATCATATATCATATACAGTATACAGCCCCTCAATGTCACACATACATCCAGAGCTGCACAGCAGGACACATTGCCTCAAGGTGAAGACATGCTATGCTTTGGGCTGGGTGGTGTATGCGTCCCTCTCTGGTATCTACTATCAGGGTTTTGGGTTGGGTACTGTGTATCGAGTGTCGGTGGGTCGGACATGTGCTGGGAGTCAGATGACTGTGAGGTCAGATGAAGATCTGTCCGTGAGAAGCCTGATTCTCTGACTCAGGTTTTCTTTGTTTTGTTGGTGTCAGACACCTGCTGGAGGACACAAGTAAATGATGAAAGGAGGTCAGCCAGGATGTGTGGACTAAACTGAAACTATTGGTGGATTGATTGATTGGAAAATCAACAGAAAGTTAATGAGAAATATTTTGATAATTGATTAATCATTGTAAAAATGTACAGCTAGTTCTGTCTTCTCAATTATGAGGGCATGATGTGTTTCTTTATCACATATGATAGTAAACTGAATATATTTGAGTTTTGGACTGTATGTCTAATACAATCTAATCAATTCTCACTGTACAAAAATGATAAACTGATGTATCGAGAGAATAATTTTAAGGCAGACGCTGTTAGCATCCATGTGTTTGTAGCCGACAATGCTATTTGTACCCGACCCAGGGACACATTAGATACTGTATGTGTATATGTATTGTATGTATACTTTTCCTACGCCTAACAATGTAGTTTTGGAGCCTAAACCAGCAACTGAAAACTGAAATAGTAATTTAAAAACAGAAAATAATTCAACTAAGTCAAAAATAGGCCTCTTGTGGTACTCAAACCCCAGTCTCTGTGGTGAAAGCGAGTTTGACCCATTCATCCACCAAAACCTACTCCTTGCATGTACTGTACTGTCTCCCTTTACTACTTTACTGGATGTAAATAGACGAAAGCTACCATGTGACTATACTCACCCTGGTGCAAATAGACAAATTTAATTGGTGAGGAAATAATTATTTGTAGCCCTAGTATGAACACAATACCATAATGCATCACGCAATCATCATCATTATATAAAATAACATCTTATCCATATCACCCACCCGCGTGCAGCAATGGTATCTAAAATATAATCAATCTAATGCCTCAGTCACAGAGGAAGAACACACTGAACACAAACATGAGATGGTTTTTGGCACTATCACCCCCTGCAACTCAGCTGGGAGCACTAAAACAAGGTATGACACAATACTGCTGCATAATATAACACTTTGTCACACCATCTGTTGTTTCCAGTTTCTTTCAGTTTCAATATGTTTGTGAATTTGAACATCAAAGCGCGGCCAAACTAAGATCACTGAGTCATGGTTTCTACCAGCATGACTGTTTCCTCATTTACAGATTTTGGCAGTGTGGTGAATGTAGCATGCCTCCCTCTCTGTGATGTCATGAAAAGACATGTCACAGCGAGTGTAGCTAGATCTGATTGCAGGGAGTGTTTCCTGTATTGAAACATACTATAGGTCAGATGTAGAGAAGAACACGATTCCTTTGAGTGCTGAGTCGATCTGATCTGATTGTGTTTCTGCCCACCCACCCAGCAAGCCGAGGATGTAAGCTATAGTGGTCGATCACAAAGAGCTATTCAACGAAACTTCCTCCCCTAAACAGATCAAATGTATAGATAAACAAACTCACATGATATTTCCTCCTTCTCTCTTTCAGTCGATACAGCCGCTCTTTTGAATGTAGCAGACCTGTTTTCTCAGCCTGTAAGGTAAAGAGAAGCAGAGGAAAGTATCAGGTGGCGAGAAAAGCGGATCTACCTGCCCACAGGGTGTGAAATCCAGATTCACCACCACAGGAAATATTACTCACATTTACAGTTTGCCCTTGTGCACATGCAGATATTTGGACCAGGTAAGACAAGACAGGAACATTTAGTGGCATCTTTGGTAATAAATAGTTATTGCTGAGTGAAAAATATAAATTAGTCTTGTTCTTGTCTCCTCAGCTACTGTACTACGGCTCATGCTAATCACCCATTTTCTATTTACTCCATACAAACCTGTTGTCAGAACCACATCAACTCCTGTGCATAAGAGGATGTTTCTAAGAAAAGGTCAGACTTCCACTGGGTCCTTAGAAAAGCAAAATGAAAAGCTTTCGTGAACTGTGTCGTACAAAACAAACATTTATTTACATGAAAATGGCTGCAACATCTTTAAAATAGAAAAAAAAGCAGTAAGAAGTTGCCGTTCTCCTCCTTTTTAAACATTTCAGTTGTTGACATACTGTAAAAAGAGCTGAAGTGTTTCTGTGAGGAGGAGGCGGATGAGGAGAGAAGAGAAATAGATCTGCCTGTGGTGGAGGTTGGCCTCTGAAGTGCACAGTATGGTGCTCCTGTAGTTGAAAGCGTGTGCATGTTTTTGTGTGAACATGTGTGCGAGTGTATGTGTACATCAGAAGTTTTTGTTTCATGTGTTTTCTCTGTGCTTATGCCCACCCCGCTGTGAGCTTGCGTGTACTTAGGTGTAGACCCCCTGTGAAGTAAATATTGCAGCACTGGGAAAGCAGAGCCAGAAGGACCAGGCCAGAAACAACCTGCACACAGACCCTTCTTTATACCCCATTAATAACAGAGTTCCACGAAGGACAGCCTGAGGCCAGAGAAGGTCTGTCAAGGTAGCGCATTGTGCGGTAGGAAGTGAGTTGTTCATATGGTAATAGCTGCTGCAGCGGGTTCCTTCAAAGCCCGTTTGTTTTAGTGAAAGTTGTAGTCACTCATTGAGGGGGACTGGATGGAATGTGACAGGGTCCACTGCTGTTTAGTTACTGTAGCTTAATTGACCCTGAGAAAGGCAAGCGAGGGCGGGTGAAGGAGGAGCAGGAGGAGGAGGACGAGGGTTAGTGCAGAATAAAGTGGAGGCAGAGGGAGAGAGCGAGAGAAAGGGATGGAGCGGTGGGGGGCAAAAACCGAAGGGAGAAACTGAGAGACAGAGGAAAGAAAGAAAGGAAAAGAAAGGACGCTTCATTATGGAAGAAGAAGCTCTCTGCTGGAATCTGTTTATCTGTTCAGTCGACAGGAAAAAGTCTTATTGGTGAACGCCCGGCACAATGAGATGGATTCCTCTGAAGTCTCCTCTACTAATGAGCCAACATGTCCAGAATCATCATCTTTCTAATTATTTACTTCATTTTTATTTATGCTTCCATTTATGTTTTTTCTATTTATTGCATGCTGATCTGCTGTTTTATTTTCTGGGTCAGGGAAAAGCTGAGTGTTGTCTTTTCTCATTAAGCTACATTAAGATAACAATCACAGAGATGTTGTGACTCAGCAGGGAAACATTTTGAAAGGTTTCTGCAAAGTAGAGATTTTTCCACCTACGTGGGATCATGGGCCTGTACTTAGAGTGTTACCACAGACTGTAGACGTGACCATGATGTCAACCATTGGTTTGTGGACTGCCTTTGTCAAGCCTTGAGTTCGGCATTTTTGCCATCGCCATCTTGTTTTTTGGCTGTTGCCCTCTTGGTGGGTTGCAACCAGAAGTAACACGAGAGTACAACCGAATGCTGAATAAGACGTTTTTAGGCGACCAAAATGTTAATATTAACTTTCATGAACTGAAAACACTCTGTGAAAGGGTTAAAGTTGTAAGGTGAAACCATGAGCACCACCTAGTTCCCAGTAGTATTAGGTCTATTTGACTCTAAATGGAACCATAATTTACTAAACGACCATCATGCTGTATTGAAGGCTTGAAACTAACGACTGAGACCATAAACTCATGTTTACAATGTTTACTGAGGAAATAAATCAAGTGATAAGTGGGGTGATTTTCTCATAGACTTCTATACAATCAGACTTCTTTTGGCAACCAGAGGAGTCGCCCCCTGCTGGCTGTTAGAAAGAATGCAAGTTTAAGGCACTTCAGCATTGGCATCACTTTTAAAACCTGGAGGTAGCCAACTGAATATTAAGTATACAGTACGTATAAAGTACTAAGTATAAAGAATAATGTTTACCATGGTCACCGCCATCTTAGTTTCGCCTGTTAGCATGTTAACATTTGCTAATTAGCAGCAACACAAAGTTCAACTGAGGCTGATAAGAATGTCATTAGTGTGGCAGGTATTTAATCCCAAAAATATTAGTTTTACCTAATAGTCAGTTCATCCTGTTGGGAACAGGAATGTGTGTACCAGATTACATGTTGATACTTGTCGACTCAAAACCTCAAAAGTCAACCTGCTAGTGGCGCTAGATGAAGTCAGAAGATCACCAAAGTTATTGGAATAATTCCTACGGGGACCATGAACGGTTATGTGAAATTTCATGGCAATCCATCCAACAGTTTGTAAGATTTTTCAGTCTCGACCAAAGTGGTGGACCTTGGCATCTCCCAAAACAAAGATTTTAGCTATCCACCCTGGTAATCAAGCAGAGTTTAACTGAACAACTTTTCACAGTTTTGTGATGAAAGAGCTGTCGCTGAGACTGTTGTACCCACTGAGATCATTAAAGTTTCATCTTATGTTAATGTGTACTCTGGGCTGCATGAGTCCCTTCGGAAGAGGAGGCTTTGGTAATACTTTATTTATCTAAGCTTCCATTTCAATGCCAAGCTGTTTCTTTTCCTAAAGAACACAGTGTTAAGTGGACAGACATATCAGTGTGTGTGGGTGTTTGACTGTCTGACATTCCCCTCGAGCCATTATGAGGTAGGTCTAATCTGACAGATGTGATGTATGATGACACAGAAGCTACACACACACAGACACACACACAGACTTATTGCACTGCCACCTTACACCCTGATCTTTCACTCAAATGTTCAGCAACACACCAGTTCAGATTTTTCTACCTCGTCAGTATGAAATCTCTCTTCTGTCTCCACTCTACCCCGAGGTCACGAGCTAATCAAAAATGTAGAGACCTCCACAGACCTCGGTCAGCCTCCCCATTATTTGGGTTAAAGCTGAGCTGCATCGGTGGAGCTATTTTAAGGCGGCGATTGCTGCTTGCCCTGTACTTCCTATATCTCTCAGTGGGAACACAGAGTC
Source organism: Pterois miles (assembly GCA_947000775.1). Classification (NCBI taxonomy): domain Eukaryota; kingdom Metazoa; phylum Chordata; class Actinopteri; order Perciformes; family Scorpaenidae; genus Pterois; species Pterois miles. The sequence goes on along the minus strand of CAMQGK010000058.1, from coordinate 10,313,852 downwards.
ATTGATCTATTGCCTAGCAGCCCTCCCGCCCCTCCTTCATTCAGCGAGAGCCCACAGAAGCATCTCTACCCTGCAGCTTTCACCTTCAGATGGCATACCAGCTATGACAAAATATCAATGTGAAAGAAAATCAGTTAAAAATGCATTTATTGACACCACCATCCTCACGTCACATAACCCTGAACCTCTTGAAAGACGTTTCTGCTAAGTGTTTGCTACACTTGGTACGCTGTGAATAGTAGTTCATCAATGATAGACATTGAGACCTTTGCCATGTGCAGTGTTTGGGAATAGAAAAGTATTCCTCAGGTATGTGAACTGAAACAAAGATTAAATGCTGCCCGACTCTCCAGCCAAGCATTAAATAGCCTGGCCGAGCACTACTGCTGATGATGACGAACAAAGAGCACATGAGAGTAGATATTTTTTCTGTATCACTTTTACTGTACTGCTGCCGTTCAGAGGGGAGCTCTCGCTGTTTTTTAATATAACGACTTTCTGGAGTGGATCATTTAACTGAAGTGTGACTACACACATTTTCTGTACTGGATAAACCTTTAGAGAGCTCAGGATCTGAAGCTGTTTCGATGGAAAAGACATGGGTGAAATTAGTGATTACTTCATACGTTTTGGGAGAGATTTGGCACTACAGTCAGACATCCATCCAAATGTAGTGCAAATTTTAACCAAATATCCAGAAAACCTGCATAAGAAAATGAAAATTAATGTGAGTTTCCACCCAATGCTGTTTATGTGACTATTAGGAGTTGGATACATCGAGATAAACAACTGGTGGTGCGCATTTTCCAGCTGAGTGCCATTAAACCACTGCAGAAAGGGACAACGTAATTAAAAGAGCACCTGTTGAACCTCAAATGATGGTAAACCGTGTAGTAAACGTGATGGAAATATGGCATTTATGTTTGTCTCGTGTTAATTTGAGGAATGTTGTCAAGCAACAACATCCGGTGCTGAACTTAGAAGTGCCGAAAACTGCAGTTCTTTGAATGGCCATTTGAGGCTGCCCCCAAAATTGAGTCAATCTCTTAAAATGCCCAAATTTACGGCAGAAATAAACATGTTTACAGCCTGGTACAATAAACGCTTTTGGTTTCTATAGCTAATCACTGGTTTGATTTATATTAAGGCTTAACGATAGGCATCTAGAGGGCGTAGCTGCTTTTAGTGACAGGTGGCACCAGGTTGCTAAATGCTAGCTGTCTGCTCTGCTGCATCACCTCAGCTCCACCAACAATCCACCGCTTTGCCCGTTTTTGGATTAGCCAGGAGTTAAACTGTGTTGTCGCTGCCAAGATGGTGACGGACAGAGCCGTCCACTTTTAGCTCCACAACGGCACTTCAGAAACAAGTGACTAGTCAATATTTTATACAGTCTATGAGTCACTGTTATTTTTTGTCTTCAGTGTGCGCGATGATTTTATTTCTTAGTTCTGTTTCCATTTCACTTTGTCGCAATTTGTTTTTATTCATACATCAACTTTTCCATCTCAGCCAAGCATCAAATTTCTCAGATTTCAATTTTAAGTTATTTTAATGTTATTTTAATTTTAATAACTTTTTAATGTTTATTTGACCAGGTATGAGGTTTTGTAAGCTTTACCAGTTCTGGCTTGTCGGGGACTCAGCTCAGTGACATTGTGGGGAGGAGGGGGAGCAGCAGGAGAGAAACTGAGGTCCACAAATATCCTACATTCATCTTCCTCTCTCTTTCTTTGTCTGACTCTTCTCCCTTTTTATGTTCCCTCTTCTCTCTGCTGATGGTCAGCCTAGAAGAGGTGAGAGGAGAAAAAAGCATGTTACATCCTGTAGCATGTGTGTAATGTGTGTATAGTGTATTAGTGTGCTGAGTGAAGTTAGTGCCAGACTGTCTGCATGTAGCTTGCTCTCCTAATCTCTCATATAAAAAGTCAATATAATCTAACTGTTTTTCAAAGAGTCAAGGGGACTTAAGGGATGTTTGAATGTAGCTGAAAGACGTGAGCTAAGTCATTCAGATGAAATTCTCTTGAGTGTTAGTTGGGATGTAATGACTGGATCATTTTGACTCATGAAAGCGTTTTCTCAAACTACAGGCGGGGATAATTTTTTGCCTTTTCTTCTAAATACAGATATTGAATGAATATCATCAGATGGTTTTCAAATCCCATTTCTTTTCCTTTCAAAGCTAATCCAGCGCCAATAAGCCATGGGGGAGGGGCTCGCTGACATGATAATGCAACTATTGAGACATCTCGTCACTGTGACATGTGTTTTGGTTCACCAGCAATCGAGGCTGTTCATTCAGAAAGTCCCCCCTGTGCCTACTCAATCACCACGTTAGTTTACACAGCCTGTCCCTCCGCCTGAGGTTCTGGCTGCAGACTCTCCTGCTATGTCTTTGTTTGTTTTGGTAATGGATTCCGAGTTGCTATTGTTGTTTATGTCACTTGGTGATTGATGGGAAAAATTCACCTTCTCTTAACCCCCCCTTCCCCTCCTAAAGCCATCCTTGTATGCCTTCACAGGATGAACACACAGTGAGAAGAACAAGTTTCATCCTATTCTCCTGACAAAGTGAGTCACTGGCATCCGGATGCTCGCTTTTTTTGGACCAGCGGGCCGTGCCTTTAAATCAAGAGGGAGACCTCTCTGAAAACAAGGTTGAATCTATGTGGCTATGACAGTGCAGCCTCCAAAGGGAAGGTTGAGATTATATGCGTGGACGGTTCGGGGGTCCCTCTATTCATCGGCCATGTCACCCCATGGGGGAGGACTAATTGGTGGCCCCTAAGAGCCCCCTGTTTTGTCCCCGATGCTCACAAAGGCGTCGGGGTGCGGCCGCGCAGAGGATGGGGGTGGAGGGAGGCAGCAGGGGGGACGGAGAGAGGAGCAGGTTTCCCATAGAATAGTTGGCTGGGATGAACTGGAGGGGGGCCTCGCCACTGGGTTGCAAGGGGACACGACACACACACACACACACACACACACACACACACACACATACACACACACACACACATACACACACACACATACACCCTCAGTGGGGGACTCTGGTGCCAGTTGCTGGCCTCCTCCTCTACAAATGATCCAAGGCTGACCCACATAGTCAGCCATGTGTGAGGCTTCCCTTTATCCCGCAGCCCAGTTGAAACATTGAGTTATGGGTGTTCTCTGGTGCTCCCTGCCTTCTCGGCTGGGACTGCACTGGGGCCCCATGTGGGCTGACATTGTTCACCCCGACCCAAGGACAATGAGGCTGTTGGCCGGGCAGAGAGAGAGACAGGGGAGGGGGGTAAGATGGGTGGAAGAGAGAGCGAGAAAGAGATTGAGATGGACAGAGTGAATATTTGAGGGACGATGGCTGAGAGGTACAGATAGAGAGATAGGAGGAAAGTGTTTGGGGTAAAAGAGACAGAGAGAGATTGCATCTTTGGTAACAGAGGGGGAAGAGATAAGAAACTTAGACGACAGAGGTGAGGGGAGAGCAAAAGATAGGCATGTGAGATAAAAAGTGAGGCAGTAAGACAGATGGGGAGACACACAGCGAGCAAAACGACTGAGCCACTATGAGACAGTATTGATTGCAGCGTGCGCTGGGTGTCTTCAGCTGTCGTAGCTGGATCCAGAGCGAGGTCGTTAGCGTCTGCGAAGCATGGAGCCACGGACATTAGTGGCTCTTTAACAAACTCTGTATTGATTGGGACTTAGAGGAAGACTTACATGTATGCCATGGGATAATGCCCTGCATGTAATTAGCACCATTGCTCTGATAGTGACATTGCACAGGACATAAGGGCTGGAGTAAACGGGGGGAAAGCATCAGTTCCAATCAGTAAGATGTAAGAAGTAAAAGCTTAATTTCATAATTCCTCTCCCAGCAGTTTTTTATGAGCCTTTTAGCCTATCCGCCCTCACCAATATCCAATCTAGATTCAGGCGTTTTATGCGGTTAAAAGCAGCTGATGAAGCTGATACTGATAGTTTATCTTACAGGCATAAAGAGGATAAATCAGGGAATGGGAGCTACAGTATGACTGTATCATGGATCATTTAATGTGCTCTCATTCTCTCCTCACTTCCACCGTTTCTCCCTCTCCATTTGACCGTGATTAGTGACTGGCCTAGCTCTAAACGAGAGCAATATAACTGACAAATGACTTTAGCTAATCAAGTGATGAAGTGTCACCTTATATGCAGCGTAGTAGTCCAAGCGCATATGCAATTAAAAGGTGCTTATTTTCACATGTATGTAGTAGATGTTGTAGGAATTGCTGTTTTTACACAGCTCCTGACATTTAAAGGGAATCTTTTGTAAAAATGTCAAGATAACGGTAGGAGTCACCTATTGTATGTGTAGGGTTCTTGCACATACAGCATGCATGCATGCTTGCCAACATACACTTATCCAAACATTTACTAAAAAGATGTTTACATTACCCAAGGCAAATAAATTCATCTGTCAGATCTCTATTTATTGAAGAAGTCCCTAGAGCTATGTGTTTTGACGTTTTGCAGCATTTGGTGTCCACAGTTCTAGATGAAAGATGGTGCTGAATCAAATGATAAAAGCTGCCTGGTTATGACAACAATCTCACAGGCAGCTGATGCATGTCAGCTGTCATGTTTTTGGATATATCTGCAAAGATCAAATGCTTGTTCATGTTGGACAGTAAAGACTTTGTTTTTCTAAAGTGTTTGGTTGGCATCTTTAGAGATACAGTATCAAAGGCTTTGTTGCAGTTAATTGTTTATAGCGTTAAAAGAATGTATAGCTAGGTATTGATTTACATGCGCTTCAGTCAGTAACACTTTGATGTTGTTTCATTAACGTTATTCTATTCTCGGCTCACAATCCTACTTTTACGAACTTGACTTTTTTTTTAAACAAAGGATTACATGGTTCTGGCTCAGTGTGTGGGTTGTGAACAATCTTCATCTTCCAGTGCACACACACACACACACACACACACACACACACACGCACACGCACACACACACACGCACGCACGCACGCACACACACACACACACACACACACACACACACACACGCACGCACACACACACACACACACACACACACACACACACACACCCACACCAGTAGCATGTCATCAAAAGCTTAGACTTAAGCGCTGTGTGTATGCAGCTTGCTTCTGGAACCCATTTTAGAGTGGGGTAAAACCACATGAAAAGTGTGCCCCTATCCTTCCGCCCATACCCCCATCCCTCTATTTTACCTCCTTCCCTCCGCTGCTGTTAGAAGATTAGACAACTTTACTAGACGTTATAATCAGAGATGTCAACCACAGATGAAAATGCCCAGACAAATGCATTTTGATAGCTCCCAAGAAGAGAGCGACATGTGCAGGCCATTACGCATTTTCCCTCAAAGACAGCTGCTGTCTCTGGATCTCAGGACTCCCTGAAAGGCTTTGGCATAAATGGAAGGTAATTACCATATCAGAGATCAAGACTCTGGGCTCTGACACCACTTTTTCAATTACTCAGAAAGGTTGTTAAGATGCAAATTCAACAAAATGGCTGAAACCCCCAGAGAGGTATACAGTTTCACACCCAAAGCTGCTTCTTGAGTTTCTTAGCTCATCACATTCTGACAGACAAAGAGAGAGAGAGGGAGGTTGGGTGGGGTGATGCAGGATATCTATAATTCATTTTCTTCGTTAGCGTGACAACCTAACATTGCATCTGAGCACTAACTTCTCTCAACTGAGTATTCCTGGCAGTGTCTCTTTATTTCTAAGCATGCAAAATCACCTCATTCAACCTTGATATCGTGCGTAAAGTTTGAAATAGTAAAACTGGTGCATGGTTGATTTATTTATTTTTTTTAGTAACTTAAATCTGTCCTCATGACCTATGTGGCTTGTTCATCAAATATGCACAAGAAAGTTTGTCCTTAAACAAAGATCTGAATTTTCCACTTAGCACTGGTATTCAGATTAAATGTCAATTAGATGATTTCAATGCGAGGAAACACTCGTTTGCTGTATCTTTGTTTTCAGACTTCTAATATTTAACTTCCTTGGATCATACCTTGTAACGTAGATGAATTATGCAGCAGCGACATACAGAACGGTACCGTGCATCGCCGGCCACAGTTATGCAAATCTGGGGCTCTGCCTTCAGCACCAGTTCATAGGAAATGATTGTATAAGGGAAAATGCTGGAGAGATAACACACAGAGTCCGATGTATTCAGGCACACAGATGAAAGAAAAATGTTTGTATTGCAGGACAGAAAATAACAAGACAGCTACTCTCGCTCCTTCTTAGAACAAAACTGGTGTGAGCTGATCGCCCGACTGACCGTGTAGCAGACAGATCATCATTGGCTTCCTAAAAAAAGCCAGTACTCTTGCTTCTGTCGACCTCGCAAGATATGAATGGTATCAACAATGAAACTGCCATAGTTCATGCTTCTGCCCTTGAATTGTTTCGAGTTTTTAGAAGTCGAATAAAAGTAGAAATCAAAGATATTTTGGTGGTGTGTCTTCAGGAGATATGTGACTGAACATTGTATTTAGTTGTGGCTCTCCGTGGAATAAATATGGATAGAAGAAATGGCAGTAAAAGAGATGAGGGCAGATCCAGAGGGAACCATGTAGAGACAGTAACTGAGGGATGTGGAAGAGCAGTCTGGTTTGGCTGGTGCTGCCAGGAACGCTGGGAACACTGTGTGTGTGTGTGTGTGTGTGTGTGAGGTGAGTGTGCCAGGGCCTGGAGGAGGGAAATCTCTCGCTGAGGTCATGCCATGTAGGCCTCTACACTGGGGCCCAACCTGCCTGACAGCCACACACACACACACACACACACACACACACACACACACAATACAGATAGAGACTTCTGAAGAGTCCATGGCTGTGTGGTATGAAAGGCTCTGTGTTGCCCTCATCATGATGTCCTCATTATGACGGAGCTGAATTGTATGTGTGTTTGTATAGTTGGTGTGAGAGAAAATACAACGAAAAGGCCTTCATGTGCGTTCATGTGCAGCATGTTCATCTGGTGTGTGTGTGTGTGTGTGTTCCTATGTGCAGGACTGCTGGAGTGTATCAACAGGATGTGAACACTTAAAGTGGGATGTCTTCATACAGCGAAGGAATAGCACTCCTACAGTTATCCGGGAAAGTGCTGAAGGGCTTATGTAATAATTCATCAAGACTACATATTATGCACATATACAGTACATAAAGTTCACTTGCTTTTCATTGTTAGTGCCGTGCCCAATTTTTCCCTTGACAATCTATACACAGAGCTCATGCATTATGCAGATCGCACAAGAGGACTGTTGTGTGAGGAGAGCGAGACAGGGAAGTATGACTCCGTAGCGAATTATTACAACGTTGTTTACACATTCTTACATATTCAGAAAGAAAAGGCAAGAAAAATGTGATGATTGGAGTGTTGCTTTTTTACTTCTCCCTGGCCACCCTCCATCTTTCATGCTGCTTCTTAGAGTTAATAAAAACACTTTGGTTGCGAGGGGGATTTATTTGCATTTCCATGCCATGCTTTTCCGTGCCAGTCTTTGTTTTCCTTTAAGTAAACATGAGTGTATCCTGTGTGTAGCGCCCTCTCTTTTCTCACCCCTACTTTCTCTCTGCTCTTCTAGTACTTATCTCATTACTCCCCTGTGTAAATTATTTGTGGCGCCTCCTCACCCTTCTTCATCCCCCACACATTCACAAGGAACCCCCATATTTACACCCCATTCTTTGCTCCCTCATGCCCTACTTTCTCCTCCCTCTTCTCTCAAGTGTCATCCCCCTCGCTCCTTTACATCCCATGTGTACGCTCCCCTCTTTCTTGTCACCATTTGTGCTGCTCCCTCTGGACAGAGCCCTCACGGCTCCACGGCTCCCATTCACTCATTGGTGCCACTTTTAATCGGTAGTCCTCCCTGTGCCCCCAGTGTTTCATCATGGCCTTGGCTCAGCTCCCTGCACAGGAGATTCTGATTGTTGCCGCTCTCAGTGAGCTTATGCTGGCCTCCTACTTGATTAAATGAAAAGAAAGAAAGAGCACATGAGGAGGGAGAGTGAGCTGAGAAAGATAAAGACGCAGCGAAAGATGTGTTTGCTCAGGGTAGAGAGCACGGTAGAGAAAGAGAAAGAGAGACAAACAATTAGAAAAGAGAAACGGCATCTCACACAGAGTTCGAGAGCATTGGCCGGTCTGCACAGCTAGCCGGCGATCAACGTCACCTTTGCTTTTAAAATAGTTAATCTGCTCCTGGAGGGACAATGACTGCTTTGAGTCCCTCTCCTCTCCTCTCCTCTCCTCTCCTCTCCTCTCCTCTCCTCTCTCTCTCTCTCTCTCTCTCTCTCTCACTCTCTCCTCTAAGTCCCTCCCATGAGCTAAACCCCTCTGAGGCACATTGCTCGGATTAGCTTGTGTTGTTGTTGCATCTCCTCAGCTCTATAACACCAGCTCTAGATGCACATGCAGAATCCACATATACTGGAAATGCAGTGCATATAAGGGTAAGATGATTATCTGATGATTATCGGATGTCCGTACACAAAGTAAAAAGAAAACACAAATCTAGTGATGTTAAAGTAGTAGTAGTGTTGCTTTTAGAGGATCATACTCAGCTTCAATGCTTTGGTGTCAGTGTGTCTTTGCTACACTTGAGTAACAAATCTGTGGATCTGTGTAGAAGTCAGTCACCAGGGCTCTCTTACAAATAGTATTCAGTGTTGAAAATAAAAGTATTTTGGTACTCACCAGTGATGCTCTCTGGCTGGTTGGTTAACCGTGAACCATCTGATGTAAGACAGATAGTTGGTTGAATTCACATCTTACAGTAGCAGTATATTTTACTGCTTATGTTGTCATTTGAGATAATGAAATGAACTGTACTGACATCCTGTGTTTCTGAGAGAGATTATACCTCATAGATTATCCTGTCCATTTGGATTAATGTGATGCACAGTATGCATTTTAGTGACATGGTCCCACATTTATTGAGTCACATGTAAATATGCTGTAGGGACTGTTCCTGTCCTCAAGTGGCCCTCATCCAAGCCTGTCTCCCAGAAATTACATTTACATACTACTCATTTATTTTTCCAATTACATTTTTACAGCAAGGTAATTGCTGCCTGGATTATGTTCCCTGGCAACCAAAGTGCTACCTTTGTGTACTGAACACACGTGATAAGGAGAAGGTTAGGTGCTATGATTGTATGCAAGAAGTGGTTTTACTCAAGAGCAGACAAACAAATGGAAGTTGCACATTCTGCTGATATGTTCAGTATCCCCATTTTGTTAATTGGCAAATGTGTTAATAAAGTACAACTTTACCTGATATTATAGACAATAAGTTTATATTATAAACCTTAGAAGCCACCGTGAAACAGTTTTTCCATGTTAATATAACAGTCTCCTCTACCTCCATGGCAGCCTTTGTCTTTGAAACCTGTGCCCTTTGACCTCTCTCCTCATTGGACCAGTTGAGTCAGCTGGGAATCCTCATGGCATGCTCTGCTGCTATGGCACGAGGGGATTAGCTGCCGTTGCCTGTTGGTGTTGTCTTGTCCAGCAGCCAATCAGTCAACAGACACCGAGGAGGCAACGCTGGACTTGCAGTGGAGCAGTCCTGAAGGGCCATTTTACTTAACACAGGCAGGTTTGACAGCACTTGAGTCGTCAGCTTCAGTCTTTTGACAGATGTAGAAATGGTGTCAAAGGGCAAAGCAGATGTCTGTGTGCTTCTGGAAAACATGTCAGCTGCAGACATACCTGTATGCCCTGGACTGTTTCTGCAGAAATGGTTTAGAATCAACACGACATAAAAACATCTCTCTCTACCCCCCCAAAACCAGAAAGAACAGGCTTTAAGTGCTAATACCAAGACAGATACTGTCCAGCTATTATAGCTCTAAAATACAGTACCAAAGACAGCAGCAACCTGTCAGTGCGTGGTTTTAATTCATCACATTAATATGCCACTAGAGAATGAATCTCTACAACATCATTTCACAGATGGCTTATCTTTACAAAGCAAAATTGAAAATGAGAAATTAAGTCTTCTGGAAAGGTGCACTGAATTCCTTCCTTCAGAAGCTGCCGAACCAAAGTGACTACCGATTAACAACCGGGGTTGAGAAAGAAACAAAGATAGTTAATGATTACAGTATATTACTGTAGATGTGTTTTATTCATGCTAATGAATTCTGTCTATTATAGCTGAAGTTCTTATCTCTTCTGGTGCAGCTGCTGCTTGTAAGAACACGGATAGAGCTGAATGACATAGAATATACTGGGTAACGGACTTGGTTATATTGTTAACTATATAATTAATTATAATTAATATATTATATTGTTAATAATATTGTTATGTTGTTATTGTTATATTGTTAAGTCAGGTCTTCAGTATTGTGTCTGGAAACTGGTTTTATTCTGATTCTGTAAAGATCTTTGTGTGTTTGTGTGTTGAAATATAATAAGGTTATTTAGTATTAGGATAGGTATTGTTTGTGCTGTGTGAGCTCAAGTCCAACAAAACCTATTAGTTGTATTGCTAATTGTTGTATTATCCCTCCTCTACAGATTTAGTTACCACAGAGGTTTAAGGTAAGGATAGTAATCCGCAGATCCTCCTTAAACAAAGAGACTGTGGAGGATCCGTACTGCTGCGCTTTAGCTTATAAGTCAATTACACAAAGACAAAGTTTGCATTTACAGTAACAGGCTACTTTTTAGGGAAAAGAAGCATCTTAAAAAAACTTGACATCGTGAAAAATTACACACACACACACACACACACACACACACACACACACACACACACAAAAACAACTTTATGATTGCTTAGTCTGTTAAAGTCCCTTTCACATACAGTAAGTAGTCTTCTAAATTCTGCAGGAGTATTTCCGTTAAGCCAGCTTGATCTGGGTTTTAAGCCTCAGCATTGTCTGACAAGATAGCTCCTTTGCATTGTTTTCTGTTTAAAAATTGCATGTCGGTGGAATTAAATGCACAAACAGCTAAACGGTTTAAGTTACCGGATGAGCAATTTGATCCTCTTATGTCTTTAGGGACCCTAACTCTGTCAGTAAAGCACAGATTTCATTGTGCTGTGTCTTGCCGGCTTTCTTTGTGATTGCGTGCATGTGAAGGTGCATGTGCACGTGTGCGATGCTACGGGGCCTGTCCTTGGATTAGAGATGGTGCTGGTGGTGGTGGTGCTGGTGGTAATGGTTTGGATGGGATCATATCTGGATAGATGAAAGGAGGATTGGAGGGATGGATGGAAGGGAGGGGCTGGTTACCCCAGGGACTCATCAAAAGAAGACAGAATGAGGGAAACAAGAAGAAAGGAAAAAAGGAGGACATTGCCTCCCTTTTTTCTCTCCAAGGCCACTGTGACAGCAGCTGAGGCCTGCGTACTGTTGCTGCTTTTTAGCTGAGTGGGTATTTGAACCCTAAGCAGCCCTCTCCTCCTCAGTCCTTCATTTTGTGTCTTCAATTCCATTAAGTTGATTTACATTATTCAACAAACTCATTAATCACGTGTCTTCCTGGATATAATCTGCTTGTCAATCTGAACCCTGCATGGCGAGGGCGAGGGGAGGGAAGTGACGGAAAAAGAATGATTAAAGTAGAATGAGGTAGCCAGATGGATTATGTTCTGCTGGAGGTTCACTTGGACTAAACAGACAAACCAGTGCAGTGCACCGTGATTACCCTCATCTTTAGATATTTTGTCTGTGAGGAGAGCCAGACTTGTGTTTATCTCAAGAGCCAGATGGACATGAGAGAGATAGAGGAACACTGTGAGAGGTAAAGACAGAGACGGGGGCAGAAATGGAAATAGTGAAAGAAAATAGAAACTAAGAGAGAGAGAAAGAAAAACAGAGAGAGAGAGAGAGAGAGAGAGAGAGAGAGAGATGTGGAGTCGGGGGAGGCTCCAGCCACTGTCTTTCAGTCGATGATGATGAATTACTTTGACAGAGACAATCAGGATGAAATGTTAATGTAAGTGTGCCAGAGGATGCAGTCACAGCCAGACTAAGTCTTCCTATGGGGAAATGAGATGGTTAGTTAGACCTCACAAACACACACAGAGGATGATGCACTCAAATGCACACAAGCTTGTCCAGATATACAGTCATGCAACGAATCACTGAGGAAATGGAAGTCATATTTGCTGGCTGTTTGTTCATGTATACATCATCGCAGTGAGGGATGAAATGTATGAAATGCCACTGCTCTCCTGACATTTGTACCAGATTAGGTGTGTGTACGTCTGGATGGTTTTTGCTTCTAGAGCAAGTAAGAGGAGATATTCACACAGTGTGCCAGAGGCTGCATTGGCTGCTGGGTTTGCCTACAAATCCATATTTTTAAGTCTCAAGACAATTGAAAACTTTTGGGTAGTAACATCTTTTGTGCACTTGGTTTCCTTTCATTCTATCTTTCTAATGATGGTAGTTTTGCAGTAGCCCAGTGTCAGAAATAATAGCTGTTTTCCCATGTCTGCTGCATCATCTAAACTGATACATACCAGAAATGCGTGGATTTTCCCACTCCTAACTTTTTGCCATGCTGTAGTGGAATGGCTCTACGGATGGCGATGACTGTCGGTTAGCCGGTTGAGCAGATTGAAGTATCTCATTCTTGTTTTGTACAAACACTCATGGTCTGCAGAGAAATACACAATACAAATGATTTGGAAGATCCTCTGACTTTTTCTGTTGCGCCACCACGAGCTGGTTGCAGTTTTGAGTGAAATGTCTCTACCAAGCGTCAACGTCCGGTGCTAAAAAAAATTAAGCCAACACAGAAAACTACTGGTCTTCAAATTACCACTTGAGGGTGGCACCAAAAGAGAGCCAATCCCTATAGACCCCATGTTAAAATGCCCAACTTTATAGCAGAAAAAAACCCAGGCCCACCTCATCTCCACCAAAGATCCTGCGCAACGGCCGGAGCCACACACTTTGATTTTCACAACGGCTCTTGAGTGGCGTCACAGAGACTACATCCATTTTTTATACAGTCTATGGCCTCAACAATAATGTGATGGATTGCCATGAAATTTGGTCATCTGTAAAAAGAATGCACTGGAAAATAAAGGTGTACAGACCTGCCGCTGTGGTCATGTATCAATGTCTTCTGGTTTTCAATCATTTAGGTTTGAGGAGCTCTTCTTTTGTCCCTTTCAAGTTTCAAGTTTTAGACAAAAAAGGAGCCTCCCTCCACGTAATTCATCAGACTCTCCTGAAAAGTGGACTGACATGATAACTCTCCATTCACTGAATAAACAGTTATGATAGATGTGTCTGCTCTCACTCTTCAATCCGCCCTTTCTCTAGCACACTTCACCAACCGTTCCCTAACTTCTCTTTAAATTCCCTCCTCTTCAGATCTCTCCATGAACTGTGAGAGCGTATAATTAAGAGAATCCGTTCTAAACTGTTTTTATACCTGATGTACTGTAGTTTTGTTGTCTGGCAGCCAGTCAGGCAGACAGAGCAGTAGACAGACAAAGAGGCAGGCAGACAGGGAAATAGCAAGTTTTTTTTTTTTTTCATGGTTTTGATTGAAAGGAAGCAGTAATCTTGGCATTAGCTTAACTTCACAGTGAGTGGGCTTGACAGGCTCTGGTTTCCCCTCTCCGTTTCCACCGTGCAAAGCCTGGAGCTGCAGGTAGGCACACGCCCACCATCTGACCAACTGACTGTAACACAACACCTGCAAGGGCAAGCAAATAGCCACATGCTGGATCACACAACAACCCATCGCTGCAGTCTCTCTCCTCCGTCTCTTCACACTCCATCCTTCTTTATCACTCAGACTGAGAACAATAGGTCAGGGCTGAGGCTCTCGCCACCTTCCGTCTGGCTCCCTTCACTTTTTATTTTCCCTTCCTCCCTCCTTTTGCTGACAGGAAGTCGTAAATGCAGATCTTTAGATGTTGCCTGAGTTGGGTAACGGAAGAGATTAGAGGGTTACGAGGTTAAAGATGAAAGGTTTTCAGCAGAAACCTTGTGTGTGGTATATTCTTATGAACTCTTTGTCTGCTGGCGAGTGGCTGAAATAAAAATAAAAAAAAAAAAAGTAATCAGGATTTGTAAGCGTGAAATGAGAGGCTGTTAAAGCTTTTATCACTTGAGAGGAACAACGCTTAGTGAGTTATGGTGTGAAAAAGAGAAAACAGATAAGAAAGAATAATTGTATCCTCCACCTTCTTTCCAGATTGCAAGTTTTCAGCAATTACGCAGCATTATCATAAACTGTAAACAGGGATTTTTCAGTTCACTGCTCATTTGCTCTGGAAGTTATTACATGTCTACATGTCCCATTTTCTTTGTTTAACTATTTTGAAAGGATTATGACGTATCTGGTGTTTATTCTTGACCGCATGGATTTTCCCATGTTGTTAGGGGAAATTCTTTCTTTGTTTCACCCAACCTGGTTTAACATGATGACAGCTAATTTAAATGTAACTCTATGGTTAAAAAAGTTCGTCCAATGATTCCCCAAAACTTTTTCAATTGAGCAAGTAAATCTTAAGTGAAGCTATATAATTTCAAGAATGCTGGAGCTGTCAGTAGTTTTTTGTTTTCCAGGACTCCGAAATATCAACGGTAAAAGTATGCGGGCAGTTTTTGTTTCCTATCTTTACATTTTTGGTCCTCTGAGGACACAAAGAGAGCAGCAAGCAGTAAACATTCACAAAGAAAGCCCTTTCATTTGTTGCCTCTTCCCTGAGAGCTAACTTGTTTGGTCTGGTCGAGCTCAGCTCAGCTCAGCTCTAAGACCCCCCCAAGGGGAAATTTACAGCCATGATGTATAGCCCTAGCCACTGAATTAATGCAACATTTCCATTAGAAAAATTGCATGACACAGCCGATATAAGAAGTTAGCGATCACAAAGACGCTGTGACACAGCATGGAAAATTACTTATCGGAGAACCGCCATATACGCTTTGCTGAAGGGAGACAGAGACGGCGGTATGCACACGTTCCCGTGGACTCGCAGAGCTGAGCCAGAAGGATCTTGTAGCTTGTAAAAGTCTCATGTGACACTTGAAATAAATTTCAACACAAATGTCAATTAGGTTCTACATATTCAGACACTTCTGAAATCCAAAGGAGGTGATTTGGATGTAATTTCATACTGTTCTCTAGTCTCTGAAGTACAACCAGTGTGCAATGAAACTGTACACTGTAATTACAGCATAATTGCTGTTCATAAAACACGTAAGTCTCAAACAGCTGGGTCAGATTCTCTTTGTTTTCACATCCTACTGTACGGTATGCCTTATATCTGTCTTTCGTCATTTTATTTTCTCTTGTAAAACCTCTCTTTGTGTCAAGTCTGAGATCCCAAGGTTTGTCTGTTGTGAAATGACCTCCCTTTAGAAAACAGCATGTATTTTTAGTTGTCACACATAGTTACATTTACAATTAGCATGTATACTTTTCACTCACGCTACCCAACCAGCCAAGCGTTTAAAGTGCTATGGGCACTTGCATTACCATTACATCACTTACAGTAGGAAGCAACAACGGGACAAACATCGGGAGGATTGTATTTCTTTTCCCTATGCTGATCACATAACATTTTCTTACTTGATTCACTTTTATCCTGGGGCCTTTGCTTACACTGCTGCATAAATGAACTGGGGTTGCTGCAGAGCTGCTTCTCTCTATTGATTTTGTGGTCTCATTATAAAGAATGCACCTCTCTTGTGGCACCATACAGCTCATTAAGTAAACCTGGCATTCAGTGTTTATTAACTTATACTTCAGTGCCAGTGATGTAAATAACTTCTTTGACATTAAAAAACATCACATTATATTTATAAGTTGTTGTTTCAATGTTAATTGTTGTCAAATGAGCTCATACCGGACCCAAAGTGCTGTATGCACCGCAGCATCCAAAACACATCTTGAGTTAACTGAGGTTAACTAATAATCCAGTGCCATGTACGTACAAACCTAAAGGGATTTTGTTTGCAGACTCAGTTAATTGGTAATGGATGATTAGCCTACGCTACTAAGTAGGATTTGTAGTTAATGTGCTCTGCATCTTGCATATAGATTTTATGTATAATTTATGGCTCTTGCTTGCACATGATGCAATTAGAACACAGGTCACAGCAATGTAAAGGCCATGCATTGCTTTACTTTCAATTGATGGACAGCTTTTTGGATTATAAAATATCATTTTTTTGCAACCCAAATATATTTGTTGCTTTAGATAGTCCTTTACTCCTGCTGCCATGAGAAGTGTCTTACAGTTAGCTATCAGTAGATATGCTAGTCTGCAGTACTGTGGGTATAGTGACACAACTGGTCAAACTGCTCTGATTGGCTTGGCTCTAATCAGGTTTCCAGACAGACACATTGCTTTCCTGAGGGATTACACATTTACGTCACCTCTGTTATCCATCTTTGAAAGAATCCTTCTCTCTAAATCTTACTTCCTCTCACTTCGCCTCCTGAAGTGTAATTTATTGGCAGTTAAACCAGCCATCAAAAGTATTTCCCATGCTGATCACTGTGCTTCTCGTATTGTGTCAGCTCATCTGGTGACATAACGGTAATGGTAATGACAATCACCACCCTGCTACAGACAGAAAAACATTTATTTCCAATAGGCTGTACGTCATTGTGTAACACGTTTTCTTGTCATACATTTTGTTTTGCACATTAGCGGTGCGTCGCAATGATCTGCCTGCCCGAGCATTGTCATTTTGTTCATTATTTTCAAGCTGGATGCGAGCATCCCTCCTACAATATGGTCCGTGGAGATAACAACATTCAGACAGATTCATTCTGCGCATTGGCAATACAACAGCTACAATGTATTGTCAGTCAATGACTGTGTAGCAGAGCAGGATTGAATGTCCCACTTTATCGGAGATGATTCATAATGCTACTGGATATGATGCACTAACAGAAAACAAGATACTCTGTTATCAGCATCACAATATCAAGAGCCAACACAGAACGAAATTGTGTTTAGTTTATTCCGTCCTCCATTATAAATATATGTATTTCCTGTCATAGAGGGAAATGGAGAGAAACAGAGTCGGCGGGATGAGGTTTTATTCCATTCGGAAGATGTATAGGGTCTTTAGGTGCAGGAAGGGTAGTGGAGCTGAGAGGAGGAGGGAAAGGAAGAGGAAATGTAATGTACAGAGAAGTGAATAAGGAACAGACAGACAATAAGAGAGAGAGAGAGAGAGAGAGAGAGAGAGAGAGAAAGCAAGTGTGTCCTAGTGGTGTGCTCTGCTCTCCCTGACCCGTGGCCTGCACATTACCTTAATAGAGATTAGCATCCTGCTCAGTCAGATCTGATAGGCCCGTTGCTGTGGAACGGAAGGCCAGCTAGCCAGTTATCAGCGAGGACACAGACTCAATCTCTTAGCATAATGGAACCTGCATCAAATGAACAAGAAAAATGCCATTAACAGAGCTGAAATGATTTTCTGTGATGGTGAAGCAGCAAATGAAATCATGCTACATTTGCAGACTTTACGGCTGAAACAGATGCATGCGTGGTATCTTGTGTTATTGAGCAGCATAATTATGAATTAGCGTGGCATTTTTTATGGCTTTCTTTGGTCACAAGGAAGTACGGGATAACTGTTGTTGTGTGTATGCTGATATCTCTAGCATGCTCCCTACTGTTTGCAGCATTACATTGTTAATCGTGTAAAATTAACAAAAATGCTTGCAAAGCCTATTGAACAGCAACAGGGAGAGGAGGTTCACAATGAGGCACAGATAGATAGAGATTGTATCACACCTTGTAAAACTCTGAAGCACACCTATTACG
This sequence comes from Pterois miles, assembly GCA_947000775.1. Classification (NCBI taxonomy): domain Eukaryota; kingdom Metazoa; phylum Chordata; class Actinopteri; order Perciformes; family Scorpaenidae; genus Pterois; species Pterois miles. The sequence continues at coordinate 10,296,024 of CAMQGK010000058.1, read as the reverse complement.
AAGAAGCAGGAGGCTGTGAGATGTGAAAACTGCACCAGATGGATACGACGACAGAAAACCATCACACCTCTTTTTCAGTCCCTGCAGGCCACCCGCTTATATCCTGTGTCTGCTTTTCCAGTTTAGTTGCACAGAGAGGAAAAGAACACAACAAAAACAGCTGCATAAGTTGAGTGTTAAAGCACATGCTAAAAATGCAGTGTATATATATACTGTATATATATGTTTTAGTCTTGCTATTGCAAAGGAAATTCTTAGAGGCATTTAGATTAGATTTCTGCCAGAGCTGTACTGCAGCACAAGGTTAAACACAGTCACTATTTTATCATCAAGGTCTGCCTGCCTCTGTCCAAGAACAGAGGTCACGTCGGTTACAGATACTGATTCATATGATTTACATGCCATCATACGTACATGCCGTATTGATCACAACTTTATAGCTACGTAGTTGAGGTCCAGCAAGGATAAAAAAAAAAATCCATTTTTTTCCTTCAAATCTCCTTGAGCCTGCTATATCCGTAGCAAAAACCACTTAGTGAGCCGACGTTGAATATTGACTTTGAGACTTTTCTCATTTACAGTCTGGGTCTGTCGAGGAAGGGTTTGTAACTATTAGGAACTCTTGAGCCAGACAGCTATTGTTTTATTGATTGTGCATCCTCTTTTATTTGTGGGAAAACTACCCCAGGAACACAGTGTCCCTCAGCTACTTCTCCCATACTCCTCTAAATACTCAATCTAATTTCTGCTATGACTCAAAGTACTTGTGCATGAATTGCTGTGAGTCTATCAAGCTTTCCCCTCTCCCCGATAGCGAGCCAGTTTTTTCCCTTCTAGAAAAGACATAAAAAATCATTTTAGGGCTCATGCATTTTGGATTTGGAAATACTTAACCAGAGACCCACAGAAATGGATTTCTCTGTTATGCTTCTCCCAGCTGATGGCTAAGCTGATGTTTACTGAGGACGGACGCCTGAGGAGGATATGCTTAACCCCTTGAAGTCTTATCTGCCCCTGCATTTAGTTCCTCCTGTACTGGACACACATTCATAACCATATTGTCATATATTTTCAACCCCAGGCAGCCTAATTTAAAGCATTACTTGACTCACCAACCTTACAGGCTGGGAGTCCCAGGTCTGTATCATGACTAAGCACAGCGTGACATGGCGCAGCATCGCCTGAAGGCGCCCCGCAGTCGGCCTTCGTAAAGTGAGTTTCCAAGTAAAATGTGCATTATGCCGTGTGACAGTTTCAACACCCCCATCGCTGCTCCACAGGGTGCTGAGCTTCAGTCATTCCACCATCTCTCTCTCTGTGGAGTTAATGTGGCATTTAGCTCAGTGACATTCTGCCATTTTTTACTGCTATTTCTTCTCCGCTGCACCTCAGGAGGAACACTGAGTCTCTGTTTGTATCCTCCAGCTCCTTCTGCTCTTTCAACCAGGGTCAAACTCAACACTAGACAAATGATCTCTGGGCAAAATGACCAGCTCCTCTATGGTTTGACAAAAGTGTGGCCTCATTTATGAGGTACATGAAGTGAAAAAGGATAAACAGAGTGATGTCAAACACTAAGAGAGGCAGGCGGAGTACTGTAGCATCAGACCAAAGAGATAATTGGATCAAAAGAGAGACAGAGAAGGCCATGCGCTACCAAGCATGTCCTTATCAGCAGCAATTTTCTCTGCTGTGCCCACACAGCTCTGTATCAGCTGCGTCCAGATTGATTAAGTTGCCCTGCTTGTATCATGGTGAGCGATGACTGACAGGCCTGGAAAAGGTTCTGATATTTAAATGCGTAACCTCGTTATTTCTTTTTTGGGGTCAATCTCTTAAGCAGCAGTTGTGTGTGTGATGTGAGCTGAGCTTTGTTTCTGTGTGTGTGGTTGAATGTGTGTCACAGAGGGGGCTTGTTTTGATTCATAAATGCTTTTTCCAGACAAAGCAAAGGAGCACTTGTTTTTCGTCTCAGCTGCCATTTGTGAGGAGATGAAGAGAAGTGAAGAATGGGAGTACCATAACGAATGTTTTCATTAAGTTTTCGAGACGCAGTGAGGGAAGATAGCACAAATGGCTATGTAGGCTTGATGGACAAAGAGTACACAGACTGGGACTAGAGTCTCTGTGAGGCTGGCACTGCAGTGCTTTGAGCTAAATACTAAGAGCAGCATGCTAATATGTTGATGTTTGACCTGATCATGGTGCTAGATGGAAAGTTAAGGGATCATCAAACAGATCACAATCCTGGGGGGAGCATGAATGTGTGCCCCAAATTTCATGGAAACCCATTCAGCAATTGCTGAAACATGTAACTAAAAAACAAAAATTTCACCCTCATTGTGGTGCTATTGGAAAAGTCAGGAGATAGCCAAAGCCAACACGTTTCATCCTCTAGGGACCATGAATCTCTGCACAAAATTTCATGACCATTTATCAGAAAACTTGTGAAGATGTTTCAGATCAAAATGATGGATCTACTGACTGACTAACCAACTAGCATTGCCTTTCTGGAGTCATAGCGCCAGCATAGCTAAAAATAGAGTAAAAGAGAGGGTGAGGCATCCACAGAGTCAAGCAGAAAAGCTTTGAGAGAGAGTACCGGGTCGTATTCAAGAATATTCTGCTGGTATAAATGCATTATGTTTGCTTTTATTCTTTGTTTTATGTGTTGAGCACTCTCTCGGCCATGCTTCGGCTAATTGTACTTCCTGTAACATATTCTATCCAGAGCTAAACCTTTTAGCTTTTAGAGGTTTTCCCGAGTCATTTTGGGAGCTCATCCCGGCCCCAGCAGCCTAACAAGTTCTTGACCTACTTTCAAAAACAATGTAGTGTGCTGTAGGTAGTTATCTCCTCTCATCTTTCTCCTTGGCTGATTTCTGCTGGTGGCGGGTTTGGTGTGATGTCAGTTTACTTTGGATCACTCTCAGACAGAGAACACCCATTACTACTCCTCCTCTTTACCGTCTCTGCTTTGCTATCTTTTCCTTTCCTTTGCTTTTCTTTCCTGTCCTTTCCCCTCATCTTTCCTGTCCTTTCCCTTTCTTTCTGCTCCTTCATTTGATTCTTCTCATTTCTAAATCTGTGGTAATTTGCTACAAAGAGTGACCTCCACACATCTTGAGAAAGGATATCCATTGCTTTGCGATAGATAATTGTTTTTAATGATTAAGAAGTACAGAGGCATGTCCGGGCCTAATGGCTTTTAGATCACAGAGGCAGAGTTGTAAAGATAGCAGCTCATCTCCAGTCACTGAATCTCTTTGTGAGGTTGCTGTTCTTCCAAGTTGGCGCTTTGCCTCTGTTCTCTCGCCGTTCCTCTGTCCCTCGTTCCCTCTCGTCTTTTTGAGTCATCTTTGGCCCACTTCCAGAATCAATCCGTCACCTCTTTAAAGGGAGACGCTCTTGCATTTGGGCTTCTGTTTCAACAGAGGGCCTACAGCGACAGGGTGCCTCATTCATGTCCACTTCATTGTCTTTTAATAATCAAACCATGATGGATTACCTCCATACAGATATTCATTTGAAAGCAACATCTAAGGGACAAAAAATGGGGGAGGAAAAGGAGAGACCTGTATGCTTTTTAATAGTTCAAGGATTACTTCTGGTAGTGTGTCTGTGTGTGTGTGCTTGTATTGGATACTAGTTTGGCTCTTGTTTTAAAAAAGGCAGACAGGTTCCTTCCTCTCCATTCCCTCCTCTTATCACAGCCTCCTGGGTTCAAGGCAGACAGCTCCTCCTGTCTTTTCTCTCTGATTTATCAGGCCAGGGCTGACAAGTGTAAACACCTGCCAGAGTATCCTCCCCATTTGGGAGCCCTAGGTGGTTGGACGTGTTCCATTTTTTTTATCCCATAAGGAGGATCAATGCATTATTCTCACCTGGCTGTCTCTCTAACCTCCTCTGCACCGGCTTCTTCTCTTCTACTTTTACACCTCATCTAAAACACCATTTTCTCCAGGCTGCCTGTTAACAGGTGGTACATCGGGCGGGGGTCTGAAGCTCTGTTCGGTTCAGTAGTATTTATGTGGCTGAGTTGGAAAAGTGTGCACCTTTAGTGTGGTCTGGTGTTGTGTTCACAAGGTCTGTTTGTGCTCCGTAATGCTGTGAGATCGTCACGCAGCAGAAACTTGTGGAGTTGCTGGAATTCCCCCGCTGTCATTCATCCACCTGTGAAATCACTTTGCTTTCATTCAGTTTCCAGCAATCATGAAAAGCAACACACAGGCAGACTACTCTTCTCTCTCAGACATGCTTTTTACTACTTTTATTCATGTTTAAAAGGTTGGTTTATTTCTAGTTAGTTTGGATTATACTGAGCTTTCTCTCACTAAGTTTTCTGCATCCACCCAGACAAAATGTAGATGAAAAAAAAAAACTTTCCAGAAACAATGTCTTGATCATCTGCAGAACAACTGCTTTCTACCAAAGAAATAGTGGTGTTGACTGTAGATCATCATGAGTAACAGGGCCAAATTTGTTTCGCCATAATTTGGTTAAACCAACACTTTTATTACTATACAACATTTCTGAACAGATGCAAATCCACAAACATTCTTTATGGTACTCTGTTTGCGTCACTTACAAAATTTAAATACAAATAGCAGCAACACCACCTCCACATGTGGTGACTGACCACAATTACAGACACATAACAGCGTGTTGCCAGTAAGCTGCCCCTTCTCTTTGGCATTCCTGTCATCTGTAAACCCTTCAGCACCAATCTGTGGACATAAACCAGTCTGCCAAATATAAACACAAGCAGGCTGCGTTCCTATCACAGCTGTCAGACAGCATTTAGAAGAAGCAGCTACTACCTTCATATTGAACACTTCCTCCAGACCTGACTGTGATCAAAAACCCAAGTAGAAAATGACGAATCTCTTTTATTCTCAATAATGACAACAGCATGCTCTGAAAACATCGTGTCCACTAATGTGAGACACAACACAGAAATGTCTGAAGACAACATGTAAGATAATGTGTGTCCTTAACCAACAGGTCAACTATTCCATACAGCTGTGTTATGTAAAGCCACTTATATACATAGCAGCTATTCCAAATATGTGACAAGGACTCAAGTCAGACTGAGGGGCATAAAGCAAGCAGTGAGTAATGTACAAACAAACGTAAACACAAAAGTCCAGTTGTTTGTAACGACTTTGCCAGAAGCAAACATGTTCTCATCCCAACTGTCATGTACTGCTACTATGTCATGCCCTTACCATCACAAACCGCTATAGTTACGTTTCAGAAATAACTACATGGCTGGGCTTAAAATTAGTACATTTGTAAAGCGAAAATGAGTTGTGTTTGTTGGACCAATCCACCTCCCCTCCCACCCTTAGTGTGCCCTACACTGCCACACTCCAGGCACACTATCCCTGAGTGTTTGCTGTTGCTGTGGATGGGTTTACTTTGCAGTTTATAGAAAACTCGGTGCGTCTCATACTGCCGCTAAAGGGTACCATGTGCTGCAGTATCGTATGCGACGGCCGTGACAAAGTGTCGATATGTGACACCCTGGGAATGACAACGGGCTGGAATGATAGATATATTCTGATCTGACGACAGGTCTACATTGATTAACAAAACTGTTTAATTTCCATTTAAAAAAATAAAACAGTTATCTTGTCTCATACCACTATGGTTACGGTTTGGTCATGGTTTAGGCTCTAAAAAGTCTTGGTTAAGGTTAAGGAAAGAACAGCTGTCTCTGTGTTTGTCTGACATTTTGTCGACACATCCATCCACCCCTGGCCACCTCCCTCTGTGGACTTTGTGGGCTCCGTAATAACGTCACACTACGTCCTCCTTTCTTCCTGACAGACAAGGCCACTAGAGGGTTTTGTCACTCGACGGTAAAACATGTTTTTGGATATTTGCTTAAACGTTGGATGCTGTCACTTTTCAGTGAGAACAGTTTCTAAACATGTTCATGTGCATCAGTCTATCATCAACAGGTCTGCTCTGAATGATGTAATTAAATGGCAGTCTCTCACTTCATTGAGCACTCTGATGGCTTGCACAGTGGGGGCCTTCAGGAAATGAATGGCTGGGACCTGCTCAAGATTAACTAGTTGTGGGAAAGCTTGATTATGTGTATGTGAAGCTGTCTGTCTGTTTGCGCACTAAATATGTTGGTAACGTTTCCTTCCTTTTCCCCACCTGAAGCCCACCGTGGCTGACCTTGTTGCTGAAATACATGTGTGTTATTGTATGTATGTTTAAGCTCCCAGCACCCACAGCTAACATGTTGATGCTACAGCAGTAATAACATCATTAGGCCTGATAATGTGTTTATTGTTAAAACTAATGCAGTTTGGGGCAATTGCCCCCATGGGGCTGCTCCGTCTGGGGACAGAGCTTGTATCTGCTTTGAGTTGAATGAATTTTTTTATTGCTAATATAGTTTGAAATTATGTGTGTTTTCTGGTCTTGCTGGGTACATTTGCTTCTAGTAAGAATTGAAGGTGACTGAGGAGTGTGTTTTTGTTCACAAGTGTGCAGTGATTCATAAGATGGCGTGGGTATGTAGAGGGATTCTGGGGGGTCCTTGTGTTTTTATTACCTGCTGGTGGCCTCCTGCCAGCATCCAGCTTGATTAACTCTCCCCTTTCTGCTTTACACACACACACACACACACACACACACACACACACACACACACACACACACACACACACACACACACACACACACACACACAAGCAGCTACTTTATCACTGAGTGTGCGGGAGGTGTAAGGGAATAGCAGCTAAGGTTCTCAAAATGTTATCTATTAAAAGCCTGAGGAGGAGGCGCAGGGCTCCATGTTACTCTTTATGTCTCTCTTTGGTTACTTTTCAAGGAGAGCTTTTACAAGAGAGGAAATCTACACACTTCCACCTGCGCAAGTGTGTTTTTTGGTAGTAGGTAATTTATTATTGAAGTTTGAGCACATGTTTAAGCCTTGATTTCAAGGATGCTCTTGGATTGTGTTTAAACATACAGTCTGCAGTACAAAAAGTAGCATTTTAGATGAGGATTCATCACACAAACACAGTCACACTCTCACACAAGGAAGCAATTTGCTCTTCCACAAAAAGAGCGTAATTCGGTAAAGAGAGACTGCGTCCTGCTCCCTCCTGTTAACCATGTGTGGCAGCTCGGCCACTGGAAGGCTCAGGAGTTTCACTTAAGTCATTTTGTGCTCAATTTATTTTGTGTATCACAGGAGGCAGTGTTAGATGGCTCGGCGAACATTTTTTAGCATTCTATTACACCCCATTGATAAAGATGGAGGATGTGTTTCGCCTTCAGCAGCCACCGATTCCCACCTCCCGTGGGATACATGTCTGGAGTACGATTAATCCCTTAAGATTCATTTCAACGATACAGCAGCATCTACAGACACATGGAAGAAGCAGCTATTATAATTTCACATTTGATTCAAGTCCCATCTAAACAACATAATTACAGAATTATAGCCATATTTTAGACTCTAGTAGAGAGCCAGATCACATTTTGTTTTCTTGCTGCAACCCCCATCCCTCATGGCTAACCTCTCTGCCGCAAGCCACTTCCTGCTCATCAATCAGCCAATTACTGGAGGACTTCCGGGTCAAGATTGAGGAGAAAAATACTTTTCAGCCCCCCGGAGAGGTTTACTGTAGACAGGGAAAATTTTTAGTCTGAATGCACAGCGCAAGTGTAGCTTGGTCAACCTTCGCTGAATGATAAAGGTGAGGGTGAGGGAAAATCCATTTTAGTATTTTTCTCTTCATAAAATATAGAGTGTGGTACAACAAATAAAACAGTGGAAGGATAGGAGGAGTAGGCCATGGAGTGAGGAGGACGGAGAGGCTTGTGAGATCAAGGTCGTATCCAGGCTTTAGTATTGGTATTCTCCTCAGTGTTAAAGTGATTCTCCCAGTGAATAGTGTTTTCATTCCTCTCCTGAATGAGATTCACAGGAGCATGGAGGGAGAGAGAGAGTGAGAGAGGGAGAGAGAGAGACATGACAAAGAAAAGAGAAAGTAATTCCCCTCTCTCTCTCTCTCTTTCTCTCTCCTTCCTCCCCCCTGTTCGTTCCCCCCTCGGACATACAATAGCGAATGAAAATACAGCGTGGGATAAACAACTTTTATCAGACTGAAGCAAATGAAATTGACTATTTTATTCAATTCTTCATCCCTGAAGCATCCCTTACTCTAGCTACCCGGCAACATCTCACCCCTGCAGCTTCAACTGAGAAAAAAACAGAAGAACGTGCTTTATGCAAATTAAATGCTTTATTCTTGATTAGATTACAGACGCAATAATTGTCTTGGATGATTTATGGGTGTAATTTGTTGCCACAAACTGCAGTCGAGAAAGCTTAGTTGCCACGGTTTGTTCAATGAAGACATTAGATCAACACAATTTAGGGCATCTGCTATAAAATCCACCTTGGTTGGCTCATATACATTACATTAGAAAATTAGCTTGTTGAGGACAAGTTTTAAAGGTAAATAATCAGGAAAGGAAACATCCAGCTGTTTCTTTTCCAGGAAACAGGCAATCACATGCTTATCAAGTGAGAATAGAGAGTCAACAGTTGGCATTGTAAGTAAAGATCAAGTGCAAAGAGAAATGAGATTAAGAGGAAAGAAAGTACAAGCCTGCAGGTGGTTCTTAAACCAGTGCTGTGGTAAATTGTTTAAGTTTGATACCCACACTCAGCGATTTAGCCGGCGGTAGTCATCGCCCTGTAGGAGTAAGGATATGGGATTGCTACTCTTGTAAGAGACTGACAAGTGGGAAATTAGGTACTTGCCATGCCATTCTACCCCATCTCCAGGTACTGCTGCTACTTCATAGCAGGCTAATCTCAACAAGAGCTCTCCCACTTCACTGAGGCCCTGTCACACACAGGGAGAGAGAGATCTTCTCTGCCTGACATCGATCTATGACGCATATTACCTCCCTAATCCAATTAATTCTGTTTCGCTTGCAACGCGGCTCACTTGAGTCATCGAAAACGCATATATAAATATATCTCTGACAGATAGCAGCGAGCCGTGCAAAATGCACAAACAGCTAAATCAGGTGGACTTGAAATTGTTTGGCTAACTCTTTTCTTTTTCTGCCTCTCTTTGCCCCCCCCCACCCACCCCATCCCCTCCCCCTGGCTTCTGCATTTCTTTGTTTCACACAAAGAATGCAGAAACCGCGGAGGGAAAGTAATTGAGGAGGCAGTCAGGTGAAGACAGATTTGTTTGACAAACTTTGTTTTTTTTTCTTCCTGCCTTCCTCATTTCTTTCTCCTCATCCCTCTCCATCTACTCCTTCTCCTCCTCTTTGTGCAGGCTGAGGTAAATCTGCAGCAGAGGACCAGCAGCAGCAGCAGCAGCCGTGTTGGTGCGACCATGAGGTCAGAGGCCTTGTTACTCTACTTCACGCTACTGCAAATAGCCGGGGCGGGCTTCCCCGAAGACAGCGAGCCTATTAGCATCTCACACGGCAACTGTAAGTGTATCTTTCTGTCTATCTCTTCTTCGGCACTGTCCCTCCTCTCATTACAAGTCCTCCCTCGCTCTCTCCCTGCGCTCTTTTCCCTCTCCTCTTTGTCTTCCACTTTGCAAATCCCCCTCCTCAGTATCTCTCTCACTTGTTCTGTTCTTTTGCTCCTCCACATCCCTCTCAACCCTTGCTTCCTCTACAACCCCCTCCTCCCTCTGTACTGAATGCATTTTGGAGGCATGGAGTGTAATTTGGCGCCCAAGGATAGGCCCTCTACACACACTAAAATGAAGGACTTAAAGCAGCATTTGAAACGGAGCCCACCCCACATCAAAGGATAATCCGCTATTTTTTCTGTTGGGCTCCTAAAGCTGTGTGTGATAGTGCAGACGCTGTTGCAGGCTACAAAGATACAGCCATTGTTTCCTCTGTTTCTCCCTCTGTCCTGCCCCATCCTACTCTCTTCGGGACTAACACTGCACCTAACGCAGCCGGCCAGGAGAGCTGAGAGAGAAGCCAGCCAGCCTCACATGTGTTTGTTCAAACCGAGCGCTTTCATCCAAAGCCACTAACAATAGAAACGATTGCATGTTACGGTGCAGCACAGTTTTAGCCCACAATTTATGGTCACAGGAGGAGCTTAGCCAACAACTGTGGTGGCGTTTTCTCATCCAGCTAAGACACATGGGTTGGCATTTGACCCACAACCCATGAGACACTCGACAAAGTATTGTTGTTACTGTACTACAGTTATGGCAGTTATAAATGTAACACACGCAGGCATTCATTTTTGTCCTCTCTTTGCAGACACAAAACAGTACCCGGCGTTCGTAGGCCACAAACCTGGCAGGAACAACACACAGCGGCACAAACTGGACATCCAGCTCATCATGATCATGAACAGGACGTTATACATCGCTGCCAGGTGGGTGATAATCCTCAAATATCAGACAGAGAGGCTGACATACAGACGTAAATTTAAGAAAGCACTCCAAATCACTGCAAATTTTACTGCTTTTCTTTGTGGAATAAAAACGCAGGCCACTGAAGATTATGATTAATTAAACTGAGCAAGTGTGGGTCCACCAGGATTATTGAATCCTTCATCATCCCCTCTCATATTACAGCGGCTGATTGAAGTTTCAGCTATGAATGATCCTCATCAATTGTTGCCAGTTGAGGATTGTGAACACGTGATCCTGTTTTCACTTGATAACGGCTGAAGGCTGTTTGTCAAGCTATCGAACTGAACTATGGAGTGCTGCTGTGCTGTTTTCTTTTACAGTTTTTGGGATCAGGAGGGACTGATTCAGAGCAAAATGCTGAGACTTTAAACCACTTTGCAGTCTGGACTTTTTCTTTCATTACCTCTTTGTTGTTTTCTATGTTGGGCTTGCCAACTGCCAAAACCCCTTTTACCTCATACGATGTCCCTGTAGACTTGTGGCCTGTTTTTGTTAAACACCCAGGCAGACATACAAACTCACACAAACACACACATCCACACATGCACTTATACAGATGAAACTACAGATGAACTGAACACTAATCTCAAAGAAAAGACTATTGATATTAACCACATTTAGGGTGTAACTAAGTGCACCATCTCGACAGCCTTAATGTACGCTCTGAGTTGTCGATAAACAGTAACAGCAACACAGGTGTAATACAGTTGTTATGACTCTTTATTTGTTGGCAGCGTAGTTGCCCTCTCAAATCGATTCTGAAAAACTCTTTGTTTTTCTGTCTGTCTGTTTTTTTTTTTTCCTTGTTTGTCACCTGCCTTCATTGCTTCATGTCTATTTGTCAATGTGTTTTTAACCTGCGTGCCTTTAATTTTGTATGACTCATCTTTCAGAGATAATGTAGCTCAATTACACCATCTGGAGACATGGAGAAAACTGGTATTGATTTTGTCTTCTCTCTTGTCATCATTATTTTAGAGATGTTCAAAGCAAAGTGAGCATTCTGTAAAAACAGTCAGGTCCATGTCCAAAGCATCAACAGTTACAGCAGCACTGAAATGAGCTTAGTATAAGGGATCCTGTGTTCTGTGCTGTCCATGGCTAATTGAGTGGCAGGCTTGATTGGATACTGTTAAAAGACACAATAGGGGTCTTTCTTTGTTTTCCTGTGAAGCATGTCAAATTAAGTGTTTGAGGGAGGCGGCTGCTTTAAGTGGCAGAGCTTTTTAACGTATCTGTGGTCATTAAGAGGAGGTGTGTGGAGAGTGGAAAAGGAAACAGAGCAAAAGAGAGAGCCTGTGTGTTTGTGTGTGTGTATTTGTGTGTGTGTGTGTGTGTGTGTGTGTGTGTTGGGGGGGGGGGGGGGGCCAGAGACTTTGGTCTGCCTGTCGCCCACCTGCTCCACATAGGGAAATGAAACAGAGGCTTTATTGGAGGGGTGTGTTTGTGAGTGTGTGTGTGTATGTGTGTGTTCATGCCAGTTGTCACATGGATTTAAAAGTGATTTCTTGAGTGTGATGTGTGGCCCTGTGTGTGCATATGGAGGTACTTTTGGGATAAGGAACATGTGTTGTGTGCCTGTTGGTGTTACTGCTTTACAGCCTGCGATCGTGCCTGCAGTGAGTTGCGTGGTGTGATTGTGTGTTCATGTGTGAGGTCACCTGGTGCATCGGCCCCACACTTGCATCCTTGCTCAAAGCCGACAGGAATTCTGACACATGGCCCGAGGTATGTGACCCCCTGATTCCAACTGGAATGGCTGCCTCAGATTAGACCGAGCTGGACGACCGCCATTGATCCTGACACAGAGAAGGATGTCAATAATGTGGATACACAAATGATTGCCAGTGCACAGAGATCCATCGCCACTAACAGGATATCGATATAGACATGTAAAAGTTGAATGACAAAACAGTTTAAGGCAAACAGCAGAGACAATCACCACTTCAGAAATCAACGCGAAGGCGAGCCAGCAGTCAACCCAGCGAGTCTCAAGCAACAATGCTGCAGGAAAAAAAAAAAAAAAAAAAAACTAGGCAACATCAATAGCTGCTTTTATGATGGTTGTCCAGTCAAATGACTTGTTTATTCTGGGGCCAGCATCACACAGCTTTGCCATCACGCCTCTAGACCAGTGAGCCTCAGTTCTTGGTGCGCGGCAGCTTGCAGATGGCCACTGTGAACGCAGTCCAAAGCTCAGCACTGTTTCAGGCTGTTTTTTGAATGGCTGCTCAGTGTATTAAATCCCTTTGGCTCCTGTTTTGGTGCTGGCAATAAAATCACAAGATTTTTAAGCTGTGAGATGCATACAAACATAGCAACTGATGAAATTGTAAATAGACAAAACTGACTTAATCCATAGAGGGAAAGAGGCAAGACTTTGGCAAAGGAGGAACTCAGCAACAGATGCAGCGATTGATAATTCATCCTCGGGTTTGAACCTTGAATGAATGGAATATATTGATTTGATAGAATCAAACGCTCTTGTTGTAGTCTTGTGTTCAGCCATACTATGTGGCCCCTGCTAATGGGTTCACGGCCAATATGTGTAAAATATCATTAGGCCTCTTAGACTCATATATATTGAACACTGATTATGAATTCAGTACATGAATAGTTTAGTCCCTTAATATTCTGAATCTTATTCTGTGAGTTCAGTTTCTATCATGTGCATTATCAAGAGAGACAGCACAGCCTGATAAGATATCAGTCAGCTGTCTTTTCATATGTCGGCTATCAAAAAGCCTCTTGTTTGTTCAATTTTAACAAGACAGGCACTGGACTAAATGTTGATGTCTTTCAGTTTTCATCAAATATCTGCTCTTAAAAAGAGGGAAACATAAGTCCCTCTTTAAATCACTCTCTGTACAGTTGCACAAAGAGAAAATACTTATGAATTATAGAAAGAAGGTTTTGTTTGTGAAGAGATGAACATGAGATTCAACTATGTCGGCTTAAGTGCAGCTGCTGTTTCATACGTTTTTTTATGGTAGCAATCAGCTGTACATTATACCTGATAAACTGAGACATAATGTATATGAAAGTACAGGTAATGAACATAAAAACTTACAAGCTCAGTGCTTTATGTGTCTGTTTTCATACGTGTTTTTAGGTGTTTAGTAGCAGAGTCCCGTTCGGTAAAAGCAATAAACTGTTCTTGATGCGGTGAGAGATGGACGCAGGAGGATTCCTATCCCAGCAGTCCATATTTCATGGTCAGGACACACTATGTGCATCATTCAGGGGGAATTCATCAAAGTGCAGCAGGAGATTTATCAGTCTGATCTCTAGAAATATCTCTGTGCGAGTGTGTGCCAGGGTGTGTGCATGAATATGGGTGTGTAGGTGTGTGTACAGCTGGCACTATAGCAAGTATGTCACTCTTCACTGTGTGTGCGTGTGTGTGTTTTTTTTTTTTTTCTTAGCCTTGGGGATAGTAAGCTTGTTGCTGTCAGCCCCGAGGATGCCAGTAGAAAATGTGTGTGTCTTCCTGGACTTCTACTTTTGAGGTTTAGACTTTTTGCCTTTTTTGCAAGAACTCATCAATTGATTTTTGGTTTGATTTCCTAACTGATTTCTATCTAACATTGTACTCTTCAAAGTAACTGCTGAGATCTGGGGACACAAAGCTTGACGGGGCAAGAGTTGAGTAGTCAGATGATCAGACAGGCGGCAACCTCCGGGATCTGAAAAGTAAAGTCAATGCAGAAGTGCCTTAAACTTACTAAGGTATTCTCTCTAATAGCCGGCAGGGGGTGACTCCTCTGGTTGGAGGGGTATGCTTCGTCACTGAGACTATGTCCACTTCTTACATACAGTCTGTAATTGTAAACAAGCCCACAGTTTAATCACATTATCTAAACTACTTCATTTTAACACTTGCTCATTACCCAAGAAAACTACGGCAAGTATACAGCAGTTCAAAAATGAAGGAGGAAGTTGGTTTGATAGATGTTTGCAACTGACAGCTTGAGTAATAATCTTTCCTCTTGCTTTTTCTTTTGCAAATACGTTTGCCTAATGGGGTTTTGATAAAAATCTGATTATCTGCTCTTGTTTCTCCTCGTTTGACTTCTTCTCAGCAATGTCACCAAGGTTCCAAGATCTCAGCAACCTCATGTTATACAATGTCACTGTTACAGGTAGAAATGATAAAAACCCAGGTTGTATGAAACTGGACTTTTCTTTTGAGATCAGGGTTGAGGACAGGAGGAGAAGAGACAAGCATGTGTGTGTGTGTGAATGTGTTACTGTATAGTCTGCATAGCAGGCATGCCCCAGGTCTCTCCACATGCAGGGCATAGTCGCCATTCCCGGCCCTCAGTCGGCTTTCACCATGGTAACACCAACCACACTGTTTACACCACTCTATGAGGCTGGGAAGCATGGGAACCAGAGAGAGAGAGAGAGAGAGAGAGAGAGAGAGGAGAGAGAGAGAGAGAGAGGTGGGGGGTGGGGGGATGGGATGGTGAGAGACAGGGAAAGATCAGTGTGAGAGTATAGGAACAAAAAATTGTGGTCGCCATTAGCGCTCACATCGAGACCCACATACACTAAAAATCCAGATTACCTTCTTTCAGTTGAGTCCTCTGGAACAGTCGAGCCTCTGTGGCCACAGTTCTTCCCTGTTGGGTCTCTTTGGGTCTCGCAGTGGAGGCCACTAGAGTCTCCATTATTGTGGCTGCACCAAATCCTGTTAAAACCCACTAATGACTGGGATTACACGGTTGCCTCCTCTCCCTCTCCTCGCAGCACCAGCGACATCCAGCATCCAGCCACGTCCACACT
The DNA here is from genome assembly GCA_947000775.1 of Pterois miles. NCBI lineage: Eukaryota > Metazoa > Chordata > Actinopteri > Perciformes > Scorpaenidae > Pterois > Pterois miles. The sequence continues at coordinate 10,280,785 of CAMQGK010000058.1, read as the reverse complement.
CTGAAACAAAGCTCGTCTCTCCAGTAGTCATAATCACCTCAAATAAAAGTTGGAGCAAGTTTCCATTCAAAATGTAACTCGTTAGCAATTCAACCAGAAAAAATATACAAAGCCTTGAATTAGGGCTGAGTTATTGTAACTGCAGGAACTGAAGTTAGATGCTGTTGTAGTTCTGGCTAGTTAGAGAAGAGCACCCAGAGTGTTTGTGGCAGACTAGACGATGTGTTTTGATATTGAGGTTCATGTAAAAACACTGACTTCTTTCCTTTAAATCAACATGGTTAAGTTATTGTGTTGATTACATTTGCCCTCCTACCCTTGAGACTTGTTTTTTACAGCAGTGATGCTATGCTGTTTTGTTTTTCAGCATTATAGGCTGCTATCAGATGCATATATAACACTGTGAAACCTTAAGTTAATGCAATGCAAAATCAACTGTAAAAGTTGCCATACAATCTAATCTAAATATCAAAATATGTGGATATATTGATTAAAATGTAATATAAGGGCACATTCTCTTAGTGTGCACATACTGTATTTAATTCATTAACACAAATGAAGTTATACATTACTGGGCTCTCTAGCAAGCCCAAAATAAAAACAAATATATTTTTGAGACTTCTGATTAAATTTCAGTCGCTAAATGTAACATAAACCACATCTTTTATGCAGTTAGTATGCATGCCTGTCTAACTGCGCTAAGTGTGCAAGCTCAAAACATGCCCCTCGCCCCCATGACCCAGCCAAACAAAAACACACACATACACACACTCACAAAAGGAGATGTGGAGAGAATGTAGAAAACCATAATGAGAAGTTCAACCTTCGAAAAGAACAACCTGCCTGAGCTGGGGGGTGAGTGAACTCTGGCTTGTTGTATTTCATGCCACCACATCAATGAGGGCCTCTCGGTGCCCTTAGCCCATTCAGAACCTCAGCAACTCCCCTCACAGCCCAAAGGTGCCTGCTGGCTTCCCCGGTTCCCTCCCATCCACTTTGTGAAGAGGATTTGAACCAGGGAAAGCCACAACAATGTACAATGGGCCCTCCTCTACCACCCGTGATCCAGTTATGAAGAAAGAGGAATATGGGGGAAGAGGGTGATGGGCGGGCGGACGTGCAGGCATGTAGTGTGCAAAAAAAGGGGTGGTGGCAAAAGGTGCAGGGTGCATGCTAATCACGTTCCCCTCTTTTCTGGAAAGGACTGCAAGATAGTTTGACAAAGGGCCGGCAGATGGACCAAGCTGGTCCGCCATCACTCCCGAAGAAATGCGCTGTTATGAAAACGACATTCTTCCACACAAAGGCGCTGTGTTCTCATGGCTACGCATGGCTACATGTCCGACGGAGACCCTCTATGCTACTCAATCTCACACTCTCGCCCGCGCTCAGTCGGTCTACTGTTTTGCCTTGATTCATTCTCTATCTGAACCCATCCATTAACAGTGACTTCATATTTGTGTCTAAGAGGATATTTGCATACCTTCCGCCCTACTCACACATTTTTGCCACTGAATTTCGGGAAATACGAAGCCCACGCCAAATGATTCACATTGACAACCAATGTTCTGCACTCTGGATGTCAAAGGCCTCTGTTACTTCATTCTCCTCACGGTGTTCAGAATTTCATAGCACAGCCTCAAAACACTAGACCCTTATGTTTGTGCAAAAGCACTACGCCATCCTGTTTGATTCATCATAGACAGCTGAGAGTGAGAAAATGATGAGGATGAGAATGACGTGCATAAATCTTTCAATGGATTTCAGTAAACTAAGCCACTTGTGATCAGTATCCAAGTAACGGGGGGATGCGGTGTCCATCACAAATTGACCAATGTCCATAAGTCTGCTTAAAACTCCTAGAAACGGATGCTCCTTATAACTCCAGAACTTTCCTGACAATCATTAAGTCTTAAAGTCTTTTTCAGTATCAAAGTAATCCAGTGATAGTTGCTTGAACATCCATGGGTACACTGTCAACTGTTAACAGCTAATTTGGCATATATACAAATAATAGACGAAAAAAAATTGACTCGAGTTGAAGCCCACAGCCCACAGGGAACGGCACAGTGTCACTCTGGAAATCCCTGGTATAGATTAGTTATGATATAGTTTGAATGGATTCAAGACTACAGACATAAATGTACTGATAATACCTGATAATTTTGTTGTACCCAGTCACGTGGTGTGACTGGTTTAAGATTAACCATGAAATGTGACCGTAGCTCAGGACAGTTAGACTCATGGTGAAGAGGAAAAGAATAAATGAACTGGCATTTCCAACTATTTTTACTCACATAGGCTACTGGAGATAGTAATCTAATAGTAGTAATCTTGGATTGCAGCACAGAGAGGGAAAGTGACTTCAATCAGGTAAACATTACCTCTCTATATCTTTACATATAAATACTTTTTTGCTGATATATTAATGCTCTGAATATTGAATTTAGCATCTTTTAAGATCCCCAGCTCATCTTGTTCTGCATTTCATGAACTGGTACAAGTGAAATGTAAACATGTACATTGATTCTGTTCTAAGAAACAACAAACAACAGAATACTTATTTTCATATTCACACTGAGCTGCTCAGTGCAAATGGAAACAGGCTGTTGCATTATGATAGAATTAGGTCGTATCACTACTCTTTGCCACAGTTTTGCCCCCACAGGATGGCAGCTTTTACTTGGGCCAGTTGTTTAGTCTGAACTATTCTCAGTGGGCAAGAACTGACTTGAAATCTGACCTCGGCTTTAGGCTGCTGGGTCAGTAGGACGCCCGTCGGTTTAAACAGTCATAACAAGAAAATATGTTAAAAAGATGAAATGCTGATATCTCTAACCAAGTTGAAAGTGCGCCATACTTTGTAGGACCACACACTTTATGTTTATATAATTATACATTTCACGTCATCTCCAGTATGTTTGGTCTTAGTCTTGTCCTTTTGTTTCCTGCAGAGCTGTATTAGTCATTTAATCAATTTGTTACTGAGTTGATTGGCAGAAAATGTATTAATTGGTTTTAATTAAATAACCGATTAATCATTTTAGGTATTTTTATGATGTTGTTGCATCTATTTTTTCATCATTACTTCTTTTTTTTTTTTTTACATTATATAAACCAAATGATTAATCAAGAAAATTATTGGCACATGAATCAATAATCTCTATAAACAGATTCTGGATTCAGAATCTGTAGGCAGCAGGAGTTTGGTATCAGAAGTTTGTAGTCCAAGTAATACTGACCAATCACGTTCAAGCAAGCTTTGGTTGAATGCAGGTAAACAGTCCATGCGTAGAGCAAAAGAGGCCGAATGCATCGGCTGAAATGCAATCTGGGAACCCACCGGCTATTATCGGATGATGATTTAGCATTTTATTGGTGTAAAATTAGCTTGTAAACAAGCTACTTGTGAAATGATCTGGTCAAAGATGTTGTCTCACAACTCCATCCTGTAAACAATGAGCAGCTTTGTCAGACCAATGGTGACCGGACCTGGTGATCAGACTCATGGGTTCTTAAATTGCTCCAATAACAACAACCTTGTGACAGTAGTGTAAATTTACCAGGAAATTAAGGCTGTAAAATGTCTCTGAATGAATCGTGTGGTTTCCACTATGAAAGTTGATTTTAATATGTTAAATAAACAGAAACCATTGGCTGACTGAAAGGTAGGAAATCATTTTAAAATGTCAGGATTTCTTTGGAAAATGGCCCACAATAATGTTAGCACCAGTGTAGGACCTTGAAGACTCTCTGCTCTCTGTCTTCTTTTTCATGGTGAAGTTATATAGATGTGACTCACACAACAGAGGGCAGTGAATATGTTATAATATGAGTTCAGGTGCAGCGGTGAAGAAGGGAAAGGGTGCGTATGTGTGTTGTGTGAGCATGTTGGGGTAAAAGAAGGAGGGGTCTCTTGCACATGTGTGTGTTTAGAGAGCTGGTGTTGACACAGACACAGCCGCTCCATTGTCCTTCTCCATCTCTAGTCAGGATGTTTGAAGGACGCCTCATCGCTTGGCTCCCTCTAATCTCAGCTGGAACCAAAAAGCCTGCGGCTGGAGGGCCTCGACCCTCGAGGACGCTGTCAGCGCCACGACCAGAGAGGCACAGCACAGGGAGCGTAGCTGGGAAGGTTACTGTCGCAAATTATGGAGCAGTCAATTACAGATTACTCATGAGCTGTTTTAAAATTGCAGGCAGTAAAATAACCCATGGGATTACACTAAATCCAGCAAGTAATCCTCTGATTTAATAGCTTTTGATTGAGTTTTGTCTTTTTAATATAAAGTTTGAATTTTAATATAAAGATATAAATGAAGTTCAGTTAGCAAGTTGGTGAACTTTAGGAGACGTAGCTGAGCACTACAGTGATATCATCCATCACCGTTATCACCTGTCGTCTTTCTTTTCTTCTTATCTGTCTTTCCTGGTTTAAATGTGATGGTGTGGGTATTTTTATTTTATTTTTTATTCTTTGACAAATTACAGTTGGCATTTTATTCATCAAATTTACTGCAGCCACATGATATGTGTCTTGTTACCGTGGAAGCAAGGTGAAAGAAACAATGAAACACAGAGGGGTCGTTCAGGAACCCTGGAAATTCAATCCAGATCAATTAGCCAGAGTAGTGAAATGGTAGTGCTATAACCAGAGAGCCTTAATGAGAAACATTTTGCAGCACAGTTTGTGGTTTTAGCCTGAAACGCACCGCAGACTGCACAGTGACACTCAGCATCTGGCATTTGCTCGAGCAAGTACAGGGAGGACATGACGTGCATCTCAGTGACCTGAAGTTGACCTCCGTCTTTCCTTTCCTCCTTTCATGGCTAAATATTACATGAAAATGTCTTAAATTTCAATGGGGTTAAAGAAGGAAGAACTTTGCTTTGAACGCTGACAGAAAGAATTCATAATTTGATGCTTTGTATTTAAAAATGGATATTCAGCTCTTTATAATACTGAAAAGATGACTGCAATATCATATTTATGGTCATGTATACTGTATATCTGTTGTAGATTTCTGTATCATGTAAAAGTAAATATTTTGTAAAAAGATGATGAAAGCGATTGATGAGGTAAATAAGGCATGATGCACTGATTGCTGTGGCCTCACCAGAAATTCGTCCCCTCCCACAGAAAAATCAGCACTGTTTTCTTCATTTCAACTGCTCTCAAAGATTAATTATTCAATTTAAGCGTTGTGGCTGATAATGTACAGTAGACTGTGTTTTATCCTCGAGGAGATGGCAGTGGCCCCCAAGAAAGTGATATAAGTGGATTCATTTCAAGATGCCTGTTCCTCCAAAGACTTTATTAGATTTAGTTAATGAGAGAGCAAGGCAGGCAGGCTGGCTGAGCGCAGGTTGGGGAGCTGGAACGTAATTAAGCTGTGAGTCTGACGATGCCACTGTTACACACTTTGATTAAAAACACGTTCAACAGCTAATCTCCAGCAAATTAAAGCAGTTACATCGTTTGGCATGGTCACCTTTGGTTCGCTCCTCAAACGAGGTAAATCCCCTTTTCTTTCTGCTCACACCTTCCACCCCCCACCCAACCGCACGCTCCCTCACCCTGTCTGCACCCTAATTCTCCACGGTAAGTAGGTGTAGCAACACGCCGGCTCCACCAGCCGGTCCGTTTGTCTGAGATGTAGTTAACCCTTGTGGTTTTATGTCTTCCATATGCCTTGCTGGGGCCTCTATGTGTAATACAGGAGAAGTCTGTATATTTCCAGGCCAGCACACACAAGTCTTCTTGTCTGAGCTATAATGAGTGTTAGTATAGATTTCCTGTGGCTCAAACACTAGGCTTAATTGACCTGAACAGCTCTGAGTGACTTGGCACCTCCCGTCGCAACCTTCCCCTCCTCCCTCGCCCCCCTCAGGACCTTTCTCTGGGACAAAGAGGCTTTTATCCCCAGGCCTGCGCCACAGTGCTCTAAACCTTTGTTGACTGTTTCTGTCTGACAGAGCAAATAGCTCTGGCCTCCTTTTGTTTATTGTCATTTTTTGAAGTTTGAACAAAGTTTATACAAAGCCCCTTTTTCTGACGTTGTTTGCTGCCTGCAGGGGGAAAACAGAGGGAGGAAAAGAAATGGATTTATTGTTTGTTGAATTTTTGACTGTCTGTTGCTGTCTGACACTTATCTTCTCATCTCTCTCTCCTTTCTCTCCCCCTGTGTCTCTCGCCCTCCCTCGCCCGCTCGCAGGGATCACATATACACGGTGGACACAGACACTGCCAACAGTGACGAGATCTTTTTCAGTAAGGTGAGTGAGACGTCTGTCTCTTTGAGGGCGCGTTGTTCTCGCCGTGCTGTGATTGACAACGTAACCCTAATAACCTGGCTCTGAGTGCCACCGTGTGTGCACGTGGGTGTGTACGTGTGTCTGCCAGTAGTCTTACTCACCTGCTCACCGCCGTGAGTCTGCCGCGCTCGCTGTGCTGACCCCGTTAAGAAGATTATCCAATCAATCAGTTAGCAAACCGCCTGCGTCATCCGTGCTCATCCGTGGCACAGCGGAAGGTCTGATGGGCGTAGCGGAAGCTGAGAGGACAGTACAGGAAGTGAGGGAAAAAGAGTGGGAGGAAAGGACAAAAAAGAGGGTAAGGTGAGATCAATTGCAGAAAGACAGAAAGGAAGGAGATCTTATTGTCTATTTTCAGGTGATTCATATTTACATAGGCCCTCAGCTGTAATAACCCACTCTCCATTCCATTCCAACCACTTCTCGCTGGCATAATTTTCTCTTAACGTAATGCATGCCAACAGAATTCAAACAAGGCCATTCTCGTGTATACAACAACCCGCCATCCCTCCACCTCATCCACTTCAATGTCAAAGCGCGGTGAGTGGGTCTTAATGAGAGCAGGCTGCAGATGAAAGGCCGATGGGAGACGCGCAGATTGATTGATGACTGAGGGTCTTTAATCAGTGGCCGAGCTCCAAACATGTTGTACAACAGCGGCGGCTACGCAGCGGTCTGAACCAGCGGATCAGCGCTGACCCTCAGGCCACACGGGGCAGGGGCGGCGGGTTAATGTGTGTGTTTAGTGTGTGTGTGTGTGCCAGATATAACTTAGCATTGACTGATAAGTGTGTGTGACAATGAAAGAGGCTGTGTATGTTTGTGTGTTTGTAGTTGACCTACAGGCCAAGGTAGTGTGTGTGCCTGTGTGTGTGTGTGTGTGTGTGTGTGTGTTGCAAGGATGGCCAGCCTATCAATCCACAGAAATGAGCTCTGAGCCGTCCTTGGACAGACTCCGTTCTGATCCGGGGTCAGTATCGTATTTCCTCCTCCCTGGCAGAGAATTAGAAGTTCAAGGAGGTAAACTGATCTGTAGTCAGCGCTTAGAATAAAAGTTCACCTCAGAGCAGGTGCCTCATTAGTGGAATCAATAGCGGAGAATCTCAGATGATGATTATTGATCACAGTATAGATTGCTTATTGAGCTCTATAGTACCTTTTTTTTTTCTTGTTTGCTTTCTAACTCTCTCCCTCTCTCCTTTACTTCTGCCTCTTTTTTCTCCAGAAAATGACATGGAAGTCCAGACAGGCGGATGTGGACACTTGCAGAATGAAAGGGAAACATAAGGTAGAGAAAACACACCGAACTTCATGTTTAGAACAAATGTCACCCTATTAAACACACAGTGAATCACACATTATACAATGCAGACAAGCTGTAACAGATGTAATTTCTCACAGTCTCTTTGTCTCTCACACACACACATACACACACACATTAACAGACACACTGCAGGTGCAATAACACACTTCCTGCAGTTCATATCACATTTATATCAGTGAGAATCTTCATATCAAATACCAGTTTAATTGTATTTTCTCCAGAGTTACTGCACGCTCTAACAAAAGTGTGAAAATGAATAATGATTTCATTAATGCACCATGAGGAAATGCTACATTTCATGATTACATGCTTGATGTTTGTTACATGTCTGTCATGCACTTGGAGTGGAGCACTACGCGCTCAAGAGAGGAAAAGAAGAAAGAGCGTCTTGTTTTAAAAATCAAATGTGGCTTTCAGTGTAATAGTGCCTATCACAAAAGGCACTAATGTCACAATGAACTTCCTTTTTCTTCTCTCTTTTTCTGCCGGTCTGCGCTCCCTGAAGGATGAGTGTCACAATTTCATTAAAGTCCTCCTGCAGCAAAACGATGACACCTTGTTTGTTTGTGGAACAAATGCTTTCAACCCCTCCTGTCGAACCTACAAGGTAGGGATGCACACACATATAAAGCAGCTCTTTGCCCCCTCTCTCTCTCCTGCCTCCCGTTTTATTTTTTCCTCTGTTGCACACTCATAAACACACTCAGGGATATTTTTCACATGCAACCTCAGCCATGCGGGAGTTTAGAGTGAGCTATGAAGCGATGGACATAGATGGATGACTTTCACAACTCAGCAGGCCCTCCTCCTATGTCTTTATCTCCAGGTGTACTTTGACACGCTCGATTTAGAAGCAGAGAAACCTAACTACCCGCCTTCTTACATACACACTCACACACACACTGAAAGCACAGTCCTGAAATCCGATTCAACCTTCCCCTGTAAACAGACGCCTGCCTGACCGTATTCATGCGGGCATTTCTGGAATAGTTTCAAGGTTCCATCAGGAAAAGCAAAACCACCTTGTCAAAAAAGATGCATCGTAATGACTGGGGGGTCATGAAAGAGAGCACACAGACATCAAGATTGACTTGATGGACAAAAATACAGATGTCAAGAAAGGACAGACATGGAGAGAAAATAAAGATTGGCATACAGGGAAGCAGATGGACAAATACAAATGATTTTGAGGCATACAGGCTGACAGAAAGACAAACATAAAAAGCAGATGGGCTATCTTCAGAATGTTGCTGATAATGTCCCAATTTTTTTCTTCCCTACAGACATAAATCTGATGTTTTCTGATGCCTGAGTGTGAAAGGGAGCAGCATTGCCATTAGACTGAGTGAATCTTAGCTCATTCATAAGACAATTTTAAGACTGGGCTGGCCTAGCTTTAGGACAACATGCCACTGGAAAGAAACAGCTTAGTTTAACTAGTGATTACCAGACAGAAAGACTCAGCAGAAGTTCTGTCCTGAAGGATGCTATAGTTACCTCCGCCAAGGAGGTTATGTTTTTGCTGGCATTTATCTGTCTGTCTGTTTGTCTATGTTCAAGATAACTCAAAAACTTATGGACGGATTTTGATGAAATGTGTGTCAAAAATGTGAAAAGGAAGAACTGATTTAATTTTGGGGGTGATCCGAAAGAAATCCTGGTTTCTGGATCACTTTGAAATTTTCGTTAACATTGGGGTAAATGGGACCCAAAAAATTGTTTCTCAATATCTCTGGTAATTGTTGCCCAAAGCTCATGAAATTTGACTCGAGGATTTACAATGTGTACTTCTATCAAATCCCAAAGGCTGATCCAGATCTGATCCAGATGGCAGATTTTATAGCAATTTATATAAAAAATGGGGGTACTCTTACATTTTGGCCTACTGTGCATTTAATACTAGAGGTAGAGATTTCTAACAAGCGGCATCGTGTAGCTGAGACAATTCCGCATCTGAAGTATGTCAACGAACTTGATCTAGCTTTAATACTTGAGGAGATAGATCCAGAAGAAACCGCCAGGGGGGAAACTATGGTGCTTGGCGGAGGTCTGCGCTCTCCGAGTGCTTTTCTAGTTCGGGTTGTGAGGATTTGATAGTCACCACTCTCGCGGGTTGATATCTAGGTGGGTCAGTTTACCAGTGAAACAAGAAACCCCTGCTCCGTTGCCTCTTTGGTTTGGCATGCTAAGCACACAGAGTGGACATCTTTCAATTCAATGACTTCTCCTGCAGGGAAAGTGGAATTTATGTCCCTGCATTTATCAGGCGTGGGTAGCTTTTACAGCCTCTCCAGTTATGGTTTCAAGGTTTGTGTTTTAGCTGTCACTGCACTGATATTGCTGCTAGTCTGGCAGAGTTAAAGAAATGCGTTGTAAAACACAGCAAGGCTGGGTAAAATTGGCAATTAATACACTCACACACGCACAATTTCCTGTGCAAACATAAAAGTCAATGCATACTGTACATAAATCACTGCACATGATGGGAAATGTTAATCTAATCTCAAAATAAATGAAGGTTTATTCAGTTTGTGAAAAGTAACACATCTGTCTATAACTGTGTGATGAAATACAACTGTGTTATTCAGATGTTTTTCAATTTTTCAGATTTGCTCAATCCAATTAGCCCTTGCATATTTCAGTGAGTCAGTTTAATGAACTGCTCTTTGCTTTAAAAATAATTCCACTACTGACTACACTGTCAGTATTTTTAGTTGAATAAAATAAACATTTAGTGTGGAAATAATTGAATAAATATGCCATGACTAAATTAAGATTAAAAGTAAAGGCTGTTAGAGATACTGATGGCATTAAAAATGTTGTACTGTCAAAATGACCTCTGATCACTTGCACACAAATGTGCAAATGCATATACAAATGCCTGGGCACATGTGCATGCACCCATACAAACACTGACAACTGTGCAAACAGGCAAACACACATTTTACAAAATCATCAGACACACAGGCACATTGTGCTGCGGGCAGGCTGGCAGCCTCTCTGGGCAGATACCAGGCCTTTGATGGTGTGCTGGGCTCATCCACTCTGCTTGGTAAAAAGTGCGTATGTGTGTGTGTGTTTGTGGTTAAATCCACCTTGGCCACAGTTTGCCTCTCCATCTCCCCAGTGTGACAGCGCTGAAAAGAGCTTCTGTTTCGGGGCCAGCCTCATCCCACATTAATCAACAACGCTGCAAGGGCGAGCAGGAGGGACAGGGAGGGGGAGCAGAGGTGGAGGGAGACGTTGGGGGGGGGGGGGGGGCAGGGAGGGCAACACCCCACGCTGTCTTCTCTTCTAACACCTTTCCTGCCTGGTTACCTCTTCATTTTACCTCCTTTTTGTTTTACATACCATTTTTCTCTCTTCATTAGCTTCATCTCATTATCCGCCCCTCACCTTGTGTTGGTACTATCAACATACACATGCATGCATACAGAAAAAAACACAGACAGACACCTTGGCAGCCATGGCACAATGTTCGCCCTGGGCACCACACAGCACCCAACTCCCTCTCTTCCTCTATCCATCCTCCCTCCCTCTCTCCTCCTCTCCTGCCAGCCTTAATTCCTCTCCCCCTTCATTGCTCCCACCACTCCGCCATCTTCCCCTCTGTTGCTTTCTCCCTCTGTCACTCCCTTGCTGTGTTGTAATAATAAACACCCCATCCAGCTGGGCTGATATATGGCTGGAGTCAGTTTCATCGCCTGTTGCCGGGGGAATCAGTGTGTGTGTGTCGGGGGGGGGGGAGGCTTTGGAGGATCCCAGGTGATGCGTCCTCGGCTTGATTCCGGTGAACTGAGGTGTACTGGGAAATGTCATCTGTGCCAAGTCTTTGCATTTCAAATGTGATTAATGCACACAGAGGGATTCGTTTTAAGGGTTAAAATGCACCCTCACATGCCTTTCTATACCACAGCTTCGCCAGAAGAAACACAATAGCACTAAGTGTAAAAGGTCATTAATAGGGCTGTCAGTTGATTAAAATGTTTAATAATGATTAATCGCAAATTACTCACACACCTTTTATCTGTTCAAAATGTACCTTAAGGGGAGATCTGTCAAGTATTCAATACAGTATACATTTATAATACTATCTGTTATCAACATGGGAGTGGCTTAATGCAAATGTGTATATATTTATTATTGGAAATCTGTTGGATTCCAATGCAAAACGCAAAATTAGAGACATGAAGGCATTATTAACACATTAACTTTGACAACCATAGTAGTTAATGAATTAATCCATGCAGTGTCATATTTGTGCCATGTTTGTTCACTATTGTCATTCTAAACGATCAATCTTGTTAGACGTTGAAGGATCAGGTAAATGAGATTCTTCCTCCGTTGGTTAAAATAAAAATACTTCATGCTGTATAACTGCAAAGTCCTGGGTTTGATTCTGACCTTTACGTGTCATACACCTCTCTCTCTCTCCCCCATTTCTACACTGTCCTCTGTCAAAAAATGGCGAAATTGCCAAAAAAAAAAAGAATCTAAAAAAAAAAAGCATGCACATATTTCTTTCAACAGCTGCAAAGGCTCCAGTTTCGTGATCTCGTGTAAAAGGTGGTCAGGGAAAGGGTTCATCCTCCCAGGGCTCAGAAACAGGTTGCAGAGAAATGGGCCATGACTATTAATCTCCCAGGGAGATGTGTCCTTGTTTGGTTTACACAACCGCTCCTGGCCCAGGTGTGAACTTGTGCACTTGACCTTTATACGGTAGATGGAGGAGCTTGTGCAGGTGGGAATATGGATTGCATACTAAGAAATGTGTGCGGATTGAACCCAGCTGCAAACTGCAGGACACCAATCGGAAAATTTATCAACATGCCAGGGTGTGTAAAAAAAAAAAAAAGTTTTCTTTTTCTCCTGTATTATGATTAATATGCCAGTGACTGCTGTCTGACACCAACAATTAGGACAAAATCATCAATCAGGTAAACCGATAAGATTAATTTGGAAGTGTGGAAATTAGATTTGCTCCTTAGAAAATATGCGCTTTACTGTCCTTATTATTATTTTTGTTTATTATAATGAAATAAACAAGCAAACAGTTAATAAGTGGGACACAGTTTACCCTTATTTTGTCCTCAGTAAGATTTCACAAATCCCTCAGCAACGATAAATAAAGCCCATAAAAGGGTCTTCATAAAAACAACAGAGACACAGAAGCAGAACGTGTCCCTCACCCTGAGTGCTGAAGCCGATGTCGAACCAATTATAACACTCCTGATGGGCATGTTTTGGATCTACATTGTGTTTGTCTAATTAATTAGCATATAGCCTATGGAAAACACCATTGAGCGGTTGTAGTAATTAATTCATCTAGATACAATGCACCCCAAGCCAAGGTTACTGTACAATTTGTCTGTGAAGCTACAGTAGAGCAGCGTGTTGTTAAGGCAGAGCTGACAAAGTGTGACAGCACTATGGTTCCCTTCCCATTACTTTGAATTGTGCTTCTACAAAGCTGAAGCACGTCTTTCTTTTCTGAAGCTATAGTGGAGCTGACAGCATAATAAGATTCGTCTGGTAAACAAGGTAACAAAAAATCCTTCTGGCTGTTTAAACATCAAATTTCTTTATGGTAATGTTTCAAAATATTGTGCTTCAGTGTGGCAGTTTTATGGATTGCTATAGCCCATTTTTTAAATATCGGATATTGCTTTGGACAAGGCTAACGGCATGAAAGTGAGTGCTCGGCTGTTGTTTTTCCGCTCATGCCAACTTGACAGGAGACCGGAGATGTACGTGTATCTGCAGCCGGGCTGGGAGTGTCTTCCTCTGTTCAAAAGGCAGGAATAGATCAGTGACAGCCAGCCAAGCCCAGTAGACAGAGGTCACTGGCTCGGTGAAATCAGCTGAGGAGACGGAGGGGTGGGGGTAGCTGCTGTGCCAAGAGAGATATGTGAGTGTGTGTTTGTGATGTGTCAGAGGAGGAGGGACTGTTTGTGTTAGGTAGCTGACACAGAAGCTGCTGACGTTTCAGTCGCCCCGTTGCTCTGTACGCAGACGCTCTGATTCAGTGGACGCACCTAACCTTTAGCCACTCACGTCCCTTATGATTAACTCAACCTAATCTATAATTACAGTCTGCCCTGTCTAATAACAATATATATCTTCAATCCAGCGTGCCTCCATATATTATCCTCTAATTTCTGAGGAAACAGAAGGAATGAGAAATTGAGAGCTGTGTTGCTGATGGTGGTTCTGTGTTTGTTGTAAAAGGTCACTTGTAATTTTCCCTGCCAAATCAGCCTCAACAATTTCTCTGGCAGGCTTTTCCAGCATTGCGCCGCGAGTGTGTGTGACCTTTTTAGTGGGCAGATGATAACCGTTTCCGCCGAGACAGGAATAGAAAACAAAATGACCTGTTTAGAGACCAGAAAGGGCGGCGTAAGCAGTTTGCAGCCTTGGCAAGCTACTCTCCTCTTTGTCAAGAGAGAGATGCAAAAAGTGAGGAAGCAAGGAAGTCGAGGATGAGAGAGATAGAAACAGAGACAGAGCGAGAGAGAGAAGAAAAATAAGTATGTATTGTGAACTCCATAGGCAAACAGTGTGCTCAGTAATGTTCCCTGACCTCAGCCTCTGGCCAGCGCTGTATGGCTTCCCTTCTCTCCTTTCTTGTGTGTGTATCTCTGGTCTGTAGCCGGGTAGAGAGTGTCCTGAGGCATGCTGGGGAAGACAAGCCAACCCGTGGAGGGATGATAGTGACCTTTCACCCACATTTGATCCTCCGCCATGGCCTGCCAGTCGCACTGTAACCAAACTGGGCATAAAACAAGAAAATCTTGTTTAAATTCCAATTCACAAAGAACATCCCACTAAGCCCCACACTACACCCGTAGTGCCTCTTAAACAATGGACAAAGCCTCAAAATAGCTCATGGAAATGGGACTACTGAGTGACTGAAATTAGCTGCAAGTTTAGATGCTAAGAAAAGACATCTTTTGCATTGTGTAGGTGCAGAATTAAAGCTAGAAATATACCACATCAGGGAACAAGTCTTGCTGAAGGAAAAGCTCTCAGCGCAAATCACAGTTGAGGCTGCAAAATATAAAATAATGACTACTGTGTGATTTACTATTTAAAAACTACTGTGGCTTAGTAAAAAATTCTCACGCTCCCCGCTCAGGGCCATGTGCTCACCCATTTTTACTCTGCCCATTTATTTCCTCTTAACAGCAAAAGCAAAAACTTTAGAAATCAGGACAGGGGAAAGCACAGCAGTACACGGGTTAAAGATCTGTCTCGAGGGTTATTAAAACTCCTCTTTAACACCAGTAGAGTTGAAGGATAAAGGATTACAGGAGGAAGCAAACCACATCCACCCCTGCCGTGGAACATGTTGCTGTGGAAAATGTCAGTTTTTGTTAATCTCCCTCCATGACAGTTTCCCAGATACTCCCAGATGAACTGCTTTGACAGCTCTCAGAACAACACCAGTGTGGCATCCACAGGATTTTACTTTCGGACAGAGTTAGACGGTCACACTCCTGGGCTGGGCAAAGGTCTTTCAGGACTATTTTATTACAGTTCACTCACCACATTTTGCCACTTAAACGCAGTACCTTTTTTGGTCACTGTTTTGACATTTAAGCCCATTTCGTCTTTTCCTCCTCTAGATCTTTTCCTCTGACATTTCCTGTCTTAGTTGTTTTTCAAGTCCATTGTTTAGTTTGACAACACTACATTGTCTTGACCTTCTGTTGACCTTTCACCTCATTTGTGACCCTAGATGGACACCCTGGAGGCTCTGGGAGAGGAGATCAGTGGGATGGCACGCTGCCCATATGACGCCAAGCACGCCAACGTTGCCCTCTTTGCTGGTAAGATGTAATGCATCTGTATATGTCAAATTAACTATTTACTTATCTGTAATTGAAGTACTAATGTAATTCAAGTTATTTCTTGTGTCTTAACACATGAGAGAAAGTGTGTGTGATAGTAGTACTACTCTGCCTGCCATGAGGCAGAAACATTAATCCTAATTTTCTCCTATCTGCACGTATTAAACATTGGAACATGTTTGAGCTAGATGGGAAAGTTGAGTCTATTTGAGCGAGGGGATTAGTTGCGGCTGTATTTAATATTGTTCTTAATACCCTGCGGTTTATTCTAATGGCAAACTACTCTGACAACATGTCAAGAAGGAAAGCCAATCCATGTAACATGCACCAGAGCAAATCACCGAACTCGAGGCCACATTCGCTGTGCGTCAGGAATCCGCTGCTTTTTAGGACCACATTGGAAACACATCAAATAAGGCTGTGGCAAAAACACAATCATCTTTCTCTAGCTTTTATTGCAATTTTCTGTCCTCTTTGTCTTTCAAAATGCACAAGAATAAAAATAAGTCACAAACTGATGGGACCAGAATGAGTCAGCTTTCCGTTGGCGGGGTGAGATTGTTCTGATGCAGCGGACCTGCAGGTTGCTAAAGACATTCAGTCCCCATTCATCCTTGCTGTGAACCGATTTATGGCAGTATTGATGAGCTGTCCCTGCCCGTTTAAAGCCGAGGAGGGGAGTAAATGCCGAGCTTGACCAGTTAATGTGTAGCAGAGCTGCCTGGAAGGAGCTGGAAGCACTGAGTAATCAAGAGGGTTCCTCTCACTGCTATCCTTTCAATTATGTAGTTTGAGTTTCCACTGTGGTTATAGCCAAGGCAGGCTGAGGTCATGCTGCTGGTGGATCGTGTTTGTGTAGTGTATGTGTGTACATACGTGCCTGAAAGTGTGTGTTTCTGTGTGTAAATGCAGGGCTTCAGTGTTTGTTTGTGCTTTTGAAGTGTGTTTGCGAGAGTGAGCAATTACAAATGTGCAACATGTTTAAGTGTGTGTACAGCCCTGTTTGTTGTCCATCAGAGAGTCTCTTGTGTGATTCATTCATTTTCCAGGTCTGAGCCATCTGAGACGTGTTTTTGTATCCAGCCGCAGAGAGCAGGAATCTCTGAGTGGCTTTATGTGTTTTTCTTTTGGCTGAACTTCACTCTCTTCACCTTGTTCTCCTCCTTTATGGCTTTTTCTTCCATTCTGTCTTCATTCTTCTGCCCTCTCCATCTCCATCTTAATGCCCTTTCCGCCTTTGTGTTCCCTCTCCAGATGGCAAGCTGTACTCGGCCACGGTAACAGACTTTCTAGCAATCGATGCGGTCATCTATCGTAGCCTAGGAGACAGCCCGACTCTGCGCACTGTCAAACACGACTCCAAATGGCTGAAAGGTGAGTTGGGGGGGACGCACAAACAAAGTCTCTGTGGTTGGAAAGCACAAAGCTCACTGACAAGTTAGAAAACAAACTTGTGTTTGTATGCTTAACCATGTGTTTGTGATTTATGATTTGTGTGCCTCTGTGTATGAATGTAGGTATGAAGAGCAGGAGCACTTATGCTAATGCTGCACGCTCTGTTTGACGCAGTCATTTTGCCAACCTGCCCCGGTAGAGTTGATGTAGCCAGGAAATTGCTCTGCCCCGGGGAGAAACAAGCACAAGTCCAGCCTGTCAAAACTCAATAGAGAGATCCCTCTTTGCTCGCATGCAAATTGTTTTGCTCATATGATGGATGATAGATTGAGGCACTCAAGGCTCACAGTCGGTGCTTTTCTGCATAATATGACAGATATTCTGGCTGTTTACGGTGAAATATGGTGTCAGAACTGTTTTGTCACGGTAAAAACGTCACTTTGACTCATATTTTATTTCATTTTTTTTTTTCCTCCTGCAGAGCCCTACTTTGTCCAGGCAGTTGATTATGGGGACTTCATCTACTTCTTCTTTCGGGAAATTGCTATGGAGTACAACACAATGGGAAAGGTAAGCACAGGCCCTATTCTTCTGCTGTTGTTTGAACCGTAATCAGAGGTGACTTCCTATTTACCGGGAGGATCAGGAAGTGCCTGAGGAAACTAACAGGATATGGGTGTATCACATAACTGGAAGAAGGCTTTCAGGAGCTGTAAAGTGGCCAAACATGTTTCAGTAACAGATAAACACTGGGCAGGATGCAGGACCTAAAATAGATCCAAAAAGGAAAATCTGTGGATGTCTGGAGATCCCATTTTTGAAGCCTAAATATATTGCCTGAACTGCACGTCTGCATCCCTCCGGCAGCACTCCCATTTGACCTATCGTCTCAGTGTTTCCCAAGAGGAATACCACTCAAGTGTCTGAGAAATGAAGAAAGGTTGAAGAAGAAACAGGCTTTCCTCAGGTGTTACAGTAACAGTGACAGTTTTCTATTAGTCCTTTCAATTCAGTTTTGGACCCGGCCATGAGAGAGTTTAATTGGATACCAGGTAGGAGAAAATCTGGTATGGAAATGAATCGCCCAATACTGTACAGTATGTATTCTTCAGGATAAATTAAAGGAAACACACAGGAGAGGGGATGAGAAAACTGCAGAGGTAACGAGAAATGTAGAAATAATGGATTCGCTGCCAGAAATGACAGGCATGTGTTATACAGAGCATGAATACAGAGCAGGCCTCTCAATCTGCTGGTTTTCAAAGCAATGTCAGTATAATTATGCTTGTGGTGGTAGAACTGATGGCGCAGAGAGCAATTTAACATTTAGTGAATGATATTTCTTCATTATTATAAAGTAGATTGGCCTTCCCTCACAATGTAAGCAGTCGGTGCTTTATGTCAAATGGATCAATCCGCTGGGAGGTTTGTGTTTGCTTTAGTTTTAATGTTGGATTGTTATATTACTGTCTGGAAAACACAGAAGGATAAATATTTCATTACACAAGTGAATTATCAAGTCTCGAGTGTGTGTGTGTGTGTGTGTGTGTGTGTGTGTGTGTGTGTGTGTGTGTAGGTAACACAGGTAAACCAGCGTGCGTCTATCTTTAGCGACTAGAAATGTGAGAAACTGAACTGTGACATGTGATGCTGACATACTTCCACATTCAACTTGACTGTCTCACCTGTTCATACATTGTGTTTAATCTCAATGCTCCATAATCTCAGTGAACAGACCCATGTACAGTAGGCACGTGTGTGTTTGACAGTATGAGTGAATGAGTGTGTTTTCTGTGCTTGGTTGTAACATACACATGAGGGTGAGGGAGTGTTTATGTGTGGCCGTCTGCAGTCGCATGTGTGCAGAGATCTGGTTTAAATGCATGTTCACTCCCATTCACACTGTTTACTCTAGAGCACAGTTTCAGGTCAGGGTTAGATTTATTGCTGTTAAGTATAGTGTGACAACAACTAATTACAATACTGGCTGAGCGATCTTACAGCAGAGATGTAATTACAGCGTCGGCTCCTATTTGAAGCTGTATACTTTAAATTTTTGGTTGCCAGGTGCTGACTCTTTAACAGCATATCAAACAGACCAATTTACTCGTCTGTGTCTTTAATTTGCTATAAAGTGATGAAATGTTGGATTAAGACTGTGTGGTGTCTCTTAAGGATTTTTGTCTTTGAAACGACCAAAAAGAGCCTTTAGTGTGTTCAGCTGGGAATCAAATGAAAACATTTCTTATCCTCTGAGTTTCCAAGTTCATTCTTAACTTTGGAAACAGCAGTTGAGGAGACAATCTCACCACCAGGTCCATTTAGTAGCTGTTATGGCGCTTTTGATCATCACATGATCGTCATTGTGAAGAGTTTGCCCAGTTGTCGTCGAAATGTTTTCTGAACACTTTGGTGGCGTAAAATCATAGCTTTTAAGCAGCAATCTGCTGATGAAGATCATGTGATACAGTGTGATCAAAAGAGCCAGACCACGTACAAAACTGTAGTGAGATTGTTTTCTGAAAAAAATGCCGCGTGACAAATAAAAAATTAAAGTTAAGTGCGTGTGAAAACATCTTATTATGTTTACAACCCATAACATAAAATTAAAAGAGGCTCCCCAGATGCAAAAAAGGAATTATTACATATCCAAAAGATAACAAAGTGTGAAAAAAGAAATGCTTTGGTTTTGTCTCGCTAAAGTTAGGGAATTTAGGGAGTTAGTGCTGCTATCTACTTTCACTAGAAAAGACTTGGCAGCACTGGGCACGTTTTTTTGGTTGAATCATGTTAAATAATTTTGTGTACTCCCACTAATTTCTCAAGCTCACCGATCATGCCTTTAAAGGGGAACTCCACCAATTTTACACATCAAAGTCTGTTCATAGGCCCTAGGGAGAACTGCTGCATATGTGAAAAAAGTCACGTAAGCCTTTTGTGGCTCCAGAGGGAGCTACTGTATGCAAAATATATAAAATTACCTCGTTATGTCACTTGAGGCGGTGTCGGTTGGGGCTGAGGACGGCTGTGTGTGTCTCCATCAGGTGGTGTTTCCACGGGTGGCCAGGGTTTGTAAGAACGACCGAGGCGGTTCGCCCCGCGTCCTGGAGAAGCAGTGGACCTCGTTTCTTAAGTCTCGCCTGAACTGCTCCATCCCTGGTGACTCCCACTTCTACTTCAACATCCTGCAGGCTGTAACAGATGTCATCCACATCAACGGAAGGGATGTGGTGATGGCGACTTTCTCTACACCTTACAACAGGTAGAAACAGAAAACTCAATAAGGCATAGAGAAATCAACACACTGTTGCTGCTGAAGAGGTTTGAGGGCAGCAAAAAGAAGTGATTTATTGAGGTTATTTTACATAGCTACTTTCTTTTCCCTTGTCTCAAACGGGTTCATGTGTGTCAACAACTATTTTGCACATTCCATGTATTAACCCGATCATCTCTCTCGCTTTGAAATGCTTTTAAAAATGCCCTCCATTCATCACCATCATGACAGTGTGACCTTTGTTAATGTTGGTAGCGTGTGCCCGTGCTGTGCCTCTTGGCAATGTGTAATTCCTGAGACTACTGGGTCAACATTTACATCTTCTGTCAAAACAGTTGTGCTGCCCTTTTGACATGCAGGTGTTTAATCTTATTTTTCTGCTTTTACAATTCATATTCAGAACTGCTTTCATATTCATAAGCAGCGGGAGTTGTTATCTAAATTGAAAATTACCACAGAGCCATAGAGCTTGGCTGATAGCTCGCACATATTGTAATTTTCCATTTTATGGCTGCTTTTTAGCAGATAAGACAATTGCTTGTGACAATGCAATTGAGCATGGTTAATGGACATTAAAACTCAATGAAGCAGTGCCTCTGAAAATTTCTATAAGCGCCAGTTTTGATCCTGGCATTAATTTTCCATTTCATAGTCAGGGGGTGAAATTAGAGGGAGCACATTCAGACTGTAGACAGCACTTTGGGTTTGTGTCGTTTAATTGTGTGTCTGTCGGGCCCAGGCGCTTGCTAACTGGCTGGCTCGCTCACCATCTATCCGCCTTGTTAGCAGCCCCATATAAACAGACATATGACTGTCTAACTTTCAGTACATATCCAATACAGTGGGGTAATTACTGTCATTTAGGAGATAAGCCAAGAATTAACAGCTCTCTGACCTTGCTCTCTATAATACCGCCCTTGTGTATTCTGTCTCCCCGATGTCTATATGAGTTTAACCCATGATGCAACAGCCAGTAAAAGCCAGCCAGCTGAGAAAGATTTCTCTTATAATGAATAAACAATTCCTAGTTTCAATTCTAATTTATGAGCACAGATGCATGGCAAATAGAAAAGTGACTCAGCAGTCTGTTATGCGTTGATTCCACAGAGACGGAAAGAAGCCAGTGGCTGTGCTGCTATCACAAGATGGGTGTTTTTCCCCTGAAATGAAAGGCAGTAAAAAGATAATCTGTTGTCTGTATTTCTTGCCCAGCTGTGGACTTGTGAACTTTGATGCCTTGAGGCTTTTGGGGAAACCCAGTCTTGGAGGGAATCGTTTGGGAATGTGTGTCCTCATGATGCTCTGCAGGCAGAGACACTCTAGCTCATAGACTATTAAATGCAATAATATGCACTGATGTAATGCTACTGACACAGAACCATTTCTAGGATTAGAACTATTAGACAATGCTCAAATGAAATGGAGGAAACTGAAACTAGTAGGGAGGTGAGGGCAAAGGACTTGGCACCTCTTATTCTAATTATCTGGTAAAACCTAGACAGGGCAAAGTTGACTGTGTCACCCAGTGTAAACATCCCACAGCTTAAAATGAGCCATCCTAGAGGGATTTAACCCCTCTGAAAGCGGACTGCAAATCCATGTTTCTGTCACTTGGTGATAGTCCAAACTTGGCAAGGTGTTTCTTTGATATGTTCAGTTGAAAGGAGTGTTTATGTGACTTTTCTTTATGTGTGTGTGTGTGTGTGTGTGTGTGTGTGTGTGTGGGTGTAGTATTCCAGGCTCAGCGGTATGCGCCTATGACATGGCGGAGGTGGCCAACACGTTCACAGGGCGTTTCAAAGAGCAAAAATCGCCAGACTCCACCTGGACGCCTTTTCCTGAAGACAAGGTTCCCAAGCCAAGGTACAGCAGCAGTTAATTAACCACAGCACACACACACACACACACACACACACACACACACACACACACACACACACACACACACACACACACACACACACACACACACAGTCCTTCTTCCTCTCTTTCTTCTTGCTTCTGACTCTCACACTATATATGTGGCCAGTTAATCAATGCAAGCTAAATTACCATGTGTTAATATCGCCACATTTTTAACTCACATAAAATCTTCCTGTGTCACGTGGTGTCATACACACATAGTATCACGCACACAGATACCACCTCTTTCCACAGTTGCGCCCCCTAACGCATTACCTCACCTCTCCCCCACACGCAGCTGCATCAAAGAAGGGCTCAGCATCAACAAATGAAGCATGAGATCATTTTACAGATGGCTGGCTAATTCCACAAATGCACCAGCCTGATCAATCTCCCATCTATTGCTTGCTAATTAGCGCGCTAAGAGCTGTTCTTCTATCCTCCAGAAAAAAAAAAACGGATTTACTACAAAGATCTGGGCCACGATAATTGTTGCTACTCTCTCTCCGTGTGTGTGTGGGTGTGTGTGTGTGTGTGTGTGTGTGTGTGTGTGTGTGCGTGCTCCCATATGGATGGGTTCCTCACCAAAATACAGCCTGTACTGTGCTCTCTGTGCATTCACGAGTGTTTTTGTGTTCTCTTAATTAGCATGTAATTACCTGTTTGTGTTCGACAAGGTCAGACGTTGCGTAGATCGGATATACCCCCCAATGCCTCTGAAGTGATTGATGTGATTGATTTTTCATCCACTGGTGCGTTCAGACCTTTTATCTGCAGGCAAACAGACGGAGAGATGTAACAATGCCACCTAGGTCTGGCCCCGCAGCAGACTGTTATCCCATGTGTTAGACTCTCATACTGAATCATTTACAGATTTTCGTATTTAAGAGATGCCTGTTTCCGTTCTGCTCTCCATATGTCTGCTGACATAAATGTAGCTAGAGCAAAGAAAGCGTTATGGCACTGGCTGTTACTGCGGTGATAAATGGTTCTCCAAATGCTGTCCCTTAATTCAACAATATCAATTCGGAGGTTAATTGTGTAGTGCTATCACTCAATATAAAGGGCAGATGAGGTGGTTAGGCACTGCACTTAAAAGGGGATACTGAAGAACCAGGTTGATAAGCAGCATCGGTAGTGCAAAAAAAGTGCCATTTATTAATAAAAGTTTACTGAAACAAAGGACAAAAAATGAAACCCAGGAAATCCAGTAAAACTACATTTAAACTGAATCAAAGAACAATGTACAAAAGAAAGCTGCAGCCTCACAGCAAGCTGCCAACTATTTTCCCCCCTTGATTTTACCTCCTCAGTCTCGCCTAATTGGAAACCACCTGCTCAGGTATGTAAGTAGGGTGAGCTAAACTGAGCACGCATCCACAACTCACACAGAATAATGAGCATAGCATTAATACAACAACAAGTTTCTGCTGACATGTCAATCTATCTATGGGCACCCACCCATAACAATGAGCACACCAAATATTACAGAAAGCAATTTACTGCAGAACAATCTTACCTATCCTACATCTTAACAGTGGCCAGCCCCTCATTACCTCTACAGCAAAACATCACAACAGAACAACAATCCTATGAACTCATAATGCAAACAAACTAAGCTAGCTTGTGTCATTTGTACACATTAATTCATAAAGTATCAAATAAACTGAAACTATGGACTGAAATGAATAAAAAGCAGAGAAACAGGAGGGAGAAAGGTAACCTTTTCACAGTTAGCAGCAGCTCACAAACTCATCTGTCAAGGGGGACCTTTTATATACCTTGAGGACAAAAAGTGCACCTTGGATAGTTAAAGCACTTTTTCTTGCAGGATTGCAAAACTAAAACTAAACTACATTTATCTTTGGAATGCCGTCCTTTCCCCTCTATAAATATGATAGATATGGATATGGGACTGTACAGACTGGCTGAAGGATTTCTCTTCATTACTGGATTCCTTTTATACCCACGCCTACACACCACTACTTAAAACAAGGTTCACATTGGAAGATGAATATGTATTTCTCTTGAGTGCACACAAAATACATATTTGGGTTTGGTCCTTACATGTTGACAGTGTCAGACATCCAGTGGCCAGCTGCCTAATATTTCTAGGACCTGGTGTGGATTATGTGGTATGGCAGGGTATCAAAGACCACGCAGTAAAGGGGTTTTACAAGCTCTCAAAGGTGAGATGCCTGCAAAAGAGGATACGCTATCAAAAGCAGCTTCTCTTTTACAAGCAGCTCACCAAGTCCCTGTAAAAGGATCAGATAGATAGGATGTCTCAGTGCTTTACCCCGAGTCCAGAGAGAAGAAAACATTGTATGCCCTGACCGAAGCCTCTTGGCGGGAGGGTTAAGTAATTTAACGCTACACTCTCATTTGATTTTATGTATAACTTTCTGTCTGGTATTAGAGCTCTGGTCATGAAAAAGTGCTTATTCCCCCCAGAGTCGAGGTAGCGGTGGTCACACATAGCCTGACCTCCACATCTCCACAGCGCTGCATCAGCGCTAAAAAAGGTCTGGCTTCACACATTATTAATCTGTTATAGGGGGAAAATAAAACGCTCTGGGCTTGTTTGTATTTCTTTAAACCAATCACAATCATCTAGGGTGGTGCTAAACACAGGATGCAGTGATGGTGCCTTTGCATATCGAGTGCTGCAGGAATGAGTCCTAAAACCTGGAAAGGACTTAAAATTTTAGCACTTCGCTGGTCTGGAAGTCAATAGTTTTTTTGAATGGGTTTATATTTAAATGCCTGAAATAAGGTCTGTGGTTTACACAAGCTTAAGAGATTTTAATGTTTCATTCTACAACATAAAATTCTGGCAAAAAATTGAATCGAAGGCAACTGGACTTAGATTTGTACAAATCTATGACCTGGATGAATGAGAACCTTCACAGACTTACAACATAAAATGCATCAGTAAATATCCCACTTGTGAATTTTGAAGCCTTTATGTGTCTTAAAAAAGCAGTTGCTAACAAGTGGCTACATGAGGCTACTGAACATCATCACTTCTGACTCCTCTGTCTTCCCGGCCTTGTTGTGTACAGTATACTCTCTTTGTGGTGTAGTTAGTTTATAGATTAATGTTAGCTTTTTACTTTTGGTGATTGCATTTACTCTTCAAAAACTTCTTTTTGTCATGGGAACCAATGTGATTCTAACTTCCTGGTTGGCCTACAAAAATCCATCATCCCTGTACCATTCTACAGATAGCGGATGCCAGTGGCAGGATTATAGCCACAGTCTTGTGAATGTGGCTTTTTTTCTTTTGTGCATTTTCCTCCCTCTAATCACAATATTTATCTCTCTCCCCTCATCCATCCTCCTTCCTCCTCTCAATTTGCAGGCCTGGCAACTGTGCCGGCACTTCGTCCATGGAGAGGTACAAGGTATCCAATGAGTTCCCTGACGACACACTCAACTTCATCAAGATGCATCCTCTGATGGACGAGGCCGTGCCCTCCATTGCCAACAGGCCCTGGTTCCTCAAGACCATGGTCCGGTAAGTATTACACACTCCAAAGACCGTCGCCATCAGAGGTTTATGAGCCTCTTCAGCCTGGGACAATAATTACGTGAAGTGCTCCTCTGAGAGGCGGGCTCATTAAAACACAGTGGTACTCCACCAAAAACCAGCCGCTGACCTATTTCTGCTGTAGTAGAGGAAACACTGATCTACACTTTACTATATAGTGATGTGATGAAGACAAAGAGTAAACAATTTTATTTCTCAGTGATGTTAGTCTTTATGTGTAAGTCATTTCCTAAAGATACTCATGGTTTCAGCCATGTTCAGTCTTTGTCGTAAACTGCCTGTTTGAATCCTCTGAGGATATTTCAAAGAGAGGATTCTGAAGTGAAAAGTTTCTTTGCTTTTCTCCTGAGTTTCGGGAGTTGAGCCCATTTCCCAAAAGCCAGTGCACTGTGGATGATGCCGTTTGATCATAAAGGTCTGTCTGGCTTTTACAGCTACACTACGCAGGGACATTTCAGCCAGCCTCTGGGGAAATACGACAGCACACCGCCATCCCATCGGCAAGGCAAAACTAGCTGACAGAGCATTTGGAGAAAAAGTAAAAAAAAAAAAAAAATCTAGCTTTTAATTTGAACCTGGTCCTGAGCTGCAGCTGCTCAAGATTTAAGGTTACGACTGCTTGCCAGACCTTTGACAGGCCTCAGTGGTGGTAACATCATTTTAAAGAGGAGCTACATAAAGAATTCCTCATAGCTTTTACAAATGACTTGCATCGTATCACATCTTAATGCTACTTTGCTGAGGTCTGACCTACATAGTGCGCTGGCTTACTCAGAATACGAGCAGCTTTCATCAAGGTTATCCCCACAACTCTCTCAGTTCATTAGTGCACTGTATCATTCAACCATATTATGAATAACACATTGTTCCTGTCTTTACATAAACAGCAATCAGACTATTTCATTTGATTTGAATTGACACTACAGTGAACATAGCCTGGCATGCAAGTCAGAGGCAGCAGTTAAAAGCATTACGTAAGCTCAAAAAGCATTATGAAGGCATACGGGGTGGAAGGGGAGTGAGGGCTTTTATGACATCAGTCACAGTCTCCATGTACTATAATAACATTCTGGAGCTGAAGTCAACTGGAAGCAAAATCGGTAATAGGGTTTGATCCTTTTTACACCCTGGACAAGACACCCCAATATCCATCCTTGCTGTGCTGTGGTGGAGACCTCAGCTGGCTGAGCACAATGAATCGAATAGAGGGGTGAGACACACTGAAGAATCCACCTCTCGAGATTGTTATTATCCTGAATAGGAAAGACATTGAATGTCTTAGTCCTTGAGATTATATTATTTCGCTTGAAATCAAATCCCATTGACACAGTCCTTGGAGCTTGTTATTGTACTTAAACCACAATATGCCTTCAGATTGCTGCACTTTTTTGATTGGATAAAGCTGGTAACAGAGCATTTTAAGAGATATTTAAAGAAAATAACTGGGGGGATGGCATAAGAGGATGTGTTGTTTTAATGGGCTCATGGTGTAAACTGTGCTCTCAAGTAAGGTTAAATTCATCACATCCAAGGTAAAAGTGGTCTTCCTAGATTTCCAGATAAGTTTTCATCTTTAATCTTTAAATCCCATCTTCAATTATAAAAAGCATGAAACACACTGATGTGCAGCTAGATATGATAGGTACCTTTTTGATAACTTTAAGTGTTTCTTGGCCATGAAACTAATTGACAGATAGACACCGGCATCTGTGATGAAATGAAATCAGATGGTGAAAGTAAATATCCTCAAGAGGTATTTCTTAAAACCTGTTCTTGTTATTTGATCACAAATAACAGCCACAGGCACAATAGGGCACCGATCCAAAGCACACTGACAGGCAGGTGTCTAATTTGTTAACTTGAATCTGCTTGGAGTTTTTTTTTTTTTTTTTTTTTTAAATAATGAAATGAAAATTGAGTTTCATCCACCTGGTGCAGAGCCAAACTGTATGATCAGCAGCTGTCAATAAGAAAAGAAAGTCAAGCTCACAACTGTTGTCTGCCGCTTTTGTAATGTTTTTCTTTTAGGAAGGACTTAACATGTCCTACAGCAATGTGATCGACTTTCTAATGAAATAACAAGTGATTAATGAGATTATTAAGACTGTGTAACCTCCTGCTGTTCTGTATTCTCATTTAAATATCTGATGTGAATGATAGACAGGAAGTGTTTGATTGATTATATAATTATCATTTGGGAAATGCTGGTGGTCTTCATCACCATCTGTTGCTCTGACCGGTTGATCTACTTCACTCGGTATTCCTTCTCCCAGGTACCGTCTGACACGCATTGTGGTGGACAATGAAGCGGGTCCACATAAGAACCACACCGTGGTCTTCCTCGGATCTGAGAAAGGCATCATCGTCAAGTTCCTCGCCAACATGAACAGCGGCTTCCTGAATGACAGCCTGTTTCTGGAGGAGCTCAACGTCTACAACCCTGACAAGTACGTAGCTCTGGGATGTACATGTGTCTATGTGTTAGGAACATGGACAGAAATAGAGAAACACATGGATACAGTTGCTACAAACAAAGGAAGGTCAGTTATTGCATGTGTGTGTGCTATAGGGAGAGCGTGTGTGAGATTTTTGTTTCCAACCATCTCTGGACTCAGCCAACCCACCAACCCACCAGCTCCATCAGTACCAGTCAGTTCCCCCGACCCAAGCTATGTAGTGAAGCCAGCCAGCCAGATGGCTACTCTATCATTTAAAAGAGTTTTATCAGGTTACACTCTGCCCAACCACAGCTACTAAATTAAAGACATAGACCCTAAGGCTCTGGATAACGTAGCGCTGTGGTTCCCAACCTCAGCGGAGCCCAGCTCCTCCAAAATGTTGGCTGATTAAAGGAAACACACACACACACACACACACACACACACACACACACAGTGAGGTCTGTGTTTGTCTTCAGAGCCAGCCTCTCGCTAATACATTACACGGCTGTTGGTGCATGTATGGACTGACGAGCGCGTGTGTCGGGTACAGTGGGGCGTGCGAGTTAAGCATTGTCGTGTATTTGGAGTAGAAGTGAATGAGGAAAAATCTGCCATAGTATGACCATGCCAAAGCAAATATTTAGTTGAGGGGTAATGGATGAGGGGGAACGAATGGCAGCGCAAACAGAGGAGAGAGAAAGAACAGAGGAGAGAGGCCCAGAGAGGAGCGATGGAAAGAAGCAGAGCGGAGAATACGTTATTGTGTTAGACAGCCGAGAAGAAGAAGGGAAGGAGGGCGAGGACTTGACAGGAGGGCTTTCAAGGTTACCACTGTTTGTTATCCAACATGCTGTGGCCCTGTGACGAGCCTTATGGATGGAGAGGATGAGGGACAGGCCTCTCCCCGTCATTTTGTCTCCTTCTTGCCTCCTCCCTGTATCTCCTGTCCTCTGTCTCTATGGCTGGGGCCGAGCATTCGTCGGCTGCTGGCCATCTGGCTTTAGTCGCGTACAGTAAGTGACTTTGCCTGCCTGCTTCCCTGCCTGCCTGCCTGGCCCGATTGCCGTGCATTACCCAGTGTAGATGGACTCTAAGCCCTAATTGAGAGCGTTAATGCGGGACCAGAGCACTGCGAAGGGGAGATTAAATCCCAGGAGCTGGATGGCGGGATAGAGAGAGGAATGGATGGGGAAAAGGGATAGAAAGCGTGACACACCCAGAGGGATTAGAGAGCCCGCTCCTGGGGAGCAAGTAGACAAAGAAGACTAGCAGGGATGGAGGAATGGTGGAGTAGGAGGGGTTATGTTGGTTTTACAGTTAAGTGCAGTGTTATTGCTGACTGCTCACAGTGCCCATCTGTCTGTTTATCTGCTGTAACTGTATCACCCCTTTCTTTATCTCTCTTTATCTCCCATTCTGCCCCTGACCCCGTGTTCTTGAGTCCATTATTATCTCTGTTCACCCTGACCTCGCGGTTTGTCTCTCTGCCATGTCTTCCTCTTTTTATCTCTTCAAATGAAGTGTTCAATCTCATTTTATGGCCTCTTATATCTCTCCACACCATCTTTATTTTTTTACAAGACATTGTTGTAACACAACCAGATAGTTGAAGGGAAGTTAGAATAATCCATGTTTTACCGTCTTCTCTGTCTTCTAGGTGCAGTATTGATGGCGTCGAGGACAAACGCATCATCGGCATGCAGATAGACAGCAAGAGTCACACTCTGTGGGTTGCTTTCACCTCCTGTGTGGTTAAAGTACCGCTGTCTCGCTGTGAAAGACACGGAAGATGCAAGAAGTAGGTCTCATGTTTGCACATGAAATCGCTCATTCACAAACACCCAAATGGTTTTGACAATATCATTCCAGTTTACCACATGATGAGGGGCTGATTGTGTGTATGTGTCACATCCAGGTCTTGTATAGCCGCCAGAGACCCGTACTGTGGTTGGGTGTCAGAAGGAGCCTGCAAACAGGTGGTTGGCAACATCAAGTAAGTAACATGTTAGTTAATGCATTCACTATGTAGGACAATTTCATGGACATTTAGACAGGTCACAATAGAAAAAGCACAGGTGTAAATAATAATACGAATGACGACTTTTCCGTTTAGCTGCATGATTTGTTCTCCAAAACAAAGTTGCAGTGATTTAAACTGTAAACCTCATCATTACACTGTGATATTGTTTAATTATCCAGGAGACTCCAGTGCTTCTATGCTTAAGAGCATTTCTCATCAAGAGAAAATGTTGATATGGGAATTTACAGTATAGGCAAAGATTTCAAGAGCCAGCAGCTCCTCCTCCCACTTCACAACTCGAATTTGAAATTATAGGGGCACATATCATGCTTATTTTCAGGTTCACACTTTCTACTTTCTACTAGAACGAGTTTACATGCTTTAATGTTCAAATAACACATTATTTTTCCATATATACATTACCATATACTGTATATACCATGCCATACCTGTATTCACCCTTTGTGTGAAATGCTGTTTTAGTGCCTGTCTCTTTAAGACCTCCTCCCGAAAAAGCCAAGTCTGCTCTGATTGGCTTGCAAGAAAAATATGGTGCACCTTTGCAAAGTGGGGTTGTCTGGGTTGTCTTATTTCACAGTTTATGGGTTGGTAGGCACTCCAGATACCAAAATGTATGTGCACAAGCAATGAAAAATCAATTTTACATTATGTTAATTCTAAATGTTCAATGCTCATCCCTTGAAGTCTGCATTAACGGTGATGGACCTTCCATTAGTTACAGTAAAGTAAAACATTGTATTGGTTACATACTGAAGTCATTAATGATGCTGATGATTTCAGAAAAACTGTTTTCCAAGCAACTTTTAGAAAACAGTATCCCACCTTCTCTGTCATGCCTGGTGGCAGTCCTCTCTCGATTTGTCGTGTCTGTGATCTTTCTAATTTTATGGTGTGTAAGTGCAATTTCCTCCAGCTGAACAGGCTCCTGGAAGGATGAATGGAAGGAAAGTGTTGTTTGCCCCAGGCTCGGGGTTGGGTACGCAGGGCTGGGGAGAGTTCGATGGCTGCGGTAACTATAATTTGCGGCTGTAGTTATGACACAGAACCAGATTATGCTTTCTGAACAAACAGCATATGGAGTTTTGTGGTGGGAAAAAACATTTTACAGATGAAGTCATAACAAAAGGACCAGTGCTCCAGTGGCTATTTGACGTTGAATGAATTTGATCCCCCTCTGCTGCAAAATGATTGGCCTGGCACACCAACACACCAAAGGCACACGTACCCACAAGCACACACAAAACTTGCCCTCGGAAAAAACACACGGACAGCTATCCTATTATTATTCCATAAAGCTGCAGTGGACTGATTGTGATTGAGTTTCCACTTTGGAGTTGAAGGCGACACGGAGGCATTAAAAGGGCAAATGACCTCCCTCCTTTACTGTACAATAACAATATTTCTAAGTGAGAGAGAGGGGATTAGGCCTGGTAGGATCTGTTGGTCCGTGGGGAGTAAGAACCATTTTCCAGGCTGGAAAGAAGGAAGGATGAAACAAGGGAGGAGAGATTCAGAGGCATTTTGGTGTTAAATAACAAGGTTTGCTCATACAAACAGATCCCTCTCGAGACTTCTCTTCCCTAACTTCAGTCTCCCTTTCTTACTTTTTTTTTCCTCATTAAAACAAAAACCCTGTTGCAGAACTGCTTCCTGTTTCCTTGTACTGTATGCTCGTCTTTTTGTCTACCTAACCAGCAACCTATCCATCTTCTTACCTGCCCATCCCCATGTCTATTTTTATCCATTGTTCTTTTTCAATCTTTCCTCTGACATATTCTTTCTCTCTTGCATGCCTCCCCTCCTTTCTTCTTCCATCTGGTCTCAGCACAAGCGTGCCAGCTTTGCCATGCGGAGTTATGCCTGTCATACCTACCGCCCATATACAGCTTGCACTCTGTCTCCTGCAATATGGTCCCCAGTCACCCCCACTTTATGCATTATTATCACATATGATTCTGCATAATTAGCATTACGTTGACTAGGTGTGCTTCACTGACAACACATCAGCATTTTAGTAATTATTAGTTAATTATTTAAGCCATAAACAAAATTAGGGGTGGTGTCTTAACCCGATTAAATCTGCACACTTATACTGACTTATAACCTGGTGAAACCCTGATTAATAGTCAATAATTACTAGTTTTCTCCCGATATTCCTTTGTAAATCAAAATTAATGGCCGACTTTGAGGAAGCATTGTGCATAATTTACACTGTACATTATATTAGGTCCCTGGTCACCCATTCGCTTCTGACATGAATAATTAATGCTGTCTGACCTGCATTTCAGCATCCAGGTCCCCTCAGTGCAGCCACACATCTCACATAATAATCACATCTGATGCAAGATCATACAAAATGTGGCCCTCATCCGTATGTACAGTACAGTTTGAATCAAATTTAAATATGCATCATGGGGCTGCAGTCGGATATTTACCCTGCACTGAACCGCCTGTAGTTCCACATTTGAACATGTTGCACTTCACAATGCTATAATGCGCCCGCTATGGGACCTGAACCCTCTAACTGAGGGTTCATACCATAGTGCATTCATTTCACATGTGCCAAGTCGGGCCCAGACACTGCATCTGTAGTGTGACTACTCATTGTTAATTCATCTCGAGACCAATGGGATTTAAACCTTGTAATCTCCATTCTCTACACAGTCTCACCATGGTCTGTAATGTTATTATTAACCGTGGAAACCATTACCATGAGGTTGCCAGTGTTTCGGCAATGTCAAATAGGCCAAACAACATTTTATGGCAGGTTGGTACGAGGCAACGAAGTCCAGGAGATACCAGGACGGCATTTGTGCTTAGACAGTTGTGTGCAACTCTGCGTCTGCTTTGTGATTATGAATTTGTATGATAAGCAAATCAGATAAGCAGATTAAATGTACCCCTAGTCTGCTGTTTTTGTTTGTGTGGTTGCTTCTGAAGGGTTATTAGTTATCAAGAGGAAACAATTTACCATCTGCGTCCCAATTAAAGTTCTGTGAAACTGGAGGAAAAGATGAATAGCAGATGAATGCATTACGTCTTCACTCATCTCAAATATATGAAGGAGTGACTATAACTTTGTTTCAGATTTGAGAAGAGAACAGCAGAAATTCACTCAAAATTGCATTTCCCTCTAAATACTCCTACCCTTGTTATCAGTTTCATGCTTTCAGTTCTGATCAGGGGATAAGGGGTGGGTGATGCTGTTTTGGAAAATCATTCTTCTTCATGCTATAATTGTGACCAGTGGAGGGTGAGGGAGATGAGAGGCGGGTGGACAGGCAGGAGGAGGAGGAGGACTAGCACAGAGGGGAGCCGAAGAGGACTGTGAAAAGCTGTCATGCGTGACTGTGATCCTGGTTGACAGTTGGTCCGCTCTGTTTCACAGATCTCCTTACTGCCTGCTTGGTGGTCTTTCAGGAAGAAAACAGGTCTCTGTGCAGATTGCATCAGAAAATAACATCTCCCAAACTCTCTCTGCCCCCTCTTTCTCTCCCTGTGTGTCATATGATGGCCCTCAAGCATGGTTACCCCTCACTGCCCGGGTCTTCGCCCATGTGATTGGGAGTACAGCCTCATATCTCTACTGAACCTAGATAATGCAGATACCGAGGAAAAGGAGAAAGAATTGAACAAAGTGAAGTTCTCACGAAAACGGTTTCACTTTTGGGTACATTTCTTCCTCAGCTAAGAGTTCTTGATTTTGGGAAACCTGCTGATTTGCTTTCTTGCCAAGATCAAAACCATTTTCATGTCTACACAGTAAATATGAAGCTGTAACCAGCAGCGGGTTAGCTTAGCTTAGCATAAAGACTAGAAACAGGGGGAAACAGCTAGCCTGGCTCTGTCCAGCAGTAACAAAATCTGTACCTCTAAAGCTCATTAATTAATACGTTATATCACATCTGTTCATCACATTTTATGGGGGGTTTCTGCCTGTCTGTTTCTTGTCTCGGACATTGACGGTAACTTTCTGGAGTATCCGTTGGTTGCCTGGCAACTGCTCAGAGCCAAATATTAATCCTTCATCTAACCCCCATAAAACGACAAATTGTTGTTCTCACACTTAAGTTTTTGCACAGGTTAAACAAGTAAGGGATAATGTACAGTGTCAGTGTTACGAAATAAACCCAGACAGGGTAATGCGCATTATCTGCTGCACGTGATCCAACTTATTACACAGCTACTTATTTAAGAAATCAATAATTTCACTCAAAAATGGTCCTCAGTCTGAGATCAGAGCTGCGTGCATAGCAGCGGTCTGCTGTAAAAAAAAAATAACACACAGTAGAATGCTGTAATTAATAAAATCAGAATTGAGTATTAATAAACAAAATATAATAATAATTTCATTAATATATATTAATAAAATTTCCTCTCTATGCTAAGCTAAGCTAACCACCTGCTGGCAGTAGCTTCATATATATTGTACCGACACGACATTATCAATTTCATCTATCTCTCAGCAAGAAAGTAAATAAGCATGTTTATGAGAATGAATGTCGAACCATTCCTTTAAAGCCATGCAACATAAGATGTCAGTTTTTATTACAGTTAAAAAAAATATAAATCTATTTATATCAACACTTCTGGCAATGAGTCTTGTGCCAGCTATGGATTTACTAACCTGCCAGCAATCCTCATAACCACTGATTTTAGGCCTTCAGGGCACCTGCTAGGTGTTCTTTGATTTTGTTCCAGTATAGGGCTTTCTGCAGCCTACGCTGTGTGCAAGCATAGGGTATGCTGTGTTTGGTGTTTTCGTAGTAAGCTTTCCTATAGCTTTGTTACTTTGTTGGCTGTGGCGAGCCTGCATGGCCTGGCCTGTTTTCTGCCGCTGACCATGATGTCTCTGTTCCCCGCAGATCAGCCTTTGAGCAGGACGTGGAGCATGGTAACACAGATGGCCTGGGAGACTGCCAAAGTAAGCAGGCCCTCTTCACTCTTATCTTTCCTCCTCTATTCTATACCCCCCACCACCGCCGCCGCCATTCCTCTCTTCTCTGTTAACTCAGTCTCCCTCTTCTCTCGGCCCTGCGTTTCCTTCTTCGCTGCTGTCACCTTTTTCTCCCCCGTCTGTTCCGCCCTCACAATCCTCTCTTTCAGCCTCTTCCATCCATCTGTGCGTTTCGGCTCTCATCCTCTCCTGTCCTCCCCCCGCTGTTTCTCTGGTCCCCCGGTCAATCGAGTGTTGTGTCCACTTGGGCAAAGACTAGATCTCCTTTTTGCAATTCGCTACGAAAACACAACACAAACATTCAGCGACGCACAGGGAAGGGATTTGACTTGTGACCTGTCACAGAGCTCAGTTTGACAAACAGAACAAGCCTTGAAAGGCCTCTTTTACTCTACAATGTATGTTTGATCTTTTCATGTCCATAATAACTGTTGTTGGATTCGTCAAATGTGATACTCTGTTGATATTATACTGAGTCGTTCAGTTTGCAAGAGAAAAAAACAATTTGACCTCAAATCACATATTTTAGTCCATTTCATCTCAATTTCAACTGTTTACTCAGAGTAAATGAATGCAATGCATTTTCCCTTCGATTTCATCAGTATGTTTAATCAAGGGAAGCCATGGCGTTGAACCGTCATTAGCGGTAGATGCTATAGATCACCTCTGATTTAAAGTTAGGAGAATATCGAGCAGTCAGTCGACTCTGAATTACTTTAAAAGTCATCGCTTTTGATCATGTTTAAAGCATAAGCTCTCTTTACTGCAAGCAATAACACATTTTCCCTCATTTCTTGTCTTCTTCTTCCAGACACTTTTGTGGCACTGAACGGTACGTATTACACATTTACTGTAGAGGCAATCAGATAAAAGACAGGAGCTGCATTCATGTCTCCTGACTCTTTAGCGTCAGCCACACCTCTTCATCTAGTCAATCAATCACCCGCTCTCAGGGAAATGAAAACTCCTCCCACACGTGTAAAGACGGGTTATTAATGACTCATGCCTTTAACTGAATTCATTTCGTTCCTTCTTTTTGATAGACATTCCCTCCAGTTATGAAGGTAATGAAACACTGAAGCACGGTTGGTCAATTTCACTTCTCATAGTGTTTCCCCTCATCCAGCCCAGTTTGGTGTTTAGACTAAAGGACGTAGGATTAGAATCAGAAATGTAGAATTAAAAATCTTCTATTAGACCTCCTCTCCCTCCTTGTTTCAACTGCCCATTCCTCTTTATCCCTTGTGCAATATCATCGATTATCCCTGACCTTTGCTTCGCTAATTGGATGGATCTAGTTGTTGGTGGTTTGAGGCCTTGATGATGAAGAAATGCCTCAGTGTGCACATTAAGCAGGACATGTGTGAACAGTGAGAGAGAGAGAGATTAAAACTCGCCTGTTTAGAGTCGGGAGAGATCAGATATGTTTCTGCCAACTGCCACCAAGCATGTGCAGTTGGCACAGACTCGCTGCTCAAAAAGGCTAATGCAAACATGCACACACATTAGTGCTGTCCCCTTTCTGCAAATACTCTCCTAATCACACACGGCAATATCACAAACGCACTGATAACATTTTCATCACTCAAGCCTTTTTAAAGCGTGATGAACAGATGTGATTAGCCTGCGGCAAAGTCAGTCTTATCCATCACATCTGCCTTATGTCTATCTAATAGGAGAATGCATTGGTTTGGTTTTCAGTAAAGCTCTCCCTCACACACCTATACCTCGCAGCTGCCAGATCAAAACAGTCGGATCCATACAGAATGACAAGAATAGATATTTTAAAGTCCTTCCAGAAAGCCCAGCTCTCTCGCTCTCTCTCTCACCCCCCTGTGGCTCTGCCCCCACTGTGATTCCCTCCTTTTGGAGATCCAGGGTCAGAAAAAAGGCATCTGTGTTGGTGTGCACCCCTATAGTGCTGAATATGCTCCCACAGGCTTGGCTGTGTGTTTCCAGGCACACACACAAACACACACAGACAACACCCTGTTTACAACCCCCCCAAACAAAGTCTCAGCCATTACCCAAGCCCCTCCGTCTATCTGTTGGTGGTTGATATGGATTTGAAGATAAATAAATGCCCCCTCTTCATTCTCCTCTCCTCTACTCCAGACTAGACACACTCGCCTCTCTTTTAATCTGTAGAAAGAGGGATGTGCATCCGTCGGCAGTTTAGGGCTTTTTTCCCCCCTGATCCGTGGAGGAGCTTTGAGGCTCCAAGCTCTCTCTCTATGTGTGTCATCTGCCTGAATTGCACTTCCCCTGGCGGTGGGGGAATGAATTATAAAATAGGCCTGTCACACTAATCTCTCAGCCTTGGGCCAATAGTTAAATAAATCATTTTAATGATTGCCATGCCACACGGAGGAGGAGGAGGCTCTGGGTGGTGTTGTGTGGGTGTCTGTTGTGCGTAGTCTACCAGCAGTACCAACGTTAGCCCCCTGAAATGCTCCCCTCTTCAAATAAAAGCATAAACACGTAATGAAAAGGTACCAAACAAAAACACACACACACACACACACAAACGTGGCACATCCTTGCAAACACATTTAACACACACACACACACACACACACACACACACACACATGCAGTAATGGAGAGATGTCAGGATGGGGCTGCTCCTGCAACGCCCAGAGCAGTTGGGGGTTTGGTGCCTTGCTCAGGGACCCGGCAGTGCTCTTGAGGTAAAAGTGTTGTCACCTCTTCATCTAGGGTGGACACTCAGTTTTTTCTTTACCCCCCCCCCTCCCCCCCCCCCCCCCCCACCCCCCCCCACTCTTCATCTAGGGTGGATTTTTTCTTAAAATACATTATGTTTAAATACAGTATGTATCATGTGCAAAATTGTGTAGGGTGGCTTAAGTGTTAGCATGTGGGATGGTAATGTGATTAGCATGGTTCAAAAATAAACAGACAAAGCCGATGCACAAACTCTGCTTATAAAAGAAAATGATGGGGTGGGGGGACGGGCAGATGCAGGAAAGCACACATTGTTTGAGAGGCGTGCGGTGATAGACGGGGAGGAGATCGGTGTGATCCATCATCCACAGATGAAAGAGTACTTGGTTACAATTGTCACTTTAAGATGTTAGAGCACTCACATTTCCACAGAGAGACATCCTGTGTGTGCTGTTCTTGTTATAGTCTCATCAGTGTAACTTCCTGGCTGTGTTATGGTACCCTGTTCAACTGTTGGCCACTAGTTCATTTAGCCATTAAGGAGTTTAATTACAGGGAGGAGTCAAATCAGAGAAAATTCATTAACTCTTAATGACATCTTTCTGGTGATTGATCTAGCCATGTGGCTGAGGGCCTTGCTAAATAAAGATTAGAGGCCATGCGGATATGAAACATTTGGAAGAGCTTCGGTTTAAAACAGAAAAGTAAATGGGAGTAAATGGGAAATATGAGGGGGAGACAGAAGTGGAAGAGAGACAGAAGAACTAAATTAGGATTATGATTATTTTCATTGGTGATAAATCTGCCCATTATTTTCTCAATGAATCAATTTGTCTATAAAATCTCACAAAAATCGAAATTTTTTACGAGCACATTTTCCCAGGGTGTAAGATCTTCAATTAAATGTCACATGAGATGGGGAAAAGCAGCAAATCTTAACAGCTGAGAAGCTGAAACCAGAGAATATTTGGTATTTAAACTTGAAAAAATGACTAAAATGATTGATCAATTATCAGTGTAGTTGCCGTTTAAATTCGTTCAATTGGCTATTTGTTTCAGCTTCAAAACAAACTTCTTGAATTAAAGTTATCGGTGTGCATGAAAAGAAATTGAACATTGCTACAAAATTGATTGAAAAGTTAGCCTCAAAGTAACTCAAGCTCAAGGAAGGAAGCGGCGAAGAGCATGAGCAGAGTTAAGAAGGGCTCTACAGTTGAAGAAAAGTTACAGGCACTTCTCAACCGGAGTGATGGAGAGAAACTTTGTCTCTTGTCCTTCATATCAAAGGTAGGCACCCTATGGTGATTGTGGAGCAGTGTGATTGTATTCTGCTCTGCTCTGACAGGCCCAACGGAGCTTTGACATGTCAGTCAGAACAAGAGGGGAGAGAGTGAGAGAGGCTGAAAAAAAGAGAGGGAACGTCTATCCTGAGAAAAACACACACACACACACACACACATACATTTGCTAATGAGTTGCCCAGGGTCACCAGGGAGAAACACTCTGTTGCTTCACACAGCCCAGCAGCTGTCAGTATGTGTGTGTGACGTGTATCTGTGTGTATGCTTCAAAGAAGGAATAGATGTCTAGATGTGTGTGCGTGCGTGCATGCGTGTGTGCGTGCGCACCCCTGCTGG
The DNA here is from genome assembly GCA_947000775.1 of Pterois miles. Classification (NCBI taxonomy): domain Eukaryota; kingdom Metazoa; phylum Chordata; class Actinopteri; order Perciformes; family Scorpaenidae; genus Pterois; species Pterois miles. Next base: position 10,241,411 of record CAMQGK010000058.1, on the reverse strand, counting down.
CCTGTGCTAACATGCACTGAAGCCTGTCCCTGTGTGCCTCGAGCGTCGGTTAACCTGTGTTATGTCCAGCAGGCCACCATCACCGCCACCATCACCACACCCTCTCACTTCCCACCTCGGCCTTACCCGAGGCCGTTGAGGGCCCCCTGGGGCGGGGCCGCATGGTGGAGCGGAAGGACCCCCCCATGAGCTCAGACAAAGGGGAGGACCCCTACGTAGCCGTGCCCTCTCAGACTCAGCCCGAAGCCACTGGTAAGCCTTGGAACACAACAGTGAGCAGTCGATTTGGTCCATTGTCACCTGTGGCAAGGGAGGGGGGGGGGTCTTGTAATTGAGATTTACGGCTGCCTGGCTGCTTCCAGCTGAAGGGGTGTAGAGATAGTGGATTACTTTCTCTCTAGGGGACAAATTGCCAAACGCTGTGCACGTAAACCCCCCCGCAGAAACGTATGCTCAAAAAGACCTACGCAGTCATTGCATGCTCAGTATATGCAGATCATTAAAACACGTGTGTGCACACAAACACTCACACGCACACTCTGCCAGATAGATTTATTATCCATGGGCCGCAATGTCCCGCAGGAGATGTAATATCCAGACCATTACACTCTGAAAAGGAAAATGGCGATGTATTTATTTCCTGGAGAAGATGGCCCGGGCGCCGGCTCTGTCGTGCTTTGCAACACAGTGACATGACATTGAACGCCCTTTTCTCCTGTGTTAACAACCTGCCTAATGCTGTACCGCCTCAAGGACAGCTCGCTGGATAAATGAGACAGAGAGAAAAGGAGGGAAGGGAAGGAGATGAGTAGGACAACACACATAGGAGGAAGGAAGTAAAAAAATAAAAAAAAGGGTCACTGCAGTGCTGGTGATCTATGTTTTGCTCCTTAATAAAGCAAATAGACCTATTACAGATCAAACATGCAACATGTCCCTGCAACATTACGTAGTTCATGCTATTAGAGGCAGCATCACCGTGGCCTTGAGGAGATATTGATTGTTAATAATGGTGATTCATCCACAGTCGGGACTTTCTATAGACACGCTGTATATAAAGAAAGACACAGAGAGAGAAACGAAGCAGCTAATGAGCTAAGACTTTTGTCAGTGAAGTTGCTATAAAGATGAATGTGCTGCAGTGTGACTTGTCATGCTAAAAACTATCCTCAGTTTGTGCTTCTCATGTATTAACATCACATTTGAATCACAGCGCCAAAGCATCCAATTTTCCAAAAAGTAAGGGTTATTTGACATCACTTGCAGTTACCTTCAGAAAAGTGTTGACAGGTAAGATCGACAGGTATATGTTCTTGTACGATCAGATGTGTAGTAATGTGACTCGAATGAAATGTAAATACATGAGATACACAAAACGGAGCCGTTTCTAGTAAATGCCAACACTAAAATAAGGTGGTTCAGTCACGCTAACTCGTTACGGCACAAAAAGCTATACGAATGCCATGATAATGTGCAAGGCATTTAGCGTGCAACACAACCGCCTTTCTTACTTTTGGTATGTTGTTCGTACGCCGTGTAGTCTGTATTGAGTCCAGTTTAAATGCATCTGTGTAAATATGCTTCTAGCGACAAAAAAATAAAAGACTGATTATAGTGGGCGGGAGGGCCGGTGGATGGGTCCAACAGACACAGGCCTTTTAATCAGGAGGCAGGCATTCAAGATGTTTTCTTAGTGACATTTGTGACATGTTTTTGTACTTATGTTACACTGCTTCCGTACGTATTTTACTGAGTTCATGTATTTATTTTAAGCTCAACTATGACATTTTTTCTAAACCTCAAGGAAGCGGTTTTGTTGCCTAAACCTAACTGCGGACGTGACCGTAGGTTTGTTCGCATACAAATGACACGCGAAAAGCAGCATATGAATCACATGTGAAAAGACTAAAATGCGTTCTTGGGACAAACAGAATGTCTGCGCAGTATCGTACTATTTACACACCTTCCCATGAGACCGAATGTAAGACAGTACGTACTCCAGTGTCACCTATCTAAGGAGTAAACAGAGGCAGTGAGTGCGGTGAATGTCAGCTGGAAGCAGTGAGGCACCAGTGGGTAGATCTATTCACAATGGTGGCAGAGACTTCAGACAGCATGCCTATATACAGCCAGAATCACAACATGCTGTCGCTCCCCTTGTTGCCTTTACCTGAGCAGGTGTAATATTACTCAAGTCTCACAAGTAATGGTGAGGCATGCTATGCTGAGAATCATCCATGACAAAAGCTTAAAGCTGTCCTGTAATCATAATCAGTTTTTTTGGGAGATGTAGGCTAACCAAGCTCAGGTAACTGCAACAGGGCTTCACATTTCAAAACAATGCTTCCTGCTGTTTTTTCTGTATGATCATTATTATTATGATTTTTATAAGACACCTTTGCAGCTTGTTTCAGTATTTATCAGTTATATTTCAATTTCAGCTCAACTCTTTTTCTTTTTCTATATAAGAGTCAGCTCTGATGAGATTTGTTTGATTTTCTTGTGTTGGTTTCTTGTGAGCAGTTCTTGATATTTTGCATGGCTTGGTCTGAGACTGTTTTTTTTTTTTTTTTTGCTATTTATATATTTGCCTTTTTCCTGCCTTTGATTGCTTTGATGGTATTAAGCACAGTTTTGCCTCCATGCAGCTTAATGCTTTTCAGCATGGCAAATTGAGCACCACAGTCAACGGTATTCATTTCCCGCTCCACCCATCCTGCCTCCTCTTCCTTCCTGTCGCCCTCAGTATTATTGGCTTCAGGTGTCAACTGTACTGTGAAAACTTATCAAACTGCATGTGTGAAAGTGAAAATGAAATCAATATATGAGAAATGATTATGGAGTCTGAAACTAAGTAAACGACACTTCTTTTCCTGCATTTTAATGCCACAGAGAAAAATCCGTAAGGCATATTTTAGGAACATTTAACCATAGCATCTGTCTCTCAAATTAAGTTAAAAAAAAGTTTATGCTTGAGTGAAAATGTAGTAGCTCATATCCAAAGTTGTTTGCAAGCTTGTTTGCAATTTAAAAGAAATTACAATTTACTCCCCAACTTTTTCATTTGCAGTTGAGACATGGTGGAATCTTATCTGCTAATGAATATTACAGTGCTGCCAATATGTATTAGCCTGACACCACCACAGTAATTAGAAATGCTGCAAAGTGATGAGTATTCACACACTCATGATATTTAGCACCCAACAGCATCATTATCAGCCATTCCAGTGGGACCATCGCAGTTGCCAGGTGGCCGCTTGTGTTTCACAGTACATTTGAGCTTGGTGTTTGTCAATCTGTCTGTCTGGGCCTCTGTCTCTGTTAGATTTTCCTCCACCTCTGTCACCCTACCATACCACCTCTCCCCTTGCCTCCCATTGCTTACCCTGCCCCCCCGAAAGCCCCAGCCCTGCCACTCTCCACCATCTGCTGCCATTGTGATCAGTCTCCCTTCCACAGGACCTCTCATCTGACAGGGATGGCATGTTCCAAGGCTATACCTTACCTAGTGCAAATTAATTCCTGAAACCAATTTATGGAGCCTCCTCCCCCAATGCCCCTCCCCCCTGTCTCTCTCTGTCTTTCTTCCTCCTCCATCTCTGCACCTCCTCCTCCTCCATCTCTCCCCTTGTGGTCTGTCTCTTCTCCAACTGGAGTCATATCTCTTCCCTGTCTGCAGGAATGAATTCTTGCCCTGCTCCACCCCCCTCGCTCTCTCTCTCCTCTTTCTACCTCTCTCTCTCTCTGTCAGGCTCAGCCCCCCCCTCCTTACATCCACCCTCCCCCAACCCGACCTGTAGCCACCGCTGTGTTGCTCCAATTTATGGGTTCATTACAGCAGCTATCCAGGGTAGAAGGAGAGGGGAGAGGTGGAAGAAGAGAGGGATGGAGAGAGACAACAAGGGAAGAGACATGGGAAATGAGGGACCAGAGAGAAAAGGAACACACGATAAGGATTTATTAAACATAACAGGACAATAATGTAGCAGTGAAGGTTAGAAGGGAGAGAACAGAGATAGGAGGAAGACAAACTGGCTGAAGGACAGAATTGAACCAACGAGATGGAAGAAAGGGGACTAAGAGAGGATATAAGCTGGAGCTAGATACTGTAGCTGAACAGAGTGTTTCTCTCTATCCCTCTCAGTCATTTGTTTTCATACTGGGCTACAATTTGAAGTCTGAACAGTTTTGCATTTTATGTTAACCCAGCCAACCCAACTAATCTCAGCTTGTGTCTCATAAAAGTAATGTTGAAATGTACATGGTATGTATGTATTTTTTACTTGCAACAGATAATACATTTAGAAGGAAACACAGTTGGTTTTTTTTCAAAATAATAAGCATGTTAATTTTCAAATCACAAAATGTTGATAGGGAACGTATCAGCCAAACATCCACTCACAAGGTCTTTCATAGTTTCCCTACAATATCAGCTAACAGTAACAAAAGCATGATTAAACATTCTTATAATGCTATTTAAGGCACTCAGCGTGATCAGTGAAGATTAGGGAAAGATAAGGGTCATGGTTAAATTGAAAAAGTCAACAGTGACTTGAAGTACCAGACAGGATGTAGTTTATGCATGTTTACCCAAAATCACGATTGTTACCTAATGTTAACAGAAGGGATGTGAACCTGCGGCCTCTGGTATCAAGGCTCTGCTCTTAATACGCCCATAATCCACCCCAAACACCCCCCAATGGCTTGCATGTGGTATATGTACAGTACGAAACATTGACTGTGAACATAATCCAGGTAGCAATTATGCTTCTCACTGTAATTGAGAAGGCAAATTAGTATTACATAAACATAATTTGGGAGACATGGTTGTTGTTTTCTACTCATTATGATTCACAGGAGGAGTATTCACAGTTGTCAACTGACTGAAGATGATGCAGTATTTACATCTTGATGAACAGAAACTTGATTTGTGAATCAAAATCTGCATATCTTTTCCAACATCATGTTTCGAAACATGGCATTTTGATGATATTTCTTAGCCATGGTAGATGAGAGCTTCTGTAGTTTATTGAGAGATATGATTTCCCTTCATGGACTGCATGGTAATACCGACTACTACTACTCTGACAGCTGCTCTGCAAGGGTTATTTTCAGCTGCAGGCAGCTCTCTGACACCTGTTTGCCAAGGTGAGGCTGCTATGATGGAGGGATGGGATGACCCGCTCACACAAGGATGCAGGGCTGTTTTTTTTTTTCAAGCCAAAAAGTCTCGATAGCTTCAGCATTTCACTTCACCTCACTTTATGGAAGGCAGTTGATGGAACGTCATCGTTATTGGGGATGTCATGTCAATCCTGAATGTTTGCTCTAGTTATGGGGAAAAACTGTCAAATACGTCCAGTACCAGTGTAGAAAATAGCTTGTTTTTGTACAGTCACATTGTGGTTTCAAACTTGCTTACAATGCACAGTATGAACATGATGCACACAGTGAACTCCATTGCTATGACTACATGCCCCCAGAAGAGCAGAATTGTTGTAAACACATCTATGCCTGTGCAGTTGAAAAACCTAAAAAACTAGTGTAGTTTGGAAGTAGGGCTTTCACAATATCAGATTTTAATTACATGATTATCAAAGTCAAAGGAATTAACAATATCATTATCGTGTTATCTATAGAAATGCTACCATGACAAATTCATCTTTAACTTTGTTTATTGTGTGTTTTGTCTCCTTTTATACCCCACGTCAATGTAGTCGGGGGTATGTAGCACTCCGCATGCTCGTCCATTCGTCCGACCGTCCAACCAATCGTCCGTCCGTCCATCCGTCCGTGTGCGTGTCACATTTGTTTTTGGAGCAGAACTCAGAAACTACTGGACTTAGGAACTTTGAATTTGATTTGATGGTTAACAGTGGGGTCTAGTTGCTCCTTTTAGGGGTTAGAAGTCCCGGGTGCCCAAAATTTTTTTGAAATTTTGGTCAAAAACAGTGACTTTTTTTTTTAACTTCAATTTAGTTTCCAGAGCACAACTCGAAAACTATTTCACTAAGAAACTTTGAATTTGGTATGATGGTTGACAGAGTGGTGTAGCTGTGATTTTTTACAACTTCAGTCTCTTATCCAGGGCAGAATATTGTGGCTTTGCAATGTGGTCTAGTTGTGCCTTTCTGAGGTTAGACATCTAGGGTGGTCATATAAAGTTATTCTTATTTTGTCTCAAAAAAGGGATTATTCTCAATTTCTATTCGATTCCCGGAGCAGAACTTGTAAACTATTTGACTTAGGAACTTCAGCATTGGTATGATGGTTGATATTGTTGCAGCGGAGTGAGCGGGTGTATGTGAGCCATGCTCACGTCGGCCTTGTTTGGCGAATGAATTACACTCTAAATACGATTGTGTGGAGGTGGACAGACAGTCTGTAAACATAACTGGACATACAAGATGATGTATATATTATCATGTGTATTATCAGCATGATATCAGTATTTCATTTTTCAATATCGCGTTATTGTTAAGACTGGTACACTGCAACACCCCTTTTAGGAAGGCTCCGTCTAACCATTGATTTATCCCCGCTTTAGCTCTGCAAACTAAACCAGAACAAACAACTACCTGTTGTGCCAACTGGACCATTTCTTTATAACTATCGCATATAACCGTTTAGCTTTATTTCTTCTGCTAGCAGTGAGCAAAAAAAGAGAAGATTTTCTTGGTTGTCTGATTATGGAGACTTTTCTCTTTTCAAATTACCCGTCCTTGGAAGTGAGCCGACAAGATTAGCTGCTTTAGTTGAACATGAACTCTGCTTACTGTCAGATGATGCATTTGGCTGGTGACGTTTTCCAGGAGCATATGAGGGCTAGTGCATTGGGTAATTTAATGTTAGTAGTTTCATATGTCCTTGCAATAGAATGATAGGATTTAGGTTAATCCTATAAAAAGGATGATAGGATTGAGGTTAAAAATTGGTGAGGTGGTCCTTTGAGACAGGACGACTGCACTGCAGCAAAGAAAAAAAACAATGTAATGTTTTATTCAAATAACCCTAAAACTGTCATTATTACACCTTCATTAGTATATTAACAGCAGGATTTTGTCTTACTGACACAGATTGTGATAGGCCTTTGTGAGGCGGATGAATTATTCGCAGCTCATTGTGAATCATAATAGAAGCAGTGGACTGGATGTTTTCCCGGCGTTACGCACTTCCCCGACTGACGTCAAGCTATAAGCCATAATTTCCTCCACTGATTAGCTTATTGTTCTCTCAGGCCGCTTTTGTTTTCCACATACATTTGCTGCTCACTTCTCCATTTGAATGTTTTGGTTATGCTTTTCAGTAAGACCTCTTGCCATTACTGGTTCATACAAAAGCTTTGCTTTGTCTTTTTGGCCATGTGAGACTGAATCTCATATCACGGCCGCTCATCCTTTTGTGCTTTAGAAGCTTCGTCTAACCCACATTCAGCTGTCATTATTCTGCTTTGAACTGAATTTAAATGGTCACGTTCACGATGTCCGCGAGTGAGCCACTCATCAAGTAGATACAAGCTGAGTCTTTGTTCTCTGGAGGGAAGACGCAGGGCCTGTTTGATACTGAAACATTTATGAATGATTATCTAGGGCTGCATTTATAACTGGATGAATAATAAAACATCATCCATGGAAGTCAGAAGCTTGCCACACTTTTCAGTCATAGCTTGATAAAGTACACAACAAGTACTCATCGAGACTGAGTACTAATTAACAGGAGTTAACACTATAGACAAACAGTCTTTCCTCATAGAAAAAGCCACATTTTTATAAATTATGATTTCAACACTTGCAGTACACCCGTGCTGTCGGGGAGCTGTTGCCTCCAATATGTCAACATGAAAGTAGTGAAATTCAGGAATAATTGGATGAATTGTTTTAGCTGTGTTACTCATGCTGGGCTGCACCGTTTAACAAGCCTATCACCCATTAATAAAAACAGCGATGGTGTCCATTTAATGCATCAAACAGCTGATGATAAATTTTCCAGGGACGTGTAATTCAGGTTGATTTCCTTTGAGTATTAAATGCTACAGTTTGTATGCATGGAGGTGGATAGGCTAGTACATTGGTGTTAATACCTGAGGTGCAGAATGATATAATTACAGCTTTAATTATATCTTAACTGGCTCATCAGTATACCGTGCACTGACTCTCGATTGTCTGATGAATGCTTTAATATTGAATAACACCATTAATGCGAGTGCCTCTCCAACGTAAACATACACAAGACTTAATGGGATAATAGCCTAACTGGGGATTAAGTAGAACTTAATGAATTGCTGCCATCATCTAAACAGCAATGTCCCTTTTAAAAGATGACAACAAGCATGTCCCTGAAAGCAAATTAGAAGTTGATGAAGCTCTCGCTGCAGTGGAGGCAGAGTTGATGTGAGGCAGTAAATGTTTTTTGTTTCATCTTTTCTTCAACTTCAGTAGTTGTCAAGGTCCGTTGTTCGGCCTTTCAACAAGTGACACGTCAGCGGGTGCAGTTAAGTCTGATTAAGATTTTTATCATTCTGCAGACAGTGTCTCTGTGTAGCATCCTGTAGTCAGAGGTTAGGGCCCCCTCTGTAACCTCTCTGTGATGTTTAACTACCTTTGAAGTTTCCCCAACACCAGCACAAAGACAAGCCCTGTGGGCTGAAGTCAGTTGGTGCTTCTGAAGAGATTAAGACGAGTGTAAGGGTGTCTATGTGTGTCAGACAGACTGAGAGAGAGCATTCACGGGTTCCAGTCACAGCAGATTACAATGTTTCTGATTCACAATGAAGTGTTGCCGACCCGGGCTGTTTTGACAGCGAGTAATATCTGGGTATCTGAGAGATATGTGTTCAATATCTGAATGTTGAGGCCCGAGGCGGTGTGAAATTCAAATCAATTCAACCGCTGAGGGAAGTGCCAAACTGCGCAATGTCTTGCGATGCATTCTGGGGGCGAGGCAAGAGTTGAAACCAGCCGATTATAAGTTAGTGTACAGTCAGAACCTCAACAAGACGAGACCGAAGCAGGAAATCTGTGGGTTTTAGCACCGCTTTGATATTTTTCAAGGTCACGTTGTGAAAGTTTTGAAAAGTTTTGCAGAGATCACAAACGGTCCTCGATAAATGAGCAGCATAGCTTGATTCAAAACCCTCAAGTCCTGTGATTCGACAGAGACGGCTCCCGTGTCCTCCGTGGCTACTTACATTTTCTTTGATGTTAGGATGAGAAACAATTCCTCACATGAAAGATAAGTTTCCTCTTTTTCTTTCTTTTGTGTTTTACCCAAGGCCTTGGGCTCAGTACCCTCCGGAAGTGTGTGTGAGCGACATGAGTGATGGATAGAAGGGGAGAAAAGTGAGAAAACGAATGAAAGGATTTTTTTAAACAGCAAGAATCATGCAGTGCAGGTTAAATAGGGCTTTAACCTCGGCTCCCATACCCAGAATAGGAGACAAAGATCTAGCTCCACAGTTTCCCTTCTTCCCCAGAATGGACACCAGTTTGGCTCTGCTCCCCTCCGTCTTTGTTATTCAATGTGAAATCCCAATCCCCGGTCGACGGAGGTTAACCTTTAGCGGCGATAAATTCACTGTCATGAAAATTCATAACAGTTTTGCCTTGCTCTTTCAGCATGTAAGCACCATAGACAGAGATGGATAAATGTTTTTATATCTAACAGAGATTATGGAAAAAAGAGAGATTTGCCAAAGTATTTGTTTATGCTCCCACTTTCATTTTCTTACGTAAATGGTTTTTGGAGATTTCCTGGGCTGCTCACCTCAAGTGAGGGTGTATTTGTTTTCTTCTTTGTTCGCAGAAGCATGTAACCCAGCAGCTCTTAAACGCCACCCGTCACTTTTGATGTGTCTGCCAAAGGACGATAGCTCACAAAGACCACGAGGTTATAATTAGTCTTCCCATGTTTCCACTGAATAGAGCGCTCACCATATGGAAGCTGAACAGTGTGAACGAAACAAGAAGAAAGTCAGAAAAGTGATTCATTGTTTCTGTAAAGGAGAGAAGTAGCAGAAAGTGAGAAAAAAAAGATCTAAGACAGGACAACATGAACGATAGCGACGAGGAAAAGCATCTCTCCGGTTCTCAGAAGTTACTGGACGAGATTGGAAGCAGATGCTCCGTCAGACAGGTTGGCCGTTTGGTCACACGAGACCACAGCATAACACATGTCAACCGTTAATGCCTCGCTGCAGATAGCACTCCTCACTTCTCACATTATCACACAGCAGGGCACGTCCCCGATAAGAAACCATTTTGGCCAGAAAAGACATTTTTTTAAGCCTTTTGTTTAACACTGGATGAGTTACAGCTTAGCTGTGTGTTGTCAGCACTCTATTAAAGAGAAAAGTGAAGATCTGTTTCAACAATAAATGAGGAACGATCTGAGCAAAAGTAACTGCTCTCTTTTATCCAGGCTGAACTTTAAAGGCGAAGCAGAGGCTCTGGCATTGTTCAATGCTTTATTTCAGTTAGGAAAACGTGATTTAAGTCGTATCTTTGGACTAATGAAGTATGACCGCAGCGAGCGAGGATTATGGATGTTGGTTTAAGAGAGTCTGGATTTCGGTTCCATGAGAACAGATTACCATGTTGTCTCTGTGTCTGTGTTATGTCTCGCTGAAGAGACACAGAAAGAAGATATTCACTGAGTGCGTCCTCAGTGACACAGATGAGCTGAAAGCCTAAACACGATTAGCCCGCTCCTTTAGGATTTTACTGAATTATTGCAACTAACGCCTCATTTGTGGCATCTCCTGATGGAAAATTACAGAGCAAATTGAAACACTTATATAATTATCTGCTAAAAATGGAATTGATTCATGAAAACAGAGAAACGTAAAAAGTTGAATGACGACTGACGATCTGCTTCTTGACAATAGTGTTCAACAGGTCATACTAAGGTATTTTATTATCTGTTTGTTTTATATGCAAGGCTTTTAGCGTGCAATAAGAATGGCATTCTTACTTTTGGCGTGTCATTTGTACACCATGTAGTCTGTAGTGACTGTGATGTACATGCATCGGTGTAAACAGAGCTAGTGACAATAAAAACTGAAGTGGGGGGTTGTGTGTGGACACACAGGACTTTCCACCAGTGTTTTTTATTTTTTGTAAGTCACAGTGACACGTTTTTTATTGGCGTTGGCGACCTGTTTTTTAGTGACGTTTGTGAAGTGTTTTCCCAACTTATGTTGTCCTGTTTCTGCACGTATTTGACTAAGTTTACATACAAATGTAATGTCATGATGTTTTTCCTAAACCTACGCAAGTGGTTTTGTTGCACAAATGTAACTGCGGACATTTTCATCGTTTTGTTGCGTGGCGTACAAACGACATGTCGGGAATGTCCTTATAATGTGCTATTGACACTGAATTTGAGCAAATCAGACAAAAACAAGATAGAGTTGTAAAAACAGCATTTTATAAATGCAAGTCAATAAAATCGATCCTGACGAACTGAAACAAAAAACAATCGCCAGCTGTTTTTTTTTCCATTCTTGCCACCTTTATGTAAATTTCTGAAAGCTGTTATACACATCCAATCACCCACATAGTGTTTATTTTAGAACATATAATCACTGTAAATACACCTCCACACACAATAGCTAAATGGATTAGGTGAAGTTTAATCCCATACATATGAATATCAGGTTGTCTTTAGTTCTATCATCCAGAGGGACTGGAAGCTTCCATCGGTTTTTGCATTTTACAACTTTGCAGCTTTTATGACCAAAGGATTTCACAAACTGTCCACATGCATGTGCTGTACAGTGAATAATATATACTATTATATGAGCACACACGTGTAAACAAGTCACGTTATCAAGAGCAGCGGTGCACTGTGGGAGCTTTGTACGTGATAGAGCCCACCTGCCTAATCCTCTGTCTGTGGTAACTGATCTGTGTTGGCTACAGGTCATGTGTGAACGTGTTATAAATCTCTCTGCTGTGGACTGGTGTGTTTAACCCAAGGAACAGAGTGCTGCATTAGATGTCTACATTCATCAACAGGCTGGAGGTTATGCTCTGTGAGTGTGTGTGTGACCGTCTGTGTGTATGTGGGAGGTGAATGTGTGTGCAGATTGTTGTTGACCCCGTTTTATTACACACAACCTGCTGCTCCCACTCTCCCACCACTGTAATACTTCTACAGCTCCTTTTATTGAATTATCTTTTATTTGGCCGTATCGCAGCGCTTCTTTGAAAGTGGCGCTTTCATAAGACATTGATGACACAGCTCATTGGATTTAACGCCTAATCAGAAGCTTTTTAATGTATTCTCTGTGATTCATGAGATTGGATTCAAGATTTATGAAAAGTCGCCCATTTGCATCTATGAGAAGAAAGGGTTTGGGTATTTCAGGCTCCTTTATCTGCACTCATATCTTTTTTCATTTCAGCAGAGCGTTTTATCGAGGATTTAAAATGTGAATCATAATCACCCCACCAAAACACATTTTCAGTCTAAAATTGGATTTTTGGGAAATATTGAATGTTGTTACTTGGAGCTACCATTTGTGCCTGTTTTGAAAAGGTGTTCCCTGTGATGGGATAAACCCAGCTTCATTTGAATGTTTTTCATGAAATAACTTAAACCGCTAATCTTTTAACCCAGAAAATGTCTTTTGATTATTGCAATTCAATATTGTTTTCTATTCTTTGGTAGTCTAATAATAAGCATCTTTCCCAGCAGCTCTTTTTTTTTTTTTTAGAAACAAGTTCCCACAACACACAGCAGCAGCAGCAGCAGCTCTGATCTCTCCTTCCTTTAGTCTGAATGTCATCTCCACGTCTCTCTGCAGGTGTGATCCGTGAGAGCTACCAGAAGGGTCGTGACCAGCTGGTTCCCGTGACCTTGTTGGCCATCGCTGTCATCCTAGCCTTTGCCATGGGCGCCATCTTCTCTGGCATCATTGTCTACTGTGTCTGTGACCACCGACGGCGAGACATGGACTTGACAGGCCGCAAGGAAAAGGACAGCCACCACCTCCACTCCCGCCGGGGCTCCATGAACAGTGTGACTAAGCTGACGGGCCTGTTCGAGACGCAGGCCAAAGACGGCCGCCCTGAGGCAATCCTCACCCCTTTGATGCACAACGGGAGACTAACACCTAATGGGAAGATGCTGATAAAAGCAGACCAGCACCACCTGGATCTCGCTGCTCTGCCAACGCCTGAATCCACCCCCATGCAGCCACGTCGCAAGCCAAGCCGGGGCAGCCGGGAGTGGGAGAGGAACCAGAACCTCATCAATGCCTGCACCAAGGACATGCCACCGTTGGGCACCCCTGTTATCTCTACAGACCTGCCCCTGAGGGCCTCACCAGGGCACATCCCCAGCGTGGTGGTCCTGCCTCTGCCACAGCATCAGCACCAGCTCCAGCCTCACCTGCAGCAGCATCAGCAGTCCTACCAGCATGAGTATGTGGAGCAGCCCCACCATAGTGACCACAGCATGGGCCACGGGATCATGGACGACCAGGGGGCCACTCTAGAATACAAGACTGTCAAGAGCCCCTGTCACAACCTCAACATGGTGGATCCAGATGGGGTGCTGCCGCCACGTGTGCCCCAACGGGAAGCCTCTCTCACTATTCCTCCAGCCGTCCCACAGATGGGCAAACGCCTGGAGGTCCACTCGTCAGTCTACGGGCTTCGGAAAGGATCAGCATCTGGAGCCTCCGGATCCTCCGTCCTCAAGAAGCACAACACCAACTCATCTAACTCCTCCCATTTGGCGAGACATCACAGCTTCAACCGTGTGGAGACGCCACCCCCTGCACCTCAGAGGGTGGACTCCATACAAATGACAGCACAGGGCATATCTCTGTCACGGCAGCCTGGAATGAGCTCCTACGGTTCACTGCCTCGAACGGGCATCAAATATCTCAAGCCTGATGTGCCCCCCAAACCCTCCGTAGCCTCACTCTCGACAAAAGTCAAGTCCAGTGACTCCTGCACATAGTCAGATATTTATCCAGTCAGTCCAATGTGAACGGACAGTAGTGAAAGGTTTTTTTTCTGAAAGAGAGAAAAAACAGGGAATACTGTACAACAAGATACAAGCATCTCCTTTTAGTGTTTTTTGTTTGTTTTTGGTGTACAGTACAGTGCAACACCTTTTTTTTTTTTTTAAGAAAACACTTTCTTTTTATATAAATATGTAAATATTATACAAATGGTTGTCGTCATTTGTTGCCGTCGTCGAGCTCACGCTCTGGCTGGCTCCCAGTTCCTCTGTAAACACACATGGGAACATGTGCTACTGAAACAGAAGAAGACAATGCTCGTCCTCAATATGTCATCCAACGGCACCCTGTAGCATCCAAGACGGCGGCTCTCATCTGTGGTGTCTTTGGCCGCCGAGACTTGACTCGATACTTTATTACGCTGGTAAAAAAGCACACAAGAAGACAGCACGGGGGGTTCGGAGAATAATCGTTGTACAGTACCTCGAGGACTGGGGTATCTGAGCGAGCGAGCACTCGGAGAGACTGAGCTTTGAAGGGACAGACGGCTTTTCTGAGTTCTGTCAGGAACTGTGAAAAAGCTTCTCAGTGTTACAGCAATCACGTCCTGTCTGGGTTTGACTGAAAGCCAGGGCCAGAGGAATCTTCTACTGTACTGGTTACTGAATAACACATGACTGTTAATACTAATAGCTTGTTGTATTTATTTTTATTAAGTGCTTTTGAAAAAAAAAAAAGACTGACTTTCTAGGCTCGGAGAGAGAGGGAGGACAGAGAAGAGATCTTTTAATATTAATTAATCAAGTGTGAGGAAAAAAAAAAAGTATTTAAAGTCATTAAACTGGAGCCCGTAGAACTTTCTTGATGACTAAAGGTCCACTAGGTCTTACTGTGTGCTCAGTGGGACCTGAAGCTTGACATATATGTGACCTCTGTGATGAAGACAAGGAGATATTTATTTAAACTGTGCCAGACAGGGACTTTTACCTTCATGGACCAGATTTTCCATTGTTTTAGACCAATCATAAAAAAGACTTCCTGAATCTCACCCTTTCACTCCTCTAATGAGCACCCCCCTCCCCCCCTCCCCATCCCCCTCCAATCAGCACTGTGGTTTTGTGTGAGTCAGTAACATTTGTCCTGATTGGTTGCTGGCTTACCGGTGCCATCAAAGCTCACTGTTGCATGATGCAAACATAAGAGAAGCAGCTGCAGCAACAGTATGGGAATCTGCATATACACACACACACACACACACACAAACGAACTGACGCTGCAAGCAAACGGAGTGATGACTCCATCCGGGAACACATCATCGGTTCTGGCGGCGCCACACAGACGAGCAGGTAAAAAGGAAAACTACAAAACCATCTGTATTGCCTGCTTCTGTTTCCACATGTAAATTTGTGCCTTACACCCTAAAAAGTAGTGACAATGTTTTCTTTAATAGCTGTTAACTTTGTCTCCTTGTAGTATTTTTTTTTTCTTATGTCATGATATTTCCCTGGTTTGATAAAAATGCAATTAAAGAATGTAGGTGTTATTGTTGTAATTCTGGTCCCTAGACATGACACACTTACAGTCCAGAGGGAGAGAGGAAGGAGGATTTCCTGTCTTTTTACTCTCTCTCTCACACACACATGCACACACACACACACACACACACACACTCATCTTTGTGGTTCATTTCTGATTGTGCCATTAATGCGCTTAAAGCAACCCTTTATGTTGTGCTGGCAGTGTCGATGAAGACGTTGTGAGTGTTTTTGATTTTATATTTTATACAACTTAAAAAGTCCTGGTATTTGTTTTTACTTTTTTGCTGTCTGTTGGTTTGAAGTGATGGTCGATTGACTGACTAACTGAACAATTAACATTTGCTACTTGAGAAGGCCAGTGTATGGGTATCTTCATGGTGCACTGCAATAATAATGCAACACTAGCACGGTGTGAGATACACATAAGCACCCAGCGTACTAACACACTTCTAGGCTCCTTGTGTGCATCGTAACACTCAGTTGTTGCATAAACAGGCTGGTTCCTGTGAAGAAAGTTGACATTTTAAAACAACAATATTAAATGTACCTTATTTAACCCCCTTTTTGTAAGAGAAAACAGTTTTTTTTTATTCCGCTTCACTAACTCTCCTCGTCAAAGCCTTATGAACGGCTGAGAGTTTGTCTAATCTGACCTTTTTTTTCCTTTCACTTCCTTTTTACTTGAGGATTTTTATTGATCACCCCCCCAACATTTAAATCAAAGGAGCACTCCCTTAGTGTTGTATGTGTAGATAGATAAAAGTTTTGTTGATATCAAGCAATTTTACGTTTCTCAATGGAGGAAAGCCAACTATGTCTCAATCCACAGCTAATGCGAGAGAGAACGTGTAGGATCTGTGACCTGACTAACGTGAGTGTACATAGATGCTTGCAGGGTTCATCTGCGAATGACGGGGTCATCGTGTGCAACAGATTTGGTCAAAACCCCTTCAGAAACACAGTCAGGGGTCAGTTGAGACAGTTCTCCCGGTGATTACTTAAAGATCTTCAAAGTGCAAATGGCCCAAGATTAGTATAAAGGGGTGTGTTTACTCCAGAATACCACTGCATTGCAGACTGGTTACTGGCCACTACAAGGCCCTGTTTACCCCCTCCAGTGAAATGAGGAGTGCATGACCCAGCGATCCTCCCAGGCCTGGAATAATGCTGATCTATGACTAAATATTTCTTGTCTCGAAATGTTCAGTTGTGGTGTCTCTCACCTCGGAGAAGTGCTGCGTCCACACAGAATGTGAACAAGAAAATCTGTCGAGGTCAGAAGGTTAAATGTCCACACTCCGTGTAGACGAGTAAACTTAGCTGTGGGTGCGTTTCAGATTCGGTAACATCGAACGTTTGATGTCAGCGGGGTTTGAACATCTTTAGAGACTGGACTGGGTTAGACTCTGAAGGCTGCTGTGGACAGTGAGGTTCTTTGGTGTGTGCCTTTTTTGTCTTTCACCCTTGTTATAATACACCGCTATTAGATGCAAATCGACTCTCTTCTCAACTTCTCAACCTTTTGAACTTTGTAAGCTTGTAAGATATTGTGACGTCACAAAGTTTTTTGCCCTACTCTCTCCACTTCCTTAACATCTGATTCACAGCTTAATGTATGTTGTAAAGAAAAAACTCTTTAATTTAATGCAAAATGTAATAAAAAAAAAAAAAAAAAAAAGAAAATAAAATTCTTGTCATGAAGACTGTGATATGTCCTTGACTTTTTCCATTTGTTTCTCTGCCTGAGGTGGTTATCTTTATAAGTGTCTTTAATTGTTCAGTCTTGTGTAACGCAGTTTGGGGAAAACCAAGCCAGAGTTTTGCACAGGTTCTTTCAATAGAGAATCCATTTTAAGGAAACTATTGTACTTTTTTGACCTCAAGTACACAATTATTCTTCTTTGCTTGTAAAACCTCCACCAACCCCTTGAGACCTGAGAAACTTTTCTTCAGAATAAGATTCTGCTTCAGATACAAAGCACGTTGAAGAATGAAGGAGCAGATAAAAGTACTTTAAACTGAAGTGAAAATGCTTTCTTTAACTTCATATCTAACAAATGGAAATAATGCTATGAGCAGAGGGAACAGGTCTCTATTGTACAATTCGTGCTGTCAGTGAAATGAAGCAAACAATTTGATGGAGAATGGAGGCAGCTTTGTGTTGGCAGACTGGCACAGGAGGCACTCTAAATCACCTTTCAAATTACAATACTTGTCCACCAAGGCATTAGGAGACATGTAGTGAACATTTGGGGTAATCCATTTAATCCCATATAGGAAATCAATAAACTATTCTGAAGGCAATTGCAAGACAAAGGAGGGATTCAAAACAGTCTGTTTTATTTTAAATCCATTTTAAAGTTAATGAGTAACAGTAAAAGTTTACCACCATAAGGTGATAATATGTCAGTGTTATGTTTACAATTGTTTCTGCTGCCTCCAGTTAATGTCACAGGGATCGTTCAACGTATCCTTTCATTCAACGTTCGTATGATATCACATATTTCTCATTTTTCATGCCTTTTCCTACGAATTGTATTTTTAGACGCACCCGTCCAGCCTGACCTTCTCCCTGTGCTGCATTTGTCACTCTTTATACTTGGTTCATGATTAAGTGGATTACATACAAATTGATTTCATGGAAAAATTACTAGAGGTGAGATGGTTCATAAAATTCACAGTTTGGTTCGGTTCATTTATGGTACAGCAAGGAGGCCAATTTCTAACTTCAGCTTAAACATGCATTCATTTACAGTATTTGGCAAAATAAGTCAACAACTGTTTGTCTTCACAACAGTAGTCTAACATCAGGAGCAAAACACTTCTTCATTATCACATCTTATGGCTGGACTTCTTATCTAAAAGAAAAGTGCAACTGTGTTATTTAAAAAGAATTAATCAATAAAAACAAATCATCAACAGAAAGGTCAGCATCAGGTCAGCCAGCACTAGAGCTTTTTAAACAACACTAACATCTACTAGGCCAGTTTCATATGAGGAAAATCTGCCATGTGCAATAACACTGCTCAATATTGCAATGATAGATAAACAAATATTGAAGTGTGCATATTAGCTATACTTATGTCAGCCTGGTTGTTTTTAAATTCAGAACCAGATTAGAGTTGAATATTTAAAATACAACGAGGACACATGTTGTTTCTAGAGCAGCAACAGTAATGTTTACAACAGTAAAGTCACCATAGAAACTCATTAATACCTCACTGGAAACTGACAGCGCGGTGGTGAGTTAATAGCTGTGGTAGTGTAAACATGGTGGCGGTGTTGAGAGACATGCACAGTAAAATCTGGTCCGCTCTCGGCAAAATTGAACCAATCACAACATACAACCTCAGCTTCAGTTACACTGTGCATGTGTTATACCCCATACCCCTGTCCGCCGTGTCCCAGCCTCTTTCCATAGGCCTTGATTTCTAGTGTGACAATAAACATGACAAAAAAAAACAAAAAAAACACAATCAGCCTCATAACCTATTTCAAACGAACCCCACGAAACATACACAAACCAAACCGTGACTAGCGAACCAAACGGTTCGTTTTTTTACCCGAACCGTTCCCATCCCTAATAATTACAGTGCATTACTTTTCATAGGTATAATGACAAACAGTTTGAGAACAGTATGCCAACAGTCACCTCATTTTCAATAAAATATACAGGTGCAGCTTAAAACATTAAAATATTGTGAAAAAGTTCAATATTCTTCGTCAGTTATTTAAGAAAGTGAAAATTTGATATATTCTAGACTCATTACACGAAAACTAAAATGTTTCAAACATTTTGTTTTCATTTTAATTTTGATTTTTACAGCCTACAGCTCAAAAACAAAGAAAAACTATCTACTATATCTCAAAATATTTGAATATTTCATAAGATCAATCAAAAAAAGGATTTATAACACAGAAAATTCCAACTTCTGAAAAGTATGTACATTTATTCACTCAATACTTGGTCGGGGCTCCTTTAGCATGAATTACTGCATCAATGTGGTGTGGCGGCCTCCAGCTCATCTGCATTGTGGGTCGGGTGTTTCTCTACCCCATAGATTCTCAGGTTCAGGCCAGTTGGCTGGCAGATCAATCAATAATATCATGGTCAGCAAACCAGTTAGTCGTAACGTTGGCATTGTGGGCAGATACTAAGTCCTGCTGGAAATCAGCATCTCCATTAAGTTTGTCAGCAGACGGAAGCATGAAGTGCTCTAAAATTTACTGTTTGATTTTGGACTTGATAAAACACAGTGGACCCCCCAAATCATCACCAACTGTGGAAACTTCACACTGGACTTCAAGCACCTTGGATACTGTGTGTCTCCACTCTCCATCCAGGCTCTTGATTTACAAATGAAATGCAAAATTTACTTTCACCTGAAAAGAGGACTTTGGACCAGTGACCAGTGGTCCAGTTCTTCTCCTTAGTCCAGGTAAGAGGTTTCTGACGTTGTCCCTGGTTCAGGAGTGGCTTGATACCAGGAATGTGACAGCTCTCGCCTGTTTCCTGAAGACGTCTGAGTGCTGGCTCTTGATGCACTGACTCCAGACTCAGTCCACTCCTTGTGAAGCTCTCCCAACTTCTTGAATCGCCTTTGTTGACAATCTTCTCAAGGCTGCTGTCATCCATGTTGCTTGTGCACCTTTTCCAGCCACTCTTTTCTCTTCCAGTCAACTTTGCGTGAAAATGCTTCGATACAGCACTCTGCGAACAGCCAGCCCTTTCAGCGATGACCTTCTGTGGCTTCGCCTCCTTGTGGAGGGTTTCGATAATCATCTTCCGGACAACTGTCAAGTCAGCAGCCAGCACTGAACTAGACTGAGAGATACACAGTATTTATACTGCATTAACAGAAATTTACTCAAACTCAAAATGAAATATTCTAATATTTTGAGATACCTTTTGCTTTCTTTTATGAGCTGTAGGCTGTAATTAATGAAATTAAAATGAAAAAATGCTTAAAACATTTTTGGTTTACATGTAATGAATATATTAAATTCTTAAATAAGTGACAAAGAATATTGAACTTTTCACAATATTCAAAATTTCTGAGCAGCAGCTGTACGAATTTATCTCACTCAGAGCAAACGACTACACCAATAGTTTGAATAACGATAGGATTTGTCAAAAGGGGAAAATAAACTACCTAATGCAAAGGAGAAACCTGGTTTGATTTAAAAGGCGATAATAACCATATCAAAGCATCTTTGTCTGTCTCACATTATTATGCTATGACTGGGTGTCTCTGGTTTTATCTTAAAGCAGATCTCGTCACCCACTGAGACTCAGCGCTGACTAACACTGACCAGAAAACCTCCATATCAAATGAAGGTCTCCAGTTTCACATGTTAGCACATCCTTGGTGTCATTTTGTCAGGAAATGTGGCTCTGGCAGGTAGTTTGACAACTGGTGCCTTTGATCCATGAGGTGAGTCATAAATTACAAGCGTTGGTACAAGTCAGGCTGTGCATCAGATAACCAGGATGTGGTGCAGGTAATGAGGCCTGTCGCTGCCTCCACAATGCTGCATTGTGCAGCCTCCATTCAGGCACCCATATGTTGTTGTGCTACTCAGAGATCAAGATTCAGATATTCACCACTATGTCTTTTCCAACATGACAAGAGCACAATCATATCTAGTGGTGACTAGTGTGATTTGGTTTTATCAGTTAGTCAGAGCACGGCTTCATGGCCTCAAAAGTCTGTATTTAAGGGGTCAAAACAGGTGAATCTTGGTGCATGGGGGATTTGATAGACCCAAACATAAAGCAGAAAAAAATGTTGATATTGGACATTTCTGTAAACCAGGGATATGTGAAATGGCAACTTTTCTGAACCAAAAATATGTTTCATAAAAAATTTTCATATCAGCCTTGTATCACATTTGCAGAAATGATTGGTTAGGTTTAGGCAAAAAAAGGTCATGGCTTGTGTTCAGATAATAATGTAACAACATAATAACACAACATAACACAACAAAACCACTAAAGTGAGGTTATGTTTGCACAGTGAAAATGACACTGAACATGGTGAACATGGGACACAAACAAACAGCTGATTGTAATGTGACGGATGGGACATGAACAGCAGTCTCCTGCATGAAAGCCCTGTATTTGTTGGACCCATCCGCCTCCCCCCAACCCAAAGATACATCGACAATCAGTGTATCCCTGGTTTGCTGAAACATACAATGGCAATATTTTTTCCTGGCGACTGGGCGACAACATGTCGTAGTCAGGAGGTCAGGACAGATTAGCTTTAGAGCACATGCAAGTAACCCAGTGAAACTTAATCTATAAACACTTTTGATAGAGATGACATATATTTCTTACCTGTCCTTAAATTTGTATCCATGGAATATTAAGTTGTTAGTGTATAGAGTGTAGAAGATATTTACAATGTATCTTAGTGTTGAGAATATTTGCTTAGAGTACTTAACAAACTCAGTGTGGGGATACAGCAGTATTCATTCATCCATCTGTAACCACTTAACATATTCAGGGTCACAGGGGCGCTGGAGCCGATCGCACCTGACATTGGGCAAAGGCGGGGACGCCAGACGACCACTTACACTCACATTCACACCTACAAGCAATTTAGAGTCAACAGTTAACCTAACCTGCATTTCTTTGGGAGGAAGCTGGAGGACCTGGAGAAAACCCACTTTAACACAGGGAGAACATGCAAACTCTACACATTATATAAGATGTACTGTGTAATACATACATACAATATATAAAAACTTAATTTGTGTTGCTTTAACATGCATTGTTTAGATGTGAACAAGACAGAACAAGAGTTTCACATCATAGATTGATGTTATGTTATAAATCTCTACATAGTTAACCTCCAGTGTCCAGAGTTTTCCATGTACACTTTATTTGTGCAGATATGATAATAATTCCACTACATATCCTCTCAGCAGTCATTAGTAAGGTGCTCTTACATAAGATGTGTGAATAATTTATGGCATATTAACGAGGGTAAACTAAATATCAGAAACACCTCTGAGTATAATGCAATACAATCTGGCAGCACAAACTACAGCCTCCAAAATGACCATGAAGGGTAATTGACACCTCTGAACAAAAACTGGACATTATAACCTTTGCGAAAGTTGGATTTATTGCAGGGCTGTTAGACTCCATTAGTTTTGGCAGTATACTTACTAATTTGGCAACAGAGTGTCCATGATTTGTCAGCGTCTCATTCAGAGATGCAACAAAGCGTGCCAGAGAGAGAAACCGGTCTGTGAAGGATTACTGAATGTTAACGTCCCTGTTCGCTTTACGTATGCAGTATAAATCCGAAAAGGACTCCTGTAGTGTTGCTGTGCTTTTGTGGCTTCATACATTAATACTTTAATGCATCTAGTAATCTAGAATGAAGTGTGAGTGGCTCTTTGATTAGCTGTTGCTGTAGAAACACATTATGCTACAAATCTTTCCGGTGTAAATCGGTAGTCTCTCTGGCTCATGACCCCACATTATGACCTGTCGATCCAAGAGCTCAATGGCTCTTTTCCCTGCCAGCGACAGCTACAGAGGGCAGCCTGCCAGACTTTCAACAATCCCGGCAGCCACCCAGCCAGCTAACCAGCTAACCAGTCAGCCAGGCATTAAACCCTCCAGCCAGCCTTTAAGTAAACCAGGTAGTCATTCATGCAACCCCCAACCCCCACCAGTCCTACACAGCTCTATAATCCAGCCTGGCCGTGACCCGGCAGTGCTCATTTCGAGTGCTCCACAATCTGTGGTCACAACAAGTTTAGCCGTGCGCTAATCCCTACAGTACCATCCAGCAATCATTATCCCTGCACTGATACTGATGCCGCTGCTGCTCTTAATGGCACATATCCTAGGTTTTTTTTAATGCATTTGTCTACCAAAAATGTCTGCTGCCGCTCCAGCGACAGACACAAAGGACAAACAAATGGGAGAGATAATTATCTGCCTTGTCAAAAAAAGACAGCATAGATTCAAATAAAGTCAAAAGACAGGGAGCCACACACATATGAGCACACACATTAACACACTCCTATATAACATGTCCCCTGTGAATTAACACGGCTCTCTATGAATTATAAATGGAGGTCAATAGGCCCCCTAACGGCCGTTGGCCATGTTGGTTAGTTTGTCATTAATGTGTCATGGATAAGTACATTTGAGTGTCAGAGTCTATGAATCTGTTTTAAAATCACGTGAATGTATGTGTGCATGCGTGTGACTGTGTGTTGTTCAGTCTGTAAATTTAATTTTATATATAATAATAAAGTTATGAGTTTATAATTATGAGTTTAGATTGTTTTGTTATGCAGAAAATGTAATTCAACTGTTAATTAAACATGAAAAATCACGATCTATATACTGTATAGTAACAATGATAATCTATGTGTATAAAATCTAGCATAACTAGGCATGGTGCGCCTGTCAAGCTTTGGATTTCTCCACTTGCCAAAATACATGGGAGACTAATAAGAGTAATACCCAGCAAAACTGTATTTATCTGCTCAGACGTAAGCTTCAATCAAGGAAGTTGACATCACAGCAACCCCAGCCATCTTTACCCAAAACAGCATTACATTTGTCATAAACACTGATTAGTCTTCATCATTAAGAGCCTTTTCTCTTGCAACGTTAAAAGTGAAAACATAAAGTTTGAAAATGCACACGAATATGTAAGCTAAGCAGCCTAACAGCGATACGTCAAGACAAAATAACTTTACGTTTTGCATTATCATATTTCTAATCCAAGGACTAACACGCTCTACACTGCAACAACAACAACAACAAGGCTCTTTTCAAACCGGAGGCAGCGTTTTCAATCGATTCCTGGAGCTGTCATTAGCTCAGTTAGCTAGGCAGCTACAGCTGATAAAATCTGCCAGCGACTGTTCGTATTTCAGCTGACAAAATCAAACATTCCTGGCTAGAAGTACGAAGCTCGCTTTTGTCTTCCTCAACATGACACAAACTGTGGTGGTTCTGTTGCTGTTATTACTGTAAACTACATTATGTGCAGTACTGGAAACGAAAGCTTCACAGACACAGCAACAGTAACTAAGGGTGACCAGGCTTTGTTAAGGGTCAACTGGGGAACTCAGACTCAGCATTTCAGTATATCTAAAATCCTGAGTATGGCTCTAACGGTGTGTCTGTGTCTGAGGTTTTCCCTCTCAGTGTGTTATGTGTATGTACACTGGTTCCCTCTATGAATGCCTCTAATCCTTGACTCTGAGGAAAAACAATCTCCAGGGAAGATGCATAACTTATTGTTACTCTAAAGCCGCCCTGACAGACTGCTCTTCAACTGAACTAGAATATAATAATAATAATAAAAAAAATACTGGATTAAATTTGGCTAGTGTTATTGTATCTGCACTTTTGTTCAGTATTATAATGGTACACAATGCCAAACCTTTGTTGCATCTTGCTGTTAAATACTGAATATAATGATGTTTTCGTCAGCGGTCATAAAGCATCACAGTGGTAATCTCTACATTGCTGAGGATCCTTGTGCTTTAACAATAATTCACACTGCACCTTATGTCTTGTGCACTCAACAATATCTGCTCCACTTCATATTAAGCTGATTAGGTCTTGCAGTAATCTGGACGCTGGCCAAAATCCAGTGCAGAGCAGACATTACTGCCCTGTCAAATACATAAAAGCACACTGGAGACATTTTATCCTTGTAGGAAGCACATTAACACATCCCGAGCACTTAAAGCACACTAAATATACCCTTAAGGCGTTTAGGTGGCCTTGTTGTCAAGTAGAGACACTTGCAAAGGTGTAAACAATGAAATAGGCCCCCATGCTGCTGCTGCTATTGAGTCATGAAGCCTGACAGATGGACTTAAATTATAAGATTATCCAGACATACTGAGTAAAACTGAGCAGATTAAACTAACTACAGTGTGCATGCATGATATGTAACTGCACCTTCATGCATCGTCTGAAAAATATAATGGCCACATTCATACAAAATTCAAAAAGTGCATCAGTTCTAATGTTCCATCAGCAATAAATTTGCATTTGTTCTTTGGACTTCAACTATGAATCCATTAAAACATCCTTGAATGGTTATGATATGATGGCTCTGACGCGTAGCACACCGAACACTATTGTGGCGACAGCAACCGTATTCTTGTATGATTTCCAGTGCACTAAGACATGCATCACTCAGCTCAAACCTCTCAGAACCCGACAAGAATCCAGCAGAAGATTCTCAGCAAGGATTCACAGGAATGAGGGCGAGAGCAACCAGCTCTCGTACTTTGAAAAAAAGCCTTGGGCTGTGAAGAAGCAGCAAGAGGAGAATACCTCTGAGACTTCTGATGGCAGAGTGAGCAGGAAAAAGAGCCAAGCCTTGTTCTGCCGTTATAAGCCCTGTGCTGCATACATAGACGAACGAGCAGGGGAGAAATTGGCAGTGGGAATAAGGGCAAGACGGTGTAAATTTGGAGCACAAAAAGCTTAAGGGGGCACTGTGCATGCATCCCCGTGGCCCCGCGCACACACACATACAGTACAGTGTATGCACGGGGCTTAAGAGGTGGCTGAGGAGAATGACTGGCGAGGGGATCAAAACAAAGCCCATGGGTGAAGTCTGAGGGGAGCTCGGGGACTTGGGATGGAAGTTTGCTCCTCATCTGCTGGTCACAGGCACATTTGGACATGCACACACTCACACACATATTCAAGAAATCTAAGAGCATAATGGCCATACGAGAAGGAGCGATAACCCAAAAAAAGACTCATCACCAAGAGAGAAAAGTCAAACTCACATGCATTCATGCACACACACACGGCTCTAACTGGCTGATACTGCCAGGAGTGCAAAGATAATCCTGTGAAACTGTGTTTGTGTGGAGAAACTCTGTTTCAGTGGCTAGAAGAAGACACTCTCCCAAAAGTTGAGAGAAGATGCCAATCAACTTTACACCACAATAATCTGTGACCTGGTTTCTCAATGCTGTCAGCCTCAACACAGCTACATCCAATTACCTTTGTTTCAGGGCATTTTCTGTAAACATTTTCATAGTCACAGTTCAGAGCTTCAATTGGCCCGATCAGAAGTCTTCTTCTGCCTTCCTCCAACAGCGTAGGTGCAGTGAGTATATGAAAAATGTGGTGATAATTTGCGGCGAACCAAAAAGTCAGAAATTATGGGGGTGAGGCTCCCATTAATGGTGTCATCCTGTGAGGAACCAAGAGTTGCAACTGGGGTGACAAAGATATAAATGGGAAATGTCATCTGATTTATGATTCCGCATATGTTGTTAATTTTGCACAGGCCAGACTAATCAGCGTGTTTGGGTATAAACAAGTCCCTCCCAAAGCTATAAACCCCAGCAGCTAGACTGTTCCCTGCTGCTGTGTGCTTCTTGAATAAAAGTGAAAGTGAATGCATAAAACAATCATTTTGAAACCAGAAAAATATTGCTAGAGTTTTGTAGCACAAAAGAAAAGTGTGAGTTTGAGTTTGTGTACAAACCTATGATACATTTTCTGGAGTTCTCAGTTACTATAAAGAATTATTTTTCATTTTGGTAAATGTTTAACCAATGACAAAGTGGTCTAAAGGTGTCAGTGCGCTTCAACTGAAGTGTCAGACGTTCAAACAACATCTGAGTCACTCTTCTCTGTTGTCTGCGTTCAACAATGTCCTTGACTTTGCCTGTAACATGCAGCAGGTCGAACTTCTCGTCTTTGAATGTGGTTCATCAGGACACCTACATGTACAGTATAAACTCTTTTGCCTTAAAGGTGCTGTATGCATTTGCTGTTACCTACTGGTGAGGTTGCAGATTGCAACCAACTGAACTCGTGCGCAAAGCACGTAAGAGAATTATGGTGGCCGACATGAAAATGTGAAAACAAAAAATCTCCTTATCTAAAGCCATTGTTTGGTTTCTCCGTCCACTCGGATGTAGATATAAATGGCTCATTACACAACATTACACTTACCATCATAACATTTATTTTCAAGTGATTCTACACTAAAGAAAACATACTTATTAATATTATATCCCATTTCTGCCAATAGATCCCCCCAACATGTTACACACTGGTCCTTCGAGAAAAGTGGCCGAGAGTCATCACAATATAAAACTGAGTTTGGGTATTCTCTGAAACCCAAAATGTTAAACTTTAAATAAGTAAATAAAACATTATAATCCAATGAATATTTAAAACTTAACTTTATTTCATCCTGTTTCTTTCCACAATAATAGTTTATACCAGGTCACTCTTATTTCATTTCAGCAGCTTTTATTTCAGTTTGTTCTTTTTCAAAAGTCTGTTTCACAGCAAAAATGTTTTCCAATAACCATTTCATAAACCTAACTGAAACAGCCACCACATAAAGGCTTTGTCTGTCAAACATAACATACTCCAATTCATATATATCCCATGAAATCAATATGTAAGCCATGTAATTGTGAACCAGGATTAATGAGCGACAAGCGCTGTGTACGGCGGAGGTCTGGGTAGGTGTTTATGCGTGACACCAGAAGTCAACATTGATTTATTTGTCATGAAACTTCTGTTGCTTTGTTTCTTGTAAAGACAAGTTTATTTTGAAAAGACTATATGCATGTAATGAGTGGAAATTGACAGGTATAGATATATGAAAATATGAGGATACGTTGAGTACTCCCAACTGCAGTTTAAATTTTAATTGATGTAAAGAGGTGTGGTACATTAAGACATTTTATTAGTAGGACTTACACTATAGTCCTTGACCCAGAACTTGCTTCAGTGTCCCTGCAGTCATTAGAAATGTGAGAAGAGGAGGAGGAGGAGCAGGAGGTCAAAAAGTAGTGTGTTGAAAGTCTCACCTCCCGCCGACCCTTTCAGGCCACTGTGACAAGGGACAGCAGTAAAAACATGCATGTGTGAAAGCTGCCACATAGCTGTTAATATGCTGACAGGGTTTCATCCGTCTACTCTGAAACCAGGGAATAGACTTTGTCATCTTGTTTTGCTTTTCCACCCTGTAGAAATGCACTTTAACATCTTTCTTCACTTAACAACAGAGCTGCTCTCTCATGCTTCGGCTGGGTTTAATTTAGTCCAGTCATTTCTCTTTATTTTATATAATCTTTCATTGTATATTTATCTAGTACAGCCCTTGTCCTGTTGTTGCCTCACAAAGTCTCCAGATTAACACGGACGCATGGAAAATTAATGAGTGTGTCGTCAGCAATAGAGATTCATGGAGATTCATGAATGTTTACTTTTTACTTCTCTCCCTAAGTGCCGGTTATTCAGGGGAGTAGACGTTCACGAATGGATGAAATCTGAGATCTGAGTTCTGGCCATAATGTTTGCCTGGTTGCTGCAAAACATTCATTATCTTCACTTAAGACCGTTTAAGGACATACATTTCAAATGGACAAATGAATTCTCCCAACAAAGTTACAAATACTCATATACTGTGAAAACGATTGTAAGTATGCCTTAAGACTTGAGAGGAAAGAGTCGACAGTCAGCAGCGAGCAGCTCTACGAGACAAACTGGAGCTTTGAGCTAAATGCAAATATCAGCATACTGACGTGCTCACAAGGACAATGCTAGCATGCTGATGTTTGGCAGGTATAATGCTCACCACATGGATCTGCAGTAGAAAGAGAAATAGATGCAGTGTTGGAGGTGGCGACCTGTTCATTCCTATGAAAGTTGCTCAGTGATGCATGAAGCAAATAAAATTTGACCTCAGAGTATAAAATTACCCAGATCGTCTGCATTCATTGGGCCCATAGAGCAGGTACAGCAGTGTTTTCTTTAACTCCGCCCTCCCAGCCAACAGTCCAGCCAGAGTCTGGGTCTCATTCGCATGATCGGAGGAAGGGAAATAACTCTGGATTCAGTTATTACGTCATTTTACAACTTTTAGAAACTAATGATTTAAATAAGGGCTATTCAAGTGTTCATATTTCGTAGAAAATTATCTGCAAATTTACAGATGCCTCTTTCCCAATGGTTACAGATACAGTCCAATGGCATCACATGATGGAGGTTGTAATTTGAAAATGAAAACATGTCAACATTCCATCAAAGATAGCCGTCATCCATCCATCTCACATGCTCGTCAGTCAACCAGGACCTTATCTGCGAAGTTGTGGCGCCTGATGGCTGCTGATAGCTGTCGTCATGGGGGATTGTTTGGGTTTGTCACACACAAAAGTCAGGAGAAACATGCTGCCTGGTGAGTGTGATCGTGCTTCCCTTTCAGCAGCCAGAACATCTAACCGAGCACCAGCTACCCCAGGCAGTAGCTGAGTGGGTGACATCCCCCAGTTAACAGAAAGTAGTTTCCTAGCTTCAACTATTTCATCATCTTGGTTTAGTGAAGATTGTGGGTGTCCAATAGTATAGTATATACATGTATCATTTCAGACAGTTTACAAGCTCGGAGAGAAAACTGTCTGACCTCCTGACACCTGACAGCTGTTGTCTGAGGAGAATGTCTGGTTTTCCTGATTCAGTCAGTCTGCATCAGAAGGAACAAGTGAAAGGCTTGGTGTGATAATCATTTCTCTCTGTCTCTTTATCTCACCAAACCTTTCACTTTCCTATCTGAGATGCGACTCGAAAAGGACAGCCTTGACACTGAGATGGATAGATACTGTAGAAAGTTTATCTGAATTTCTACAGCACTGGCAGGTGAAGCTGGATTTTGAATACTTTGGAGATGATCTGGTTTGCTTGTTATATAGCTAAAGATACGATGTCAGGCTGGGTGCGAAGTAAAAAAAAAAAAGCCTTACAATAGTATAAGTATTACTTCTGTGGAAGAAGGGACCCAGAAAGTTGAATTCCTTTTTAGTTCACATTAGTGCAAATGTGTCCTAAGCAGCACACATTTGAATGGAAATAGAGCTAATAGAAAAGACATGCAGTTCACCGACTGTATATTAAAACGGCAACAGAAAAAAAAAAAAAAATAGTGGGAAGAACAGATGCTTGTGTAACATCTTTGGCTCTGACACAGTCGAGCAGAGTCAGCCTCAGACTGAGGACCGAGGTTGCACTGAAACACGCCCACAAGACTGCACTTTATTTAATGTATAGGGAGGTCAGCGGATGTTATTTTGCTCTAAGAATCTCGAGGTAAGCATCTGCAAAAAGTGAGTGAACTCAACTAGATAGATGTGATATTATCACAGGTAATGCACAGAGAAATGGTAGGTATACAGGGATAGCTACAAGAGTGCACAATAATTTGATGCAGATAACCCAGAACCAGTTCGCTGCCATTACCAGCAAGTACTACACACAAAAAGAGATGCCACTGCTCAGATTTATTGTGCAAAATGTTAGACTACAAGATGATGTCCGTGTCGATCAATGGTTTTCTTGAACCACAGGCCTGTGAAAGCACTCCGCCAGATGAGCCACCTCCCATAGCTTCACACACTACAGCCTCTCTGTGCTATCAGCCCTGCATTCGGTGTGTGCAGTTGTGGCTGTCAGCCTAAACTGCAGTTTTGATATGAAAAAAAGAAGGATATCTTACGGAGGCACAGATGTGGCCACCGAAAGCAGTCTCTCTGCTCCCCAGAGGAAGAGTTTTTAGAAAACCCTGCAGAAGTACTGCAGTACTAAGAAATGTGAGAAGAAGCTGGCTAGGCAGTTGATAGCAGGTGTAGAGCAGGGTACAGAGAGGTTACAGAGAGACCCATTTAACAATGAATTACTGAGCTTCCCATTATATGATAAACATTAATAATGACTTTATTTTTACCACACCTTTTCTAAAAAGATGCCGCCCTAAGTGTTTTGGATAAAAGGATTAGATGGTGACTAAATGGGACACCAGAACCACAATTATAAACCCATTAACAATGGGCTGAAGAATGGATATCATAGTGCCATGGTTTTACCCTGTTTCCTGTTTTATTTTGAAAGTTACTCTCCCTCACTCTGTCCTGTTTTGTTTTTCTTCCTCCCAGTGTCTTTTCCTCCCCGCCTGCTTTCCACCATACCTGAGTTTCATTAGTTAATTAGTTCCTTGTGTGTTTCCCTGTTTCAGTGTCAGGTCATCTGCATTTGTCCTTTTTCTCATGTCCTCATGTCTGCTGTTTTGTTCTAAGTTTACGTTTTTTGTATTCATCCCTTTTTCTTGGATTTTCTCCTGCCTGGTCCCTCAGTTTTTGTTGCCTGTCAGTTTTCGTTTTGGGACCAGCTTTCGTTATTAAAGCTTGCATTATGTTTGATTCAACCTGCCCACCTGGTGTCCTGCTTTTGGGTCCTACTCTTTTAACTGAAACCGTAAAATATAGTAGCATATGAGTGGAGTTATTCCATGAAATTTTGCTGTTTTCAAGCTTTTGGTCTTGGTGTACCGGCTAAGGTGTCAGCTGATCGCTCAGTTGCATTAATTTAAAACTGCAGGTTTGCTGTAATTTTATTGTGTCATAGTGCTGAACTGTATATATTTTAAAGGCACAATAGGGACAGGCATCACAATCTAGCTTATGCTGCACATGCTGTGGTATGAGACATTGGTTAATACTATATACAGTACTTGTCCCTATACAAATAAACTCTGAAGAAATAAATAGCCTGGTGATGCCACAGGGCTAAACTGTCAACACCCACAGCTCTGAACATCATACAAACATTGGTTCCTCTTGGACCACTGATCAGGACATGTGTAATGTCAACATATCCTCAATCAATGGTTTGTATATCATACAAAACGTCATTCCTAAGTTTTTGTGCATTTTCCTCATGTGACACGTATCACTTTCCACAAACTACTTAATTATGTTTAGGAAAAGATCGCGATTTGGGTTAAAACAACCGAAGGTGAGGTACAGAGTACAGAGTAAGTACAGAGCTAAAATGAAAAATAAATCAGCACTGACTTTGAGTTTCACACAACGTCCAAACACCAGTCTCCTGTAGTCTGTTGCCCTTTGACCCACCCATTTACTCCGGCCTCCTCCCTACACACAGTTTGTCCCTCTTTATGCATCCTGGTTCACTTTGTAGATGCGTATGTGTATGAGAACTGCCTGTTACTGTACTTGCTAATATAAAACGTCCTGGTATTTACTTTGATCTATCGTTTGGGTGTTTTCATATATTGTCCACAAACTAGTCGTTTTCATAGTTTGTGTCCAACTTTGCTCTAGATGTCGATGTCTAGAGTTCGATTCGACAGGAAGTTTCCAATCATGAGTTAGATGTTTGAATTAGTTAACATGTTATTCATGTTGTTCATACACATAACGGCACTACTGGGCCCTCTTGACTTAGTTTTACCTCTGTAGCATCACAGAACCTTTAAGCACTTAATATTCAAGGTCTTTAGTGGATACTGAGTTTAGTTTCCTTTGAGCCTCATATTGTTATGAACTTGATATCCTCTAATATATAGTTTTTTTACCCAAATCTTTTACCCATACTTTATATAAATAGCACTTTTCCTGTGATAATGTATATTATTTGTTATCATTGTTAGTTATACAGCTACAGAAGCATTAAAGTAGAACCGTTACTATCATGCAATTTTGGCATCTTTCTGCTTATTGGTTGTGTGTGTGTGTGTGTGTGTGTGTGTGTGTGTGTGTGTGTGTGTGTGTGTGTGTGTGTGTGTGTGTGGCGTGTGTCACCGTGAGCTGGCTCAGTGTCATCTGCTCTCATATCTGCTGGGATGAAGAGTTGTGTACAATCCACCCCCCGGCTGCGCTTCCTCCCTGCCTAGCTCCCCCCCCTCACTCATTTACACACACACAGACACACACACACACACAGGCACGCACGCACACACACACACACACACACACACACACACACACACACACACACACACTGTCCTTGCTATACATCCTCATGACACATACAACATGTCTGTACAATAACTGCACATCACTGAATCCTGACGCAGCAAAACAAAACACAAGTGTCAAAACTGAATCTGTTTATAAAGTCACAGAGAAACTGAATCATGCAGACTTGAATTGAAGGAAAACACCACTGGGATGTCCTGTTGGCAGGTTGACGTGCACCAGTAACATTAAAGGTCATGAGTTCAAATGTGGTTAATGATTCATTTCTTTCCCTGTTTCCCCTGTGTACTCTCATTCGCCACCATATGCTGTCTAACAAAGCATAAAAATAGCTGTGGAGAAGTAGACGAATGTGTCCTACTTTGAAGTTAACAGCTGCACACTCTTTGTTGGGTGGTGAGTATGTGCACTGTGTAATCTTTTATCTGGAGTCATATGATCTCCAGTAAAATTGGCTAATATTCAATTAGAGTCAATACTCTACTGCACAAAAACAGAGAAATGGCTGAACACAGTTTGCAGATGCCCGAAGTCTGAACAAATTGATTGCTTGTCATAATGTCCATCCAATTAATTTACCTTTTACAGCTGAGGCTTTCTGGAGAGGTCGGCTAATTGCTGCTGCCTCCCTCAGAGCCATCAGCCCTCTGCAGAGAGGGAAGCCAAACACTGAGCCAGAGGACGACCAGCCATCTGGATATGAAATACTGGATGAAAAAACACTGATATGAAATAAACCACAAAAGTTCCACAATGCTGCCCAATAGTTCGGCTATAGACCTCCTCTCAAGGTCAGCGAAAATTTCAACTTAAAGTGATAGTTTGTGGGTTTTGGAGGGGGGTTGTATGAGGTAGTTATGTATACTATGTGTATTATTAACAGAAGACTATGGTCAGCACACCCTCAGTATTGAGAAACAGACAGGAGTACTGACACTGGAGCAAAGCAATACAGGGACAGCAGAAAAACCTATTTTAGCCCTCTAAATGAAAAGCTCACCTAAAAATATCTGGTATCTGTTTAAGTGTACTTTATATTTACAGTATTTTCACCACTTTTATCTTTTTGTCAGACAGCCCTTTACCTCTCCTTTCTAATGGATTCACCATTGGAAAATATTCTAAATATAATGTAAACTTACAAATATCGTTTTTTTAGGTGGCTAAAATATGTTTTTCTGCCATCCCCGTCCACGGCACAGTGTTGCTTTGTTCCAGTGTCGGTGTTCTTGTCTGCTTCTTGATGCTGTGGACGTGCTGACATCATCTAGTTTAAGTACTACACCTTCTGTGGATAAGTACACCATACACCCCAACTTCAAAACAGCCAAACTATCCCTTTAACTGCTTCAATAGCTCAAAATCATTTTTTTAAGAAAAGAAAAAGAATGAAACAACTCTACATGAACTGTAAACTTTGAATCGAATGTAAAACTGATTTAATTGGGTTTGATAGTGCTGAGCTTTAAGTTATAATTGTCTGGCTCGATTCTAGCCCTGAAATAGATCCCACTCATGATATTTATCTCCCTCTCTGAACACCTGGATTGTGAGAGCAATTCAAATGTATTCTACTCTGACATTTTAACACATAATGAGGGAGTTTCTAAAAATAAAACTATCACTGTTTTCCATCACACACACGCAGATTCACCTTTATCCCTGCCCATGCTGAACGACGCTGTGTGGTCCTTGGTGGGGCACACGCACCCTGCTGTTGTTGCCATGATGCTGCGTCTCTATATTTAATTCAGACCACACAACTCTCGTGTTGATAATAACTGCACGGATTACCTGGACCCATGATCACATGATGTGTGACAAGGAGAAGGTAAAGAACAGGCCATCTGGTCAGCCTGGGTGCGGCTCAGCCAACACACACACACACACACACACACACACACACACACACACACACACACACACAATCAAAAAGGAATGCAAACCATGACAACAAGCAGAAACCAGAAACAGCATTGTCCCGATTTAACCCGAATTTATACACTAATCAACCCGTAAATTAACCTGTAAATGCAAATTGAACAACATACACAGTGTGCCTATAAATCAAGCTTATAGTGCCAGGTTTTTGTTCTATTAAATATTAGCTGCTGTTCATTCCATTTTATGTAGTAAAATCAATACAATGACTAATTATTCCCTGATTTAAGCCTACGAATATACATGTACATTATGCATATAGATATATTCAGAACCATATCAACATTCATGGACTGAGAGAGCAGACATATTCACAGCCTGTATCTGTCCTTCAGTGTTCCTATTTCTTGCCCTTCACCCTCCAACAGTATCTATATCCATTGTTTCTTCGTCCCTTCTCACCTTCCCCCACCAATGTTGCATCATCTCACATCTCTGCTCCTCACCACACCCCGGCATCCTGCTATCAGATCCCTCCTCCTGCCTATCAGCCCGGCCACCAACCTGTCACTTAAAGCTCAGGACTCTGGGACGCAGCTGCTGGATATCTGTGACCTCTATGCATAAACACACACACACACACACACACACACACACACACACACGCACACACACACACACACACACACACACACACACACACACACACACACACACACACACACACACACCTCTCTGGACTATAATCAGTGGGGTCTCAGCTGGTCTGGCCGTCTCCTCTCTGTAGAGATCACTCAGTCCTCTGGGAGGATGAGTTTTCACTGTGTGTGTTTCTGAATTTGGGGACAATTTTGGAATTTAAACCAGCTGATTGGGGACAGTTTGTCTAATTAGGGATAAAACTGGTGTCCTGGTTTGTTTTCACTGTGGCTGCATTCAGTGTAAAATTGTGTGAGGCATCAGTGAGTCTGAAGGCAGCTGCAGAAAAAATATTTTAAAACAATACGTGATAATATTTGATTCCACAGTCTGCCCAGTTGACTCAACAGAGTGAGTGTGGCAGGTAATAAATTCACCACATCTCATATTTACATACATTTAGATTTTTATACTGTACAGTGAGTTGACTGATAAAATGTCCCAGATTTGACCAAATGAGTTAATATTACTATGACTTAATATACAGTATGCTGCCTTTAGGTGCTTATCAATAGAAACACCATAAATCAGTTCATGTTCATAAGCTCGTAAGTTGAGCACAAATAAGAAAATAAACATAAACAATGGTGTAAATATGGGAGCAGCAGATATTTTCCAACCATCACTAAGTTGCTAAGATACACATATAATGCATCGCCCCACACATGACACTACACCTTTAAATTAAAGGTGCTAAACACAGATTAGGAGCATTTCTATTGCCGGTTGTCAACATGGCGACGGTGAGCCAGCGGATCGCAGCTAACTGTGCTAACGGTACAAACAATGGCGTCGATGCTGTTGGTTGGGATGGAATTACCCGCTGTAACCGCCATACGAGCGCAGTGCAGAGTGGCGCCCTTGAGCTAGCCAGCAGGGCACAACAGAGAGACTCACATGCACTAAAAGCATGCACGGCCAGCCCGGCTATGACAACAAAGCAAGAAGTTTGGATTGTAACACACACAGAGGGAGACTTCGCTCTCTGCTCAGACATTACTCCACTATATCTTTACATAGCAAATAATTGTTTTGCTGCTATATTAATGCTATGGATATCAAATTTAGCACATTTAAATCTATATTAACCCCCATTTTTGACCATTTGGGAGTAGCGAAAACAAGCTGCCACGAGGTGACACTGACAAACTGTCCTGTTTTAAGTTGAAATGGCAAACTTGTTAGCCAGTAGTTGCTTACTAATATACAGTATTCATTCATTTGGAGTCATGTTTCTGGCTACCTGATTAATGCAAGTTCAGTCTTCACTCTCTTTTAGCTCTAACCCTAAATATTCCACTATGTTCACCAGCTAGTCGCTAACTGTGTCTCTGCCCTGTGGAGCTGAGCAGGTAGTGTATAGGTGGGTTTTTAGAGCTTTTCTTGCTAAAAACAACTGCCCACTGTAGCAGAAAATTACACTGTGAGAGCAGAGAGTGGTAAAATAAAGCATGCTGAAAGATCCTGAAATGCTTTATGGTTTCATCGCCATGAACGACCCCTTTTTTTTAGAAGAAGTGATGGGATTTGTTGATATTATATATTAATAAAAATAGGCTTTTGTGTAATAAATGTGATATCTTGTGAGAAGGAGGATATAGAGGGGAGTATCTGTCAGTTATGGACTACATTTTTTTTTATTCCATTCCTGTACTCGCATTGTGTATTTATTCAGTGGTTAGGTCTACAGGGAATTACTTTATAAGTCAATGCAGTGCCCCCAGAGGAGTCTGTGTGTTAGTGTGTGAAAGAAGCTCAGTCTGTGTGTGTTTGTGTGGACCTGCATATATGTGTCAGCCCATGTGTACAGTACATGTGCCAGCTGTTGTGCATGTAGTAGTGTATGTGCATGCGGGTGTGTGAGTTTGTGGTTGTGTGTGTGTGTGTGTGTTCTCTGAAGCCCTGAAGGTCACTGGTGAGGTGATTATACTTCAGCTGCATCCAGGTTTGAAGCACAATCTGCTGCACTTCCACATTGATTTCCTGTCACTCCAGATGGAAATTCATACTGTACTCCAGGTTTGGACCAACAGCCCCCTCACACACACGCAAACACACACGCACAGACTAATTATCCTCAAACTGATGAATGGTTCTAAAGTTAGCGGGTAAGAGGTGAGGGATCAGGCTGTGTTTTTGACAGGTCACTGATGGTTTCAGTGAACGCCTGTAAATGTATTCTCTGGGATCTGGCTGAACTGTCAAAAGAGGTTATAAAGGTTTCATCTGGAATTTTAATTCTCAAATTTAAAACGGCTGACATGTTATTGAAATTCAAATGACCATCTACCCACTATTTCTCAATCTTACCACATGAATATGAATGGAGTGATAGCCTCCATCTGATTCTTCCTCAATATGCATGAGAGGAGAAGACTTGATGAATTGCCCAAATCCATGTACTAATCCCATTTTGCGATTATTGGACCAAGAAACCAATTGTTCTATAATGAGAAGCATTTACGCCCGCACTGGATGGACTTTTAATGTTATTTGGGTCTGGCCTTGTTACACGAGGGGTCAAGGGTCGTAGATCTCATGAAGGGAGCATCCGTCACACTTGACATTTGGTATTGACCTCTGCAGAGAGTGGAAGCTGCGAGGGTGCTGACAGTTCATCAGCAAAGGTGCAACGAATGGAAACGCATAGAAACGCAAGCAGGGAGGCATGTTATGTGGACACACACACATGCACACTCTCGGGCCAATTTCACCCCACACTTCCCCCGGCCCACACACACATTTAAAAAGCTTTTTATTTCAGGCAGTGATTGCTGGCTTTAAACATTGCTTGTGAATGGGTCCTACCATTAAGGCTTGTGCTAACAGCCCCGTTCCCAATGACAGGTCAGAGCTGCATAAGTGGGGCCACATGAGCGACGACGGCTGGTTTTAATGCAAAAAGCTGCCACAAATGAAAACCATAATCTGGCGTCATAGCATGTAATGGATTTCAACCCACAGCATTTGACCTGTATTTTACATTTATTTTTATTTTACTATTGTGTGACAAGTCTCTATTTCTCAGAATCTAAACAAGCAGCATTTCTGGATTTGAGAAAGTCTGAACTATTTTTCTCCAAGTCCAAAGTTTCTGTTATTTACTTGAGTGTTTTATTTTATTTTGTCACTTTATACTTCT
Organism: Pterois miles; assembly: GCA_947000775.1. Lineage (NCBI taxonomy): Eukaryota > Metazoa > Chordata > Actinopteri > Perciformes > Scorpaenidae > Pterois > Pterois miles. Next base: position 10,202,365 of record CAMQGK010000058.1, on the reverse strand, counting down.
ACATTCACTCTCCTACAATTCAGAAACAAATATTGTACTTTTTACTCCATCAAATTAATGTGACAGCTGTAGTGCCTAATTACCTTGTACTTATATGTATTGAGCATATAAAATATGATGTATTTTTATGCAGTAAATTAACTACTATTGACCTCAACCAGGTTCAGCATTAAAATACTATTTTTACTTTAACGCTTCAGTAATCAGTGGTGGTTTTCAGGTCCTTTACTTATGTAAGAGTAGCAATACCACACTGTAAAATCACTTCATTACAAGTACAGTTAAAGTTCTGCATCCAAAATGTTACATAAGAACTGTGAAAGTAGTATGAATAACTGTAAATATCAAAATTTACTACAAGTGTAAAAAAGTAATTTGGTATAGGATGCATTATATTATTTTATATGAACATTAATGTCTAAGCCGCATTTTAATGTTTGCTGGTTGACGTGGAGCACATTTTAAGTACTTAATCTACATAAACAGCTCAATAGGTTGAAATCAGCAGTCAGATACACTAATGTCACATACAGTATGTATACAGTATACTGTATGTAGTGGAGTAAAAAGTACAATATTTGGCTCTAAAATAAAGTGGAGTAGTAATTATAATGTAGCATACAATGGAAGTACTGTTTTTTTTCGCACTATAAGGTGCATTTAAAATGCTTTAATTTTCTCAAAAATCAACAGTGCGCCTTATGTTCCAATTCTGGTTGTGCTTACTGACCTCAAACCAATTTTATGTGGTACAGGGCGCTCAAAAATCTGTCAAAATGTTTTATTTCGTTTTTTGGTAGGCTACGAAGCTGCTCCACTTGATGGATTGTCGGAGATTTATGTTAAGAGACCGAACGGCTTTTTCCACAACTCTCCATCCCTATTGATCTGTGACTCCATGCACGGCCATCTCACAGACACTGTCAAAATCCAAGTGAAGAAAACTAATTCGGAGCTTGCCGTCATTCCGAGTGGATTAACTAAAGAACTCCAACCGCTAGATATTGGTGTCAACAGGTCATTCAAAGTTAAATTGCGAGCTGCGTGGGAGCGTTGGATGACAGGAGGCGAACACACATTCACTAAGACAGGGAGGCAACGCCAGGCGAGTTACTCCACTATCACGAGACCAGAGCGCCTTATGTATGAAAATAGGAACGCTCATTGATAGTGCGCCTTATAATCCGGTGCACCTTATAGTGCGAAAAATACGGTTATCGAATAAAGTACAGTATCACAAGACTGCATTATATACAGTACTTGACCTTCCACCTCTGTAAGTAACAACAATCCAATATTATAATATATGAAAACTCTGAATGGGGCCAATCTACCGAACATTCTGAGTACTTTTATTTTTGCTGATAACACTTTCATAAAATGCTGAATGTAGGACTTTTAATCATAACATTTACATCATGGTATTCCTATTTTAAAGGCTCTGAGTACTTCTCTTCCTAAAGCATACAATGCTGGAATGTATACACTACATACATACGTCTCTACACTGTAATTTTGAAGTATTTTCCAAAGAATGAGTTTGATGCTGGGCCGAGGTTGATGACTATTCGTTGAGATGTTTTCCAACTGTAAGTGTGTTTTCTAGCTCTCTTTCTCTCTCTCTCTCTCTCTCACACACACACACACACACACACACACACACACACACACACACACACACACACACACACACACACACAACACACACACACACTTCTTCCATAATTGATGTGGGAGATGAGGCTCCCCAGGGGTCATCTCCTCTCTCCTCATCCCTCCCATTTTCCCCAGCTGTTCTTGGCTGTTTCCTGCTCACCTTCTCCTCTCCTTCTTCTTCTTCTTCGTCTTTCATTTCACCCCTCCATCCCCGGCCTTTCATCTTGTCCACCCATTTACATGCCTGCTGGCCCTCATCCACGTAATGCGCTGACGGCGCTGAGGGTTGCCAGTTCAGTTCCAGCAACGCACTCATAGCACAACGCCTTTATTTTTCACCTCCGCTCCTTTTGCCCTCCTCCTGTGTCTATATCTGTATCTCGGTACAAACTCACCCTCCCCCACACACATGAACACACACAAAAACCTCACTTTGCAATTTGCACACACATACAGTACACACACACACTGTGTTCTGTCTCTCTCTGGCGCTATCCCCTCAGAGGCTTTTATCACAACGTACCTGAGTCCCTCTCCAGATGTTAAGTGTCTTCCTGGCTGGTGGAGATAGTAAGAAGACACACACACACACACACACACACACACACACACACACACACACGCGCGCGCACACACACACACACACACACACACACACACACAAGATAGAGATGTATGGTGGGCGAAAAGCTAAATTACTGTGAGAACATCTCTTAATGGAAAGACACACATTTCCTCACACACTAAGACTGCTGGTCACCCTCTGGTAATCTTATATTCTACAGTACAGGTAATATACCTCTCCTCACATAATAAATTAGCGAATTTACATACAGTGTGTCTCAATTTATCAAACATGACGCTCTTTCTAAGTAACCGTGGCATAATGTGACTTTATGTTGCATTAAATTCATTTTTATTGGATTTATTATCAAGGTTACTTAAATGGAACATGTTTTATTGCTAAAGTAAAAAAAAAAGACCCAATTCATAAAATCCCTCCAACTGTCCTATGAAAGAGAAGGTTTTTAATACTCTCTGCTATTCTGATATTAAAAAAATATATATCTTGTTTTACAACCTTTCGCAAAGGTGCTAATGAAAATGTCCTGATAAATGAAACTCAAATCAGTGTGAGACCTGAAATAAGTTTTGGGAAATGTAATCAAATACCAAATTAAATTGAACAATTTGCAGGGGACAAGAGTGATTACAATCTGGCTACCATTAATTTTAGGAAATTACTTTTAAAGGTGCAAACAGCAAGGAGCAAACAGTGAAATCACCACCACTGTGGAAGGTCACTGCTGTTGATGATGGCGCCTGATTGGCCAATGGAGTGTGTTATGGGTCATTCTGTAGCCTGAGGAGGCTGTCTGGTGGTTCTGTCTGGTCAGGGTGCCTCGCAGGCAGGCCTGGAGCCCAGATAGAGGGCCCCTGCTCCCTGGGGAACATCTGACTATCCTCCGATCACCAAACCAGCAGATGGTGAAGGACTAAGGACTGATTGGCGTGGACGGCTTTATAATGTTCTCTGAAAACAACGTCGCTGTAAGTGAAAATACGGCCGTATATGAATAAAACATAAGGCTGTGACTCCTATTTGACTCCTCCGTGTTGACATTTTTTGTATAAAAAAAAAAAAAAACAGCTCTTCAACACATGAAGCACAGCCTTCAAATAAAAAAGAAACTGGATGGATTTACATGCAGCAGATATAGCGAGCTGATGTTATGTGGCAAGAGAGACAGACTATTTTGAGACATCTCCACTTTAATAGATAGTATGGGGGAGAGTGACAGGGAAGATGGACAGAGGGAGACATGAAACAAAGTCTGTGGGCTGGAATCAAACCTGCAGCACCCCAGAGCATACGTCTTTACATTGTACACAGAAAACATGAGGCCTGTTCTGTCAAAACAGAACAAAACTCATGCTGACGAGACAGGAAATGTTTACTTTTGCCTTTACAAAGTTGGCAATGTCTTTACTCAGTATGTCATGGATGTTATAGAATCAAGTGAATTATTTTGATCTGTTTTGTCCTAACAATTAAAATTAAGCACGTCTTATCATGCTTGACTGCTTTATTGAATGTGAAATATCACAGATGGATCATATCTTAGCCAATAGGATTAATAGGATGTATGGTGAAGAACGGGGGTAATAGTGTGTGATGGCTTTCAAATGCCCATATAAATGAGGCTGATTTCAGAATAAAATTGAATAAAATAGTTCTTCCAGCTCTCCTTTTTAGGCCTACCCTCCAGCTATTCTGGCTGTGTTTACGAGTAATTTTGATGTGCAAATGGTATTCAGCTGTGCCCATTTTACCACCATCATACCCATCACTAACAAACAAAATGCTTTTGGGTGTGTTTTTTAACAATCATAATGACTACAGAATCAGTACTACAAGACATATAAACAGGTCCTGTTCATAATATTTTTCAACCAGTAGGTTTATCCATGCTAGCGGCTCTATGGATGCCTCTATGGACGACTGTGTCAAGTAGTCTTAACAAAATACAGTTGTAGTGACAGAATACAGGAGAGCACAATGGCCGTTTCGGCCTTGAGGCGGGCAGGTGGTTGAGTCTGCCTGTGCGCATAGATCTGCAGATCCCAGTAGACCCCAGCATCAGTTGAGGTGAGGTTCTTAATGTGACCCAGGACACATCTGTATACTCACTGCTAAAAGAAAGTGGCCATTAATGGCCCAGACCATCTCTGAATGTGGTCTGAGTGATCGGATCACACCTGTACTTAGAGCTGTCCACTTGTGATCGAATCACTGACACATGTTAATAGCAGGCCTGAACAGGGCCTTTAATGACTGGTGACCACACCAGCGGAAAGTTTGATCAATTCTACAGCTAGAAAACATGAGGATCGAGCCTTAGGAGATTTAGCCAATTCCCAACCAGCTGAGCAGTCTCATTGGATTATCAAGGTTTCTACTCTGGTTGTTGGACTATTAAGAAACATTGTGGATTTTGGATAAAATCAATCAATCAGCATTTCTACAAGCTTCCCTTTTCCGGCAGCAAAAAAAGTGTGGTCCAGCCGGTTACATTTCCTCTCAGTCTCCCCCTCTGATCAGCGCTGACTCATTTAAATCGGGTTTTTGAACATTTTTTCAGTTACAATAATCAATCTTTTTTATCAAATCATCAATTCCAATCATTAAATTTTCTGCAGTAAAGTTCCCAGTTGCATTTAAAGCCCATTTTTGGACATTGAATTTTTTCACCTCTTAACGACTGTGGTCTCAAAGGTATAGTGTGTCGACCTCTTTTATGGTTCCTATCGGTTGCTCTAGCCCAGCAAATCAACAGACCCTTAAACTTATTTTCCTAGTTTTTAAAACTTTACCTAACACATTCACCAAGAGCCTGAGATCGCATAGAGGAGAGTTGCCATTAACAGGTGTGGCCGTTGATAGCGCTGGAACCCAGGCTACTCGACCTGGTGCTGCATTGGAGCAGGCACTGAGTTGTTAGGTGAGTCTCCTCGTCACCAGCTTAAATAATTTTCAGTAAGTAACACCATAATACCAGTAGGACTGAGAATCACACCCTTTAAATGGAGAGTTGGTCAGTATATCCCAACCGAGGTATGTCGCAGATCTTACAACATCAAGTCCGTATTTTTTGAATGTGTTTTTTTTTTTTTAATCCATCGTCTGATAAACAAAGAAAACTTGCGCACTGAGTCAGACACTCTGTAAAAATTCGCAATACAAGACAAAACTGATCTAATTAGGTGGATGCAATGGACAGCGCTAGTCCCAAACGGGGCTAATGAATGAAAGACATTAGCGAGAAGATAAGATTTAGTCATCTAATCTTCTGTACATCCTCTGTTTGGTGACCATTGTTGATTCCAAGCTGTTCTGCAATAACCTGCCAAAATCTATCTTTAAATTCAGCATCTCTGTGTTCTTTTATTTCTTTATCGTCACTTTGTGCTGGGAGACGTGATTCAGTTTATCAGATGCCAGTTTGGATGATGATGTTTACACGCATGGTGGCTTCGAGTGGTCAAACAACCCTGTTTTACTATTTGACAATGAGAAAAAAATGCAGAAATGAACCTGTTGGTATAAACATGATGGACACGATGTGAGGCTGTATTTATTCGTAAACATGCAACAATTTCAAGTGAAAAATACAGACTTGGAAAGGCCTTTCCATTGCTTTTATAGATATTTTACTTTAACAACATCTGAGTGCAGAAAACAGCTTGGATAGAGAAAGAGTCAAAGGCCAGGAGTCTGGTCTCTAAAAGCTCTGATAGAGGCTTTTAGATGGATTCGATTCAACTGCAGTGCATCACACCAACCTCAAAAAGAGGAAAAGTTTAAGTTGATCTCGACAACAGACTGCTGAAACATACAAACAACAAAGTAATTAACTGAAACAACTTATAAACACTCACTCAAACACATTATTATGACATCTAAATGAAGGCTGGAAAAACAAATTAACTTTGCCTTCAGGGGCTTCTTGAGCAAATCAGCATCCCAGTGTGGGAAACAAGCAACAGAATATCTGATACTATTAGTAATGACCTGTTCATTCATATTCAGTCGGAAAATGACATTTGATTTGAACAGTACTCTAAAAACTCACATTTTTACTTTCATGCAGTGGTAAAATAAAGCCGTTGTTGTGGACCATTTTTGGTAAGATTAAAAGTATCAGTTGAGCAGTTGTCAGTGTTTTCGATAATGACTGTAAAAACATGTTTAACCAAGTCTTCATGTGAACAGATTCAGTTTGCAGGTTGACACCTAGAAGCTCCTCAGCAACATAAACAGCTGAGTCTAACACATCTTGCAGACGTATACCGGCTCATCAGCATGTGTTGTCTCTGGGTTCCACACATGGCTCCTGCACATACTGCGCATTTGTCGATGGATCACACGATTACAGCAGTTCACACCGGTTGAATGGGTGGTAATCATGCATGTTGCAAAGTGTTTTTCATCATCATGAACCCTGTATTACTTGCATGACATGCATCTGCTAAGCCTGAGAGAACAAATAGCTCCGTCTGAAACATTTGATCAGACACACACACACACACACACACACACACACACACACACACACACACACACACACACACACACACACACACACACATTATGTTTACTCCTCAGAGACAAGCTCATTTACAACAAGTGCAAAGCAGCTTTTACCACCGCTCACATAATTCATGATCATCTAAATATTGTGACAAGTGTGTGAAGAGGACCACAGCACGGTAGCGCTGATGGATGGGGTGAAGCTCAGAGAATACTTCTTCCTGGTATTTGATTAAGACAAACACACAGAGCTTCGCTAACCACTGAGCGGTTCTTTCACGTGTGATAAATCTGTAACAACCAAACGCAAATGGGAGTGATGACTTGATAATAGCTGACACCAGTGATAGTTGCTTTGATCCAGTGATGGAAAGGTGAGGTTGGCTTGATATAATTTAGTTCAAAAGGTCATTTATCTTCCTCAATTTACCACCAGTTATCAGTGAGGCTTTTGCACCTCCGTTGCTGCTGCCATGCATCCAATTAATGAATTGTGCAGAGGTCAATGAAATGTTTTAGCTTCAACTAGCATGCTAAACTCTTTCTTGAAAATCAACCATGCCCTGCAAGGTTGTAATGAGATGAAAACTGTTTTCATCTGAAACCTCTGCATAAAAACAGGTTAAGGAGGATCAGACAGGTTAATGAAGGAGGAAGAATGAATGTGTCTCAGTGTGTATTAATGTGTGGAGGTGCAAGGGCATAATTTCCACTGAGGATGGGGGAGACATGTCCCCCTCACATTTCAAAGGTTTTCTTTATTTTGTCCTATTTTTGTTCCCGTATCTTTTGCAGTTTCACTTTCATTCACTAAAAGAGCACTAAACTGTGTCCTCTGACCGTCCAGCCCCCAAAGAGCAGATGGGAGAAGCTCAGAGTTGATCAACTTGTTTAAATGCTAATCTGCTTCAGTTATTGTGCTCACAGCTTTTAGGCTAGGAAGTGATTTTTGTGCACAGCTGCCCTACTGCAGACATCAGGGCTTGAGCAAGTTGTGTGATTATTGTTATATTATCATAATGCAGAAATGTACATTTTTTGGGGGATTTCATGGAAAGTATGATAACCAATCTAATCATTTATTCTTTGCAAGATGTTATGAATTTAAAAACTATAAAGCAAAGTAGTTCTGTCTGTCTGTGCAATATGGACATGTGACATGCACAAGATGCTCAGAGTCAAGTGTATTTCACCGTTTCTGACCACAAGTAATCGCGACCTGGGTGAGTTTTCTCAATGAACCTGCTATATTTCTCACTGTGAGTGGCTGTGACTTGGGTGTGTGATGCAACTATGTCATGGCAGGTGTATTGCTGAGGACCCAAGCGCAGCGTCGAGTATGAAGTTGTTTGTATGAGCAGTACAAGCGGCAAAAACACAGGCCAAGCATTCACTCCGTTCTTAATAGACATGTTTTCATCAGGCATTGTTCTAATTTATATATATATATATATATATATATATATATATATATATATATATATATATATAAACATAACATTTATATTACTTGTATATACTTAGCTCAGCATGCAGCAGCATGAGTCCAATTGTGCCTTGTGTTGTTGTAAATCGCATTAGAGCACACTTGCTTTCCTACCACACGGCACACAAACACCTCTTTAATCTGCCCCTCTGCCATATCCCCCCCCCACACACACACACACACACACACACACACACACACACACACATATGAATACCCCAACAACTACAGGCAGACATACACCGAGAGACAGATGGTTAATTGCGAGCACACGACTAAACATGCAACCTTACTGAAATCCCTCGATGCCACTAAAGCACTTAACAGGTATTCAGTCGAGCACAGAGCACGGAAGATCCATCACACACTCTCAGTTACACACACTCACACACAACTTAATCCATGCTGTTGGCACAGGAGTCTTGGAGCAGCTGCCTTGCTACACACGATGAAGGAGGCATCATCTGGCAGATATTACACATTTGGACACACACATATTCACGGCCACATACGCAAACTCTCACAATCACACACGTCATACAATTAATTATAAAGTGACTCATACAGATTGAATGGAGGTGATGCGACAGCCCATCCTCTCCTCCCTGTGGGTAACAAGCACTCGAGTTTCACTGCAAAGAATACGGCCTCATGCATTAACTACAACTCTATCAATAAACAAAAAGCGCAATAAATAAACCACTAAGTTAGTTACAGCAAAACAACAGACTGGCAGGCAGGCGGGCCGAGGAAGACAGCAAGTGTCCCCTTTGTCTGTGTGTTTTTGTGTCTGCCTGAGATATTCAGCACAACAATGCAAGCTATAATAATCTTGAGACATTGTTGGTTATGGATGGGGTGCGGGGATTTAGGGGGTGATTTACAGGAGAAAACATCACGAAGGCAGGCTTGGTGGAGACAAAGGCAGTCTGGAGGAGTCCTGTATGCTAAAGCGTATGGAGAAATATGCAGCACCAATAGGATTTTCTCAGTGGAGTCCAAGGTACTGGGATTTGGGAAACAGGATTAGCTGCTGTGTAATAATGTGGATGTGATGGGGGCAGCGTGCTCAGAAGAGTCAGCCCATGTGGTGTGTGTTGGTGTGTGTTTGTGTGTGTGGAGTGGGGGGGTTGAAGAGAGCAGTCAAAGGGATTACGAACGTCCCAAGAATGAGATGTTCTTCTCCTTCGCTCTTTCCCTCTGAGTTTAAAGATTAGATTGTTTTTAGGGCTGAGAGTTGTAATTAAACATGAATATGGCTGGTTGGTTTAGCAGGTTTCTCCGGGTACTCCGGCTTCCTCCCACAGTCCAAAAACATGCAATTTAGGTTAATTGATTACTCTAAATTGCCCGTAGGTGTGAATGTGAGTGTGAATGGTTGTCGGTCTCTATGTTATCTGTCTCTATGTGTCCTGCGATGGACTGGCGACCTGTCCAGGTCAGCTCCAGCCCCCCCGCGACCCCTAATGGGATAAGCGGTTGACGATGGATGGATGGATGGATGGATGGATGGATGGATGGATGGATGGATGGATGGATGGATGGTTTTAGCAGGTGTGTTTTCAGCTGATCTAAGTCTTAGCGTCAGTAGTTTGTCCTGTTGATAATTTTGCTAATATAAAACTTCAACAATGTGACTTTTTTTTTCTCCAGAGAATGGCTTTCTATATTTGTCATTCAACGACCTAAATTCTGGGCAACCAGAAACAACATGGTAACTCTTCTGGATGACATCTGAGCTATGCAGCCTACTGCCGGTATTATTAACACTAAGCCTTATGGCATATGGTCATACGTCTCCAAGGTCCTCCAACGGTGCAACCACCACAGATATGATATGGTGATGATGATGAGTACCAGAGTCTATTTTTTATTATCAAAATGCTGTTTCTTCAGCACCAGCAAGGCTACCTGAGGTTCAAAGTCCTGCTCAGTGGGGTTTAAAGAGGCAATAAAAGCCTGAAATTAAAAAGAAAACACAGCCAGCCCTGCCATCCTCCATATCACCATAGCTGATGTTATTCCTGTTGCATCAGCTTGTTAAAACTGTGACTATTCTGTAACAGCTGTAGCCTCCTGTTAGAGATGGACATTGTGCAGCTGTACAATTGTCTGGTTTTGAAGCTACAAATCCCTTGTTTTAAAGGGGAACTCCAAAGATATTACAAATCAAGGTCTGTCTGCAGGTCTTGGGGGTGCTACTGCATATGTGAAACAAAAAGCCTTTTGTATTTCCAGAGGGAGCGACGCAAAGTCTGATGAATTGTTGATCATGTCTGAAAAACATTGACTGGGGCTGAAGACTACAAGTTTAAACATGAAAACAAAATCTTGTGATGTGGAGTTAAAAAGATGTGAGGTTACCAGACCGCTGCATCCCACTCCTCATCTCTGCTTGAGGCTAGTAGCTGGAGGCTATATTAGCCACCTCTACAACATCACACCTGAATCTTGAAGTGAAGTTTTGGCGGTTGAGTTGCATCATGGGTAATGTAGGCAAGGATTTTACAAGGACGAATAATGTGTGGAATAAAAAAGATGATATCTCTGGTTCTGCTGCTTCGATTTTGATTCTTTTTTTTGAAATGCTGTCCATTATGAATCCAAAAGTGTTACGGGAGTGCAATCCTAAATTGATGGACAGACACCATGTTTATGATCTCAGTGACAGAAATTTGCTCACCAATCCTAAAATCCTGATTCAACTGGAAATATGCTAAATTACGGAAGCAATACAACGTCATCAACTTGTCAGGTTTTAATGTTTCAAGTGGTGAACCAGACATAGAAACCAGGCCAACAGATAATCCAACAAAAAAGTGATACTATAGTGTTGTAACTAGAGTTTCCCACTCCATGACTTTGGCATAATTTAGGATTGTGACAGTTTCAGTAAAAATCTCCACAATGGCCGACCTTTATTGTCTTTTTGTCAATACAAATCACGTCCATGATTAGCTCTTGCCCTTCATGTTACTACATTTACTTCTACATGTTTATATCTTTCTCCACTGAAAACAACCTAGTGGAATCTTAAACCTTATTTTTCTATGTTTTTGTGTACAAGTGACAAATGGGAACAACAGTTTTTGAAATTGGTCCAGTATTGAGGGATAATGCTGTAACCAGCTGTGAGGGCAAGTGAGCAGCGTCAGTGTATTATTATGTTCACTGAAAGTGCTTGTTTTTACCACTGACAGGCTCAGATTGGTAAAGACCCCAAAGAGAAATAAAACATTTTTCTTACCTTTTGCTTGATCCGGTCTGTTTGTTATTGTGTCCAAGTCCCAGTCAAGGATACAGGTGCCTTCAAATGGGGTCGTGTTTATCATATTTACAAGTTGAACCCATATGAACACCCTCCTCATGTTGTATTCACAACCTTGTAAGTGGAAAGTTTCTGAAAGTTCAGAGTTCACGATTTGTGACGCGTTTGTTGACATTGTGAGAAATGGTGGAGCCAATGGAAGGTCATTTATCGGTGCATGATAAGTACATATTAAATAAATAAAATAAGTAAAATACGTAAATATTGTACAGTATATTTGAATTTTAGTCATATTTTTTTCTTAGTAATTTTATATGCGTGAAGAAAATGTTGATATTTTAAATGACGTCATCTTTCTCCTCCGTCATTATGCCTTTGCATTTCCTTCATTATGTTATCCACTTGCTAGCTTGCTTAATTGTTAGCCTCTGTGGATTCTAGACATGGACAGTAACATTAATGCTGCCGTTGCTTAGCAGCGGTGATCTTCACGACTTAACCACTTGAACGGCACGCATATCGTGTACATGACTTCCCACTGCGTAAACACGATAAACATGACCCCATTTGAAGGCAGCATAAGTCTTGTTTTGAAATTCCATCACTCAAATAAATAAGGCCGTTTCCACCATGACTGTATTGCACCATCGTTGTCTTCCAGCAACATGTCACCTCGCAAGATTTCAGAGCTAGACTTCTCCTTGAGCGACACTCATTCAATAATGTTGACACTTATAATAACAACCAGAGCCCGTCATGGCAAAAAAACTTTTACTGGATGTAAATGAGGGCGCCAGCTTGCCCCAATAGCATTGTATTACAGCAGCTGCTGTATACAGTGCTCTCCCTCAGTACTGTAACAATTTCAGAAATTGCTGTCCCTATTAGTCAGTTAAATACAAACCATGGGAATAATAGGGTCCAGGTAGAAAAATACCAAAGTTACCCTTTAATCATAAAAAACAACTCTCTCTTCATATTCCTGTTTACTATTCTTTGAACAAAATATATTAAAATAAGAGTACTAGCGAAGATGGAATTTGATATTACTACATTTGCACCTCAAGAGATACCTGCAGATAAACAAATCCAGGCACAAGGAAAATAAAACTAGATGAATGGGAGGAATAAATAAAGGCCCTTCAGTTTGTATTACTGTGGTCTTCACAATAATAACATGGTCGTCCCCGGATCCACTCAACCTCATCTCATCGACTGTGCTTCATTTAATGTCACTGCTGAGGAAAAACAGTGCATTTTTTTCAGACTGCAGAATTTGGGAGCTGAAGTACTGCAGGCTGCCCCACCGCCCTGCCGAACACAGATGTGGACTGACAGGTTAGGAGGTGAATAGTTCCTCGTTTCTGATCGCAGCCCTGACCTCTGAGCTGTCATCTCAAATCTACAGTTGTCCGGACAGGCCTGCTCCTCTTCCACTTCACATCCAGTTCAACTCGCTCAAATGAGTTGCAAAGATACACAGTATTTCTATGTGTTTTACGTGTACATATATGTGTACTTATACTTATTATACTATATTTCATTAACATTATGGCTTTTTAATGGACCTTATTCTTTTAAACATTTTAAACACACTACAGCTGTTCCTGAGGTTAGGTGCCTTAAAGAGAGGCCAAGTTTGAGTATTTTATTAATATGAATATTTAATAATATTTCAAAAAATGAGGTAATATGTAAATTAACATCATTGTTATGTCACTTTTTCAAAGAAATAAACCACATTTAAACCCTAACTATGTAATTATGTTGGTGACATGACAGCTGTATAAAATTAAAGATACTGCAACTAATTATTATTTTATTTTAAAAGAATCTGTTCATTTTCAATTAGCTGTTTAAAAACTAAACAACTAATTGAAAAAAAAAAAACTGACTAAACTTAGTCAATTAAATTTCAGAAAGTAGTGCTCAGAAGTGAAATCTCAATAAACTGGTCCTTCAAATTACTTTTGCACGACAAACAGCCCAAATATGTTCAATTAAAATGATATAAAACAGAAAAATGCAGAAAGCTCTCACATTTGAGAGGCTGGAATCAAACCATTTCGTGTAATAAAATACTCAGTGAAGCAATGAATCAGAAGCTTTTGCCAGCTGCTCTTCTGTCGACGAATGAAATGATGAATCAACTCTTCATGTCAGGATTAGAAATACATTGATCACACGTATCAGTTCAGACTGTTGATTCAGTGCTTTGGTTGTAGGTTATCTTATTCCTTATTCCCTCTGGTAGAGCTGAGAACAAAGCAAAATATGTTCACGATGTGTACTTTCTGTGCTGGCCAGGCAGTAAAAAAAACCGACCTATTTCATGATACATACTCAGAGGATTTCTGTAGATTCATTCCATCATTCCAGTTGTCTTAATTGAAGAGTCAAAAACTAAATGAAAAATCCGTCTTGACAGCATCTAATCAGACTTGGCAAGTTCAGCTGGAAGAGAATTCATCACTTGACAGAAAACTTAATTCCCTATCCAGACCACAAGAAGGACATCTGTGCTGAATTGGTTTGTAACGCACCGTGATCACTGAACTGGGCTGCACAACTTCCCCATCAGGTCCGACACAAGACCAGCTCCAGAGGGCTGGAGCAGTCAGTCATCTCTCTGTCCTACTTTCCCTCTTTTCATCCTCCTCCTGTCATATCTCCCACCCTCTAACTCCATCCCTCCATTTCCCTCCTCCATCGCAGGAAGGAAAAAGCAGCACTGGTGTGATTGCTTTAAAGTGCTGTCGATACAAATGAAAACACCACTTTCTGGATGTATCTGGGAAAATTCGGCAGGAGACTGAAAGCTGCTCTGGCAGGCTTGGATCATTGAACATCATAAATTATAGTTCAACCTTGATAGGAGAGACATTTATTTAGCTATGCAGAGGATTCCTGAGTTTCCATGTGCAGTATTTGAAAATGCAAAATTAAATCAAACATAAACATCTGCAAAGGATATCAAAACAATGTAAGAATCAGCCCCCCTATAATTGATCTCAGGTTGAACATGCTGTAAAAGCAAACAAGCTTCCTGCATTGCATTTTCTCATTTCATTTCTCTATCACTGATGACAAGCAGACTACAGCAGAAAGAAGTGCAGGAAAGCCAATAAAGGCAGTGAGTGTTTCTGCACAGGCATGCAAGGTGTAAAACTGGTGACTACACATATTGCATTTCATTTCCATCCATTTCTTCACAGGATTTACCCTCATTTAATTTACAAGCGGCTGTATGAACGTCACAAAGTTTGCATTTGCATATGTTTGTATTATTGCTAGAAGAAAGAGAAACAGGTGAATGATTTAATAACATCACACATGTGGCAAAACAGCAACATCACCAAAAAGAAACTCCTCAAGATTCCATTTAATGTGTCTGCAGGGTTTTTCAAGTTGCAAGGTGTAGAAAATTTGCTCACAGCAACTAAACCATGAGTTAAACCTGCAGTAGCCAGAATATTTTTAGCATCACTGGGTCACAGTTCCATAATAACCTTTCAGTATATTGTATTTCAAGCGTTCTGAGGTAACTAGGTTTCTGCTCCTCCTAATGGCTGTTTTCAGTCTAAAAAATCTAGCCCATGATGGGAGACTTTGGCCGATCACAGGTCATTTCAGAGAGAACGTTCCCGTTGATTGTTCATTCAACAGAGGCAGCTGTCAGTCACTTCTGAACTCTGTTCAAATGGACAAACGCTGATCAAATGTGAATCAATATTTAATGCCTATTTCATGCCTCATCATATTTGCTCCAATTTTATCCACTGATGCTTTAGGGAATGATCGTGGTTTTGATTAAATATTTGAAAAACTCAACCTTGAAGCACACACTGTGTTTACTTTTTTAAACATGTAAATAAAACCATGCCCAAACCAAATTTCTTTTGTTGCCTAAACCTCAACATATGCAGGACAGGATCAAGAACCCGGTCTCCGGTGTCAAAATCCTGCATGTTGCGCCCATCCATCCACCCTAACTGCCTCCCTACGACTTACATATAGTACACAATGTAAAAAACTTCCTTCAATGGATAAACGTTGGCAGTGAGTATAATTCAGGCTGCAATAACGTTTTCCATCAAAACATACTGTACCTGGCTTCACCGCTTTCAAAAGTAATTTGTAGGACACAGGATTGAGTGTCCAGGTTTTTTGGTGCAAACAGGTTTCCAATGCAATGACGGTTTTAGTACACTTACAATTGCTTTTACCCATCATAACAAGTAGAAATGGAGGCCAAAACTATGAAAGTAAGATTGAAGTTACACACACTCATAGAAGGAGACATACAGACACGGAGAGTAAGGCAGACCAACAGCGACGGGTACAGCAGGTGCAGAAGAGAGTGACAGACACTGACAGACAGAGGAGAGAGAGATGAGAGGAGGGGAGGGATGGAGGGAGGGATGGAGGAAGATGGTGAGCTCCCCGGGCTGTGAACCTGCCATGTGTAGAGGCATGCTGCACCATCTGTGTTGAGACTGTTTACGCAACACACCACTGCCGCAGACCCTGCAGATACACCCCGTACCACCTTGCCCGGACATCACAGGGCAGGGCGGTGGAACGCTTCACTTGGTGCAGAAATGAAAACAGCAACAAAAATAACAACTACAGCAAAAACAGGACGGCAACAAAAGAAAGTCAGGGAAGGGCCAGGCCACACAGAAACACTGGTCTGACACCAAACACAGAAATAATACATTAAAGAATAATCTGCAAGCTTTAATTACAAGAAAGGCGCACACCAGCAACAGCAGAGCCAACAAAATTAAAATGGGACAGAATAGAGGAATAAAAAGGAAAAGAAAAGTGGTTATTATGGTTATTGCCATCGCTTGTTACCCTGCAACTCTACATGACCCTAAACAGCAGTGACAGCCATTGACTGTTTCCTGTCATGAGGCCTAGAATCACATGCAAACACCAATCATAACAAATTTAAATTTATCAGAACTGCGAACAATGAACCATGACACAGCCACCACTGTGTCTGCCACGGCTATACGCAGTGAAAACAAAGAGAGGCAAAAGACAGAAAGAAAGGACAAGACAGAAAGAACAAACAACAGAAGTGATGTCACACTTATTGACAGAGAAGGGGAGACATGATGAGGTTTGTGAGGCGGAGGGAGGATAAGGAGTGTGAGAGAAAGAGGCAGAGCAAGTGGGGTAAAAGAAAGCCATGAAAGAATGACCAGGGAGACAGAGAGAGTCTAGTACATGGTGACAGTACTGTCGTGTCTTGGCAGTGCCAGCTAGACTCCAGAGATGTCTTCAGCAGACACTGGCTGCTCCGAACGTGACCTCTTTGTGTGGAACCACAACAGAGAGAGGTGGTGGTGAAAGATAAAGGCATGAGTTTTCCCAAAACCATCTTACAAACATGACAATCGTCATCAGTTGACCTTTCCCTAAACCCCTTCCACCAAACAGTGAGTGTCCAGTCATAGCTTCGCAACCATAACATTGAAGGTGTTCACAAGGCTGTATTAAGAGCAATACTAAACAAACGTTTGGAGAGTTGTGTTTTTTTTACCACCAAAAATACATGGGTATACACATTTGTTCCCTCTAGCCCAGTCTGCTAACACTAGCATGTATGGCTAGCCAGCAGAAGCAACAAGAAACCAAGCATATTATTACTATTACTATCTGAAGTATTTTGTGGAGGTTAAAGGTTATGTTGGAAAAAGCCGCATTCAGGATTAACACACTGAATTATCATCAGTCCTGGATGCTATTATATAAATTTTTAGAATAAAAATAATAAGTATACTCAACTTGCCAAAATAAACTTATCCTAAAATAATTTTATAATTTAAAAGCACAACATATACTGTTTGAATAACATATACTGTTTGAAAATCAAATACTTTGGGGGGGGAGTTCTTTTTTGGGAGTTTGTTTTGGGACCCGAGGGGCCCCCGTTTAATCCCCCCAATTGGCCAAAAAACTGAGTGTGAACTGGTAGCTGGAGAGGTGCCAGTTTACCTCTTGGGCACTGCCGAGGTGCCCCTGAGCAATGAACCATAATTTTAACTGCTCGGGGCGCTTTTCTGGAGATAACGACCTCACTCTGACATCTCTCCATTACTGCATGTGTGTGTGTGTTTGTGTGGATGTACCATGTATAAGTTAAAACAGAGTGTAAATTGAATTTCCCCACTGTGGGACTAATAAAGGTAGATCTTCTTCTTCTTCTTCTTGAAAATCTCAAAACAATGAACCAAATTTTAACCTTTTGAGATAACGAACTTGATGGACAGTAAAAGGAAGAGACTGTTTTGATATTACATTTTGTTTGACTTTACTGTGCTAGGACTGACTGACTATCTTACAAGACAAAGAACAAAGCTGTATCTTTATTTTCATGTCCTCAACATGGATCATCAACTGGAGTTTGTGTGATATAATGTACTGTCGCAAAAAAGTCATTTAGCACAAGGAAAATGGGAGGAATGTATCACAGCAATAACGACACATCCTCAGTGCATGCACAGAAGCTGAACGCAAAGATCAATATCCACTAAAATCAAGGGGACATGCAATATCAAGGCTTCCATATCACTATGCATCTTATGCAGATCACAGTATGGTGGACTAACCTGCTCCAACACTACATATCATACATCAGAGAGAAAACTGTTGAAAACCAACATTTTTTTTATGGCACAGTAGCAATAAGTTCATTTGGGCCAGGTACACTTTAACTGCACCAAGGTCACCTCAATAATATAATGCAAGATCAAAACCACAAGCTTGTTTATTGGAAAATCTGCCCATCTGGCTGAGCATCTCGGCTGGCAGCAGGATGAAAAGATGACTCAAAGAAATAATGTTGGGGCACGAGGGGAGAGTAAGCGATGTGAATCATGAGCAAGGCCTGGCAGGTCCCGGCTGGCTCCATAGTGGAAACCAGACCAGACTGAGCCAGACTAGGCTGGGTGCCCAGCGCTGCCACCTAGGGCAGTGGACCAACAGAGAGACGCTACTGGAATGAGTATGCCTATTCATTTTGCCAACTGTGCAGCCAGCTAGGCAGGGCATGGAAGCAGAAACAGAGACAGACAAAGATGAGAGTTTTAGGAAGACATCATGGTCATGGCTGGAAGGCTTTGGAAGAGCAAAGACTTTGAAAAAATGAAAGCAGCAATGGAGAGGACGGGAAGAGATAATGATGTATCTGCTTTGCACAATGGGGACAGCAGCAGTGCTTTCACCTCTGAATGACAAAGCCTGCATGTCTGCTTCTCACTGTAGTTAGAAAACGTTGACATCGTAAAGGACAATAAGGTGCTCCTTCAGCCCCATGAACTAATTGATTCTGCATGCCTTACATTACTGTCAACCTTTCAAAGCTTATAATACGTTCAATACTAGCCACTGTGGTCAGTTCATGTCAGAACAGCTGTGACGACCCCTCCAGTCCATTAGGTGTCCCTGTGTCCTGTTCGCTGGCTCTTGTTGGCGTTGCAGGTTCTGGGTCGTATTCAGCTGAGTGAGCCACATTAGAGGTCGACCGATACGGGCTTTTTATGGCCGATGCTGATGCCAATTTATTGGAGAATCAGGATAGCCAATGGCCGCTATATGATGCGATTTTCTATTTTCCTCCATCTAATAAAATATAACTGCTTAATAATAACCAATGATACACAAAATTTCAGTAAACATTTATTGAACAACACCTATGGTCTGTCTCTCCAATCTACATTTTGTGTCTATTGTGTCTAAATATTGAATACCAGAAAGAGGTAATCAAAAAACTAAACTTTGTCAAATAAACTTTTGGATGAAAAAATAAAGTTTTAGTGCACTTAGCAGCATTTATGCACCTTGATAATGGGCTTAATATGCTCAGACATCAGCTGATGCCGATTATAGAAAAAAAAAAAAGGTTAAATAATCGGCCCAATTAATCGTCCAACCGACCAATCAGTCGATCTCTACATAAGATCACCACCTTGACACAGAGCTCCCTCGACTCTTCCCTTGCCAACACGGCTGCTGTTTTGTTTTGTTGCTTCAGATGTTTCCACACACCCACAGATGCTTATATTACTGATTACTGACATTTCTTTATCCATTGTTAGTTGTAAATAAATGTCATCATACTACTTTTAAATTTGTTTTAAAAGTATTTTGTTATAGCCTTTGAACCAGGCTGTCAACATTAAAAAAATAAAATAAAATCATCTAGCTTCTTGAAGCATTAAGTCTGGTATTCTGCCCTCAGTATAGTGTAGGTAGGTGCACAGCTATGCAGCTAGCTGCCAACAAAGGGTAAAGACAGCAGTTGAGGTTTGAAGCTTTTACAGGAGGCAGCTATGAAATTGAAAACAGTATTGGACAGCAAGTTCAATGATAGGGATTACAAATTAAATAAGCATTACCAAAGGTACTGTAAAGATGAATTATTATGGTAACAAATAGACTAGATTCATAAAAGTATACTGTCACATGAATTACAGTTCCTTATGCCAGGAAGAAACAAAGTATCACCACTGAGAGATCACTATTAAGTCCCCACCAGGAGTAACACGGTGAATGATGTAGTAGCTACATACAGCAGAAACTGCTTATAATAATCACCTGTCCAGGTCAAACTGATCACAATAAGCGGATAATTATTACTGTATAACCAAATTTTTGCTGCATCATTTCTCATGTAAATTAGCATCTAATTGACATTTGTATTTGTATTACATGAATATGAAGTAATGAAATGGACCACTTCACTATTTACTGGCTTGCTTCTTCTGCCTTTCCATTGTTGGCTCTGGAGTGTTAGCATACATGCAGAATGGCACCCCTATTGCACTTTGGGCTCCTCGCTCACCCATCTGGTAGCGGCATGAAGCGAGGGGTGTTCGTCGGCATGTGTGCCGCAGAGCTGATTAAGGATCAGCAAAGTTTTTATTTTGGCCAGGCATCATCAATTCCCTTGATGAGGGTGCTTTCCACGTTCGCATTAGTTTTTCGTTCAGAGATGGCTTTTCTTTTCCCATCACAATATCAATGTGCACAAGGCATCGGCCTCGTAAATCCAGCCTGAAAGCAGACGGCAAATTATATATATAAGGCAAATTATCAAGAGAGTAAAGTGAAAAACAAAACCAAAATTCAATAGTTAGTCCAATGTTGTTTTAAAATGTTTTTCCATTTTTCATTTATGAAAAGATCCAAAATGAACACTGTGAGGTGATAACTTTATTACTGTTCCAAATTATTTAAACAGTGTTTCTATAGGAATTATTCTGTCCCACGCTTTTTGACCCAATACATCAACACAAAACAGATATAATAACAGGAGTAGCTACAGATCCAACAATGGTGGCTGTAACAATGGCACTAAAACTGTGTCACTGCTGCTGCAATGTTCAACTGAAACCAACTGCTAGTGGCACTTTGTGTCAAATTCATGGATGCTATGAGTTTTGTGTGTTTTAAATACAAGAACTCTCCAAATCAACATCATACTTTATTCATGATCACCCATTTTTGTCTCCTGAGTGTGATTTATTGAAGCTATGCCTAATGAATGCAGGACTTATTGGCTGCTGTCTCTAAAATGTAAGTCAGACCTTCCTTGAAAACACCACACAGCTTGAATGTATCATTGGTAAGAAAATAAAGGTGAATCATTGCCAAGTGTGATGGATCTCATGCCAGTTTCAAGCCTCTATAAGTTTATATTGCACCATCATGAATGAAATAAATAGCTACCTGCAAAGATGTCCCTACAGAACCTTGAAAGAGAAGGTCATCCAGAACTCATAGAACCATAGTTACATCGGTAATTATTGGTCTATTTCATTCTTCCTGACAGCCAGTGGCAGTGCTTAACACTGGATGACAACTACCGACCCAATCATGAGGAAACCCACGTCATGGGGAACGTCCTGTGGATTCCTGAAAGACCACCGACGCCTAAGGTGTGGAGAGCTGCGACATTAACCCTGAAAAAACGAGCCAAGGTGCATGGAGTAACCAAGCTGGCTGCAGCACAAATCTCACTTAGAGGGATCCCCTGTAGCGCTGCCCAGGAAGTACAGACACAGTGGCCTCTGATATGAGGTAAAGGCAGTCCTTTTGACCTGTATGCCTCTTCAATGGCCTGAACAACCCACCTGGAAGACCTCTATTAGGACAGGGCATGCCCTTTCTTATGGCTTCCATAGCAGACATACAGACATAGTGGCAAAAGCCTGCTAGTAACAGTAGTTCTGTTGACTTGGCTTTTTCATCCTGTAGGCATGAAGGATCATAAGCTGCCAGCTCAATGATATATATATATATATATATATATATATATATATATATATATATATATATATATATATATATATATATATATATATATATATATATATGGGGGTTTAAGGGTTTCCAGCACCAGAGGTAGTTCCCACAAGGGAACCATGACAGCCTCCGGGGGGTTCTGCCACTGTGTGAGACCTCCACTCTAACGTGCCTGGCTGAAATCACAGCCACATAGACCCTGAAGGTAGAAGGAGAGAGTTTCTTCTCTAGCAAAGACTGCAAAAATCTCAGTATTACTGGCACAGAGGGACTCTCAGGTACCTCCTCATGAACTCTACATCACTCAGAGGATATTTTCCATCTGTTGGCATACAGTGCCCTGGTGGAGGGTGCTCTTGAGTCAGACATGGTTTAGATTACAGCCTGGTCATACACCCATAGGAGTAGGTCCAGTTCCTCAGGGGCCATACCCATAGTCGTAAGTGATGCGGGTTTGATTTACTGGGGCAGACTCTGAGCCTGCCCTGAACCCACTTCCTGACTGCTGGGAACAGCTGTCGGAAGCGTGGGAGGAGGCTACTAGTTCTCCCTGTCTAGGCTGGTCCTCACAGAACTGGCGACAGGAAGCCTTCACAGGGCATCCTCATCCCATCCTGGTGAGGTAGGTGTCCTAGTCTGTGGGCTGTCTTTCTGGGTTGCAGTCCCCCTGCCTGGCTGAAGGTTAAGGAGCAGCTCTTTAATCTCAGCAAAGTCTAATATAAGCATGTTGACCTTAGTTGCCAAGCAGTCCACTTTCCTTGTCTTTTTTGTAGGTGGGGCCCTTTCAGGTTGGGAGCATCTCTGCCCACTCCGTACATTTGAAGGCACACCAGAGAGGGGCAACCGGCCCTCGAGCTGATCTTCTATCTCAGCTAATTGAGCTAACAGCTCCCATGGCATTACCCCTAACCCATGAGCAATAAAACAACAGCACAACTGTAAAAAGAAATAAATAGCCGACACTGCCCCAATGGGCTCACTGGCCGACAGAGGATACGCTAAGTGCAAGCACTTCGCTCAGTGGCAATAAACAATAAAGGAGACCGAAAACAGATTGCTATCAACAAACATTATTTAGCTTTACTTAAATTCTAACAAAGGGAGGATACACACCTTGCTATCCTAGCTCACCTGTCGTTAGCCTACCTGAAATTTAACAACACCAACGACAACAACACCGGTCTAATAGCAAAGTGTTTGAGTGTAGCCGTGACTGACTAATAGCAGCCCTTGGAGGACAAAACCATAGCTCCAACCATGCAGTTGCAGGGCTCTCAATGAAAGCCAATGGCTATCTTTTTTCATTCAACCTACATCCATGGATTACCTGCTGCAAGAAGATACAAGTGACATCTTTGACGATGACATGGGCTTATATACTTTACGTCATCCCAGGTCACGTGACTTTGTTGATATGGATACGAGATGGATAACATCCGGTGTTAAGCACCGCCTCTGGCGGCCAGAGAGAATGGAACAGAACAATCCTTTCATGCATCCCACTGGAGAAAAAACAGCCCCATTAGCTACTGAACTCTTGCAACATGTTGCATAGATTACTGTTACACAAACATCAATTTGTTAGCTTGAGTTTTATTGACATTCATCCATCATGCTTCTGTATATGCTTGAACTCATAAACCATTACTGCGGCATATCTGTTGATGGACAAGCAGCTCCTGAGGCAGAGAAAACAAAGACGGGCTAATTTTAGACATGCTGCAGCACAAAGCAAAACACCACTGAAAATTAGAAGCAGGATTGTGCTTAATGGGATGACGAATGATGCTGGTGACATGTTTTGTAATTCAGTGAAATAGATTTGTAATAATGGCAGATGTGACGTAACTAAAAAGACAAAACTAAACTTTACATGTCAGAGCAGTTTAGAGAATGATTTTTAAGGACTGCAGTTTAGAAAGTTGAGGGTCAGTAACAAAGAGTGGACAGTGTTATAAGAGTTATAATAACTCCTGTCCAGAGGAACACTTTGGACCTGAAGATACTGAGGAGAAAAGAAGCTTTAAGAGCTGGGGGTAAAGTGTCTTTATCTGTACAGGAAGTGGAAGCTGCTGGGTCAAGTGGGGCTCGTGGCTGGGTAGAGTAGATAGTGAAGTTGGAAAGTGTTGGAAGGATCTTAAAGCTGTGAGAAAAGAAGACAAGTTTCAGGAAGAAGCAAGGTGTCCCTGTTCATTTCAAAAAAATGAAACAGAACTCCATTTAAGTCAGCAACCTTTATATAATCACACTGGGAAAACACTAGGGGTTATGACTTCTTCTGTCTGTGCCCTGCAGCAAGACGCAACTCTACAAGGATAATAACGGAGTACAAAAACAGGCAGAAACAGATGGTTATAACTAACACAATTCTAGAATAGAAAGGGAAAACTACAATATATATATATATATATATATATATAATATCATAATTTGGGAAACATCTGTTTGTGTGGGCACTAGCAACATGTGGGTTATTGGGGCTGAAAGCAGGATGGTCATTTTGGCAGGAAAAAAAAAGAAGAGAGCAGCACTGAATATTTGATGCTATTCTGCTGGAAATAAACGATGGTGCCAAAAGATGAAAGCGAGAGGAATGATATGTGACCATTTTAGCCACTATTAAAACAGAAAAAAACTACTGTAAGTGTGTGAACACAATTTGGCATGCTGCGACAATTTTATGGCAACAGCTCAAGCGACGGTGTGTATGATAAGAAGTGTGTATGACAAGGAATCAAAGGGAGAGGAAGTGTCAGAGAAGTCTGAGTTAACAACTGCAGAGTTAACAGAGCAACACAAGTGACTGAAGTGCAAAGTTCAAAAGGAAATATGAAAATATTTCATGAAAACCTGAACCTTAAAAAATGAGAGCGAGTGTATCTTTTAAGTCAAGTCTTGACAAAGCAGGGCAACGCTGCCCGAATGATAGGACACAGCTCATATAACTGGTACAAAAGCAAATGCTGATAAAAGCACAGATCTGTTTTTCATGGCTGTTGTGTAGCACTGAATTGCATGTTTGTCTCATAGCCTTACGTTTCAGATTTTTTTTTAAGATTTTCTAGATTTGATGAAGATTCATCCATTTTGATCCACGCCAGTTGGGCTGGGATCAGTTTTAATATTAATACAGTTTTTTTGGTCAGAAATGATAGCTGGCTCTTGGATTACATCCACAAAATACCTCAAAAATATCACAAATGGGCTACAGATGTTTAGGACCAAAAGAGGTGCCTTCATCCACTTTATTATTAATGTATATCAAGGTTAGCAGTAGTCTCATTTCTAAATCCAATTACTGCAGAGCCAACCTATTTCCAAACCTCCTTGGACAGGGCTGGTGGAGTGCCAAAGAATGTTTCAATAATTTAGACATCCAATCTAGAAAGTATTGCACACAGATTCTGTATAATGGGGCTTAAATTTAAGTTTTAAAGGAACTCTATTTGATATCCAGAGCATTAATATAGCAGCAAACAACTATTTGCTATGTAAAGATATAGAGGAGTAATGTCATCCTAAGCAGAGAATGAAGTCACTCCCTCTGTGTGTGCTGTAATGCCAGGCCAGCCACGCTCTTAGTGCATGTTAGTGCATGTGAGCATGCTCCACTGGCTAGCTCATGGCTGCTACTCAGCACTGCTCTCATACGGCGGGTACAGCTGATACGTCATCCCTCGCACCACAAGGTTGCCCCTCAGGTTAACACGGTTAGCTCTGTCAGCACTGTTGCCTTTGCTTTTACGGTTAGCACCGTTAGCTACGAGCCATCGGCTTAGCCGTCGCCATGTTGAGAGCAGTGTGAAGGTAACAGAAATGCTCCCAATCTTGCATTTATCACTTTTAAAATCACTTGACTTACATGTCAATCTTTTGAAATGCAGAACAAACACATCGCACAGCTTTTCTGATTTCTTTCATGTGCTGAAAGAGGCAAAGCACTATCTCTATACAGCTTTCTGCAGGATAACATATATCCTTTTGGGCATTAACTCAACTGTCAAACAATCAAATTAACTGGGCACACTGGGGAAAATGGGTTCCTGGGAACCTCTGAAACGTGAAAATGTTCTAACTGAACTGTTGCCTTTAACTGGTTATTCACAGTATGAACTGCCTGTAAAATGACTGACAGTTTTAGAAATATGGGCAATACAGACAAAGGTTTAGCAGGACGGTCATATTTTTATTCAGATAGTGTAGTACTAATATAGCACCGCTTTCTGCTAGAAAGCACAGTGATATACTGTATTTTAATTACCATACACATAAAAGGCAATGGCATGCAAAGCAGATTGTTCTTGACACAACACAGATTTATCGTGACTACCGCTCTGCTATTGTTCACGTTTTAAAAGCTGCTCTTTGTTTGCTTGTCCATTGTGAAGGGTTATTCCCCTATAAAAGCGGACTGGTGCTATCTGTGCAGCTTAATACTATTGTTGTGACTCTTTGCTGTTGTTCATCTTTCACAAAAGACACTCATGATCGTGTCTCCTTTGTCTTTTGAAAGTAGCGGTTGTCAAAGGCTCGAGACCAGCATAGTTGCACAGATGGAGAATACTGTGTATACACACACACATGCGCACACACACACACACACACACACACACAATATAGTATTTTGTCAACAGTCCACACATACACTGATCCACACACACACTGATCTACACACACACACACACACACACACACACACACACACACACACACACACACACACACACACACACACACACACACACACACAAGCACTGAATGCACTCACAAATGATGCACACTTCAGTGTTTTGTCAATTGAGGCTATGACCACAGTTAGAAAAGCTGTTTGTACGATGAGTTCACTGTTCACACTGAAACACCAGATCAGTTATAGGTAGAGGTGTTCAGTACATGTATGAACAAGTCTTTAACAACACATCTTGAAAACTAACAGACTATACTGACTGTCACTGACCAAATAAGAAGCTTTTAGCAGTGGAGCTCTTGTCCTGACTGAGATGCTGTGATACACCTTACTTCCTTGTTAAAAGCCTATTAAGGGGCCACAAAAGCCACAGAAACAATCACAATCTGATAAGTCAGACGTGTGTAATAGGCTGCTGAGCTATCAAACCTCATGTGCTTGTATAGGTTAGTTTTGTACTGAATGGAGTCTGACAGACAGACTGAACGTACTAAAAAAAGTGCCTTAGAAGGGTGATATGTTAATTTATTGTTGTATGTACTGACATGATTTGTGATTTCTACCATCTTGTCTTCATTACCTTTAGTTTGAAAACAACAAAGCAGTGTATTTCCTTCATAAACTTGGTAACAAGGGAAGCATGTTGAACGGAAAGAGCATTTCAACATTTTTGGTCTCAGAATTTGACTAGAGGGCAAGTCTGGGGTCTGAAAGGTGAACCCAACGTGGAAAAGCCTTAAACCGGCATTATTCCTAGTGGCCAGCAGGGGGCGATTCCTCTGGTTGCAAACAAAAGTCTGATTGTATAGACGTCTATGAGAAAATGATCCTACTTCTCACTTGATTTATTATCTCAGATACCATTGTAAATATGAGTTTACGGTCCCAATCACTAGTCTCAAGTCTTCTTTTAGTAAATTACGGTCCCACTTAGAGTCAAATAGACCATAAAGCAGAGGATGCTTTAGGGCGTGGCTATCTTGTGACTGACAGGTCGCTACCACGGTGTTGTCCGGGCTGGGAGTTGTCTGTGTTTCATCTTACAACTTTAATTCATGAAAATTAATAGTAACATTTTGGTGGCCTAAAATGTCTTACTCTGCGTTCAGTTGTACTTAGCTTCACCCTCTCGTGGGTGAAGATGATGACGGCCAAAAACCAAGATGGTGACGGCCAAAAAACAAGATGGCGATGGCAAAATACCAAGATGGTGAAGGCCTAAATGCCAAACTTGAGGCTTCAAAACAGCTGTCTACAACCCACTGAGTGATGTCATGGTGACTATATCCATTTCTCATATACAATCTATGGTTTTGACAAACCAGCAACTTTTTTGGAAATCAATTCACTTGTGTTGCTTTCACATTGGGTTCAACTTAGGTAACATGCAAATTATCACTGGTGACCACTTGCTAACAGTCATGCTTTCCTCTAAGCAGTCTAAAATTAAGATCCAATTTTATGTAACCCTGTTCATCTGAATAGGAAGCACCGTCAGTTTCTCATTTGTATCCATTTTGCCTCAAACAACACTGGCCACATCCAATCAAATCCAATGGTGGCCCCTGCACAACCTCCAGGTCACTACTATGTCACTAAGCTTTGAACTTCCTATTTTCTGGTGTGACCAAGCACTTAACAGGGTAAAGCTGTTATGTTGCCTCTCACTGAATTTGGGTTTTTGTTTGGCTTAACAACAGGTGTTATCATGGATACAGCTTAATGTTAGAAAGCTCCCCCATCCACAGTACATCATGAGTCCCTGCAGGGGGTTCTCAAAAAATCAATTTTCAATGGTGGAAAACCTCACGAAAGGCCAGAGTGTGGAAAAACAAAACTGTTGTCAAATACATTCCCATTAGTGAACACTGGGTTCAACTGTTTGCTTGCTTTTGTGCATCCTAGAAGTCAGCTATCATCTGTGGCCAAGCTCAGTCAGCCCTGCAGGGCCGCAGCCACACACTGAGGTAAGTCCATCAGACACTTATTAAACCTAGAAAAGCACAACAAGCCCCGACTGCAGAAACCAGCCAGTGTGTTTGTGTGGTGTCCAGCCGAACTTAGTTTGCCTCATCACACACACCAGAGCTTGCAAACAGCTTTGACAAGTACACGCAGAGACACAATTCAGTAGACATGAATACACACTCATACATACAAACACTCCCCCCATCGCTCTCGTAGGGACTCTGTGTGCTGTGTTCTGCCGGATCTCAGTGTGAGTCTCAGTGTGTGAGTCTCTTTTTTTCTCAGCTTTTTTTTATCCAGGCGGTCATCTCTGCTCGGCCCTGCCATCTGTTCTCCATGCTGTGGAACGCGGTGCTCCCTCTGGCTGCAGGTGTTTTCGCATGGTGGCAAAAATTGTCAATTGGAGTAAGAAGAAAAAGCACTCAGGACAAAAGTGGTTCAGGATGTGGCTCAGGCTGTTTGTGGGGACAGTTAAGTCACCCAATGAGTCATTTTACAGTTTTGCTTTAAAAATCTAGTATGTTTCAATATTTTGGTCCATTTTTGTAGCTATATACAGCATATGTGCTCATATCTCCATTCAAAAGTGTTCAAGGTTTACTCTGAGTCTACCATAATCCAGCTGAAAATGCTGATATTTGTCTGGTTTCTTGGCGCGTTACACTACCTTCAGGTATTTTTAGCATCTCTGAGGTGGAGGTGTAATTAGGGTTCCTCTAGTAAAGTAAGTGGTGAATTCATCCATTTTACAAGGCAAGGTGGAAGTGGGAGTGATTTTCTTGTTTGGCAGAGTCTGTATTTGAGTTTTTATGCCCTCTGTACATACCAATTATCCTATTAACACAGCTTGGCACCTGCTAAGGTTAGACACTAAAAGCAACAGAACCGCATGGGAAAGTTGTGATTTGGCTGACTGGGGGACAACTTTTTCAAATGAAAATTTAGTTTGTGAACAATTTTCAAGTAGTACTATAAATATACAAAGACTAAATCTGTATAATCTCATTTTCCTTTCCATCCATCCATTCAGCACTGCTAAGAAAAGTAAATGTCCTTCTCAATGACCTCTATCTTGTCTTGGGGTATAAAATAATCTCTCTAGTGTGTTCTGCTCCTGGACGTGTCAAGAATACCTCCAAAATGAACCACCAGGATGCATCCTGATCAGATCCCCGAACCACCTAAACTGGCTCCATCCAAATGTTTGAGCTCCTCACCCTCTGCCTCAAGATGACACCCAGCAAAGAAAGCTCATTTCGGCCTGCTTTGTCCGTGATCTCATTCTTTGAATTACTAACTGTGACTGTAATGTGCACTGGTGTGGTTTGGAATGCAAATCAACAGGTAAATTGAGGTTCAGCTTCCTCTTCACCACAACAAGCCGGTAAAACACTTGCATCAGCTAGCACTGCGACAAACCGGCCACCTGTTGATGCTACCCTCACTAATGAACACCTTGAGACACTTTTCACTTGGGGAAGCAACTCATTCCAGAAACAAAGCAGGTTATCTGCCAATGTCCTGCAGCAAACTGTGGCTTCAGAGGTTGAGGTGTCTTTGTGAATACATCCTTGAGATCAATGTCCAACGAGGCCAAAAGATCTACATCATCAAAAACAGAACGATCCTGGCCATACAAATCACCAACAGAATCATGACATGGTACAATCTCGCACTATTTATTGCATCTAATAAATTAACATTTTATTAATTGATTTATAATATTAAAACTTTGTGTGAGAAATCATAAGTACGTTTGGAAGTAAGTGTATCAGGTAAGTAAGCAAGCAGGTAAAGGTTAGTACTCTGTTACTGATCAGTAATGAATTGGCTACTGCCCTGTTTTTCTTTTCTTTTAATTTTTACACTATTATACCACATTCACACCAGAGCTGTTGCGAAGTGCGACCTGCGGTGAGCTTCCATGCAATGTCTATGGAAAGCTGCGGTGGTCGCTCTCGAGCTCAGCAAACTGCGACTTTGATTCGGCGGCGAAGTGCGCCAAATCAAAAGTTGGGAAAAGTTTTAGTATAGCCAATCAGTAAAAAGATCCTGTGACATGTTGACCTATGTTACAAAGGATTTCTTCCCACCTGAAACACAGGAATATGCCTCCTGGTCGCAGAAAAATGTAATTATTACGGCAAGCTGCACATCACCGCTCCTCTAGTGCTAATTCAGTGTTACATTTTTGTATTTTTAGATTGATTTTATACACATGAATGGACTGTTTTGTGTTTTTCCTTGAATTGGCAAAATAAAGCATTTTGAATGAAACTGAAAACTACATAGGCAAGTATTGTATTCTAAAGATGTAAATAAACCTACACAGTGGAAGGTAAGCAGACGGGGGATAACTGGTTTTCTAAGCTTAACAATCTGTTCGTACCTTGCATTGTGTGTTACGTTTTTGAAAAGTAAATTCATGATTTTGCTAAAATACTTAACATAACACATCTAATCAGTAGACTAAGAGTAGAGCCAGTGGGTAGATCTGATGGGGTTTGCAACACCTGGGAGTCTGGGAACGTCTCAAGTTTGGATCCAAAGTGAGGAAGAGAGGAATTATGCACACACACACACACACACACACACACACACACACACAAGGACAGATGCATGAGCAAGGACATATTCATAGACAAAAACACATGCATGCACACACACACACACACACAGACACATTGGGGTTCTGCTGTGCCTCCCAGAACTCCCATCTGTTGAACCAGCAGTCCAGGTTGGTCTTAATGAGAAATAATGAGCCTTCACTAAATAACAACAGCTTGGATGGATTTCACCTCCACTTCAGATTTTATTAGAATGGCATGGACACTAGTTCCTTCTGCAAGTTACAAAACCAATTTGTTTCAACTGAAATTAACATTTAATTTCCTTTTCTAAGTGTATGAATGATATTCTTAAGATCATTGACTATTGGCACATTTTGAACATCTTACCCTAATTTATAAGGCAATCAAACATTAAGTTATTCACTGCCGGATACAGAAAATGTGTTTCAAGAAAATTTATATCGATAAAGGTAATTTTCCCACCATCTCCTTAATGAATATATAAAAAAAGTGCAATCAGATTTATTACACGGCCTCTCTAAGTTATAAGCATCAAGCTGGATTAAAAGAGAGAAGGGAAAGAAACTCCTTCCTTCAAAGTTTGACATTTTTCTATAATAAATCAGAGCAAGAATGAAACAGCTACGCCTCTAACAGCTGGCATAGCTGTCAGCAAAAACACTAACTGTGTGTGTGTGTGTGTGTGTGTGTGTGTGTGTGTGTGCGTAGGTGTGTGTAGGTGTGTGTGTGTACAAAAGGCATCAAGTCAGGGAATCCAATTGGCCTTGCACGATTTCAAGCTGGAAGAAAGAGAAGAAAAGGTTGAGTGTTTGGAAAAACAAGAAGTACACAAAAGAAACACAATCACACACAAACACGCACACACAGATGAAAAGGTAGTGAAAGTCAGAAAGAGACAGAAAAATACAAGAAAGAGGCCACAAGAATGTATCAAAGTATGAGGTAGTCATGGGCAGGCAGATGGATTTTGTCAGGCAATGTTTGGATGTCAATCAGGATGAAATGTAGCATGGAATGGAAGCTGGGTGCTGAAACACATGCAATGTGACATCACAGTGGACACACATGGACACACACGGACACACACACACACACGGAAACACACACACACACACACACACACACACACACATACCTTGTTGTAGAAGTCAAGCAGCTCCTGGTGGTTGAAATCAACAAAGATGTTGTCCTGAACCTAGAGAGAGAGAGAGAGAGAGAGAGAGAGAGAGAGAGAGAGAGAGGAGAGGAAGACTGAGAGGCAAAGAGAGGGAGAGCAAACAACTTCACAAATATGAAAAATCAGTTCAGTGAAGAACAGCAGAGGATAGAAAAGCAGCAATAAGAGCACATGCGCAAGAGTAATGACCAGAACTACTTCTTCCTTGTGCTTTCTATAAAAACCTTCATCAATTATTACTGCTCTCTGGCCAGTATGTACTATCCTCTAAGTTGTATCCATCAGAGTATAAAAATACACTGAAGGCAAACGCACTGTCCATAAACTCATGGTGGGAAAACCCTTCGCTCTTTTCCCATTCTGCTTGGCTTTATTTCTAAAAAAAGAGACTGCATCACACGGTATGTAGCCCGATGAACAACATATTGTTTCAACACTGACGTCATCACGATGAACACATGTGGTAGCTCTGCAAAGCATGCAAAGAACAGTAATATAGAAAATTAGGCCCTCTACGGAACAACATGGAAGCTATTTTACTGCTTGTTCGCTTCTTTGTGACTCATGTTAAACACACCCAGTCTAGTTCATCTGATAAAGCAGACTGATTCGTTTAGCATGCGAAGCAAAACAAGCTAACAACTTTCTCATGCAGATTTTTGCATCTGGCTTTGAGTTCGAAGGAGTATGGAAAAAAGAAACTAAGTAAATATGCTTAAAATGTTCCACCCATTATTTTAAAGTATTCAAGATTAAAAAAAAAAAATGTCATGCAAAGCAAAATGAGGCACTCTTTCTTGCTGTAATTCATTTATCCCTTTTCTTTTTGCTTCCTTTTTGAGGGCTACAGCTGAAACCTCCATTTACAGCTGAAATTATGCAATTTTATCATTTGATAAGATAAGATGTATTTCAACAGAGTGAAAAGAGACAAGAGAAACTAGTGCCTGTTATAAAATCAAGAATTAAATATAACTTTTGCTGAAATAAAATGGATGAAGAAGTTTGTCACATCTATTTTGATGCTTTGTCAACGCTCAAATAATCCCTTGTAAGAAGTCTGTATCATTATGTGCTTACTCTGCTCTTAGGGTTTCCCGGGAGCCTTTTGTGGTTTCGCGCTCCCTTCTGAAAAGACTGAGGCTTGACTAACTATCGAGGGAAGCGAGGTTCTGCAGCAGAGAAACCAAGGAAATCACTGGACTGCTATCATCATTATCATCACCCCATCACCAACGAAGGCTCAACAATAATCCACCCCTATGAGTGGGCGTAATAGTGAGACACTTTATCACACCCATCACTGAGAAAATAGCTATAATAGTTGAAATGTTTTTTGGGTAGCACAGAGTGAAAGAAGCAGTTTTGTAACAAACTAAAAGAGCACTCTGTGTTGTCACGCTGAATGCTGATAACAGCACAGGACTGCTGGCGCCAACAAGGAGGGCAGCAAGAAGGAATGAATGAAAGACAGACACAAAGAAACAAACAAAAACAGAAAGAAATCTGTGCTGAAAGACACTAAAGCCACATGAGAGTTGCTCCTGTCTACAGCTCTCCTCCCTGCAGTTTGGTGCTTAGTGACTAAATAGCGCTTTGGGGCTTGAATCTCTGTAACCGGCTCGCTGGTCGGGTGGGTAGGTGGAGGGACTGGGAGGAGGCCATGTGTCACTGCAAATTAATGACAGAGATAGTAATTAGAAGCAACGTTAAAAGTCCATAAAGGAGAGCGCAGGGGGAAAACGTTATCTCTCGTCAGCACCACGACACCAAACCACACGGAGAATGTAGGACAGCCTTGAGTTTCGCTACGGCAGAAGCGGTGCGCCAAGGACAGCCGAGTTGCACGACAGGTAATAAAATAACTTATTAAAGTGTTGTTGCTGAATGTAAAGAAGATGCACATCAAAGTAGCTCTACACTGAGATACGTAATTCCTCAGAGTAAACAAGGATGTTGTTAGGAAATGATTTGATTTGGAATACAAATTGGGCATGCAGTTAAATTAGTTGAACGATGAACACACTGTGTGTTTCCAGCAGCACTGATCGGAGTCTCAGTTCACACCACTCTATTGATCTCCACTGTGACAAACACTATTATAATGAGGAGAAACCAGCGCTGCATAATCAGTTATCTGGGTTGATGGTCTTTGGTGTGCTCAGGTCACAGCAACAAACACCAGCCGAGTTGGAAAAAGAAATAAACAGCAAACTGAGCCATCTCTATTATTGTCTGACAGAGGTGAGACAGGGGGCAACCAAAACTGCAGGCTGAGAATGTGAAATGTGATGTCGATCAAAAATAAGCTATAATAAAGACAACAAAACAGACTATAACACTTCCTGTCTGTTACACAGTGGTTGAGGATGAAAGTGTGTTTGTGCTTATGTGAATGTGAGAGTGAGTGTGTTCTGACAATGAATTTCCAGGTACTGTTGAGTGTGTGTGTGTGTGTGTGTGTGTGAGAGAGAGTGAGAGAAAAGAGAAACACTGTTTTGTCTTGGGAACATATGCACAAGGGTGTGGTGGGTGTGTGTGTGTGTGTGTGTGTGTGTGTGTGTGTGTGTGTGTGTGTGTGTGTTTGGCCCATCCCATTGTTCCTCAGGGTTGAGATTTTACCAGGCAGTAACCCAACATGGCTTTGACAGATCTAGGCTAACACTAATGGGGATAGGATGCATCATCCTCATCATCACAGCCCTATACTACCACACCCCACACACACACACATCTTATCTGTTTCAATGCCACAATCCTGTGTGTCAGGATACAGAAAACAGGATTAACTCATGAAGATAATCATGAATTCACTTACATCTGGTGTGTTCCATATATACATACATGCTGGAGCATGCTATTATAATTTAGGCTACACACTAAGGGAGATCCAACACATGAGAGAGAGCAAACTAACAAAATGAACAAACAAACAAATTTCCCTTTGTTTGTTTGTTCCCTTCTATAACTGCTGAAATGTGGGACTGACTACATCTTCTGTTGCAGCCTTACATGTCCATAAAGTGACTTGTAGAGTTCCTTAGACGGGCCGACAAAGTCATGGAGGGATAATTGTAAAAGAAACTCTATATGGATTACAGCATAAGCCCTCAGACTCAAACTGAGGATAAGGAAAATGAGGAATGAGGAAATTCTGGTTTATTGCAAACTGGGTATTATTTTCATCCCGTTGGCCTTCGTTTTTATCAATAACAATACCATTAATACTTATCAAGTTAGTTTCTGTGACAACAACACAGCCAATAAGACAAAAACATGGGCAGTCAGGTTTTAAACAAAGCCCAAGGTTAAAACTTATTTGAAAGAGAATATCTGTTGCCTCTCAACGGCTCTCAACGTGGCAGCTAATGGTGCTAACAGTGAAAGTGCTTACAGTGATAGCAGTGTTTAGCTGTTTACCTCTGGCCTGCTAAGCACCCTGTAGCTGTGTAATAATAGTCAGTAACAGGAATAATGTAACTTGACCTCACACAAACTGCAACAAACGGTGTGTTTTGGTTCTCTGCGGTAAGTCAGACACGTTTCGGTGGGGGTTGGCCTCCGCCCAGGCCGCACTTTGTCACCAAACCTGTTCGTGATAGTCACGGACAGGTCATCAGAGATTAAGGAAACATGCTAAACTGACGTACTGGCTTCACTGACAACAATGCTCCAGCCAATAAGTTCTCCTTTGAAATTTCCATTCCGATCAGGAACGTCTGTTTTTGTTTTGGATGTGCGTGATCCCATCCGCTGCCCATTTCAACACCCCGTTGCCACATATGAAACAAATTGGCACATAAACGCAGCCTTCTGCAGCTGTGGAAGTAAGCAAATCGACTGGCTCAACTGTGATAACGTAACATTAGATTCTACCTGACCTGAAAATCCTCAGCACATCTCGCCGTGGTCCGTGTACACCTGAGTTATAAAGGCAGCCAGTATCTGAGACACACAGCTGGCGAAGTGATTCTGACAACTTCTGCTGGCTAATGCCGTCATGTCTAGAAGGTAACCCTAAAATTACAAACATTTGCGTTAACTGTTGTCAGTCACACCGGAGGACCAGACAGGCCACGGCTTCAGTGTTTTCAACTATAGAGTAACGTTGTATTTTCCAAATACTTTCTCCACGATTCAACAACATGTCTTAAAATGGAGATTAACACACAGACACAGTGATTTTGTAAGACCAGAATACTCATTACAGTATTACCGTAATCAAGTTCATCTTGTGAAGTTCACCTCGGTTAGAATAGGATCAGACCAATGACGTGATCTGAATCAATTCTCGCCAACGATATACTGTGTTGTGTGTTGTTTATTGCTTCAATGCTTTTACCACCATTATTTTGTTCATTAGTTTCCAGATCTCACAAGTTACTGCAATGAACAGTTGCAGTACAATAAACCCAAATTTGATTTGAATTTATGGAGGCAAAACTGAAAAAGTCGACTCTGCCTGAAGCTCAGAGAGCAACTCATCTGGAGTCATTCATGAACAACCTGTAACTGCTCCGCTGTTGTTAAGAGGAGACCAATTTCACGATTTTAAGCTTTAAGAGGTTTCCTGAGTGAACCAGTCCCAGTTGATAAAAAAAAGGATGACAATGACACGTTCAACAAGCGGTGCTTTTATCCCATCAAGTGGTTACTGGTGTCAGTGGTGTCAGTTTATATAAGACCACATGTGTATGGCATCCAGCAGTGGTGTTTTCATGCCACGAGGAGTCTGTGTGAATGGGGCTGGGTGGACGCATAAAGGCTCTCTTCATCAATTATTTCACTCAGTGCAATAAAGAATAGCTTGGATTTGAAATACTTGTCAAAGCAGTGGATTTCTTTCCCCTGAGTGCTTTACAGGAACTGCTTTTATCAAGTAAGAAATTCAAAGAAAGGCAGGACGGGAATCAAGAAAAGGGAGAGGGAGTAAAATGTGACAAGGATGGGAGATTGACAAAAACAAAGAAAGGAGGGGAGACATAGGTATGAGAGACACAAAGAATGAGAGCATAAGCAAAAAACTGAAAAACTGTGATAACCCAAGGGAGCTTTCGCAGTACCAAACAACCAAAAGCATCTCAAACATCAAACTATAAAGTATTCACTGACAGAAAGAATTTGTCTTATATCCAGAGATTTAACTTCAAACCTAATAAAACAATAACAACAAAGCTGCTATAAATTCACATAGATAGAAAAAGAGACACTGTGTCTGTATGAAACCGCCTGCCAGCTGAAGCAGTCTTAAAATATGCACGGCAACGTCCAAGTCCAAGTGAAGCAAATCAGGCCCAAGTGTCGACAGCAAGTGTCAATCAATCTTCTTCAGTATAGTTAAATGTCAAATGTCATGTATGCTTGGGTGAAAGTTTGTGTGTGTGCTTTGGATGACGGTGGAGAAGATTCTCAGTTGTACCATTTATGTGCATAGACGGCACCACATTTGAGATTCAATAACGGTTCTGTATAGGAGTCCTATAGCCCATTACATCTGAAGACTCTGCTCCACTTTTATCATTATCATTATCATTATACTCTCTTGATACTACACCTTTTATTTTATACTTAATTTTTTATATACTGTATTGTCTTCACTGTCTTTTTTGTCAACCTCTCGTCTTATTTCCTGTAAAGCACATTGTCGCCTCCGTTCTGAAAAGCCCCATATAAATAAGGTTTGCTTACTTGTTCGCATGTATGTAGCAGATTATAATTTTTACTCACACTGTAAGTAGTGGACGTAGTCACGTGACATTACCCATTGGCTTGTGGAGCGCTGTTCTAAGGTCTTGAGTTCGACATTGTAGATGTCGTCGTCTTTTTTTGACATTTTTAGGCACCTAAAATATTAAAATAAACTTTGATTAATGGAAAACACACTGTGAAAGGGTTAAAAAAAAAAAAAAATGAGCAACTCCCAGACTGCACAACGCCATGGTAGCGACCTGTCAATCACAAGGTAGCCACACCCTAAAGCATCCCCTGCTTTATGGTCTGTTTGACTCTGAATTGGACCATAATTTACTAAACTGTTTTTACTAGTTACTGCTAACGCCCTCTTAGCAAAAAGGAAGCAATAAGGAGATAAAATGGAGTTGACCTATAAAACAGTGAGTTTGGAGGGTTATCAGACACCAAAACACTAAAGTAGTGATGATAAACTGTAAGGAGGTAAGTACTCATGCATGTACTTGATATGCCAGCGGAGTGCACTGCTGGAAGGCACTGTGTTGAGCTAAGGTCAACTTTTTTTGTCAGATGAACCTGCGTTGTTGTGCCTGGGCCAACGGCTAACTGGTGCAGTGACTACAACATGATTACCCTCATCAGCTTCCTAATCTGCAAACACCAGTTGTGTTTGTTATGAGCACCCAGCCATGTCAGAAACATCACTGGTGGGAAATGACACCAGGTCCCTTCAGTGGTCGATAAGTGTGTTTTTCCTCTGTGATAAGTGCCCATGTGGACAACCTAGACTAGAGCTTCATCAGGAGAGCTCATCCAGAAATTATGTCACTTTCACACCAGGTCTTAATTAGCAGAAAAAAAAACATGATGGCTATAAAAAAAAACAACAACCAAGAACAGCTCCATGTCTTATTGGTAATTACACAAAGTGTGCTGATTTTTTTTTAGGCCTTGATGTACTCCATTTGGCGTCACAAAAAGCATAAATGTGACAAATATGCATCCATCTTTGCTGTATTTAAAATTAAAATTATATTAATCCTACCACAAGTAACACTTCTTCCAATAGTGCGCAAAATGTGCCGCACTTCATCCCTGCTCAACTGAAATGAATAAATATGAACAAAATTGTGTGAAAGTTCAGAATAAAAATGGATCATCCTGCTTTCCTGCTTATCTGTGACACCAGCAGCATTAAATCAACATCAGAGAAAAGGTTACTGTAATTTAGCCAGCTCAAGCACTCTGCAGAAAGTTACATCGTTGGTCCTCTGAGACTTTGCTACTGTCTTCTGTGACTATGAGCTCTTTGACAGTTTGCCCAGTTGGAGCTCTCTGCTGCTGCCTGGTCGCTGACGTTTGCCTGACAGAGAGAAATCAAGACAGTGAAGCAGAAAAAGAGGACAGGAGGCTGAGCTGTCGGGTTTTGGCAATCCTTTATCTCTCAACACACTCATAACAAATACACTCATCCCCTTCTTGGCTGCTTTACTGTAATTTACACACAAGCACATGCTCTTCTTTAGTCACCATCATTAATAATAATAATAATAAAAAACATCTACAATCGTTACACTGTTATGTTGCCAAACATCTTAAACACCGGATGGCTGAGTGACTGCTGGTCTATCGTTCTATCTGGCCTATCAACTTATCTGCATGCTTGACTGCTTCTCCGTCTCTCTGTCTGTCGGTCAGCTTACAGCAATCATAATATGTGTCATTACTGTTTGTCACTTATCTTCCAATACATGCGTGTCTGCCAACCAGTCCACCTGTCCTCCTCTTTGTCTTTGTGCCAACCTATATTCACAAGCTTCCCTGGCTGCCTGAGCTGCATTCTGCCACCTTGTTGAAGGATGATCAGTGGAGGTTAGTCTATGAAGACGTGAGGAGGGATGTCTGTGCTGTCACTGGGTATGCACAAATAAAACTGTGGCATGAAGACGCAGGGTAATACATTCCACAAACAGGTAATTATGTGGAGCACCTCATCATCTCTAATATTAACATACTCTTTAATTTGAAATGAAGCCAGATGAAAATATCTTTCATAACTCAACTGACTGTTTTTGTACATTAGTTAAGCCAACCACCATGACAAACCACACATCTGTAGCTCTGATGTAAGATGGACTTATTGAGACGTTGAACCAACGTGGGCACACTTTCGTTCTTGAGGATGCATGCGTTTGTGTGTGTGCTTTTGTTCAGCTGCTGAGCTGTCTGTCGCTAAAAACAGACACTCTGACAAACGCATGCTGTGCTGTCAAAACGCAGCCTTTTAATGTCTCAATAAAGATTTTTGGTGTTTGCATCAGTGCTACAGGTGTGCTGCCTCTCTTTTATGTTGAGAGCGTTTCCGTCCATCTGTCTGTACCTCATCAACCCCGTTGAGGGTTGTCTGGTTTGTAGCCACCTGATTCACTGTGGAGGAGGAAGAGGAACTGGAGACAGTTCAAAGGTTCATCTGAGGAGAATAACCGAAAGCAAATTGTCGCAAGCATCATGCTGAGTTTGATTAATAGCTTTCTACTCATTATGGCTCACTAAATCAAACTAAATGTAATATATAATAATTCTAATATTTTCTCCAGCTGTGTCTTATAAACAAGAAGAGGAAGGCATAATAAGGCAATTACAGTATAGTGACTAATGACCCCCAAAACTTTCAGAATGGCATGATCTCTTAGGACCAGCATTTATAAAACTCAGGCACGCTGCAGTGTATTCCCTCAGCCAGTCAGCTGACAGGCTATTACCAGTGTAATATACATACACGCAGTAGAGACTATTAGCCTTTGGACTGGATTTAATGTAAACTATGATTAATTTGCATGCAAGTGGTCGGTGGCGGGTATAATGAGACATATTTCGAAACCCCTGACACTAAACCTTTGTATTTCTTTTAAAACATCCACTGTGCACTCACATGTTTTCTCAGGAGCCAAACTACTGAGGAGGTTTAGCTTTACTTTCACAGTTACTGAAGCCACTAATGTTGTGCTATTACACTGCTAATTATAACCATGATGTTGCATTAATAGAACAATTTATACTCATACAACAGTTTGTATAACTTAGGAAAAGCTACTCTTCATTCCTCGTGCATTTTCCTACAAATGTCCAGCAACACGTCAATTTCTACTCGTTACATGCATACAGGTAAAAATAAACTTCCGTGCTCACAGGAAACAAGTTGTTTAGGTTTCGGCAACACAAACTACTTAGGTTTAGGAAAAGATCATGGTCTGGGTTAAATTAACTATGGAAGTGGTGTTACTTAGGTACGGAAGTTATATGATAAAAATCAACTTTGACCTCCTGAGTCAAAGTCTGGTGTTTTTGGACCCAACCATCCACCCAACCTCCTCCCTATATGGCGTGTCTCGCTCTTTACACTTCTTGGTTCACGATTATGTGGATTACATACAAATTTATTTTCATGGGATATATATGAATTACAGCGCGTTACTTTTCATATAACAACAAATGGTGTATGAAAACATCTTGAAGAAACAACTTTTTCTAAATCCTTCTTGATTCCATTTATTTCACATGTGATACAACTGACAGAACGATCTCACCTGAAGGTCCAATCAACCTAATCATAGCATAAAAATAATGAAACCTAGCAAACTTAACCTGCCCCAAAGAAGATCACAAGACGGGATTGAAAAACCTACAAGAGCAAAATGGAGCTTGAGGCGAGATTGTTTTACAACCCTCCAGAAAACAGGAATCAACTTCCTGCATTTAACTGAGTATAGGTGGAGAAAGTGGCATCAGCTAGAGTTTTTCAATCAGGAGAAAGTGACTCTGACCTTTTTGTGGTCCGTGTGTCTGCCTCTTGCATGGTGGTTTTCCAACATGTGTTTGACATAATGGAGAGTCTAAAACCTGTGATTTTTATTTGGACACCTGATGTTTTAGGTGTGTGTAACATCATGATACTTAACTTAATTGTGTATAGTAGATGATCAATTTGTCACATCACCCAAAATAAAGTATGTTTGGTTGGGTCTCCATCTGGATAATCAAATATACCATTAAATAACATAGGCCCAATGAACTTAGCTCAGTGAACATCTTCAACGGCTTTGGGTTTATCATTTGATCAACTATACAGGTCCACAACATTCAGCTCCTCTTATGTGTCATGAGCTTTACTCAAAACAGTGATGTGTCAGGCAGCAACAACAAAAAGAAATCAACAGTTAAGAAAACAACCATGTTTAATCTTCCCATGACCCTTTGAGCCCAGAGCCATTCATAAAAAACAGCCTGCAGGAGCCACATATGCACTGTGCATTGACGCTGAAAGGGGGGCACCCTGAACTGGTATCCACATCCACAGCAGTGCCCTGTAGCCATCGCACAGTGACAGACACAGAACCTCAAAACGTCAGCCATTCACTTAAAAACCTGTCGACTACAACAAATAAGAGCTGTCAAAGCCAAACACTGGAAACTGTCAATCACCTCTGGTATTTATAACGGAAATGAGCACAAGCAGATATGTGCACACACATGCAGGCCCACACAAAGGCACAGTCCTCTTCTCCCAAATACATTAACTGAAGAGAAGACGAGACAAGGGAAAAGAAGTTATTTTCCAAACCTCTCAGATTTATGACATGCAAGAGATGACACGATGGAAAAACCCTTCCTGTACAGCGAAGGGCCAACATGTCACTCTTTCTAATTTCTATGATTTGGAGAAAACACTTGGGAATGAACAGGCCCAGTAAACTCCATCAGTCTGCATATTTGATTTCTCTTACCTTTGCATCCTTTTTCAGCAGGCCTTTTGATAACGCTTTCATTCTATCTAAACTCTGAAAACCACAGGGAGTAAATAATAGCACAGAGGAGTGGCGCGTATGCTGCTACCCTAGGGGAGAGAGGAACTTTGACAACAATCAAAAGAAAAACAAGGCAAGCAAAACAATAAACAAACCGGGCCTTTGCTTTGTTTTACATGGAGACAAGGGGCTGAGAGGAGTCAGCAGGTTCCAGGCCTGACAGGATGAATTCTTGAAAACACATCGGGACACACACATACACTCAAAATGCTGCACATCTACTGTACACTAATGGCCAAGTACACAAGGCTCACACACCCCACAGCACAAACAATAATCTCACACAGACACACACAGCAGGTAAATGTGATTCACAATCACTTGTGAATCCTAAATGGACAGACTCAAGTTTAACTTACTCTGTGTTATACTGTGATGATTAAGTGATTCCTTTAACCTTTCTGAGTGGTGTATTTCAACAGAAAAATCCACTACGTTCAGTGGTGGACCTGCCAATTCTGGTGTTCTCTGGCGTATGCCAAGCAAGCTTCACGATTGGCTGTGAGCACAGGTCCCTCTAGAGGATGTCGGGCCCTCCATGAGGGTGGCACGAGGGCAACATGCATGAGGGAAACATGCACAACAGTAGCCTGCTGGAGGCCATTTTGTAGGGCTCTGGCAGTGCACCTCCTGTTCAAAGGAGTAGATACTGGTCCTGCTGCTAGGTTGATGCCCTTCAACAACCCTGTCCAGCCCTCCTCGTGTAACAGACGTCCTCCTGGTATCTCCTCCATGCTCTTGAGAATGTGCTTTGAGACAAAGCAAACCTTCTTGCAACCACACGTATGGATGCGTCATCCTGGAGGAGCAGGACTACCTGTACAACCTGATATGACAGCAGGAACCACCTCATGCTACAAGTAGTGACAAGGACACTAGCAGACCACAAAACTAGAGAAGAATCAGTCAAGGAGGATAAGTGGAGAGCAACTATCTATCTAAGGCTCACACACCCCACAGCACAAACAATAATCTCACACACAGACACACACAAAGCAGGTAAACGTGATTCACAATCACTTGTGAATCCTAAATGGACATCCCTCAAGTTTAACTTACTCTGAGTTATACTGTGATGATTAAGTGTTCCTTTAACCTTTTTGAGCAGTGTATTCCAACAGAAAAATCCACTACTTTCAGCTATTTCAAAGAAAAAATCAATTACTGTTTCAACTTCTCTGCTCACTTGCTAACTAGTTTTCATGTAATTTAAACTGCAACATGTAATATGTGATATGTACGTAATATGTCACAACTGACTCAGATGATGGACAACACTACTTATTGTAAATCTACTAGTTAATTAGCTGAGCTTTCTAGACACACCCAGATATTGATTGCTTCCTGTCTGTGATCTCCTTCCTGTCACACACACCATGTTGTGTCATCACCACTGTCTCTATGTCTCTTCCTGTGGAGGTGATTCTCCCCGTCCCTCTCTCATCTCGTCTCCATCTCTCGTCAGCCAAGATGCATTGCCATCTCTTGATTTATTCCTGTTCTTTATCTCTGTGACTTCGCCTCAGCTCCTGCATGTCTCCCCCTTGCATTAAGTGACGCCTTGTTATAAACAGCCCATCAGTGAGCTGTCCATCCGTAGCCTGGCTGTGGACTGACATTCATTAAGAGTCAGCCTTGCCTGCAGTCTCCCTGCCTCCTTCAGCATCCCCACATGAATACAGAGAACCAATTAGAGGAGGAACGGGGCATATGTCTACATGCTTGAAGAGGATAGACCACAAACACAAACAAACACCTAAACAGATATGGCAGACAGATGGATTGATGGATGGAGGAAGAGAGGGAGAAAGAGGAGAGGAGAGGAGAGGAAAAAGAAGCTCCTTTGAAGAACACTCAACAATTAACAATTAACTTTTACTGAAATGGGAACACTACCTACTGTGCTGAATGGGTGCACAAACAGAGGTAGAAGTCAATAAGCATATTATGAATAAAAGTCACATCACAAATTTGCTTAATAAACACACCGCACCTTTATTCAAGGCATTAAACACACTGGGAT
This sequence comes from Pterois miles, assembly GCA_947000775.1. Classification (NCBI taxonomy): domain Eukaryota; kingdom Metazoa; phylum Chordata; class Actinopteri; order Perciformes; family Scorpaenidae; genus Pterois; species Pterois miles. The sequence continues at coordinate 10,157,541 of CAMQGK010000058.1, read as the reverse complement.
GCCCTGCACAGTCAAAATTGTGCAGCAAACTCTGATTCAACAATGATGAGGCTTAACATTTATGGACAACAGGAGGTAGCTCCTGGGGCTAAACAAATAACATCCTCTGTGGTAGGCTAAATAGGACGATGGCTACTTTGCCTGTTGGTTTTGTCTCACACAGCTGAAGTCACCTGTGCCCTGTCTGTGCTGTTTGAGCATGTGTGTGCTTGTTCGATATTTGTTTGTGTGCGCATTGTCCATCCACCTCCGTAATTAGAAGTCACCTCATCCTGTGTTGTGGTTGGGGACAATGGGAACATAACTAGGCTTCTACCAGAGCGTGCTGCTCCCACATCCGCCTCCTGAATCTTCGCATGCTATGCAGCAAGACACAGTACAATAGCAACACAAGTGGCACACACTGATGATGATGATCTACATGTGAGGGATCCATTCATAGATTAATCACTGGGAGGAGACAGGAAGACAGGGAGAATTATTTTTTGCCTTTCATACATAAGCCTCCATTCTGGAAAAGTTCCATGTTGACTTACGGCAGAACTGTTTTTAACAGAGCGACAATGTTGGCATAGTATGTGGCATTTGGCACGCAAGACTACAGTAGGCCATACAGGAAGTTTACTGCATGTACAAGGTGAGAAAACATGACACTCAGCTGTCACGTTATCTCAGCCTCCACAGGGAAGAAATGCTTTTATTGGCACCCAAGCAATACAGTCATTTCTACAAAAGTAACTTCTGCAAAAGTCTGTCAGAGTTTTATGCTTACAAATAAGGTTCCATGATCAACGTGCAGCATTTACTCATGACTGGTTTGCATGCTACGTATGAAGAAGAAGAAGATATTCCTTTATTAGTCCCACGAGGGGAAATTCAATTTTTTCACTCTGTTGTTAACTTATACACGGTACATGCAGACCCGAACACACACATGCACAAACATGCAACAATGGAGAGATGTCAGAGTGATGGGGCTGCTCCTGACAAGCGCCCCGAGCAGTTGGGGTTTGGTGCCTTGCTCAGGGGCACCTCGGCAGTGCCCAAGAGGTAAACTGGTACCTCTCCAGCTACCAGTTCTTGAACCGGTGACCCTCCGGTTCCCAAGCCAACTCCCTACAGACTGAGCTACTGCCGCCCCCATGTAATCTTGTGCTTATCTTCACTGGCAATCAAAAACAATATACAAAATACCCTATCGCAACAAAAGTTCAGGAGAAAATTAAGAAATAGGAGAGATTTTATAGAAGTAAATAATAATAAAATAACATACCGTATTTTTTCACACTTTAATTCAGACACTGATGATGAAGGATTCGATGGATTTGTGGAAGAGGAGTGAACTGAAAAGTGAGTGTATTGTTTTGTATTTCATGTGTTACAACTGAAAAATGTTGAGTTATTGAAGTTATTGAGTTATTAAATGAATTGAATAAAGTTTGACTTATCTGACCGTTTTGTTTCGCTTAATGTGCCTTATAATCCGGTGCACCTTATAGTGCAAAAAGTACGGTAGATATAAATATAAGATTTAAAAAGCAATTATCATAAGTAATCTTTATAATAAAAAATCATAAAGAATAATCAGAAATACTTAAAACAAATAAAGCAATGTATGTCAAATAGACCACTTTCTCAGAAGACATTTCAACTTAGCAGGACAACACAGGCGTAACCAACAACACTGATAATGGCTCCAGTCAATTAAACCAAAACATAAATCTAATGCAGCTATAATTACTGCCATTATTTATACCTGTACATATCAGGCTATGTCAAACTGTCTGCTGTGAAAATGGTCTAAAGGCATTCGCAGATTATAAAGCATGACAACAAGGGACAGGAGGGGACACGCAGACGAAGAGGAAGAGACGGATGGACAGACAGGCAGCGACGGCGGTGCTGAGTCTGAGAGAACAGAGTGGCCTCTGCTGGGGTCATTTGTCAGGTCATTAGGTTCCCCAGTTAATGAAATAATAGAATAATAACGAATCTCTCTCCAACACAGAGAGAGGTTGTTTCCGTGTTCTCTTTCACCCACCACTTCCCACCCTACACTCATGAATACCCCCCTACACACACACACACACACACACACACACACACACACACACACACACACACACACACACACACACACACACACACACCCACTTTCTCTCTCCGTCTTTCTCTTTTACACACACAGCTGACAGTCTCTAGGTGGGCAAGGGTGGGATTTTCACACGCCTCGCTCCCCAGAGCCCATTCAGTACAGTACGCAGCATGGCAGCAGGACACACACACAAAGCCTGGGATTGTCTGCACCCAGTGGGCCACTCACTGAACTAGAATGACAGAAACACACTGAAGCACGGATGCAGATACAAACACAGGCTCACCACTGCGTGAACACACACACACAACCTTATTTCTGGGAAGCAGAGGCCGACTTGAACTAACTTTTTGGGGCCCACAATGAGAAAAACACATGGATGGACTGAGTCACAATCTCATTCACTAACTTCATAACTAACTAAAACCCCTTTCCCACTGGATAAAAAAAAAGCACTAACACCCACTAACATCTGTTTATTGTCTGCAGTGGGAAAGGTTACAATCGGCAATCCTTTCTGAAATGAATCTGCTGTAATAGTGGTATTTATCGGCTCCGATCTTCAGCGATGGAAACATGACACCCGGATGCACACGCCACAATAATTTTGGCCCCTTTTCAGGTGCAAAGTGACAGACGATGAAGTGAATATAACTCCGGTCAGCACACAACAGTAATTTCACCTCACTTATCGTAAAAAACACACTTTATTCAAACTCGACAGAAGCAAAATAAAAGTTATAAAACTGTGTGAGTCTTTCCACTGTTCATCAAACATGACAGGAAAAAAAAAAAACAAAGTGTAACAGCATGCTTCCAACTAGAAAGGAGTTCATCTCCTGTCTTTAGTGGGTTGTCCTGTATTCAAAAACTACATATACAGCATGCACTAATTTTGGTGGGAAAAGGGTATAACTGACTGACTTATCACTAAATCTTTCGGTAAGCTGAGGCACATAGACATGCTCTAGGTTGGACTCATTTAACTCAATAGATTTTGTTCCGACCACAATAAATTTGGTTGCAATCAGAAGCATTAGTGTGTAAATATTACTTCCATCAACTCGCAATCCAGCTTTTGCTCAGTTAAATGCACTTTGATGCGAGTTCAGCTGTTCCACTTTGATGGCCCTCCCGCTGTGCCATAAAGGGATTTTTGAGGCATTTTTCGCAGCTAATTCATAAATAATAGCCAAGGCCACCCCTCTGGGACTAAACATTTGAATGCCACTTACTGTTGTCATAATAAAATATTCTGTGCTGCTTATTCTATCTAGCATGGTAGTAATACAAACTCTCTTTCTCTCCCTTAAACATGCATTGTTTCAGGACTGATAGCACTGTGCTGAAAAGAATGTAGACAGCGTATAAATAGTCCAGAGAGGCATGTGAGTTACAATTAGTCATTAGTTACTCAAATTCAGTTTTTAAGCGTGGCATTTCCTTTTAGTATGTGCACACACTGCACTTTAAGTATTTGATTTGTGCTGCATGCTGCATCCAACCATCCAAGGTCTTTCTCATTCTCTCCCTGTTTTCCTCTCCTCTCTTTCAAGTCCTCTGTCAGCCAACAGCAGCAGTTCAGTCTTAAAACACATAGCCTTTGTCAGTTCTCTTCTGCCCTCACTATGTATGTAGGTGCACAGCTATGCAGCAAACCGCACACATTTCCAATAACGGTTGAAGGCAGCAGTTGGCCTTTGAAGTGTTTCCTGGAAGCAAATTGAAAATGTGAAAACAGCACTGGTACCACGTTCAATGATTGTGATTACAAATCAGAAAAAATGAGGGATACATAACATGTATCGCCAAAGGAATATAATAACAGTCCTATTGCCACTCATGCAATACATAAACACACCAGTGAAAAATCAACATTAACTTCCCATAGCAGGTACAACACAGTACTTAATCTATCAAACATACACAAAGAGGTCTTGGATTCCTTACTCCAACTAGCCCAATGTTAACATTCATCATTCTGGACAGATGCAACAAGATATACCTAATTAATTAACCTCTTAACAATCTGACGGCCTGCCGGTGGGCCCGAACACTGTTCTGTCTTTCAGAGGTTGTAATGAGCTCAGTCTTAACGCTAGAGCGAAGATACTGGCGTCATAAGAAACTAGAAAACCTAAGGAAACAACGTCACGCCAACCATGTCCTGTAAGCCTGTCACGAAGAACAATAAATAATGTGCCAAAGTTACTCTAAATTTTGCCGAGGACAAACTGCCATTGCCATTTTGTAAGGAGTCACTTGACTTCAAGTTATGTGAATGACATGAACAGAGTAAAACGTGTTTCTTATTAGATAAAACAATGTTGACAAACTGCATCATTTGCAGTTGAAAAAAGGTAATAAAATTTGAAATCAAAATGATTGTATCGTGACTTAAATATTGTGACACCTCTTACGATTCCCACCCCTACGAATAAAATAAGACGCAAAATGAAGGCATAAACACGTTTGCTTTTAAAGAGTTCAAATTGTTGGAGTGATAAAACGCTTGGATAAAATATTTTAAGTTAAAAAAAAACAAAAAAAAACTAAATCATTATTTAAACATCAAAGCTGAAATCTAGCAGCAGGTTAGAAATTTTACTATGGCAGATTATCACTGGGTCTTCCAGATTTTTGTGTAATGACTTCATTGGAAAGCAAAGCTACCACTGAATTTACTTTTAGCATTTCCTTAAATGAGTCAGAGCTGCAGCTTGCGGCTAAGCGGATTTGACACCAATATAAATACAAGCTAAACGAGGCATTTGTTGGCTAGTGATGAGACTAGGGTTTCCACTGGATATAAAAGCATACTCAACAAACCACCGAAGTACAGACATTATTCTCATTGCTTCCACACGTTTGAATATGTTATTCAAGATCAAGCGTCAAGCTACAATTTGGGATAAATATGGTTCACATCTCGCAGGGTGCGTGCATTCATGGTGATTCAGAGGCAGCACGGTAACATCTGTGCTTGTCAGTGGTCTCTGTGAGTTAACTGACGATGACTGGGACTACTGCACCAATGCCACCTCCTTCATGGTAGCCTCTCGCTGCTTAGCAGCCCTGACTTTAATGAAAAACACATCCATGCAAGCATGGAGCACGAAAACTTGCATGCACACATGCCCACACACAACCATATTTTATGGGGTTGAAGGCATCGGAGTGCTTTTTGTGGTGCCAGTGACACTTCTGAACTTCTTTGACAAATGTTGTATGACCAATTCTGCTCCTCCTCTTTGCACCGCGCTCCCTCCAACTTCTCTCTGGTGAGGTTCAGCCATGTTATTATTCAACCACATGGGAATATCTCCCTCTCTTCCCGAGGGAAATATGACAGCTCCTCAAACCCTCTATCCTCCTGCGGTCAGTGTCAAATAGAAACAGAGTCTGGTTCTGATCAGCCCTCTATTCGGCACGTCTGCAATGCGTCATCTGCCATATGCTGCGGTTGCTGGTTTCTCCGTGGCCATACAGTCCGTAAGCCTAAACCAATATAAGAGAAATAAGTGCTTCTCATTGATTTGATGTATTGCCATTGCCTTATGTCAGTGACTAATAATGGTGCCTGAAGATTATGACAGAAATCAATCATTCAAGCTTTCTGTTAGGAGTATTTTATTTTTACAAAAACACCATTATATCAGTTTGGGTTTGGTCATTTTCTCTACTAATAACTGTTAGCATAGCCCAAAGCTGAGCCGATGGCAAGAAGAGACTGACACACACCGTGACATGTATAAAACAGTTAGTATATTTTAATAACTGAATTTGGGGAACTTTCTTCATCTCTTAGACGACTCAAGAGATACTTGCGAATGTTTGACATCAATGCCTTCCCAAAACTGTGTATATATAATAAATCTTCATTCAGCACATTTTAGTTATGTTCCTGACACATGCAATATGCTAGAACAGAATCCATCTTTTGAAGTCCAGCACATGATGCATGACTGATAACTACTCATAATAAAAAGGAAATCATGCAGGGGTCGTTTTTGAATTTCTGATTAAACCTCTCCATGTGGGGCGGAGGAGGGAAGCCGTGCAAGCCATTAAGCTTTGCCTACATCAAGCCAGTCCCCCAACCACCTGAACTTGACAATCTTAATCTGACAAACTGGCATGGTTCATGACTATTTCATTGATGTATGAACTTGAAAACTTGTAACAAAAGCCTCCAGAGGGTCTTTAAATCCAAGCACACCCTTAAAGACTCATCTGAGACAAGGCTCAGACATCTTTTCATCATCTTAAGAGGAATCCTAAGGTTTCAGCCCCTGTGGTGAATTTGTGTAATATGAGCAGCAGAGTGCAAGATTTTTTATTTTTTTTTGATACACCTCTCTCCCACATCCCTCCAAACCTCCCACTCATTTTTCACATATGTTCACTTCACTCTCTGCACTTCCAAAAAACTTCTGTTACCATATTAAGCTCCTACCAGCTTTATTTCACTCATTCATTCACACTGTTTTATTAGTGTGGTGCTTTCGACTATGGGAGTCACAAAAAGCTGTGAATTGAAGGGAAGTTGCTGTGGATAAGAAAGCCAGCTCAATGCCGACTTAACATGAGCGTAATCTCATCTTTCAGCATCAAGGAGAAGTTAAGGAAGAGGCTGCCTGCACCTGACCTCCTTTTCAACACTTCCTCAACAAAGTGACTCACAAATGACAAACTAGAGTGTATGAATGTCATACATAACATTAAAAAAAGACAAAACGGGAATGAGGAAGAGGATGGGTATAGAAACAAGACATGGGAGAACAAATTGAGGGAATGGGACAAAGAGAGAAGCCAAAGATGAGCAAATTTTGAGAGTGAAGCAAGCGGGAGAAGTTAATCCATTTCATAGTCATGTATGTGGTCTGTGGGAGTGGCAGGGGCTGGGCTGGCCTAGATACATGCAAAATGAATAAAGCCATAATATCCTTTGATACAAGTCTTTGAAAACATGTTCAGCTCCGAGCAGCATCTGTTCCTACTTTTAATCTGGTTAGGGTGTTTCTCTAATTCCCGCCGAGTATTATCGTCATCAGCAGGCGTTATGGATAGGAAGATGTGTCACGACCAATGTGATGCACTAATGTGGTGGAAAATATGTCAATAATCCCTGTTAATTTAACTTCTTAGTGTTCACATTAAACTAACCTGTACAACACAATAATGTTGAAAAATAATAAAGCAGCTGACTTGAGTGTAGGTCTATATGGCTCCCTCTCCAACAATCTGTCCTATGTGGCCTATTTAGCTCAACATCCAGCATCTGAAAACGACCGGGCCTCAAAGTGTGTGAAGCCTCTCCCCGCGCTCGTCATTACCATGTTTGTTTATCTACTCGCTCCCTCAGAGGAACACCCAGCCTTGTTAAGGAAGGAGAAGAAAGCTTTAAAAGTGGAAATAAGGCATACATTTCAGTCCGGTCCCAGGACGACGCTACCAAGCTATTTCCATAATGGTAGCTTAACGGGAGCTAGCCGGCTGAGCGAGGGGCACGTCGCCCTCATTAAGGCACTCGCTCAGGAACAGATTAGCGCTTCATTAACATACAGAGAGAAGCGGGGGAAATTACCACTCTCCATTTCACAGTCTAAAAGGCAGGCAAAGACCAGAGTTAGAGATAAGTGGTGGGGAAAAGATGGACTCAATTTGGGGAAAGATAAAAATCGATGTACGGTATAAAATGTGCTATTAAGGCATCCTGAATGCCGCTGACCGAGAATGTGTGAAACAGGGTTACCGCTGTGACTGTCTGGACCCATATTTTTTTAAGTCTTTGTCAATTTTTCTTTCATTCTACCTTTCACCACCTCTGTCACTCTCCTATATCCCCACTGCCCCTTCTCAGAGATAGGCCTCATTATATCTAACTATAAAGCAAGGAATCTGGGTATGTATGGATGTGTGCGTGTCCTTCGCATATTTCGAGAACCGTCCCTCTAATCTACTTCATATTGCTGGGAGCCAAAAGGACATGCAGTGGTGAAAACTGGTGCCATTTGGACATGCAACATGTTCAAATGCTTTGACTAACCAAATGATAGCTCTCTGTGCAGCAGTGGGGACGGGGCTTCAGGGATCTGCAGTCAAGCATGTTGTCTACAGCAGACCTTTAAGGTCCAGACAAACCAATCCGACATCAAAGAACTAGCGCCGATGAAGATCGACTGTTGCGTCGCCTCACAATGCTTTTGTCTTAGCCACCAAGTTGCTTGAACACACTGCACAGACTACAGCTTGCTTGACATGAAATAACTCTTCACCAACGGGCGGCGGTAGTCTGTTTACGTCATTCAAAAAGGGAAATTGGAAGACCTAGAACTGTGGATATACAAGGCATTATTATGATACCTACATGAAACAAAGCAGCGTTTGCTGACCACCATATCGCTTCAGGGTCTTGGTTCGAATCCGGCTTGGGGCTCTTCTGTGTGGAGTTTGCATGTTCTCCCTGTGTAAGCGTGGGTTTTCTCCGGGTACTCCGGCTTCCTCCCACAGTCCAAAGACATGCAATTCAGGTTAATTGATGACTCTAAATTGCCTGTAGGTGTGGATGTGAGCGTGAATGGTTGTCTGTCTATATGTTGTCTGTCTCTATGTGCCCTGCAATGGACTGGCGACCTGTCCATGCTGTACCCTGCCTTCGCCCAATGCCAGGTGGGATTGGCTCCAACTAGGCCGACAGACACTCACTGAGTGTTGGACTGTCTGCTTGGTGTGTCAGGGCCTTTACGGACCACGGCTCATTGACCGTTGTTCACTTTTGCTGCCGGATATACTATGGTTACAACCATTGACTTTCTTGGAGTCAACAAATGGTGAGCAAGCAGCATTTACAGCAGCAAAGCAATCGGTCCGCTCTGAACAGGCACGCTTTGCGAATGGCAATGGTAGTTAAAGGAGAATGAGAGTGATTGCCCTGGCCTGCATCGGTCCTTTTTATCTAATACCATAAGTCCCTGTACCACCCACATCAACAAAGCCAGACTTCCCTGATCCTAATTAGCCTGATGCTAAAGGCTAAGGACACCCAGTAGGACAGTGAGCTAAACAATGAACTGGCTTCGAAAGAAGTCATCCTGCTGGCAGGGCAGGTCATACTAAAGCTATAAATCCAAAAGTTTATTTATAATAAGCTCCTTAAACTACACCAAGAATGCACTTCAGAGGACGATTTGATGTCCATTTAACTTAGAAAACAGGCTGCTATAATGTGGTAGCTGCAGCTCCTCTCTGTCTGATGCAAAAGTCAAAGATCAAGAAGCGAGTTCTGCAGAAAAGATTAATTAGCCCTTTTGCAGCAGTGTATGAGTTCTTCTTTGTTTTTTTTTTAAAGACCAAATTGGTCAAAGCCTCTGAGAAAAACTGTGATTAGGGATTCTCAAGCTAATTCTCCAAATGTGTGTGGACACTGCATGCAACAAATTCCTGTTAGCCTGCCCTTCACCTCTTAATGTCCAAATGTCCTAATCTTTAGGTCAGAAACTCCACTGAAGTGCTTTTAACCTTTAGATTTATTGGGCCTAATTAGTGAAAATACCTGTCACAAGAAGGCCAAAATATCTTGACTCACTAGAAAAACCAAAACTTAGGTGTCTAATTAAGAAAACTACCTGCAATAGGACACTTCCGTATGGGAGAAATGAACTTTTCTAACCTCTAACTTTGTTTTGTGACTTTTCCACTTAATGCGTTAAAATGTTTCTGACCCCCACTTAACTAAACATTTTAACCTTTAAGATGTCTAATTGGGGAGAAACCTGTCATTACACTCTGCCCCGTTAACATTTAACATTAGGGAGATTTGAACTTCTTATACCTGTATCCTGAATGATACAAATACATATTCTAACAAAAAGATCTTGACATTTGCTTGGCTCTTAAAAGTGAAACAGCATGCCTTTGGAATCTAACAAATAAAAGAAAACCACAGGAGACCCATACATTAGTTCCTTCCTCTCCTCTGTGCTCCCCTACTTGTTATTAAATAATATACCTCCCCACCTATAGCCATACAGGACATTGTCCTTTTTTCCCCTCTGTATGCTGCTGACACCTTGTCTCACTCTTTCCTGGGCTCTTGGGGGAGAGCTGATTATCTAAAGGTTGTCAGGGTTATTATTACTTGACTTTGGCCAAGAAGCACTAAGACTGAACAATGTGCTCTAGGCTAATGAGCTGTGCTTCTTTCGATAAAGAAACGAATATGCCCCAAACCTCTGTGAACTCAAGCTTACTGAAGCCACGTTGGGGAGTCACTTTACAATTTCATCATTTTTCCCTCCAGAAATTTATCCCTCGACACAGGTTTTACTTAAACTAAGAGTAAAGGTCAAGCATAAGATAAAAGCTTTTGAGGTAAGTTTATAGCTTTACAGGACAGAGATCTGTGCGAGAAACCCCATTTTTCCTAAATGTCTACATGCTTTCAAGTTCCCTCTGAGCAGGCCTTATCACTCGTCTACGGAGCTAACCATTTAGAATTGATCCGCTAACATAACATGTTAGTTTCAGCATTTTTAAGTGAAAAAAAGAAAGCAAATAATGAGAGAAAGATTTGGAGAGTGCTGCTATTCTGCTGCAGATCAACCCTTATGTCCCTCTGCGTCATTAAAAATGCAAGAAACTGAAATTACCAAAACTTTTCCACTGGAAAAAAGTCAGATTTCCCTCCAGAATATTGCATTATTTATTTTTGCATTCATTTCCCCCTATTATTATTATCTAATTTAAAATATTGTTTTTTATATTTAAAAAAAAACAAAATTAATTCACAGTATTTTGAATAATTTGTTAAAATTTTTAGCAGATCGGTAGAGGGAACCACTTATCTATCTAGTGGGATTTGAGTTCATTTAAATCAAATGACTAATCAGACACCAAAATTGTCAAATTGACATACAAAGCCACAAACACAAAGTTATTGCGATGTGATATCACTAATGTGCAATATACTAAATTTACCATCTACAACCATTAGAAGAGTGTCTGAATTTACATAGTTGTAATAAGCCTTTAACATTTTCTACTCATGCTTGGAGTGAATAAATTAACTGCTGCTCTCATATAGTGTTGCCTTCCCTTTCTAAAACACCTGTACAGCCTGTCAGTGTGGCTGCAGATAGGATTAAATAATAAATGGACCACACAGACCCGAGCATTACTGGCAGTGGGAACACTGAATTACAGAATAATGAGCTCAGCTGTGAGGTTCAGTCACATGTGAAACAATCACCTCTTATTAGCCTGCAGTATATCTCAAGTGTCAGAGTCAGACACCGAGCTGTAAATTGAACAGGAATTACACTGACTTGTAACCTTGCGTAATATTAAAGGAACAGTTGGACATTTTGGGAAGTACAATTTGGTTTTAATGGGTTTTAGAAGGAGTTATCTAGTGGAACTTTTTTTTTTTTTTTAACCAAAGAACAGTTCAAGGCACACACACATGCAAGATTGACATTCGCCTCCTGTTCACTTCAATTCTATGCAAGTGACGGGGCGGAAAAACATTTGTTTCCAGTGGCGCAGCAAATCTGCATCTTCGCATTCCCACTGTGTTCAATTTTGGTGAACTTTCAGGCAAATAACTGCTCAACAGGTGATGGTCACACACCTACATTTGCGCAGGTGTATGACCGTATCTATCTGCCCAGCAGCATCTTTACTGGTTGCCTAGCAACCTCACAATGACAACAAGATTCCATTATAGTCAGTTACAGCAGGTGACTCCGCATTAAACCACAAACTGTCATTTTAACCATCCTGTTTACGTATGAGATAACATGTTAACACGTCAGCTTCAGAGCTGCTGATACAGGAAGCAGTCGGCTTCTTTACTTTGGGTAGAGCCAAGCGATCCTCCCCTACTTCCAGTCTTTATGCTATCTAGTCCAATTACGCCCCAGTTTTTGCTTCATACTTAACACACAGACATGAGAGTGGTATCAATATTTTCTTCTAACGCTCAGCAAGAAAGCAAGTTAAGGCTGGCAGATAATTCATTATCATTATTTATTGACTTTCAGTCAAATAGCATCCTGAGACAATCCAAATTATCTTGCCCATTTTAATGATTGTGAGCAAATGTTACTTAAAGGCAGGGTTGGCTAAGATTTTATAAGCATTTTCATCATATTGGTTGAAATTGTCTTTACATCCCAACAGCCAAAAATAAATCAATCAATCAAACAATCCAGTATCTGTGGCTGTAGCAGGACTGTAATAAATCATCCAATCATTTCATTTGGCCCAAATGTAAAGACTGGACGGGCTACCTGCCTGCCTGCACTCTGCTCGTGCACCCACTGCTTTCATAATGATAATTTTGGGGGAGTGTCTTTGGATGGAGGTCTGAAGGGACCGACCGTCAGTGTTCCTCTCTAGATTTTTTTATTTTATTTTTTGGAGCTAGTGCTGTTGCTACTTTCATTGGAAAAGAGTTAGCAAGACTGGGCTGGGTTTTTCGGTTGGATCATTTTTAAAATGAAGTGTACTCTTGCTAGTTTCTCTAGATTACAAACCTTGCCTTTAAAACTAAAGGAATGGGTTACTGAAGTTCTTGTTTTAAATGTATGAAGAGTTTTGTCTGAGCCAAACATCAACTTGATAAACAAAGCCATAGCTGGTCTGAAATATTTTAATACTTCCTCTATATGATCCCTTAAAAAGTACAAAAAAATCCCAGATCCACTAAGAGTTTCAATCGAAAGCTCCAGAACAGATACAGAATGCATCGTGATGCGATTGTTTTGTCAGCTACTGTTTCCAAGGTCAGGATATTGTAATATAAATCAATATTGGAAACATAATATTCTTAATATTGTGATCAAGATTTCAACCAGAGTAAACATAATTTCCATAATTCAGACTGACACATGAACAGAAGTAACATTTTTGCCAGAGCAAGAGATAAAATCTGTATGTTATAAAGCAATGTATTCCTGAAATAAAATCCAACCAATAAAATCACAGACCTAACTCATCCCAGAGCAGTAGCCTAGATTCCCTTTCTCTCTTTCAACATCTCACAGAGGGGAAAAAAAAAACCTGATATGAAAGCTTTGATTGTACTTTATCCTTGAAGTGTGAAAAAGTAAACGAAGCCCAAGCAAAGAGAGGAAAAAAGAGGTGGAAAAGAAGCTTCAGGTGTCATCCAGATTCCACAGCTCTCCTTTAGTCTTTCATGACCAAATCAAAACATACCCAGTGACTCGTCTTCATTGTCAACCCCTTTACTGCCTCTCCCCTGCCCCAGCTGCTCCATCCATCCATCAATCCATGTTTTTCTAACCTGAAAGCACACACAGACATACAAAACACACCACTACCAGCCCATCATCTCATGCCGCGGCCACATCCACGCTCACATTACACAAATACTACACACGGCTGCATGCTCTCACACCTGTACACATACTAACACATGCAGCGGCAGACAGGCACACATCGTCGCCACCTATCACCCTTCCTGTCTCCACAATCAAGTCGTGATAGCCTCCAAGATGTGAGACAGTAGAAGCGTTGCCTCTGCCGAGCTTCCTGAAACGCTAGAGTTGTTTTTAAGCCACACTTCCACTGTCTCAGGTCAAAAGGCTTTCCGCTGAAGGAAGCTCATCATCTCGCAAACTTTGTAAAGGGCTGTGAAAGGTTTTCCCATGTTTCAAATCGAGGTTGTGTGCCGTCTCTCTCAAAAATGGATGACTTCTGTCGACTTAAGTGCCTCGCTGAAAATGCAGTTCCAAGCTGAACTTCGCCATTTGCCTGTGGGGGTATGGTGAGGTGCCATCTCACTTTAAAACACTTAGTGGTGCCCGTAACTTTGGTATTTTTCAACCAGCTCTCTATTTCCCCATGTTTTTACGTCTCAGTGACTAATGGGGATAACAATTTCTGAAAATGGCCCAGTATTGAGGGAAAACGCTGTAAAGTTGAGATGGCAAGTGAGCAGCATCTCTGTATCATTACATCCACTAAAAGAGCTTGGTTTTGCCATGACAGGCTCAGACTGTCAATAATGACAGCATTATGGAAAGGACCCCACAGAGAGATAAAACATTTTTCTTTAGACAACACTAAGCTACGCATTCTGTACTCCAACACAACAAACTCTGCCCGGCCGGCACTCACGTTTCCACCATGGATGTATCCACTGCTCAACCGATGTCTTCCACTTCTTGTCACTAATAATAACAATCTGAGCCTGTCATGGCAAAAACAAGCACTTTTAGTGGACGTAAATGAGAGTGCCAGCTTGGCCCAACAGCACCATATTGCAGCCCGTACCGGCCCTGACCAATCTGGTGCCCTAGGCAAGAGATTTTTTTTTGTGCATTCACAAAGCGTGCCATGCTGGGAGCTTCTTTAATTTTTGTGTGTACCAGATTGAGATAGCCTGTTAACCTGCTTATAATATAGCTACCATATTGAAATTGATTATGAGACAAAAAAAAATTCTATTTGACCAAAATGCACCAGTAACAGTAGCACATTGGGAATAATGTGCCGACATAAATCTTTTCAATGAAATTGTCTTTGAATAGGCCAAAAATTAAAATGTATGGGTAACCTTATTTCTAACATAATTTAACCATCTAAAAGTGAAAAACAGAACTATAAGCTATATTTCTATTACAATCTGCTTGTCTCATTCACCACCATAATCTTAAACTAATTTTAACCCTCTGACAATGATGGTGGATCATGTGACAGGCATTAACATTACTGTTTTTTGAAGGCCGTTGAAGGTTTCAGTTTTTAAGAGAATGGGCATACAGTGGTATTACATAATCTTGAGATTGTGATGAATCCACTGATACCACACATGTCATGCTAGCTTACTGGGAAAAGGACTAAATATCCCTCCATAGTTGAGCTGTCTTTACCACAACATCTGTGACACCTCAATGGCAAACGTCAGTGTTATGGCCAGGCTGTTTGTTCCCCCTCCAACGTGGTGCCCGACACGCAGCGTGTGATGCATAAGATAAAAAATAAATGCAAAAAATACCAAAGTTACTCTTTAATAATAAACTCTACTTCATGTTACAGGTATGCAAACCAAAACGGCAGCCAACTAGACACCTAATTTGGGATATTTAAGATAACTTTGAGAGTTTTAAAACTGTATGAGCAACACAGCCTCTGGTAAGACTGAAATATGCCTTCAGATAGAATTAACTAAGTTTCAAACCATTGGTGATGAATGTGAACCCTTAAAAAGGTGGTGTCTGTGTGTGTGTGTGTGTGTGTGTGTGTGTGTGTGTGTGTGTGTGTGTGTAACTGTCTCCCTTTGAGGGCTTCTCCCATCCCCGCTGTGACTAAAAGGATTGTGGGGATTTTTGACATAATGGCAGAGAGAGAAAACTTCGTTGGGAGCCACTGCCAAAAGGCAGAGGAGGACTTTTTTTTTTTTTTTTTTTTATTTTTACATCCTCGCCATCCCTACCCCACCTTCCTCCCTTCGTCTTCCTTCTCCTTCTCACTACCATATCTCTTCATTCTGCTCTCCACACCGATGTGTCTTTTTAGAGGCTTCAGAGCCTGGGTGTCTTATCGAGGCTTCCCAGGTCTACAGGCGAGGCTGAGGAGAAGCTACTGTCAACCCACTCTTTGCTATCAGCCCTGTGGCAGTCACAATGAGGCTGACATGCACACTCAAGCAAGCACATTCACACACATACACACATGGAAATGAATGCAAACCTGCATGCACGCACACACGCACACACAGACAGGTTTATCAACCCCAAACAAAAGTCTGGTTTAGACCAGAGTCATTTTCCTACAGGGCTTCAGTGGAGAGAAAAATTATGCTTAATGGACATAATTGTAAAAATGCTTCATGAAAACTGTCAAGAGGAAACAGACCAGTAAATAGAGACTGGGTGAGCTGACAGCTTATTCTAATAAGATGCTGAACACATCTGAATACTATCCAGCCAGGGGAAAGGCAATGCATAAGAAGCGCATTATTGTCAAAGTGATTTTAAGGCATAAATGATGATGGCGTCGAGGTTGGCTTTCTGCTATTCTCTCTTTTAAAAGAAATCTATCTCGCTAAATTTGCTTTTGTTTTTCACGGTCACAGAAACAATCATAATATTTCTATCTATCAACAACTGTTTCAGAAGCATCAATCAGCCATTCCTTTCCCACACTTCCCTCCTGTCACTTCTCGGCCAACTGTCATGTTTATCACTCTTAGACAAGAATACTCAGTGATTGAGATGGTGTTTATTGTTGTAGAGCGGTTAACCTAGAATGTGCAATGAGTCACGTCACGAGTCGAAAAACATTCCAGCAAATCAAATTTACGTAAGATCTGTGACAGGACAGAGAGAGGGGGAGAGAGGCAACATGAAAAAACATGCAGGCTGTTCAGTCCTTTGTCCATTGTTCTCTCCAGCTCTGCAGGTGTGATTAGCACACAACCAATCTGAATCACCCCCATTGTTTTAATTGGTGACCCTGCAGGAATCACACACACACACACACACACACACACACACACACACACACACACACACACACACACACACACACACACACACCACTTTTACAGTATGACTCATCCAAAAGCGAAGACTAAACGCCCTGGTGGCTGGCTGCAGTATACGTCATCAAACCCGAACAAAATAAAAAGTCAAAGAAAATGTCAAATACATGTTTCCCAAAGATGTTTCTGTCATTTTACCTGGAGAGGATGGAAGAAGATATACTTTTCTAATATGTTTTGACATAAAAACCTGTGGAGCTAACATTAGCAGAGTATGTTAGCACATCATTAACTAGCTCCATGCTGCGCGAGCTACTGAGGGTATACTGAATGCATACACATGCTGCTTTTGCTTTGTAATGATTGTGATGGTGAATGAAGACCTACCCAGCTTTTCATTGTCTTCTGTCTCTAACGCCAGGTGATGGTGGTTTACCTTTATGCTGTGATCAGTAGGCTTTAGCTTCTACTGTATCTTTGACTTCTTAATGCTGAGTCAGTTTGACATCCCACCAAACGCATATTGACTGTCAGCTAAACTCTGCAATCCTTTTTGTTGTTTTTCTTAAAATTAGCCAGATGTTTTTGCAGGGAGCACGGTTAGTGAGTGTTCAATGCCGCTCTGACAGCTTGACGGAGCAGCAGCAGGGGGCGGGACTTAGCCAAGTGTCAGTTGTACAAGAGAAGAGATGTAACTTTAACGTTCCATAACAAGCCTTAATTCGATCATAAATACGGTTAGAGAGCTACATCGATTAGTTGTGTCTTTCTAGCGGAACAGTTGCCATGGTGCTAACATAGCAGCTAAGAAGAAGAAGAAGAAGAAGAAGATAGTCCTTTATTCGTCCCACTAGGGGAAATTCAATTTTTACACACTGTTGTTTTTTACTTATACACGGTACATGCAGACCCGGGACACACCCATGCACAAACAGGACCCATATACATGCATCAAATGGAGAGATGTCAGAGTGAGGGGGCTGCTCCTGACAAGCACCCCGAGCAGTTGGGAGTTTGGTGCCTTGCTCAGGGGCACCTCGGCAGTGCCCAAGAGGTAAACTGGCACCTCTCCAGCTACCAGTTCACACTCAGTTCTTGGTCATGTCGGGACTTGAACCGGTGACCCTCCGATTCCCAAGCCAGCTCCCTACAGACTGAGCTACTACTACCCCAAGTCGTTCACTCTAATCAGCTGTGGTTGTGCCCGGCTCATGATTGGCACAGGTGGGGTGTGGATAACTTATTACGTGCTTTGAAGTAAAAATGTCTTTGAAAAAACACATAGAAGTATGTTTGTTTGCAACTGTGTGTCTGTGGAGGGTGTGTGAGTTGGAAAGAGGAAAAGGTGGGTGTGCTGAAGCATGACGGCGAAACAGATTTCTGCATATTAAAATCACTACACCCAAATGAGCTTCGGTTAGCAGAAGGGATCTTAAAATGAACAGGCGTGCCAGACAGATCAGCCAGGGTCGTCTATCTTACTGACATGAAAGTTTCCTGGCTGTGAGTTTGTCACTAACATCTCAATATAAAGAGACTTAAAGTTAAGTTAACATTTATATGATGTGTGAAATCATTAGAGACTCTGTAAGGCCTTAAGTGGTGTTAGATATGTTACGCTTCCCCTTGAAGAAATTCGTAATCTTCATTTGACTCATCCTAAATAATTAGAAGCAGCAGGCACTTGCAGCACAGCACCAAGTGACCAATTGCACTTCCTTCAAGGGCAACAGCTGGAGTATTCCCAATATCTAACATTTTGGTCTGGAAGGAAAATACCACGCCCAGAGCAAACGCAGGAAGAACAAGATTGGTTTAAAAAAAAAATGTTGTGCAAAAGAACATAGAGGGCGAAGTTTTGCAAGGCTTTCACACTTTTCTTCCTCTATTTATCTTGTCTTTGCTCTTTACCCATTCTGCATGATCAACTGCAAGCAACAAGAGTCTTTTCTACATGCTTGACAGCTCATGTTAAACCTGGAAATAATAAATAGCAGAGACTTTATATCTTTGGCATTACTTCTCAGACAAAAATGAAAAAATACCCACTGTACCCAAAATGAGAAAAATATTGCCTCTGTGAGTTGGAGCGTGTGACATTTACCTCTGTTAACCTTTGTTTTCTGTGGATTTTCTCTCACAGCTGTGGGCAAAGTTAAATCCCAGCTGTTTCACATTATGCAGCTGTCCTGACATATGCAACCGGATGGGATGGAAATCACCTGCAGGATGCATTTAGGTACAATAGTCAGTGGGAATGTTTTCGTGAAAAGGTGCGCCAAAGCAACATCTATGTGTTCAAAAAACAGCATGTATTAGTATTTGTGTGTTGCTACTTTATTATGCATACGCACTTCCATACGGTATGTGTATGATGGGGCCAAAGCCTCTGAAACATCGAGGCAGAACGACGCCTACATAAACAAGTGGGTTCTGACACTTGTACCAGACTTAGAACAATGAGGATTATTTCTCTACACCCACCACAACTGGCATGTTCTGGCCTATCTGACAAGCTGTCATCTTCAGCATTGTTCCCTCTGTGCTACTGCATAGTAACAAATGGTGCAAACAAAACCGTTTGTGTAGGAGAATAGCACAGATTCAAGAAAAAAAATGTCATACCGCAGTACAAAATCTCCGCCATCGGCAATCTTTTGAATAGCCAAGCTAGAACCATTTGTATTGAATCTACCTACAGCTGAATGCCTCATCAGTACTGCCAAATATCTTAAATGGTAGTCCTTCACCATTCCCATCAAATGTACAAGGCTAATGCTAATGTTGAAAAGCAGTGCCAACGGCTACCAGCCTTCTCAAAACAATAAGTTGGTTGTCTTTAATGTGACAGTTTTATTTGGCTCTCATCATCACATTATTCAAACTGAAAATGAACCTTCAAGCTTTTGAACCACCACCAAGTCACAGCTGGGAGCTACTTGGAAGGGTTTAAAAGTTGGTTTAGCGATGAATTCAGACCACTAGGGGGAACGACGGGACTACAGCAGCATGCATGTGTATTCATGTGTTTGCGTGCGTGTCACATGAAGCATGCACATCATGCGAGTGTGTATGTGTGTGCATGTGTAGCATCATTAGAGGAAGGTCAGTGTGACACTATCAACACTACTTCATAAATAATGTAAAGCAATACAGGAATTAGACTTTGTAATTATACCTCTCCACGGCACTACGGGTGCAGTTTGCATGCAAGTATGTGTGTGCATTGTGTGTGTGTGTGTGTGTGTGTGTGTGTGTATGTGTGTGTGTGTGCACACATTTGTATAATCTCTAATTAGCTCCAAGAGAATACCAGTGGCTAGTAAAGTGTTGCATTAGTTAGAGCTGGGGATGAAGCATGGGGCTCAAAATGTCTCGGTTCATTAGAATTTGTGTGGTTTTGTGTATGTGTGAATAAACAAATTCACAAAAAGAATAGGCGAGAGAGAAATGGAGAGAAAGGAAGAAAGAGAGAGACAATATTTAGAAATGCTCACAGGCTTACACTATATTTGTATGAGTGAGCATCAGTGAATAGCTCAT
Organism: Pterois miles; assembly: GCA_947000775.1. Taxonomy (NCBI): domain Eukaryota; kingdom Metazoa; phylum Chordata; class Actinopteri; order Perciformes; family Scorpaenidae; genus Pterois; species Pterois miles. The sequence goes on along the minus strand of CAMQGK010000058.1, from coordinate 10,137,391 downwards.
GTTTATAAAGTGCGTCTGGTCGAGTCTTGCACTTGTAATCATATTCATCCCTGTCAGGTCGGGCACAGTTTACACCGCCACTTCCAATCTGTGCCTCAAAGAGCACATGGTATTTGGCCGCTACTCTAATGACATTTAGCGCTGACCGATAGGGACGGCATGTCACTCCAATTAGCAGAAATACTCCCCCTGTACTACGGCAAGCTGTTAGACAAACCTCAGCTCCTCCCTGCAAATTTGGGGATGAATTATTGAAAAGGGCAAAGCTGAGCACCTTGATGAGGTTGGCACATTTGGCTGGCTGAATGGTCAGACTGACACAGCTTGAGGAGAGAGGAGAAAGGCCACTGCTATCTCAGCAGCTCAGAGCGTTGCTGGTTTGGCGGCTTTGTCTGGAAGCTGGGTCTTATCACGCAACCTTCTGGGCTTCACCCAGCACACCCCAAGATGACTGAATTTAACATAGTGCAGGTTATAACATCAAGATTACAACAACTGTCCTCATGGTAGTCATTTATCAGTCATAAAAATGAAAAATTTTGGTTTTCTGAACGCAAAATGTGAGCCCATGTTGCTTCCAGGCATCCAGGGTCCAGGATAGCTAAAGCTTCAGGCATCTTGTGTGTATGTCAGGACACATTTTGTCTTTAATTATAGAAGCAAATTAGAAAAGTTAAACATCTCAATTAAGAAGTAAAAAGGCCACTAATATATCTCAGCTGCTCACTGAATCCTCAGAAAATCTGAACAGTTGTCTTTTGTTCAAGTTTATTTGTCATAGTCGCTTTTTGCTCAACTGACCTGCCAGATGGTTTGTTACACAGAACCATCTGAGAAATTATCCTTAGAAACTGTTTGAAAAAGTTCAAAAAACACTTGGCAGATGACTGGCTAAACTATGTGTTAATCAATCTCTGGCTAAGGCCAGATGGGAGAACATCGAAAACATGGCCTTCAGTTGCTGTTCTTTGCTCATCTGTCAATGAAGAAATACTCTCCAGTGCTGATGTAACTGATGGTATTGCAGGATTGACACGAGCCTCTTCAGTGTTGTTTGGAACGAACAGTCACCTCTCCACGTCATGCTCCTAATTGGTTTTCTGTGTTTAAAAAGACCAAACCAGCAAAGACACAACTGACAGTTTGACTGATTTCACTTTTGGATACAGCGCTCTCTATTATTTATAACTGACAAGCAAAACTTTCTGAAATACACTCTCAAATATACAGATGAGAATCCAGACATGTATCCACACAGACATCTTCAGTAGAGGAGCACTTTTAGGTGCTCATGTATGCACACTTATACTTCTTCTGCACACATACACTGATGCAGACGTGTACACTCACACACATACAGTGCAAGTGCATTAAGTCAGCCAGCACACACTGATACAGCAAAGAGAATATCTGACCAAAGAGGTTCGCATCAGTGTGTCAGTGGATGTGTGTTTGAGAAAGGAAAAGGCAGATGGACAGTGTGTGTTTGCATGTGTGTGTGTGTGTGTGTGTGTGTGTTTCAGAAAGAGACAGATTGAATGTGTGAGTGTGTGTTCATGTTCAAAGCCTTCATATCTTTCCTCTGCACAGACTCTGCAGAACTGCTCTGACAGTGCAGAAGTACAAACACTGATACAAGTTCTGTGGGAGTTTTTGCTCCAAACAATACAGAAAAAAAAAGGCTCATGCTAGTGATCAAAGTTGTAGAATAACCCAAGGAAACATCACTGCATAATCCCAGCCATTAAAAATAGGCTCATAAATTCTTGTTAAACTTTGTTGTGCACGAAAATAAATGTCAAACACATAATGGACTCGGAGGCTTAAATGTTAAATTTAAATCATGCAAGCGTTTGACACAAAGCTAAAACAAAACAAAAAAATTATGTTGCTGAGCTCTCAGTTGCCTCAAAATGACTTTTCCAGCTCCACAAATAGGCCAAACTTCAAGAACTCCTCACACAGCTAAACAAACAGCCTCCTGCTCAGCCTCTTTCACATCAAGATGTCAGCGAGCGTCTGAAGGAAAGAACTGAAACCACAACAAACAAGGAGCTTTTCCTTCCTTCCATGCATGCATCTGCAGCCATCTCTCATCATCTCCTGAGTTTTGTTTTGACCAAACACATTTCTTCATCGCCGCCCAGCTAATCTCTACCTATCGGCCCTGCCTTGCCATCAAAGCTACACCTGATATCGACTCGTCTGGCTTTGACTCGGGGGGCCTTGATGCGGCAGCGCTATCTGCTCCAATCTGAACTCCTTTTTTTCTTGTTTGATGGGACTCCATCTCTGCCAGACTGACACTACTACTGGATACAGAGAACCTGGCTCCACCCACACATGTTCAGCTCCACACTACAAACACTGAACACACACTGAAGACACACACACTCTTTTATCCCAGGCTATGGTTCCTCTTTAGGATGCCAATCAAACATTCATAACAACTTGCTTTTGGACTTTCAACAACATCTTTCACTACGTGCCTGTCTGTTTTCTTTCTTCTTCACAATATTCAGAAAGAAAAAAGAATCAGAATATGAGTTTTGGCAATATCGCACAGCAACCTCTCATTCTTTCTCTCTTTTACTACTGTGATAGTGCTCTGAGCGATAAAGCCAGCCTCTATTATTAGCAGTATAATAGAGGGCTGTGGTTGTGAGGATCTGACAAGGAGATGATAACAAAAGTGCTTACTCCTCCGTTCTCCCCGCGCTCCTCCTATATCATTTACAAAACAGTCGCAGTGCAGCAGCACATCATGGCCGGCTAATGGCCTTAGAATATTACCGCTGCCACAGTAAGCAACACTTACCATTACTCAATTTGTACAGACATTAAAGAGAGCATCATTAAATTTAAGCATTATCTGTTATTCCACTGCTCTGCCATGTTCCAATAAATATTTCTGATCATGCACAACAGCCAGATGCCAACATTAAGAAGAGAAATTAAGAACGAGTCATTGTCAGAGCTGTGGAGGCCCAGAGTTTCTCTCAGGGTTGAACTTCGTATTACAGACTCACAGCTGCTTTGTTTGAGAGTTCATTCCTAGTGGTTTTGGCAGGTTCAACCAAAATGCGTATCTGCACTCCCAGAAAATGCCCCAGGGTGATCTTCCAGACATATTTATCATCTCACGCAAAATTATTATCTTTGGAGAGGCTTCAGATTAGACACCTGGTGACATCATGAAGTTGAGTCTCAGTTCACCCAGTTCAGGCTTTCAGGGAGGGTGTTCCTGTTGTTCCCAAATATAGGCTGGTCTCAAACACAGAAATAGACTGAGAGGAGATCCTCCTTAAAGGAAAATTCCACTTTATTACAACTTATTTTTGTAGTTTTTTTTTCCTGTTATGAAAACAGTGTACTCACTAATAATAATAGCAACTGATGTGATCTGGGTACAGACTTGATGTGGCAAAGAAACCCAAGCAGCCATCACACGGGCAAACAAGTCAAAAGTTTATGTAGATTATTGAAAACACTTTATTTAGAGGTAAAAAGAAAGTCAGTGATTGACAATGATCGAGTGATGACAGTTTGACAGAAAATCCATCTGGTTCCAGTTTTTTTTTCGTCCTATATGACAGTTAACTGTAGGGCAGCCCCCTCTTAGTTGATTAATCAAGTAATTTCTAGCTTTGGTCCTTGTTGACTAAGATTTCTTTAGTCGATTAGTGCTGAATGACTTATTTCCACAGCACATCTCTGGTAAACACAAGATTTAAAATGGTACTTTTATGTGATTCATTGTAGAGAAACTCTCATTCCCTGCATAGAAGCGCCAGCTCGAGATGAAAACAACAAATTCGCTCCTTCATACATGCCCCTCAGCAACTTATTTTTTTTTTATTTGGTCCACTTTGATTTGTACGCTGTGAAACCTATCCAGACTAGATAGAAAATAAATCAAAAGTGTCAATTTCACTCTGATTTGGACTAGCTAAACAGACTCTGGCTTATGAGCTTATAAGCGCCCTTACATTTTCTTTAATGCTTTTTTCATGCTGAATGATTTATTTCCAAGAAACTTATGAGGACATCTCTGGTAAACATAAGATTTAAAAGTGGTGCTTTTGCATGATTCTTTGTAAAGAAACTCAGTTTTACAAATCGGTCGATTAAATCACCTAATCGATTAGCTGACAAAATTGAATAAGTGTTAGTCCACTAAGATTTTTTTTGTTTTTTTTTTTGGTCAAGAATAGCCCTACATAATCTAAGTTTATGGAGTGTTAATCGGACAAAACAAGCAAACTGAACACCTCAACATGGCCTCTGAGATATTGTCATTCATAGACTATCGATCGATCAATTAATTAATGAACCATGAAAAGAAATAATCTTTCATTATGGTTTGTTTACAACCTGTTTGATCATACTGTATGACTGCTCCTTCTTCTAGCTTTTAGCAATGGTGCCACATTTCCAGATCTTAAGCTATTCACTTGGTGAGTACAATGGTTAAAAAACTACAAAAACAAGACCCAGGTTGTATGAAACCAGAATTTCCCTTTCAGCACACACACACACACACACACACACACACACACACACACACACACACACACACACACACACACCTATGCAGGTAGACACCCACACACAAGACAAGACAGTAAAGTAGTACGGCAGAGAAGAAACACAATGAACAGTGACCAATTAACATCTCAGCAGATACCAAAGCATACAATGGGCCCTATGAGAATAAGTATGAAAACCTACCGCTGAGAACCTGTGTGCATTTTCTCTTTTGTGAAGATAAATAAAGAAAGAAACAGTACAAAACAAGATGGCACATGTTTATCCCTAAAGGCTGATGTGACAATATGATTATTATACTGCAAGTGTGCCTGTTCTTGTTCTGGATACTCAGTTTCCAGGGGTGTTAAAGAGAGCAGCTTCCCAAGATGCCACCTGATGCGTGTGTGAGTATTTCTGTGTATTTGTCTATTTCCATGTACGTGAATTTGGCAAAATTTATAAATATGTACATCAAAATGTAGAACTTTTTTTATGCAAGTGTGTCTGCATTGTCTAGCATTCTCCAGCGTGTGTGTGTCTGCCAAGCTTAAGAAAGTGACATACCGAAGCAGCTTCCTGTATCTATAATTCATAGCGCATGGCTCTAAACAAAGACCAGAGTGTTCAGCTCCCATCAGACAGGCTACAGGGGAACCGACACGGTTGCTAAAGCTGCAAACAAAATATAGCTGGATAGCGAGGAGGACCTGGAGCTAATAAGAAGCATTACAGACTGTGATAGTGGAAAAGAGCAGACACACACTGACAGGCTGGCAGGCTGACAGCCACATGTGGAATAATACCATTTTCTGTGTCTTTTTCTCTCTCTGCCCTGATGGATTTTCTCTGACCCACATTATCAGGAAACAGACAGGCAGACATGTAAACAGGTTTGAATATGACTCAGTGTGCTGTCTACGCTGAAACAAAGGCTCTTTCAACACTGTCCCATTTTACTTTTGTTGCGATAGTCACCTGTAATCAACCCACTCTCACCAGAGGGACAATCATACAATATTTAGAAACTCCAGCTCCAATCGTTCTCAGAGGAAAGATGCAAGATTTATACTTGTTGTCTGTTGAGGTTTGTCTCATCTGCTACTGAAGCTTGTAAAATTAGTCATACGCACCACTCACAGCTAAAGAACGTATTTCTGTACCGTTTTCTTTCAAATATAAGATGGGGTGGTATTCATTCATTATCCGTAACCATTTATCCCTTTTGGGGTCAGGGCCAAGTTAGAGTCATTAACCTAAACTGCATGTCTTTGGACTGTGGGAGGAAGCTGGAGAACCCGGAGAAACCCACTCTGACATGGGGAGAACATGCAAACTCCACACAGAACTACCACAAGCTGGATTCAAACCAGCGACCCATTACTCAGAGGCTGGCGACAGTGCCAAGCACTGAATAATGGGAAAGACAATGTAAAATAAACAATTAATATTTAATCCTACAATAATGTCATTATGTCTTTCATCAGCACCTTTTAAGATGATATCATGTGGCAAACATCCATCCAAATAGTTGCTTATTTACACATCCAGCAGTTACGCAGCAACATTTTCATTCATTTGGAGTCCAATATTCACTCTCTTTTCGCTCCATCTTTTAGTCTCCACCAGCTCCTGAGGGAAATATCTGCCTCTTAGCTACTAAAAATCCACTTTTCACCAGCTAGTCTCAAACTCTTTCCATTTGTGCTAGCAGGTAGTGACAGTGGGTTTTGACACATTTTTCAATGAAAACAGCTGCCTGTTGCAGCCAAAATAGTAAAATTGTGGGCCAAACAGCTAAAAAATGAGCTGAAAGCAAAGTGCAGCTGAAAAAAATGCTGTGCCTCATTGCCCTACGTTGTTCGGCATTTAACAATAAACAAGTATTTAAAGGTTTTACAACTGTTAACAATAAAGCTTATTAATACAGCACTAAAATCAGGATAATTACAGTAATTTGCAAAAAGCAAAAGTTGCAAAAATATTGCATATTGCGCTGTCGAGCGAATCATTATCACTGCAAGGGAACTTCCTTCACCAGGACAGCCCTAGTGTGTTCGTCACTACCAGCCAGGGGCGGGGCCAAAGGGGCAGCCGGGGTGGCACTAGAATCTAAGTGGCCACCCCAAGTTATATTTAATGGTATGCACACTGCACATCTGCATTCATCCCTCTGATTTTTGTGGTTGTGGAGCACCTGTCATTACACTCTGTACCGGGGGCGAAGCAATGTACCAGTGACAGGTTTTACTGGAGTAAATAGGAGGCGCACCCAAAGTTAGCAAGTCAGTGGACTGAGATGCAGGAGGAAAGGAAAACACAGGCAGAAGAAATGCAAAGCAAATATGATAACAACAAAAAAAATTAAATGGTCTCTATATACTGACAGTAGTGCATGTAGTAAATTGTAATCTGAAAAAATATGCTCCTAATGGCATCAGCAGGATTTCACAGACTGGAGGAAAACAACTAGTCAGAGCTGATCTGGAGGCTGCCGTCCAGCTTCCGTCTTTGAGAGCGCTGATCAAATATGATCGAAATTCTGTTGTAACCCCACAGCCATTGTTGAGATCTGCTACCAAACAATCAACCACCAGCCGGATCACAGCCAATACGGACGCTCTCTCTGAAATGGCCTGTGATTGGTCAAAGTCTCCCGTCGGGCTAGATTTTTTTAAAGCCAAGAGCCAAGAGGAGGTGCAGAAGTCTAATTTTCTCTCAGAACACTTAAATTAAAATCCGCTGAGAGGTTTTATGGAAGTTTTGCCCAATGATATCAAAACATTGTCTACTGAAGCTTTAATATATGTGGTGTTTAATGTGGAAAGTTATGGGACGCTAAGACTAAGAGAGGTAGCCCCACTCTGATTGTCAATCATTGCTCAGGGGACAGGACAGCGAACACTAGAGGTTAAGTTAAAAGGTGCTGTGTTCAGATAAGATAAGATAAGATAAGATGAACCTTTATTAATCCCCGTAGGGAAATTCAGTTTTTACACTCTGTTGTTAATTTCACACAGTACACATACATGCATTAATGGAGAGATGTCAAGAGTGAGGGGGCTGCTCCTGACAAGCACCCCGAGCAGTTGGGGGTTTGGTGCCTTGCTCAGGGGCACCTCGGCAGTGCCCAAGAGGTAAACTGGCACCTCTCCAGCAACCAGCTGCTCTTGGTCCATGTTGGGACTTGAACCGGTGACCCTCCGATTCCTAAACCAAGTCCCTACGGACTGAGCTACTGCCGCCCCCCGGCTGGTTGGCTTGTTATGTTCCAAAGGACGAATTCCTGAATGAACCAGCAGCAAACATGCCACGCCAGCATGTTAGCAAAAGTGAATATCGTGTCAATATCAGGTCCGTTACATGTGTTGTATATCATTCGATCAATTACAAAAACTGTTCCGTCAAAAAGAGCATGGTCCTGCCAATTACTGGCATTGCTCACACTATATGCCTGTTTATTTTAAGATATTTTAGAGAGGTGTATACTGTATATGTTATATTTAAAACATTACAACTCAAATGTATGATATATGTCAAGATAATATGTATATAGCCAAGATGCAGCTTTATTTTGTGACTTGACAAAGAAACTGAAAAATATGCATAATTATTTCATCAGGGGTAGGGCAGTCATTTTTACTGGTTTACATTTTACATGCTATTTATTTTAAATGTGCCACCCTCCTCTGTGTCTGTACCCTAGTGTAGCCACCCACAACTGTTTTTGCATTGTCATTTCATATATTATTATAAAATATCTATTACTCATCTATTATTTCCCCAATATTATTTTGAGTCAGTTGCTTTGGAGACAATCATTTGATGATCTGACAACCTGGCAATCAGCCATCAAACATGAATCCGGTTGATTCATTTTTGTGATAAATGTGTCATGCTAAGACATGTTGTAACAATAACATAACTAGAGAAGTCATAGAGAGTCAGCAGACTGCCTCAGTCAGTGGCATGGCAATACAGTATCTATCCAACATTTGCTAATATTAGCTACCATAAACTAAACGAGACCAAATAAGGCTGCAGCAGCAAAACCCCTGAGTATACTGCAGGATTATGAGCAAGGGTGTGTTCAGCTTTTAATTTGCACTTGGAAGATTTGTGCCAGTAATTTGCCAAGCAAAAATATGTCACGTTTGAAGCTTGCAGGTGGACCTAAATGCAGACACAGCAACAGGCATGCAGGAGACAGGAACTAAAGAATAAACTATTTATTCTCAAACCGGGGAACAGGCAGGTCACAAGGATCTATGAGGCATTCAACTAAGGATGACAAATAAACTGATAAATAGCTCAAAGAACAGACAGGTGTAAATACACAAGGTGCTAATCACCAGACAGGGCACAGCTGGAATGGGCAGGGAACTGGAATTAGGAGGGAAACACTGACTGGGTAACAAGACAACAAGGACTGGCAACACAAAGGCAGGGCTGACGAGGCCAGACACAAAACAGCTGTACAAGGGAAGACATGCAGGGCAGGGAACACAGAGCTAGCACAGGAAACTCATAATATAAAAAAAAAAAACACAAGGGCAAAACCAAAGAGTATAAAAGCAAAGAGATGAAATTCTAGCATACTTACAACAGAAGCCACTAGACGGTGCTGCGGTAGCACTGCTGCCATTTTGGACTGAAAACGTCAATGAGTCTGTATAAAGAGATGTCTGTAAATTGTATATTTAATATAATTTTTGAGGTATATCAATTTCTAAGCACGGACATCTAAATATCCCTCAATTAAATCATTATGTCCTAAAAACTGTTAAATTCATGAATAGCTGAATCCAGAGTAATTTTCCTCAGCATAATAAACATGCATCAGACCCACAAGACTGTGCCACCCTGCACGCTTATACGACATAGCTCGTTGTAGGTGGCTGTAATAATACATATATTAGATGTAATTCATCCCTTTTATTATCTTATAAGACATCCATGGGCTGTGTGCTGTAAGCCTGTAACATGGTGGATGTAATGACGTCTCTGTTCCCAATCAACCAGCTATCAGCCAGTAGCTAGTAGTGTTAGTAGTATGACAAACAGAATTTAAAGTAGTTGTAGGTTATTTATTAACACACAGGACAAAAGCACAGGACACAACCTCTTATACATCTATGGTCTGTGGCCGACTGGACATCGATTCTGGAGGTCCTTGACATGGAAAAGTTTGAAATTGCTCTCAAAATCAGTGTGCTGGATTTTTCTAACTTCCATTTATGTCCATTGCTCAATTTATGCTCCTCTGGGAAACGGCCGAGCGAAATAGTTTAATAAACAAATAAATAAGTAAATAGCTATAGTAGGGCCAGCTGCAGTATATGAGCACAACAAACTGAGTCCCCAGTTTACCGTCAGGAGAGTTACTGCAGCAGCCACAGTGCTGCGTTCATTGTCTCCTGTTCCCCGTCCGGGAGCGTTAGCAGCCACAGTGCTGCGTTCGGTGTCTCCTGTTCACCGTCCGGGAGCGTTGGCAGCCACAGTGCTGCGTTCAGTGTCTCCTGTTCACCGTCCGGGAGTGTTAGCAGCCACAGTGCTGCGTTCAGTGTCTCCTGTTCACCGTCCGGGAGTGTTGGCAGCCACAGTGCTGCATTCAGTGTCTCCTGTTCACCGTCCGGGAGTGTTGGCAGCCACAGTGCTGCATTCAGTGTCTCCTGTTCACCGTCCGGGAGTGTTGGCAGCCACAGTGCTGCGTTCAGTGTCTCCTGTTGGGGCGGCAGTAGCTCAGTCTGTAGGGAGTTGGCTTGGGAACCGGAGGGTCACCGGTTCAAGTCCCGACATGGACCAAGAACTGAGTGTGAACTGGTAGCTGGAGAGGTGCCAGTTTACCTCTTGGGCACTGCCGAGGTGCCCCTGAGCAAGGCACCAAACTCCCAACTGCTCGGGGCGCATGTTTGTGCATGTGTGTGTTCAGGTCTGCATGTACCATGTATAAGTTAACAACAGAGTGAAAAAATTGAATTTCCCCTCGTGGGACTAATAAAGGACTATCTTCTTCTATCTTCTTCTTCTTCACCGTCCCGGAGTGTTGGCAGCCACAGTGCTGCGTTCAGTGTCTCCTGTTCACCGTCCGGGAGTGTTAGCAGCCACAGTGCTGCGTTCAGTGTCTCCTGTTCACCGTCCGGGAGTGTTGGCAGCCACAGTGCTGCGTTCAGTGTCTCCTGTTCACCGTCCGGGAGTGTTAGCAGCCACAGTGCTGCGTGTAGTGTTGGCAGCCACAGTGCAGCCGCTCTTCCAGTATAAGTCTCCACTTCCACATTTAGTTTAGTTTAGCAGGTTGTCAGCTGTGTGTCTGCCCGGCGTAACGATACGGTCTGGCCAGATTAACAATGGCGATTGTCCGAGAAACAGTGCGTGTTTGTGCTACGTTAGCAGCTACTAGCTGTTAACTGCTAGCTCCGGTGGCTTTGTGCCCACTATAGCATAACTTCAGCGAGTGTGTGACAGATTGTGTGCGTGTGGTGGCGGTGAGTGTGGGTTTGTGGGGGCGGCAGTAGCTCAGTCCGTAAGGACTTGGGTTAGGATGTGGAGGACCCGGGTTCAAATCCCCCATGACCAAGACCAACTGGTTGCTGGAGAGGTGCCAGTACCTCTTGGCACTGCCGAGGTGCCCCTGAGCAAGGCACCAAACCCCCAACTGCTCTGGGCGCTTGTCAGACAGCCCCATCACTCTGACATCTCTCCATTCTAATACTGTGTGAACTGACTGTGTGAACAACAGAGTGAAACATTCCCCACTGTGGCAAAAAAAATCTTTCTTTCTTTCTTTCTTTTCAGTGGCGTTATAGCCGTGCTCTGTGCCGGCTCAGACTATCCTAAGGTGGGCTCTTATGGTGGACCAGCTTTTCTCCTTAAAGTGACAAGCCACTCCTCTGTGTTTTTCACAGCTTTTTAATTAATTATTAATATTTCTTTTAACTGTTTAACCAACAGCATAAATCAGTTAAAATGCTGAATATCGGTTAACGGTTAAATGTTTAATTATCAAGTTAATTGTTAAACACAGGCTGTTTTGACATTAAATATGATAATAGCATAGAAAATCAAGAATGAAGAACTGACTTTCATTTTTATCGACTTATGTTCTTCGACAAAACCTCCTCACAGGAAACAGTGTAAATCTTTAGGGTGGACATCGTCATAATAATAAAGAAGCCCTAAAATATCAAACGTGCTGCTTCTGGATTCTCAAATGTGAGGATTCGCTGCTTTACTTAGTTTTGCATCATTGTAAACTCAATATCTTTGGTGTTTTTTTGAAAAAAGCTACATATTGTTAATAGCAGGTGACATATGTAATGCTGTAAACACACACATTGTCATGGACTTTAGCTATCGATGTGATGCTTGCTCCAATTATCAAGACAAATGCGCCAGACAGATTTTAGGTGATGTTGTTCATTGAGGTGTAAAGAAAGAAAAGATAGTAAAAAGAGGTATGTTAAATATTGAAAAAAAAAAAAGAAAAAGTCAGATGAGTGATAGCAGAGATGCAAGACAATGACAAAGAAATGGCATGGATGTGGCAATGACGGAGTGGGAAAAGTGGCCTTTCGTAACTGATGGAAGGATCATTTCTTATCTATTCATAATGTCACTGTGACTCATCCTTTAGAGCAGCCAAAAATAGCTTTCTCACCAACTGCAGTACATCTCTCCTCCCATTCATTCTCTCAGCTCAAAAACTGAGCAACAATCACAGGAGGTGCAGCAGAAGGCAGGAGAGTCAAGGAAAAGTTGGGAGTGATATAATGCACAGGTAATAATGTGTAAATATGTTCAATAGAAAGATAATGAAGTTTAACAACTAATTGTTCAGCATCCAAACATCGTAATGGCTACATGCTCGTAACAGGGCTGGACAGGCTGTAGAAGGGTATCAACCCATATTATTATAAAATATCTATTATTCATCTATTATTTCCCCAATATTGTTTTGAGTCAGTTGCTTTAGAGACAATCATTTGATGATCTGACAACCTGGCAATCAGCCATCAAACATGAATCTGGTTGATTCACTTTGGCGATAAATGTGTCATGCTAAGACATGTTGTAACAATAACATAACTAGAGAAGTCATAGAGAGTCAAAGTCAGCTGACTGCCTCAGTCAGTGGCATGGCAATACAGTATCTATCCAACATTTGCTAATATTAGCTACCATAAGCTAAGCCAGATCAAATAAGGCTACAGCAGCAAAACCCCTGAGTATACAGATACAGTATACAGCAGCAGGACCCGTATCTGCTCCTTTGAGTGAGGAGAAACAGGAGGAGCACTGCCAGGGGCCTACAAAATGACCTCCAGCAGGCTACTGGTGTGCATGTTTCTGACCAAACTGTCAGAAACAGACTCCATGCAGCCCAGCAGCACCACCGTGCAGCTCGACTGGGGTTCGACAGAGAACACCAGAATTAACAGGTCCACCACTGGTGCCCCATTCTCTTCATAGATGAGAGCAGGTTCACACTGAGCACATGTGACAGGCGTGAAAGAGTCTGGAGACGCCAAGGAGAAGGTGATGCTGCCTGTAACATCGCCCAGGATGTCTCTAGGGAGGTACATACTTGGAGGGTCGCACAGACCTCCATGTCATAGCCAGCAGTACCCTGACGGTTAGGTACCGGGATGAAATCCTCAGACTGTTCACAGATGGTCTAGGAGTAGATCCCACTGGACACCACCCGCCGACTCATCAGGAGCAAGCCCAGATGTTGTAGGAAGTGCACACAGGCAGGGGCATACACACTACTGAGTCATAATATGAGTTACCGTGATGAAATTCAAGTTGGATCAGCCTGTGATTTCAATTTTTTACTTTTATTTTCAGTGTGAATTTGGATCCAGCCCTCAGTGGGTTGATGATTATGGTTTCCATTGACTGTTATGACATTTTGTTCTCAACAAATTATACAGTGTACATCAGTAAAGATAATTTGTTCATCAAGATCTGATTTAAGTGTTTCCTTAACTATTTTGGGTAGTGTATATGGGATTCAGGAAGAGCAGAATCAAAGACTTTAGCCAAGAGAGGAGAGGCACAGTCCAATAGAGAAACTGATCAGCAAAGAAATAAAATGATGCACCGGAAGAACAAAAAAACACTGAATCACAGAAAGGGAGAAGCAACATGTACAGTATTTTCTATTTAAATGGCATCTGACTAAGGAAAAAGAAATGTCTGGAAATAGCCCGGTGCTTTCACATGTTTGTTCACACCTCCCACACTTCCTAGATGGAGGGTGCAAACGTTGAAAGGAGACAAATCACATTAAGCACCTTAAAAACTGTGGAGCCCTGAATTGGACTGACTCGAGCTAGCAGTTTATCCGTGGGCAGAGGGAGCTCTGCCTCTGCAGACTATTTATCCAAGGCTTACTGTTTACATGACTTTCAACTGAAGCCTTTCAACTCATGAATTCAGGCCATGCCCACACCAATGAGAATACACCGGAAAATTCTCTTAACGTATTCGAGTCATTCTCTAAAAGCTTGCTGTCCACACTGAAACATCAAAATAATAGGAAAACATGATTGACCAAAGAAATTTTTAAGTCGACTAACACACGATTCTGTCAACTAATCAGTTAGTTGTATTAATCGACAGATGCACATTAGTCACAAAAGTAAATTAATCAGGAGACGTGTTTGTTGGCTGATTACCAGAATGTCAGCTCATCAAACAATTGTCTCTAAAGCACTACTTAAAACAATTTAAAACATAAAAATTTTTATAAAATCAACATTAAAACTGTGCCAATTAAAGCGCAATTACCAATACTATCAACCCACCAATTTTGTTGATTACTTCTTTTAATAAACAGATCTGTAAAACTGAGTTTCTCCACAAAGAATCAAGCAAAAGCACCACTTTAAATCTTGTGTTTACCGGTGCTGTGCTCAAGTTGAGCAAAGTTGGAAATGAGCACATAAATACATTCAGCATGAATGTAATCGACTAAAGAAATGTCAGGGCTCTTTCACAAGCCATAGTCCATTTGGCTAATCCGCATCAGACTGAAGTACTTTTGGTTTGTTTTCTATTTGGTCTGTTTCACTTCAGAGTGCACAAATTAAAGCGAAACCAAAATTAACAAAGAATATGCTGAGGGCCAAGTATGAAGGAGTGAATTTAAACACCACAAAGCCTTGTACGATAGTTACGTGGCTAAAACGCCGATCACCAGTGTCAAGTAAGCCAAATATCACCCGACAGGGATCCCTGACCGAAACGTTTGAAAGCGTAACTCCATATGAACATTCTTGAAAACGGCACATGGAAATGACTGAAGCAATAACAGAGTTCATCGCAAAATATATGATGCCCCTCAGTGCGGTGACCAAGCCTGGGTTTACGGCTTTCATACAAACACTGTACACCATGTCCCCTTACACATATTTTAGCCAGGCTGCCATACCGCAGCTACACAAGAAATGTAAACAGAGAGTCACAGCGGAGCTGAAAATGCCAAGTTTATCACTACTACAGCTGACAGGTGGTGAAGCCGTACATTGGAGCCCTATCAGAGTCTTATGGTTCATTTCATTAATGAAGACTTGGACCTCAAAGCTCGCTGCCTTCAAACTTGTTCAAACAAATTTGTTACTGACTCACCTAATTTCATTATAACATAGAGGCCTGACCTACAAGAAATAACATGTTTGTTTAATCTAATACTGTGTTGTTCATACTATAGAATGATTTATTTTCTTGTATTTATTGAATAATACAGATGATAAGGAACTTAAAAAAAAAACTGCATATTAAATTCATTTAGCATTTTCTGTATGTTCTCTCCCACCCAAATTTCAAGTAAACATTATTTTTCTGCAGAAGTCCAGGTCAGTCCTCTCCCACTCATATTAACCTGTTGTTTACCTATGTTCATCTCAACAAATGCCCGCACATGCAGCCTGCATTTTGGTTTGCTTGGAAATGCTCCAAACCACCTCTTGCAACCGGCATCGGACCGGTTGTTTTGGTCCGCACCAGAGTATGATTATTGCATTCAAACCACCCATAGAAACTGCACCAGGGATTGAACCGCAGCAGAGTTTGTTGAAATAAAAATCAAATAAATACGAAATAAATATTAAATAGATAAATTAAAGTTATTTAATTTAGCCACCTTGTGGAGACAAACAAAATGAATATTCATATACTGCATATGTTGCTGGTGTGTGTTTGGTATTAACTCTTCGTCACCTTTATCAACCAATAAGAGCACTGCAGCGAAAATCTAACCACATTTCCACCCACACACTGATCTAACATTACCAAACATTTCCTAAAATTCATCCCTGAGTCACTTTAAAACCAAAATAAATCTTTATGTTTAAGAGCCTCTAAATCAGGATGCTTGACGCTGCAGAGCCAGTGAGAATGGAGACACTCAACAGCTTCAGCGCCAAGATAAACAAGCCAAGGAACACAAACCGTGTGTGAGCCATAACAAGATGATTATGGTGGTGGCAGCTAGTTACCGTCGCCTGATACGGAGGAAGAGGGAAGGTGCCATGTCATACCAGCCTCATGCTGCCAAGCTAAGCCCATAAACTCTGTCTATTATCCAACAGAGCTGGGAAATGATGTTCTAACTGAAGAGCAGCTGCCATGAGAAAGCTGTAATGGTGAGGATTTGAATGCAGCATTCTCGCCTATCCAAGTGATCAACAAACAAGTTTTACAAATCAGTGTCTTCCTTCAACCTTCACTCTCACCTCTGAATCTGCTTACTACAACATGACTCTGAGAAAGCATCTGAAAAAGCTCGGTCAACCCTTAATCTTCTAAATGTGTGTGGGGTGGCTTAAATAAGAGCTAAAACTATAGCCAACATGTAGCGTGAGCCTTAACTAACCATCGGTGTGCCAGCTTCTAGGATAAGTAGCACTCAACCCCTTCAGCCAAGGGCTCCATTTTGAAACAGTATGCATTTTAATGTATTAGGTTGGCACGAGGTTGGAGTGGGGGTCATGGGCAACCGAGCTGTGTGTGTGTGTGTAAGATAAAGAGACAGAGTGCTCGCACAAGACGAGTAACGGCTGCTATTCACAACTGTAAGGCCTGTTTTTTCCACTATGTGGCAGAGCTTGAAGATCGCCACGGCAGCCAGCCTGTGGCCCAGTGGTATGTAGACACTGTCGCTCTCATGCACAAGGACAGAGTGTGTGTGGGGTGTAAAGAGAGAGGGGGAGAGTTGGGAGAGTTTACAGTACAGCCTACAGGAGACAATGTCACCCGACCCTCTGATAAAGCAACAACATTTCATCACAACACAGTCAGACATAAATACGGTGTCATCGACAAACACAGAGACAATGGTGTTTTTCAGTTCATGCCAAGGTCAGTTCACTGAGCGGTGTTGGTTGGAAAACTAAGATGAATTCATCTGCTCAGATTTGCAGTCTCATTTACTTTAATCAAATACTAATTGATTTAATTATCACAATTTTGCACATTTTTGACATTAAGTTTGTGTATGGCTCCTTGTCCTAGTCTGTTTTAATCAAATTTGATGTCCAACCCCTGGTGTGGTTTGTTTGGACAGTTGTGAACAGAGTAATCGTATTCGGGTGTGGACCAAAAAAGGCTGCCTGTGTGGGCACTTGTTGAGATGGATGCAGTCAAATGACAGGTTAACATGAGTGGGAGAGGACTGACCTGGACCTTCTGTAGAAGTCTGACGTTTGCTTGACATCTGGGCCGAAGAGAACATACAGAATACACTAAATAAAGACCACAAAAATATTACGTTTATAAAGGCATTAGAGATAAACTAGAGGAGAGGGGATTCATGGGCACAAAAAAAAAAAAAAAACTTTGATAGATGCATATTTCAAAGTCTGCAACTCCCTGCATAGAAGTGGCAGCTCCTGAGATGAAAAAGATGAATTTGCTGCTTCGTACACGGCCCTCAGCAAATGAAGTGTTTTTATTTGGTCCACTTTAATTTGTGTAATTTGAAACTAAATCAGACTATACAAAAAACAAACCAAAACTATTAATTTCATTCTGATTCGGACTAGAAAAACGGACTATGGCTTATAAAAGTGCCCTTAAAGGTTCAGTGTGGAGAATCTGGGGGCATCTAGTGGTGAAGATGCAGATTGCAATCAACTGAAACTGCTCCCATCTGCCAAGCGATGTCAAAACATGAAAATGCAAAAGGCCCCATCTAAAGCCAGTGTTTTGGGTCCCCGTGCTCTGTATGTAGATAAAAATGGCTCATTGTAAGGTAAAAGAAACAGTGAGTCTTATTTTCAGATGATTATACACTAAAGAAAACATTATTATTAATTAGTTATTAATGTTATATTCCATTTCTACCACTACATCCCCCTATATGTTACACACTAGTCCTTTAAATATGATTCCTTTTGTTAAATGAAAAAAGGATTTGTAGAAAATCATTTTATTTTGTTAATATAGTTTATATTCCTCACAATAAAGTGTTGTCTACACAGGAGGTTTCAGCCACTTCTATTTTAATCCAGCCATCTACACAGGCACAATATTTGATGCTTCAGTCTCGCTTTACGCTCACAGCCGCAACCCAAAATTCATTTCTACACTTCAAGACGATTTTCCTCACTTTTACGTGCGGAACTACAATGAATGTGTATTGTGCTCTGAGCACTGTGACCTGTACACCTGTGGAGACACTGAGGTCTGAAGCTGCTGTATTGTATTGAAAAACACAGTGTAATGTATCAAAAGGTATCAGCACCAAAAAAATCAATACCCAGCCCTATGTGGCAGGTACTAAACACATGCTGCTCTGAACCTAGAGAGCATTTTCTAAAGCAATACTTTACCTTTCAACAAAACAGTCAAACACCGCTGTAACATGAAAGAGGCTGGGCGTTCAGTACGGCACTGGTGACAATTTGTTGATACACGCAGAGGAAGCACTCTGTGCCCTATCATTGCACGTCGGATGACAACAGTGCCAGGCTCCAACCCACTCATTATGATCATTATTTCAGGGAAAGTGAGAAGCCTAAAGCTCATATCCTTTCATTGCCATTATATCCCATCACAGCGCGATGCAAGCAGACAAAGACAACTGTTGTCAACATGAAATGCAGCACAATTCAGGAAACAAAAGAATGCTACAACAATCAAAATCACATGAATAAATAGCCAGACCTGTTCATGATGTGATAATTCATCTGCATTATTAAAAATATCTGTCATTTGAATAAAAAAAACAAAAAACAGCCGTTTTACTCCATGTATGCCTATCAGCCCACTTTCACTGGAATGAATGGAAGTGATTTGGCTCTGTGCTTCTGCAATCAGTGCGTCTTGTTTAAACTGAAATAGATTTCTCACCCCGGCACAGTTCAGCCAAGAGGCAGAGCAGCCTCTCTAAAATAAAAACTGAAAGAAAGAACCACATGCATATCTGAAAATCTAGCTACCGGCTATGGCAAAATGACACCACATTATCAGGGGGATTAATGATTACTTCACAAACAGGGTGTGAAACAAAACAGGCTGAATAACCAGAGAGAAATAAAAGCTGATCACAGGATTGGGAGATGGGAGAATAGAAGAGGGATGTTAAATCATTGAGATTTAAATGGGAGTTGGATTTACAGGGTGGATGGCTTCCCTATCTGGGTGTCAAGCATGTACCGTGGGTGTGCGAAACAACATCCAAACATCACCAAATCCCCCAGGCGCCTTTTAAGAAGCAAAAGAATCTGGGGAAAGGGACTGTTGGAGGAAAACAGGAGTGAAGGTTAGGGACGGTAGGGGGTGGGAGAGGGAGATATACAGAGTGTGTAATAGGGAGAGAGAATCAATGGGTACCCCCGGAGAAAATAAAAGCCATGACATCATCGTATGGCAAGGAGCAAGGAGTGGGGTGGCGAGGAGTAGGGGGAGAGAGAGGGAGAAGGGAGAGACAAGAGCACCCACAGTCACCCATTCTGCCTCTCGGGGCCCATCCTCTGGAATGGATAAGAGCCGAACAATGCGCTCTCAATGAATGGGATCCCAAATCCCACAGGAGAAAAACAAATCACCAGTGGGAAAGGGGGAGGGTGAGGGAAAGATGGAGAAAGAGACAGAGAGAGAGATGGAGAGAGAAAGGGAGACCCTTAAAAAGATGTGCACACAAAGCAACAAAGCATCTTGGGACATGTAGAGCAAGGCAAGTAGAGATTGAGACAAAGCTGCCTTTGTCCCTCCTGGCTGGTGGGTGGCTTGGTGCGAAGGATTTGAACATGGTAGCTTTTACATCAGAGCACTCCAATATATTGATCAGGCCATGTAATCCTTCAAATGATCAATGAAAAGGTTGGCTCAACTCTGGGTGTGCTGTTTGTTGGGTTTACATGACAAGAGCATGTGGGAGGCAGGAACCCGGCTTTACGTAACTCGTCAGGGGAGCTTTGAGTTGTGTTCAAAGTTTGGCCTGCTGCTCGTGACGCCGCTTTGACGGAGACACGTGAGGCAGCGAGGGATGTTCGGGACCCTCTGATCACAGCACCTCCTCGCAGAAGTCAAAATGGGATGGTTAATTGTATTCCTCATCACACAGTGTTAATAAATAAAGTCACAGCCTTCACTGGGAGGGCTCAATTCGTGTGAGCGAGTGTGTACATGCCTACGTGTTTTCACCAAAGTGTGTGTTCTCTCAAACAAAGAGTTTCCGTTCCTCCGTGATTACAGCACTGCTGCTGTAAGCCAGAACAGAGAAAATAAATTAGAATCACAAGAAGAAAAGTCTTTCATGTCTGATGCTTTGATAACAAAAAACAAGCAGGTTCCCACAAACTAGAATAAGTTGGCTTATAATTCGGAGCTAGCTGGAGACAACTTGACACAAAATGGAAGATTCGCTCATGAATAAGTCACAAATAAAATAAAATAAAAGAAAGGAAGGATTGCGTTATGACATTTATTTTTGGACACAATGAAAAAAAGGAAGATGCTGGAAAAAGAGAAATGAGTTGAGATAGAATAGTGCAACTTTGAAAGCGTCAAAGAAGCCGACAGACTCTGATCTGGCAGAAATATGATCTTTCTGACAATTCAGAGGCACTTTGTATGAATGAGCACAATTAACAGCAGGGCTTCTGTGACGCTTACAGACACTCCTCCTCCTAAGAGAAACTGTGAAACAAGATACAGCTGGAACTATTCTTTAAGTCCCACATCTCACTGAAAGCTTAATTGGCATCATGTCCCTCAGGAACAGCGAGGAAAAGAAGCATTATTTTCTTGTTTCAGGAGTGACAGGACATGAAACTACAGTTTTATGAGCTGTGTGCAGTTACAATGCAGGAAAGTATAGTTTTTAATTTCATTTGTATTGGAAAGAAATCAAGACAGTGCAGAAGGGAGACGAGACATTGACCAGAGGTCCAGGACACAAGCGTCAGGGTAAAAAAATCATTGCCTGGAGTCAAACACAGTATCTCTACTAGCTTACACGAGCTGACCCTGACCTTTAACCTCTGACCTCTGTGTAAAGGGTTGGAGTAAGGCTGCAACTACAACATATTCTCACCACCAATTCGTCAAATACCACCGCTTGGTCAGAGTCCCTCGACATCAGACACTGACACACAGGCTACCCCTCTTGCATTACATCTATGCTCATAACATGCATAGTGTCCTTTCAAAATAAACTTCTGTTTCCAGAGGAACTTCGGTTTAGGCAGCACAACCACTTAGGTAATGTTACGAAACAACTGTGGTTGACGTTAACTGGACTAACGGGACTAATGGGACTGCGATACCAACAAGTCACATGACTAAAACCTGACAAAATAAGTCTGTGTTACGTTTAGTTTCACACGGGTTACGAACACCGGCCTCCTGGTTGAAAGTCTTGTGTTTGATTGACCCATCCACCAACGCCTCCCGCCCGCTAAGAACATTGGAGTTAGCTGAAAGCCTGGTTCATCACACACTGATGCTAAAGGGTGCCTCAGTGTGTCGGTGTCCGATGCCGAGGGGCACTTACCAAGCAATGGTATTTCATGAGTGGGGAGAGAGAACGGGTTGCCAATTAATCAATTAGTCCACAACATGTGAGAAATTGTGAAAAATAACTGACAAAGTCTTCACATATCTTGTTTTGTCTTTCTAACACAAACATGATGATATAAAACAGACAAAAACAGAAACTCCTCACATTTAAGAAGCTAGAAACTGAAAGACTGGGGATGAAACAAGTACTTGGGTATTATTATTTGAAGCAAAATGTCTTCAAAGTCATTCTGAAGTTCATTATCTACTATCAACTTTAGTGTCCTACCAAATAAATTGGGGACTCCCGCTCTGGGAGAAAGCTGTCCTTGCTCCCAAATTTTGATTGAATGTTGTTGGGCCATGGGAGAAACACAAGAAAAATCTGTTTGGGATTTTGTCTTGAGGCTGCGTTTAGTTCATTTTTTTTTCCCTTTCGTGGTTTGAAACTCAAAACAGCGTTGCTGTATCAATTCTCATCAAGTCTCTCTGCTATCAGTTAAACATCCTTTGAAGTCAGAGCCAGCACGTGGAAGCTACATTAGCTCACTCGCTCTCACCCTGTGCATCTGCAGCCTAGCATGTCCACAATAAATATTGAAATCTGCGGCGGCTGCCTTGCAACCTACTCTTGGTCGGCCTATATTCTAATGCCACAGGACAGAAAGAGAGAAACACCATGACTGGCAAGGGATTTCAACTCTCATCAAAGCAACATCAGAGTGTCTACTGGCATGTTTATGAACTAAAAAAAACAATGGATACTGTGTGGAACAAAGAGGGCTAAAACGATAGTAGTAGGGGGACACAGCACTCTGTTTCACCATGCATTCAGGGCGCCCCAAGCTCATCACAGTCTTTTACATATGGTAGGAGTACAGTAGACTCAAAGGAGTTGCAAGAAGAGCAAAGACATTTTTCTGCTGCTTTTTTAGGGACATATTTGATTTTTCCTGTAAAATCATAGCTTTACCTCTTCAAGCCTCTAAAAGCTTTGCTTAATATCTTGGATGTTTTGAAGTGGGGTACTTATCCATAATCAGTGTATTACCTACGGTAGATGTCGGCCTGCATGGAAGCAAACCAATGTATTGTAGATGGGGCCGGCAGCAAAACATATTTTGACCACGTAAAAGAAAGACCCATCTAAAAAAAAAAAATCCATATCAGTTTAAGTGTATGCTATATTTGAATATTTACCTTGCTGTGACACAGATATGTAGTCTGAAGACACATCTATGCTCTCACCAAAAGCAATCAGGAAAAAAAACCTAAAAAAAAAAAACCTAGCTGCATTGATCTGTTAGTTTGTGTTATTGTGTGACTTTAGTTCAGATTCACCAAATTCATAAAATAGTGCAAACAACCTAATGGATCGAGCAACCCCCGTGTTCTGCGAAGTAAAATTACAAGTTTTTCAATAGTGTCTGTTACTTTGGTGAGAGCTCAGATGGATACAACAGCTTCAGATCCCCATCAGAAAGGGCTGTCAGACGGAAAGGTAAAGCATACACATCATTAGTTAAAGAATAATGTTTTTATTATTTATCTACTATATATAGTGTGTGTACACACACACACACACACACACACACACACACACACACACACACACACACACACACACACACACACACACACACACACACACACAGTATATATACACTGCTGTGTGCCAACTACCATCTACTATCGGTAATAAACTGACTATGGATAAGTATCTCATACATCCCCACTTCAAAACACCCAAACTAGCCCTTTAAGGTGCTCACAGTTAATAAAACTGTGTAACCTCTGAAGAGGGGTTTTGAGTTTACTTTAATATCTCATTTATAAGCCAAAAATGTTGTGAACCACTGAGCAAGAAGACACCGTTTGCAGCCTATGCCCAACGACGGCCCCTGGTACTTTCCTCCACATGGTCTGGGACGTTTGCCTGTAGCATATTTCCGGAAAAAGCTTACAGAGTAATTTCAACTGTAGTCCATGATGGTGCCCACAACCACATCATCCAGCATTTTAAAACAACAAAGAAAAACTGTGCCAGCTGTTTTAAGTACTACAAAGAATATGATATCAACTCATTAAAAGCCTCCTCATTATCTCTCCATCAAACACTGGATTTGTTCTTTTCTGTCTGTCATATAGCGTACCTGGAGCTTTCAACTGAATCTATTATTAATGTCTAGCTGCTGATACTGTGGCCAAATATTTTGAAATATAGCTAGCAGCCCTTACGCTTACCTCGATCACATATTTAATGTTTAATTCATAATGTCCCTCTTATTAGCTTAGCCTTGTTTTTAGCTATTTGCATGCTCTCAGGGCTGCAGTGGTTAGTGCTGTCGCCTCACAGCAACATGGTCACAGGTTCGAATCCAGCTTCGGGCTCTTCTGTGTGGAGTTTGCATGTTTTTCCACGTTTTCTCCGGGTACTCCAGCTTCCTCCCACAGTCCAAAGACATGCAGTCTAGGTTAATTGATGACTCTAAATTGCCCACAGGTGTGGATGTGAGCGTGAATGGTTGTCTGTCTCTATGTGTCCTGCGATGGACTGGCGACCTGTCCAGGGTGAACCCCACCTTCGCCTTATGCCAGCTGGGACTGGCTCCAGCCCCCCCGCGCGACTCCTAATGGGATAAGTGGTTGAAGGAAGGAAGGAAGGAAGGAAGGAAGGAAGGAAGGAAGGAAGGAAGGAAGGAAGGAAGGAAGGAAGGGGATAGATAGATAGATAGATAGATAGATAGATAGATAGATAGATAGATAGATAGATGGATAGATAGATGGATAGATGGATAGATAGATAGATAGATAGATAGATAGATAGATGGATGGATGGATGGATGGATGGATGGATGCTTGCTTTTATCAGGCCTATTTGTTTTGTGTGTGGTAATATTTGTAATGTCCAACAAAAAGTTGATCAGAAGACGACAATGATCGTTTTACCACTACAAGACACACATTTAATACATCAGAAATACAGTTAGAAAGACTTCAGTTGCCATCTACTCATTCAGGCCTACACCACTCAGGTGTTCAGCCCCTTTGCAGGGAGCTCTGGTGTGTGTTTTTCTTGCCGATTTTGCCACAGAAGTCTCAGTTTTTATCTCTTTGCATCACATTCTGAAGTCTCTTTTTCCTCAGCAGGGGAGCATTAACAGCACAGAAGTGTAGAAGTAGTGTAAAACAACTTTACATTTTATGTAAATGAGAAGTGTATGCGCTCCAGCAGCCAAGAGCACAAGGTGCAGAAGAAGTGGACGTAGTCACTGTGATGTCACCTGGTGGACTACAGTTTTGAAGCCTCAAGTTCAGCATTTTGGTCATTGCCATTTTGGTTTGTGCAACCAGAAGTAACACAAGAGGGTGAAGCTAAGGGTTAAAGCTGTAAGGCGAAAACACAGACAACGCTGACTACTGTGTGCTAGCAGCTTGTCAATCACAAGGTGGCCAAACCCTAAAGCACCCCCTGCTTTATGCTCTAAATGGGACCATGATTTACTAAACGAACATCATGTGTTTAAGAAGACTTGAAACTAGAGATTGAGACCATTATCTCATGTTTAAAATGTTTACTGAGGCAATAAATCAAGTGAGAAGTAGGCTCATTTTCTCATAGACTTCTATACAATAAGACTTCCTTTTGAAACCAGGGGAGTCGCCCCCTGCTGGCTGTTAGAGAGAGTGCAGGTTTAAGGCACTTCAATATTGGTTTCACTTTTCAGAACTGGAAGTTGCCATCAGATACCATGTAGCAGGTAAAACACAAAATATTACTGTTCTTACGTGCTTCTCTTCAAGCACAGTTTTATCCCACAAAGACCAAACCTCTGCAGACAACACACCTCCAAATTAAAATGGGTAAATTTTGTACTTCGATTTCAAGGTCTGTGCAGTTGGAAAATAGTAAATCTAGAATCTGGATGGCGTGCTTAGCAAAAATACATTTTAAAACAGATAAAAGCAATGATTTTTTAATCTTTCTTTCGTGTGTGGATGAAACTCTGCACCTCATTAACTACAACTGTAACTGCCAGAGGTGAAGACACATCCCAAACTACTATTATTACCACTAGTAAACAGCCATTAATCCAAAGTTCACATGAACACAATGAACTGCAAAGGACATTTACACAAATCCCCCACTCTCCTGCACGTTTCATCCTTGCTGTCGCCTTCATCCTTTCCCACTGTCATCCCCAATTTTCCTCATCCTATTTCCTCTATCCTTCCTCCTTCCTATCACCTTCTCATACATCCTCATCTTCTTCCTTCCATTCCATGTTCAGATCCTTTTTTCCTTCTGGCGGCAGATCACTTAAGTCTTTTTCTGTCTCAGCTGCTTCTCCTTTGGGATAACAAACAAGCTATGCAACAGGTCTCATGTCACACTTACAATGAATGAGGCCATTCCTACCCATCCTTATGAGGATATACCAGAGAGCTTGAAACATTACGGGGGTCGGTGTGAGGACATTTCTAACTGTACGCCGATGTACCGCAGTGCTTCCTCAGTACAGCAACTTTCGGCTGAAGCCGATACAAATTCAATTTAGGAAAAAAGCAGCTCCCCTGGGTGGGGGTGTTGCATGGAAGCAGAAACAGTGAGCTATAATTTCAATATATGTTGTTTTGGAGGCAGAGGGGATGTTATGAAAGAATTCCCCCTGACAATAAAGCTTCAATGAAAACAGAAAAAATCTAAATATCCTAAAAATCTGTCCCTTCATTTGCCAAGTGTGTCTTCTAACATCTCCTCCACTGTACTGTAGATATACTGTATGTCACATATTGTTTGGTGAAGGAGATATGAAGCTCCCTGGCAGTCCTCCTCCTCCTCCTCCTCCTCCTCCTCAGGGAGAGTGTTAATGAAGCAGGAGGCTGGTCAGATGGGAGACTCTCCACTTGGGTTCCAAGCAATCAATAATATACAGACGGCCACACTCGCCTTCCTCTCCTTTTCTTTCATTTTCTTTCCTTTATCCTCTTTATCTTCATTATTTTACTCCCCATGTGCTTTCGGATTTGTTTTCTCTTCTCCCTTTCTCCCATATCTCCCCTCCTCCCCTCCCCTGACCCTCGTCACCTTAATCCTCTAATTTCTCCTATTTGCCGTTTTGCCTTCTTCTCCTTTCTTTTGGACAGTTAGCAGTGAGGATATTATAAATCTGCCTTGTAATTAGTACGGCACTTGCAGCTGAATTTCACGTCTACTCGCAGCTAATTTATTTCTCAGTCATCGCAGTGTTTTGACATTCCAGAAGTTACGCTGTGCAGTTGGAAGAAAACAAACTTACTGTCAGGAAACTCTAATCTGAAAACGCCGATGGAAATTAAAAAAAAAATAACTGTGCGCACTCAAACAGCCTTAATACAAAGTTAAACGAGGTATCCTATCCATCTTTCGGATACTTTACAGCCCCTAAGGGATGTTTCCTAACCTGTGAGGCAACAGTGCCCCCTGCAGGTCACCAGAGGACGTGCACCTTGGTAGTGTTCAGAGAAGTCGATCCCTCTGCACTTAGAACCAGCCTTGTTTTAGCCCACCAGCTATTGCCACCCACAAGGAGAATTGTGTAAGTGGATTTAAATAACTTAATGCCTCTTCTTCTAGCCTAGGCAAAACACAGAAGAAAACAGTCCAGAACAAAAAAAACATCCAACTGCTATCACATTCACAAAGATAAAGAACATATATTTTGTCTAGTTTACACATTTAGGTTCACATTTACAACAGCAATTTGAATACGTCATGCCTAATTCCCCGTTCAGGCTGAGCCGGCATCCTCTAGGGACTGAATACAAAGCAGCCAGAAAGACACTTGACTAGTCAGCTGGAACAACACGATCCAGGCTCGGGGGATAATCAGTTTCACCATTTTGAGACCAAAACTGCTTAAAAGAAAACCTCTTTTTTCTTTCTAAAATTTCCAGTATCCATGCCAACAAACAGTAGCACTGTGCATTTACAATCTGCACAATATATTTCAAATATTTGTAAAGCATCAGCGGCGCTTGATTCGTCTTATCTCATTAAATATGTGGGCGTATTTGAGGTTATTAGAAAAATCAGAACATTAAGTCTGGATGAAAGATTTCAATCTAATCACATACTTCAAAGGCTGAAAACCATTTAATGTGAAAAAAGAAACAGCCAACTGAGCTCAATCGGTCTCCCAGTGGAAAAGAAAGAAATGAGTGAGGGAGACTCATGAGGTCTCAGCTATTAGAGTAACTACATAGCATTAGCTAATTGGGATCCAAACAAACTTGACTGAATACAAATGAATGAGAACAGCGAAATGCTACAGTGGAAAGTCACAAACATATCTGTATCATGTTCCTTAGTGTTTTCCTTTCATACATACACATATTTATGGCAAGGCTTCATTAGGATGCTGCAAAAAAAATCCTTTATGTAATATGCTGTTTTAAACCGTCTACATGCAAAGACTGGGTATTAAGAATATAAATAAGGAATCCATATCTAAGCATCATTAATGACTTCAATAAGGCAGACATCTAGATTAAATCTAAAACAGATCGTAAACAAGCCTGGATACTGTGCATAACTGGATACAGATTAATGACAACCCTCCAATAAATGCACATACTGTGCAATTGTAGCCACAGACAAAGTCTCTCAAGAGAACAACGAGGCCCTGGAGGTTTCAGATAACAAGCTCCCTGATCTCTGGTCTTTACACTACACTTACTCCGGAGCCAGATGTACGTCTACCTCTGGGTCAAGACAGACACCGATGGGATTACCATCTATTAGTACAGAAAGAGGGACAGATTGGAGATGTTTCTCATTTGGCACAACAGTTCTGTGTGATTACAGAGGATAACAAGTACTTTTTTAAAGTAGTTAGTGTGAATGTAAGAGAAGCAGAGTGAGAAAACTAATGACAGGCGTGTACACTATGTATCTATGCATACAGACTGTGTGTGAGTACCTCAGAGTCTTCACTGCGGAGCCCCAGTTGGAGGACAGCACTGGGAGACTTCAGTCTGGCTTGGCTGGACTGGGCCATCTGCAGGTTTAACTGCCAGCCGACATACTCCAGCTGCAACACACAGATGGAGTCAGTCTAGCTTTCTCAGCTTCAATTTAATAGATACCCAAGATAAATTTACAAAGAAAAACTTTAAGGTGGCACTTTTCCCACAAAATATTAGTGGAAGCAGAGTTTCTGAAGAAATGTGTATATCTTTATATTTTATTAGTCCTTTTTCCTCATTATGTTCAGACAATGACCTGAATTTTTTACCATTACTTGATAATTCTTGTTGTTTGCAAAACACTGTGTAATCATTGATTTTGATAAGTGATCTATTAATTAACTTTATTGTAATACAGTTATTATAAATGAAAATATGCAAATAGAAAACACTGCCAATTAAACAGTTATGTCTACCTAACGTCTACCTTTTGACCTCACCTGCGTAACTTACAGGTATTTTGTCGTATTTGTTCTAGGGATGCATCTAACGCTTATCTCCATTACTGATTATCCGCCGATTATTTTAACTATTAATCAATTAATCATTTGGTCTATGAAACATCATAAAATGTCAGAGTACACAGTGATGTCATCAACTAGTTTGTGATTAATTTTCAATGAATGGACTAACTTATTAATCAGATCTGATTGGTTCCAGACTTTCTGACTTATTGTCCACTTATTTATGATAAACTGGGACTCTCACTTTTGTTTTCCTATTTTATGAGGACAAGACTGCAAACCCGGCCTTATAAATAACACATTTCTGTAGTTGAAAATGGAGTGTGCCCACATTATTAATGGCTTGTTTGTTGACCAGATGACCTATCGCTTAAACTATCACAAGCAGTCACCGTATTATCACACTTATGAATATGGTAATAAACACAGACTTTAAATTTACTTCTGCAGAACTTTTCTTAATCTCCTCAAAGTTTAAGTTACCTTGTTTCCAAGCGGCATGTTGTCAGACTATAACTCTCAGTCTCAGTCAGGTGTAGCAGTGTGATAGATTTGCAGCACTGAGTCGAGGCAGGGCAGTTAAGTGTTTTATGATGCAGAGAGAGGCCATAATAATAAACCATGTGTGACTTATTGGGTCTGGATGCATCGGAGGACAGGTGTGAGGAGGGAAGGGCTGGGCCACATTATTCACAACTGAACCAGCATCCACATTAGCATGAATAAACACCACAGCTCTACAATTTGTTACTTATTTTACATCTAGTATATGCAAATAAATTTAAATGAATCTAAATACATATGCTGTATTGTAATATTACGTAATACAGAAATGACAATATAAACGACTGAATCATATACAAAACAAATAGTACAGTACATTATTAATGTATTTCCAGTCGAATATAATTCTGCATTTCCTGCTCCATCATGTTAATATTTTTTGGTAGCTGTGTTGTCTGGCACAATCCAAGTAGGTGTTCACTTATTTTAAATGGAAATGCAGGTTATTAAATGCATCATCACTGATCGCGACAGACCAACTGAGCTAATCAATCAGACAACTGACAGTGACCATCATAAAGACGAGTAAGGAACCGAGCAGGGCACCATAACAACGACCTCTACGGAGAGAAATTAGTCTCAACAGCATCGAGGCCGGACATCCGAGTCTTCCACGAGCACTTAAACGCAACATGCATCAGTGGATCGGAGGCTGTGAAGAGTCTCACGAACTCTACACACACAAATATAACCTGACCCACATGTCAAGTGACCTTTGTGCTAAATAAATACAAAAAACAAAAACATTTTTAGACATTTTGGTCATCTGTATTATATATTTTCTATTTTAATAAGAGTATGTTGCTGTATAATGATTTCTCTATATGAAAGTCTGTCATTATTTGCTTACCTTAAAGCCTCTGAACCACACAGGTGTTTTCAGTTAGCCTGGCTGATAAGACCTTTGCTCAGGACTGTGTGGGTGTGTATAGACTAATTGATTGACATCTTCCTGATAGTCTACTGTTAGCTTTGTTGTACCTGTTAGGGCAGGACAAATCGCACCTTTATCATTCTTAATGGCAGATGAAACTTGTGGCCTAATAATTTCTCCAATGGCTCCACCCACCTTCAGCTGGGGGTCCAATCAGCCAGAAGAACTGAAAACACCTGCGTGGGTGTTCACAGACTTTAAAGATACTGATGCCTTGGTAGAATTGACCTAATTCTGTACACACCTACCTGCTTGACTGCACCTGTGTCAATTAGTGCAATCAATCAATCTAGTGCTACCCTGATTGCAACTGCCTGGCAGCTGACACCAGCCTTGGTATATTTGTGAGTTGCCACTTGTATTTTTACATGCCCTGAAGAAGAGTTGAAACATGTACCGGCGGGTGCTAAACCCATTCATTAAAGGCTTGTTGATTTTTGCAAAACAGTGTGCCTTGGTATTTTTTGGTTATGACCAGTGGTGGAATGTACCTAAGTACATTTACTCCAGTACTATACTTCAGTACAATTTTGAGGTACTTTACTTGAGCATTTCCATTTTCTGCTACTTAATATTTCTACTCCACTACATCTCAGATGGAAATATTGTATTTTTCACTCCACTACATTTATTTGATAACTTTAGCTACTTGTTACTTTTTACATTAAAAAAATGATATGCTTTTAGGATATTATGCAGTACTACACTCCTAATCTACTCAGTTGTACATAAAGTACATAAACTGATGAACTGTAACATTTAATGACATGTATTTGTTAGAGATGAAACCAGAATATAATATTATATAATAATACCACACTTTGAAAGGAGCCCTTTTGCATACTGAATGCTTTTAAATTTGAGACTTTAAGTACATTTTGCTGATAACACTTCTGCACTTTTACTTAATGAGCCTTCTGAGTGAAACTTTTAATTTGAATGGAATATATTGAGGTATTTTGTGATATTTGTACTTGTACTTAAATAAAGGTTCTGAGTACTTCTTCCACTGGTTATGAGTTATTGATCACAAAGCCAACAAGTCTAACCTTTCTCTTTTTGGTCTCACTGTTTTGTATTTGTTCAAATTGGTTGGTATTTGTCTGTGGATTGGAAAATCCAACTGTGAACACTGCTAAATTACCCGCAAATCATAATATATATTTGCAAATCTTATTTTTATTTGTGAATCACAAAACATGTATTTGTCACCAGGGTAGAGAGTCATTTCTCTCCTTGGTTAACCTCTAGTTAGATCATTGTTTAATTGATAGCATCAGTGGGATAGTGAGTGTTTTGTGGCACATCAGGAAACAAAGTGGCTATTATTGTGTTAAGTGGTTTCAATCACAAAGGTATAAATCCTGTAAAAGCCAAACATCTTACTCAAAGTGTCAGAAATGACTAAAGACACCGTTGTCTAGTCAATAGAAAAAAAGTGAGTCAAAGCAGTAGCGTTCGTCTGGAGGATCCATGGCTGTCACAGCCTTCTTCTAGCAGCAACAAATTCATGGGGGACCAAGAGAGATGACTTGCAAGACCCACGCAGGTGAGATGTCTTCATGTATGAAAGCAGCAACAACTCCAGCATAATGTGACATGCGTGCATGCTGCGTATTTACTCAGTGTTAGATCTTAATTCCCTTGACTTTGTAAGGAGTGTTGTTTGAAGTGTCAGTACTTAATCAACTTATAGAGAGGAACGCATTTCTAAAATTTATGTGACAACTTGTGTGAGCTGTGAATGAGCTCTTTGTAATCCAAACAGCTAGAATGAATGAACACAAAAGCAGGTCAGTCTTAATATGGATTATCGGATGTGGATTCTCAATTTAGTAGCAAATGACTATACTGTTCTTCAAAACAGTGCTCAGTTCAAAGGGATAAAACTGTGAAAAGTGGGCTATAATTACACAGTGTCTGGCAAAGGATTAAGGTAGGATTTAGGTTCGCCATAGTAGGTGTCGGCAAAGTTCAGAGTTAGAGCTGAAAAACAGTGTAATGGTTAAAAGGACCGGTTATTAGCCTTACCTTCTTTGGGGCAAAGGTGTTCTGTTTTAATTTCTCCACCAGCTCAGGTCCAGCTGTGGCCCAGGTTTGAGAGATCACCTCAGCCTTGTCTGGGTTTAAATGAACCGCCTCCAGCTGCTGCTGCAGAGAGGCTGGCTTTACATTATGATACACTGCCTACAGAGGAGAGGAGGTACAGATTACAGCAGTAACTTTATATTAAATTCTACCATTAACCACCATGTCTTACAGGTCTAACAGATCACTCTTACAATCCCATTTACCCCGAACACAACACTGCTACAGTACAACAATTCCTGATACAACAGTGACCCCACCTGGAGAATAAGGCTCACAACATGATCCACACTAACAGGCACAAAAGATGCCAATTTTTATCGCTCGTCCTTTCTTATAGCGACGGTCTTATCTGATGCCCCCACATACTGAGTAATGTAAAAAATGCAATCAATATACAATTTGTCTCTTTTCATGAGCATGGCAGGCAAAGTGATGCAGACATACAGTAAGTGGTCTCTTGGGAGCATCTGCACTTTCACTTCTAATAATAGTCACATCGTCATTTTCCACATTTTACAGTAATCTCACCAAGATAGTAATTTGACTTTGGGGTCTGAAGTTGTGATTTTGAGACCCAGTCAAGGGCAGAACGAACATGCTAATGCCTTAAAGGAGTAGTGATGATGGACCATTCTGTACTTCTAATTTGTGTTCCTCATCTTTCTTTTTTCCTCCTCCTCCTCCTTCTTCCTTGTCAAAATGCTAAGCCCTAACCCACAACTGTACAGCAGCTTTAATATTTTTTGCATTTGCTTTGTTTGTTTTTTTCTGATAATATTTCTTGGTTAAATGCTGCTGTGTAATGAAAACAGTCCCTGGAGGTAACTATTAAGTGGACAGTTTCTGTCTGCACTGAAACAACATATTTAACTGGGTTAGAGTCATTATTCTTCTTTCCCAAATCTAAAGCAATATAAATCTCCATACAAATCATTTTTCTCACTTGGCCTTTTCCATCTTACCTAATTGTGAGTCATTAAAAATAAATATTCTTCAAAAACAGTTATCATACATAGAACTCCAACCTAGCAAGCTCACCATGTTTCACAATCACTCCTTTACAATACGTAACAAACTGTAAATGTAACAAACAAACAAACAAACAAACAAACAAATGTAACAAACACTTATGACTTCCTGGTCAAACAGCGGAGCACTTTCAGTAAGAAACTGATCCAGCTCAGTTGTGATAACAGCCGCTACTGGACGTGTTTCCTACCAGTTACCATCTCAGTGTACAACCAGTCCTCTGAGTCAGTACGGGGGGGTGGGAGGTGAAGCCTCCTAAAGACTAAACTAAAACTTTCTCACCCTAGACTCATACACCTTTTGACCTCCCTTTAAATGATCTGACCCACAACTCTTAACATGTATTTTTGCACTACTGGCACTATGTCCACCTCACAGCACTGCACATGTATATCTCTACAGTAAAAAAAAAATCCCGCACTGTCAACAATATTGTATTCTGAACATATAAACACACTTTTGTTTCTGCTCCCATTTTTTATGTGCTGAAATCAAAAATCTAAGACTTTTTCTGTGTACACAAGAGGCCTATTTCTTTCAAATATTGTTCACACATTTATCTAAATCTGTGTCAGTGAGCACTCTCCCTTTGCTGAAATAATCCATCCGCCTTACAGGTGTGGCATATCAACATGCTGATTAGACAGCATGATTATTGCACTGGTGTGCCTTAGACTGGTCACAATAAAAGTTCACTCTAAAATGTGCAGTTTTATCAGGGCAGATGGCAGACAACGTGTATGGTGTCATGTGGGTGAGCGAGTGGCCCATGGTGGCAGTGGGGTAATGGTATGGGCAGGCGTATGTTATGGACAACGAACACAGGTGCATTTTATTGATGGCATTTTGAAAGCACAGAGATACCGTGACGAGATCCTGAGGCCCATTGTCGTGCCGTTCATCCATCACCTCATGTTACAGCATGATAATGCATGGCCCCATGTTGCAAGGATCTGTGCACAGTTCCTGGAAGCTGAAAACATCCCAGTTCTTGCATGGCCTGCATACTCATTGAGCATGTTTGGGATGCTCTGGATCGGCGTATACGACAGCCTGTTCCAGTTCCTACCAATATCCAGAAACTTCACACTCTAAGGCACACCTGTGCAACAATCATGCTGTCTAATCAGCATCTTGATATGCCACACCTGTGAGGTGGATGGATTGTTTTGGCAAAGGAGAAGTGCTCACTGACACAGATTTAGACAAATTTGTGAACATTTGAGAGAAAAAAGGCAGTTTTGTGTACACAGAAAAAGTGTTAGATACTTGACTTTAGTGCATAAAAAATGGGAGCAAAAACAAGTGTTGTGTTTGCATTTTTGTTCAGTGTATATTGCTAGGTTTTAGTTGTTGCTAAATTGTGTATATTGATGTTATTGTAAAGTTTTTTGCACACCATTTTTGTCATTTTGGCTAAGCTGTTACAACAGTGAAATTTCACACTGGAATAAATAAAGTATATATCAAATGTCAGGTGACCACTCCTCACCTGCTCTAGCATAAAGGCAGCCGTTTCCAGGACTAGATTGAGAGCCTGTTTATCCAATGAGAGAGCAGCTTGAAGTTTTTCTTCCTCCTCTTCACTGAATGTCCGCTCTCCCTGTACAGAAAACACAATCTACTGTGTTAATGTGAAAAGAACCTTGAAAAAAATCTGTTTTCAAGAACTGAAAAATAAAACTTCTGATTGATAATCGACAACTTTTCAAAATAAAAATTAAGAAACAGCTTTAGAACAGATTAAACAGGTGTCAGAGGTCAGCATATGTGCAACCATTATAAATTAATCTCACATTTTGGACAACAATGGAGTCAAGAGGGTTTATACCTGGTGTGAATAGACCTTTTCACAGTAGACATTTTGGCTTGTCAGAGCAGCAAAATCACAGATTAAACTAACTACTAAACTACAATGGCTAAATATTGGCTCTATTCTAAGTGTAATGGGAAGCCATGTCAGTGAGCAATTATGCAAAACAGTAGGTCTTAATCTTGCTGGTTACACCTGTGCTTTTGATGCTGCTATGTCATAATGTCTATTACATTATATATTATTATTATTCTATTATTTTTTATTTATTTATTATTAAGGTGTATTACTTTCTGTTCGCAAATCAAAAAAGAGAACTAAACAAAAACATTGTTCTTGCAGTGAATGACTGACGCCCTGACAGCCAGCTAAGTCTTGTGAAAAACCAGCTTGATCAACAGGGACAGGCATGTGTGTGCATTCATTAGAGCCAAGTGTGACTGATGCTCCAGTCAGTCATTATGCATGCACTGCTCTCTCTGCCACTACAGCTTTGCAGCAAAAGCCTCAAAAGCCTCTTGTCTTTGGCACAGA
The DNA here is from genome assembly GCA_947000775.1 of Pterois miles. NCBI lineage: Eukaryota > Metazoa > Chordata > Actinopteri > Perciformes > Scorpaenidae > Pterois > Pterois miles. The sequence continues at coordinate 10,101,420 of CAMQGK010000058.1, read as the reverse complement.
TTAAAGTGTGCCATCTCTGTACCTTCAGATGAAGCTTTTGTATGATGCGGGAGATCAGCCTGGAGAACTTGTTCACATCAATCGCATTGATGAAAGTCACAGCTTCTTTTATGCTGTTTGGAAAGAAGAGTTGTGAGTGTTAATGACAGCGGTGTAGAAAGCACTCAGATCTTTAATTAAGAAACACAAGCAGAGTTTACTGCCCGAGTATGATGTCATACATGAAAGGTACACACTGGCTGAATTTCAAAGTACCTCTATACATTGACACAAACACACATAAACTATAAACATATAGTAGTGACAACATATAGCATCAGTAAATTGTAGCATCTTCTATCCATTGCAATGGTTCCACATGGCAAATAAGGTCATAAGTGTGAAGAGTACATAGCAGTCTACAATAACACTGTGTGCACATAAATTTGAGTAGAAATTACGTGCACAGACAAGTAAGACGAGTAAATATGACACAATTTCACCAGCTGTACACGAGTGCATTAAAAACTAAAAGAGGAATACCACAAAGCATTCAAAATCATACTTGAGTCAAGTAGTAGCATTGCAACGGCCAATGAATTTAAAAAATAACCAGTTTCTGAAGAATGGGGGATTTTAGGCCCAGTTTGAGCATCTTACTACTAATAATACTGGTTTTACACTTGACATGTTTATATATCAGTATACACTGTACATATTTACCTTTCCATATAATGGCATACACTCTTGATTTTTCATCCTAAACTTCCTTGTAATGTTATTGCTGTTCATACTACCACACATAAAAGTACCCTTTCAGAAGAACTGTGACTTTTAACCCCGTTTGTGATTCTTTCTACTGCACATCTGAGATGTCTTCCGTCAAATGCACAAACATTATATTAATGCTACTAGTCACATAGAGCATGTGTTTTATTATATTGGAGGTGGTTTGATTGCCCAATACTACTGCCTAGTTTGAACCTAAAACAATACATAAGAGCCACAATATTCTTGTAGTAGGTAACAAGTATAAAACCTTTTTGTTGTGAAAAGTTGTTGTCTTACTAGAACATAATAAACCTTTATCATAGCAACAATTTTGACTTGTCATAGTAGGAAAAACACAGGTGTTATGGCTCTGTTGCGTTCAAGTGTCACAGTGAGCCAGCATGCAGTAAAGCAGCTAAATGGAGTTCAGCCATCATTAATTTCATTATTTACACCTGTGCTTTTCCTACAGCAAGAAGTCTTCAGTGAGAGGGCCCTACGCGCAAGTGGACTGCCAATATCTCAAGGTTTGTTTTCAGTAAAAAAAGTAAAACTACTTTACTCCTGTCCACCACAATGTTTCCTACAAAAAACACATTTTATGTAAATGTTACTGTGTGTATTACAAGGATTTTAGCTCGTGTAAAATGTTTCCCCCACCAAAAGAAAACCCGATAAAGACAATAGTAACATAAGTCATCCCCAAGCTGGTGAACCATGATACCTGCTGTGCATGTATGCACCAAATATCGACAACTTTGAGGATGCCTTCGTGTCTCGTGAGGCTACAACAGGTATCTTACCGCTAGCTACGTTAGCGGAAGGATTTATTTTGTCTAAATTAAATCAATAAAAGCTGCCCACCTTTGTGTTTCTTTTATAAAAGAAGTCATTGTCATCTGTCGCTTTCTGCATATGAGAGATGAAGAGTTGAAAAGTGTCAAGGGATCAGCTGCAGCATCCTCACACTGTTGTCATTCCTCCTTCCGGTTGTCACGAGACGACTCACGTGACAGTCAAAGCTGCGCGATAATGCGCAGTGAAGTGCAGGTCAGAGACAAATAAATAAATCGTCGAGATGAATAAAATTTTGTTTAAAGTGTATCACAAATGTATGATAACGCAACGGTAATGCTAGCAGCTGAAGCAACAGCGACTGCGCGCTGGATTTCGTTGGAGCGTAGATTGCGTAAAAGTTGCGCACAAAAAAAATCTGCTGCAAGAGTCACTACGGAAAAGGAGAAGGACAAACAGAGCCGGCAACAAACGCGCAACAGCAGACGTTTCACTATGTTCTACAGCCATTTTATTAGTATTACAGCACAAAAATGACACAATAATGTGTCCATGACAAGTAAAAGTCATGAATTCAATATGTTTAAGTAACTTAACCTGCAGAAGTACTATCAGCAAAATGTTCTTACATTGTCAAAAGCAAACATACTCCTTATGTACAACGGCTCCTTTCAAGGTGTTATATTTTTATATGACATTATACTATTCTGTTTTATCACTAAGGAATAGGCTACACGTTAGTGTAATGTTTTTCAAGTTGTAGTTCCTCAATGTGGAGCTAATAAAAGATTCTTGGTGGATAACTAGGCTACTGCATTACATCATATAAGCACATCATATGTCTTTGTATGTAAAAGTAACTACAAAGTGTCAAATAAATGTAGCAGAGTAAAATGTACAATAAGTACCCCTGAAATGTATAAGTAATAGTGGTAGTACCAGTATGTCAAAACTGTACTCAAGTAAATGTACTTAGTTACATTCCACCACTGTTTACTAGTGGGCTACCACTCTCTCTAATATGTGAAGCCACTGATAAGCAAAAAAGCTTTTAAATACGCTGCTGCTTCTTCCTGGTATTATGCAGAGAAGGACCTGAAATAATAGAGCTAATTACTAAGGGGGAATTTAAATCCATTATAAAGGATCAAAAAGTGTCACTCTAAAGCTCGACGTGATTGTTATTGAATTTCAAAGAGTGCAGCACAAACATCTCATCAACTAAGAGTGCCACTTCCCATCCTTTAGAACGGACTTAAATTTGCCCGTAGTAATCAGCTCTGACATACAGTATAGGACCAAATTCAGGATTGCCAGGTTATTACAAAATCCCACTGGCAGGTGTTTAGCCTTTATTTTTGTTAATAATGGAATTGTATACTCTGTATGTTGGTAATCCAATACTAAGGGCTTATGGGTTTCTCACTTTCTAATAAATCAGCAATAAGCTATCTGCAGGCAGGGGTGTTAACAAATGGATCATCTGCAGCCCTTTTTGAGAAATATGTGTTCAAACACACCAAGCAAAGAGTTTTCACAGCCAAATATGTATTCTTATTAACTGCATATAACTGATCATTAAAGCATTAGTGCATTATTTAACCTTTAATACAGTAAATTGTAGTTACATGGGGGCGGAAGTAGCTCAGTCCGTAAGGACTTGGGTTAGGACGCGGATGTCACGGGTTCAAGACCCCCATGGACCAAGACCAACTGGTTGCTGGAGAGGTGCCAGTTTACCTCTTGGGCACTGCCGAGGTGCCCCTGAGCAAGGCACCAAACCCCCAACTGCTCTGGGCGCTTGTCAGGAGCAGCCCCCTCACTCTGACATCTCTCCATTACTGCATGTATATGTACTGTGTGAACAACAGAGTGTAAAACTGAATTTCCCCACTGTGGGACTAATAAAGGAATATCTTTCTTTCTTTCTTTCTAAAGTACTTATAAAGCACCTCTTTAGAAAGAGGTACAATATTATGTTTCATGGTCCCCACCTAAAGTGATGACCAGCCACACGTAGTGTTGTTAAGCAAGGGACCGTGTTATGACATGTTGCACCAATGGACATTTTGTCAAGTGTAGTATATTTAACATATATCAACAATAAAAAATGAAAGTAATAATGAAATAAGGCAAATACAAAGGTTGAGTTTCGACAGTTTATTATGTTGAAAAAGAAGAGAAAAAAAGTCATGCACAGATTAAAATTAAGATACTTATTTTATAAGACATGATAAATCATTTAAAAATATTTTGCATACAAATAAGAAAAGAGAAAATTATTCAGTATATATATCCATATTTCTGTCACACAGCATATCTGTAATATAATAATATTCTTTGCACTGATTTTACAAACGAGTTGTAATGTATGACTTTCAACACTGTAGCAGGCCTGTTCCAATCTGGTATTCAAAATACTTTCATGCTCTTTCCTCCATTGATTGATTCATCTAGTCCAGAATAACCAAACCAATAAGACGTCACTACCTGCCATGCTTTCTCTTTTAAGTAAACACTTGAGTCAGTGAAATTATTTCAGTTACAAACCGACGCAGATCTGCACTGTAGCAGCTGAACGTCAAGGGCCAACCTCCAACGAGGCAGAAGGAATGTACCACAAATAAATATAAATACTTCATTTTTCCTTCCAACAGAAAAAAAAAAATGTAAAACATTCTTTTCTTTAATAGGAAAAACAAAAAGATAACACTAAAACAAGGAGTGTCAAATCACACAGTACCTTCAAGATGTATAGTTTTGATAAAAGTTAGTAATTTGAGGTTTTGGTAAACAGATTGCATCGCGGTAAACACTGGCTGACATCTGCAGGTTCCCCATCTCGCTGCCACTATTTGAAGGAGGGTAAATTTGGCACTTTTATGCTGATGTCACCAATGTTGATGTTTCGGGGCATTTCCGGGAGGTTCATGTTCTTTACAGCTGATACAGCACGAGCGGGCGCTCCTGCAATACCGGCCTACACACACACACACACACACACACACACACACACACACACACACACACACACACACACACACACACACACACACACACACACACACACACACACACACACACACACACACACAAAACACACACAAAACACACAACACACACGGAGGGTTGATAAGATACAAATCATTGAATCAAAAAACACGCTGAACACATTGAACAGTGAACCTTGGACACGCACACTGTGCTAAACAGAGTACTAGACAAAAACAGTCAACTGCTGACAAAATGCAAAAGCACTGACAGCTACTAGGACAGACGACATGTGCAAATGTACATTCAGGTGCTTTCATAGCTTCGTATGCACATGCATTATTCTGTTCTACATAATGATTTACATCACAACCAGAGCCAATTATGAATCAACTGTGAGGACACACTGTACTAGACCATTCACTAATTTGGATGTACTGAGCAGTACTGGACATTCATCAAATGGACAAAAGGCAGCATTGCTTGGAAAGTGAACCCACCGGACTCTTGAGGACCGATAAGGGCAAAAATGCAAGGAGAGAACTGGGTAAAGCAGAAAAAATGGATTCGGATATGAAGACGAAAATGATGTTTGAATAGATAGGTATGTATAGAATTTGTGCATCAAATTGACATATTATTAGACATAATGATACATGTGATATTATACTTCTAGTGGGGTGAATTACCTCTGCAAGGAGTACACATGACTAGCTATCTAAATTCATATTTGTGAATGGAGAGTGCCATTTACACATCTATAGTGTTAACTACTGATGACATGAGGAGGTTGTAAGCCTAGTACTACTAAACTACAACGGGAAATCTATTCTCAGGGACAGAGGAGGCACTTCACTCTAACACAATGAATCTCAATGTGAAACTGTATGAGAACAACTCAGCTTAGTTTTAAAGGAAAGCATCAAGGTAATTTTTTTTTCTTTGTGGAACAATAAAACACATCTGTGGAGAGTGAATGATTTCATGTTTTTGTCTGAAGTGCGAGCAGACAATTGAGAATCAGTGCGGTTAGAGATCCCCCGACTGAATCTTTAGCAGACAGACCCAAAAATGGCCAAAAGGTCACAGAGAACTGTGTTCTCATTGCCTTGGTTAGGAACGCATTCAAAGTCAGTAGTCACCTCTTAAATCATTTAGTGATATGACACACAGAAAGTATGTCTGGAATGTAGATTTATCCACTTCACTTATTTTCACAAGGTTATTTCAATGGACCATTTGTCTTATGGGGCATTCCTCCTTCTGCCAAGAATCAAGGAGACTTGTGTTAGGAGGAAAGATGACCATGGCATTAACCAAGAGGAATGCTGATCCAGCACACAGGCCCAGCATTCAGGAGCCGGACTCAAGATAGTTTTTTTTTCCTCACAGTGGGTAGCCTGGAGACCCACTGTGCAAGTCCATAATAGTGGGTTGTTAATCAAACGCTGGGTGACTAATAATATGGACAGAAATAGTAACACCAGCTGTGTAACACACGACAATGGCTCGATTCTCTGGTCCATGTAAGTCAGAGAGCCATACTTAAGGCTCAAGCAGTAGCCCATCTCTTCGGCATAGTGTCTACAGTAGAGGGATTTTATTATTGGTTTAAGGCAAACTATATGTGGTTTAGAGGATAATATGCATATAGGAAACAGCTATCCACCTACTAGCACCTCTAAAGCTGACTAACTAACAAAATCTCATTGTTCAAACTGTACAAAAACCAAAACAACAATTTGCCATTTTACCAGGAGGCGTGTCGAACTGTTGATGCGTCCGAAATTCCACACGAACATCCTATTTAGTACGTTTAAACAGTATGTGAGATTATTTTTAGTGAAACCTTAGTATGAAACTAATAGTATTCGAATTGTATAATATTTCCAGTGAAATATTTTGAAATATTATGCTACCGTCATTGTCCAGCATTAAAAACTGTAATATTTCACCAAAAATAGTATGCAATTTGCATACTATTAGTTTCATACTAAGGATTCAGACATACTAAAATATCTCACATACTGTTTTAGTGTATTAAATAGCATGTTAGTATGGAATTTTGGATGCAACCGTATGCGATTTTGACGTTGTACCATTTAAACTTTCATTTTTGTACAGATATAACAACAAGATATGAACTGGTAGATTTTGTTACACAGCCAAGCTGGCTGTTTCTACTCTTAATGCTAAGCTATAAGCTAACCAGCTGCTAGCTGTAGCTACATATCTACCAACATGGGCTACAGTATCTCATCTAACTCAAGAAAGCGAGTGAGTGTATTTCCCAGAAATACTTTAATTCACTACACCTCTAGAATATGTTTTGATAGTGTCACAGTTACATGAGATTATCACACAAGATAAATCTCATTAAATAATGAACACATTTTCTAAAAATGAGTTAAAGAACTCGGAGGATAATAAAAAAGGCCTTTCAAGACAGTTTAAGACACAAAGAGCTCTGGAGCTTTTCTGGACTTTATATTCAATTAAACTACAGCGGGAGGACAATATAATAGGAATACCTGACATTATGTATAATGCACCGCTACAAACTGCATCTTCAGAAATGATCTTAGAGCTGAACAACCTCCTCTCTGACACAGTCTCAACAGCAGCTCAGCATTTCAAACTTCACAACGATGATGTGTATTTATCTGTCGTAACAGATTGCATTATACTGTCAGCTGTCTCCATTATCCACATACCACCAGTGGCAACATTTTTGGGTCTGCCATGAAAGATTCTGACTGTATGTTAGTGACGTCACTTTGCTATTACATGGAGAGCCATATGGTGAGACTCAGGGGGGTGGGGGAGTAAACTTCAGTTAAGGTTACAGTACTTGGTTGTAAATTTAGCAGTACCTGTGTCTACCTGTCCTGCCTGGTAGACTGAAAGATAAACGTCTGTAAAGAGAGAGAAGAATGGAAAGAACTAGACAGGGTCAGGAAAAAGAGGAATGAGGAATGTTAAAGCAGATTAAAGTAATTACAGTTTATCTCCACAGAAAAAGTGATAGGACCTATCATAGACCACATCTTGAAAAGCTTTTCCCACAATTATTTTATAGCTAAAAATAATTGAGAAAGTTTAATGAAAAAAAAACATGAATGCCACTTAATCAGTCTTGGAAGGAGAACAGCTCGTTCCTTGTTCCCCCGACACTGCCCTATAAATGGACAATGTCATTTTGAATTAGCATCGGTGTGAAAAACACACACTGCGGTCTAGGGTAGGTCCAAGAGGGAAGGACAGAGCAACTCTGATGATTGTAGAACAGTAAAAGACTCTGCTTACAGAACAGCAATCAATAAGGAGATTCTGTCTCATGAACAGCACACAATGCAGGTCAGATTATTAGAAAAAGTCTACTTTGTTAACACTAAATTATCATTTTAATTAAAAATGTTAGAGCACACAATTGAGGTCAGACAGTTAAAAACCTGACGATGTGACCCTTCACTTTGTCATATAAGCAGCAAAACACAACAAATTTCAAGTCAGCGTTTCTCATTGAAACCACTGCCTCAGTGTTTAGATATTTAGTGCATTGTAAGCAGTTTAAAAAACAAAGCCAGATCAAATTATTAAGTTTTAGGACTACCAGAGGCTAAAATCCACATTATGCAAAACAGAAATGATTTCATGAAATTGTCTCTGGCTGTCTGTCTGTCTGATTAACACTTTCCAATAAGTAAATGAATGTTTATCTGCTAGCAGAAGCTGAATGGAAAGCAAAGCGATGTCCTTGCATAGAGCAAATATCTAAGCAAGGACACTGGCATATAGATGTAACAAAAAACACACTGGAAAAGCATTTACTCCAACAATAAATAAAATTCACATTCTCCTCTAGAATCATAAGAAGGTAAGCCTACAACCAGCCTGTTTTCATGAATATAATGTCAAATCTACATGACATAAATGGTGATTGAGAGATTCAGTGGTCACAGATTCTAGAGATGCACAGGACAATGGTACAGTTAAGTCTGTAATAATGACAACTCGCTGATTATGATGCTGTAGGACTGAGGGATACAGGAGAGGATTTGACGAATATTGACCTGTGTTGAGCAGTGCAGCAGCGAGAGGAGAGAGCACAAACACTCAAGACTAGGTTGGGAGCATCCACAAGATCACTGGAGAGGAGCATGCACAGTGCAGCAAACACACATGCCTTCATACTGGATACGATACCGCGGAGAGTACTGGAGGTAGGATATACAGTACATACAGTGGATGGGGCAGGGTCACGCTTACCTCAGACTTCTCCATCTTGTTCTGGGCATCCACTTGTGTGATGATTTCATTCATGTTTGTCTCCAGCACCATCCCACCCATCACCATCTCTGCCAGAATGTTGTGGACCTGAGAAAAATAAGATGACTTTGGCCAATCACAGGTCATTTCAGAGAGTGTTCCTGTTGAGCACTCCTCTTGGCTGTGCTCTGACTGGTGGGCGGTGGTTGGTATTTCCTCAACTGTTCTCAACATGGCTGCCGGGTAAAAACATTTGAGGCGAGAAATAGGCATTACAGTCAGAGATACTGACTAGTTTGACCGTGAGTGATTGACAGCTGCTCAGAGACGGCAGCTGGACAGCAGACTCCAGCTGATTGGTCGTTTTCCTCCAGTCTGTGAAATCTTGCAGATGCCATTAGGAGCACCAGAGACCACCGGAGGACACCGGACACAGATTATGATAAGAAAAACTCATTTTTCAGCTGGGACAGGGCCGATTTTGTGAACTGCTTCATATTCAAGCTTGGGCAAGCCCAGTATTCATCAATTATAACTTCTTTGATGATACATATGCACTATACAACTGTGTTTTACTAAACTGTCATTCATTATCTATTTATATACCAGCCTCCACTTCAAGAGTTAAGAGTTGTTGAAAAACAATAAAAAATTACATCTGCCTACAACTACATTATCATGTCTTATAAACCATCTATCAACTTAAATAAGGATCTTCTTTCTATAAAATATCAGAAATATTCATATAAACTCTGTGAAGATGGATGACACATTTAAATTGCTCATTTTGTCCGAGAAGCAACTTAAAAGTCACAGATATTCAGTTCACATGAGATCATAGAAGACAAGCAGCAAATCCTCCTGAAGAAGACTGTGTTTGGCAATTTGGCTTGAAAAATTACTAGAGTCATGAATCAATAAACAAAATAGTTGCTGATCAACTCATTGATTAAACAGTTGAGTATTTAAACATGTATTTAAACATACATAAACATGTATTTAAGTTGTTTTAAAGAAGTTGCTTGTAACAACATGCATGTAGAGTCATTTGACAAACCAATGTGCAAATTGCTCAACTAGAAAATCTGGGAAGTGACTGAAAAGCTGTTAATGTCACAACAGCTAAAATGTCACAACACAAGACACATCAGATAATTGTGACGCTATAATATGAGGCAACAATAACTCAGGGTAAATATTACAGCTAATTTTTACTTTCTTGGATCAAACAAACATTAAAGCACAACACATTCCCATATCAACTCTGTGTCAGACCCCTCAGCTTCACTTATCGGTTGCAGTAAACATCTGCCTAATGTTGTGAATTAAACAGGAACGCTTAGGTTTAGGCAACAAAACCATTAATGTTACTACATTTGAACAGTGAAGATGACACTGAACGTTGTGAACGGGGGACATGAACAAACAGCTGATAGTAATGTGATGCACGGGACACGAACAGCAGTTTCCTTTGACACCCTGGGAATAAGAACGGGTTGAAATATGTAATAACACAAAGATAAAAGTAAACCGTTTCAGAAGTATTTCCTACCTTGTCCACATGGAAAATCAAGTCAAGTTCACAAACGTTCTCAAAGCATTTGTCCAGCGTCTCCACAAATACCTGAAAATAAAAAGAATTTAATGATGAATGAAAAACAGATTTGCCATTGATTGTAACACAAAAGCAAATCAATACATGAGACTATAACAGAAGCACTTTGGTTTCCCAGGATTTTACCTGGATTAAGTCTAAAATTCCTAGTTCGCTCTCCGAGGAGTCCACGCAAAACACAAAGTAGAGCGTGGCGTAATGTCTGTAGATCAGCTTGTAGTCTGATCCGCCAATCAACCTGAAACACAGGGGACAAGGAAACATTACACCTGCCCTCCCGAGGCAACGTAATTACATACAAAAAACACAATGATCATCAGGCCAGTCACTGCCTAGAGCACATTCACATAAGATCTTCACATCGTCACATTTCCGACATGTTGTGACAGACAAAAATAACACAGCAACATCGACAGGGAAACAACAGGACGGTTTTAATTATAAGTCAACAAAGATATAATATACTAACGTGAGAAGATGTGAAAGTTGATGCTTATCCAGTCTGGGACTGGGTCTGATAAGACCTCATTGATCATTGGCTTGAGCCACAGGAAATGTTGAAACCACCCTAAACCTGTGTAATCACCCATAATGGAAATGTGAATAAAGGGATTTTACTTGATGTGATTATACTCAGGAGCTAGCTAACGGTTAATGTACACTATAATACAATATTTCTATGGTGTCACACAATTTAAGCTGACAAAGAGGAACAAAAATGCAAGAGTGTGAGCAGTGAAGTTCCCCAAAGTAAAAGGACACCTACTTGGTTCCTCATTCCTGAATGATAGATGAACTTTAAACAAACAGTGTAACCATTGACTGACATCCATAAAGCCTGCTGAGCTTCCCTTTATTGTGTGAAATCATCTGCTTTTATTCTATTTAGACACACTGTTATTGTTCCCACACTACATGCTTGCTTACATTCCACCTTCTAGGAAATTACAGACGTTCTCATCTCTTTTTGAGACCAGGTGGAAGGTTTCCCTGATGATCTGTTGCTCTGTGTCTTCACTCTGCAGGATGAATGAGGAAACAGATTGTTAGACACACAGAAGATGGTAAATAATTTTCATTACTTCTATCCAGATGACTGGGTTGGCGGGTAACTTAACGGTTCCCTTCACCTCACTTTTTCTTTAATATATGCATTAGTTCTGTGCACAAAAACATGATTTATTTACTAACCGCTCTCTTTGTCATATCTGAATATAAGCTAGCGCCCCCAGGCCACACAGGCAATGATGTCATTGTACGAGCCGAACCAACCAATTATTTGCTAATGGATGAGATTTTGTTTAAAACCTCAAATATCCTTGGGCATGTTTGCAAGAACTAAAATGCTTAAAGAGTGGATCCATAGTTGAAGATAGCAGCCCCAGTCTGAGGTTTTTAATGCAACCTTAATCTCTTAAAAGTCAACTGGTTACAATCTTGACTGCATTGACTGCAGCCCTAACACTGAGTCAGCTTCACCAAAGGGTGCTAATGTCCTCTCAGGATGCATAACAGGAGAGAAGAGGCCATCCAGTATGCAGCTGGCTGGAAGTCCATATCGGTAATGTGACTTGTAGCATGGGACTAGCAGGGATACGGTACTCACAGTTTAATGATACAGCTTGAAGACTGAAAAACAGCATCTTTTTAAACTTTTCGTTAAGATATTTTTGGTGTTGAGAGTTTTAATGGACTCTGGTTCCAGTGCCTCTGTCTGGACCACATTTGACTTTCTGAACCTGCAACCTTCCTCTAAATGTTGGCAAGGTATGAACAGCAGTAACACCTCTCTCCCTTGATTTCAGTGTGGGAGACATTATAAGTGAAATTCAAGGGCATGCAAGTGGCCTCATGGTTAAAACATGCTATATAACCACAAAATACCCACTTAAGAGATAAGATAAGATATTCCTTTATTGGTCCCACAGTGGAGAAAGTGGAGAAATTCACAATTGTTACATATCATATCTCTCGCTTGTTCACGTTTCCTGTCTGCATCTTTACTCTAAACTCTCCAATAAAGGCCATAAAATGTATCTTATAAATACTTTATAACACACTACAAAGTAGTTGTAAGCACAGACAATGTACAGTATGTGTCAGCAATTATAACGTTTCCTGATGAAGATCTATTTTATAGGATTATATCTGTGTTTTTATCTGTTCACACACACCAGCCTCCACTTACAGGTGACCACAGCTATAGCTGCTTACAAATACATTATAGTCTGTTATGTATTCAGTGTTTATATACTGCTTATAAATACTAAACAGGGGGAAGCTAACAAAAAGATTTGCAGCTCTAACGTTATCACTTACTCTATACAGTACATTACATATATTATACAATGAAGCACTGAAGCCTACACAGCACTACAGGTTCATAGCTTAACATAAGTAAAAACACTGACTGCTGAAAATAGTTTTCACAGCTACCAGTACGTGTGAAATATTAGACCCTGCCAGCCAGTAAGCTGACACCTCAGCGTTTAATATAACAGATGGTGTCTACACAGCCGTCTTATAATCCAATCAATTTCAATTCATCCTCCTGAAATACAAATGCATCCATGTGAAAGTCAATAAATAGATGTTGGAACATGCTGAATGAAGCGACACTGTTCTACGCCTGCACGTTTTATTTTCATCATTCCTCTATAAAGTGACACAGAAAAAGAAAAATTCCCAGCAGTGTTTCCCAGAGCCAAAAATGATGTCTCGTTTTACCCGACCTGCTCTCCAAATTATTAGATTATACATAATAGAACCATTCATCCAAAAATCAATTGTTTTTGAGTGATTTTTCAACCAAAAATGACAAACACTTGCTGGGTCCAGCTTCCCATATGTGAAGATTTCCTACTTTTCTTTGTCTTAAATATTTGTGTGTTTTATGCTGATCGTTGGACAAAAAAAAAAAACAGCAATTTGAAGGCAGCGCGTTGGGATCTGGGGGATTTTGGTATGCATTTTCACAGTTTTCTGACATTTTATAAACCAGCTGAACTGAAAAATAGAAGATTAACTGCTGATGAAAATACAAAAGACAAAGATATTCCTTTAGTAAAATACACCTAGTGGTGAAAGAAGCACGTATATTGTATTTGAGTAAAAGTAGCAATACCAGTGTAAAAATACTATCTTGCATTCAAAATGCTTACACGAATTCAAAAGTAGTAGCAACAAAATATACTTAAAGTACCAAAAGTAAAAGTACTTATTATGCATAACTTACTATGCAGAATGGCTTATTATGTAGAATAATGTCTTTGTAAACTGTATTTTGTATTACATGTATTAATCTAAATCTGCCAAGTAGCTTGTAACTTAAGTTATCAAAGAAATGTATTAAGTCTCCTCTTGGTCCCAATCACCTGAACAGAGCCAGGTAAATCTGCCTTTTCCTTTCACGCTCTCCAAGCATCGAATCAGCTGCGAGGAAATCTTTAGCCTTGCTTAACATGTTTGAAAGGATTTCAAAATCTGTTTTTACATAACAGTGTAGTTGCTTTTAACAAGTACCATGACTTTACCTTGATTATTTTAGCTTGTGATTCCTGTATGTTTGGTGTCTGTTGGTGTGTTTTTCATTGTGATGTGATCTGTCCCTATTTGTACTCGTATATGAAACTTTTCACTTGATGCTCATCTTGACCTGGACTTCCTGGCAGAAGAGATATTGTATGGGATGGGACCTTTCGAGTTAAATAAGGATAAATAAAAGCAAAAGTAAAGTACAATATTTGCTTCTAAATTGTAGTGGAGTCAAGTAAAGTAATTTAACTTAAACCTGCGGTAGGCAGAATGTTTTTGGCATCATTGGGAAAAATGTCCATAATAACCTTTCAGCATATTGAGTCTGTAAAAGGTGGCTTTGGCCAATCCCAGGTCATTTCACAGACAAAACGTTCATTTTTTGTTTGCTCCGGCTGGTTAGCGGTGCTTGGTATTTCCTCAACTTATCTCAATCAAACTTTCTCATTTTACAGCCAAACAGTAGCTACAAAACATTTGTGGCAAGAAATGGGCATTACAGTAACAGAATATGAATTAATATTTGATCAGCGCTACCTATGTTTGACCGTTGGACTCCAGCTCGGCTCTGATTGGTGTTTTCCTCCAGAAATCTTGTAGATGATTGATTACCTGTCTCATGTACTACTGTCAGGATATAGTGACCATTTGATAAAAATAACTTTTTTAAAAATCATATTTGCTCCAATTCTACCCTCTGCTGCTGTAAGTGCAGTACTTGAGTTATAACTGAGGTACTTTCCATCACGAAGAAATCTCACATCTGAGAAGCTGCTACCTGCAAATGTTTTGTATTTTTGCTTGAAAAATGACAAATTATTGCCTGATAGTGAAAATAGTTGCCAGTTAATTAAGTTGCTTGGTCTAAGCAGTCACCTTGCTATTGTAGCAGCAATATTAAAGAAGGGGCATGCAGCCAACCTTGAGATATAAATCCAATTATGCGAACAAGCCAACACAGCTTGCTGCCCAACAAAGGACATTACATAAGCGGTTAGCTGTTACCTGCACGGAGCCTACAGTGCTCATAGATCTCTATGAGATCCTGGCAGAGCAGGTGAGTCTCTCCATGTTAAAGACAACACTAATTGACCCAGTGAAAGGCTGGAGTGAGCACGAGACACTCACAAGGGCGTCACGGCAGTCATGTGACACAAACAGAGTGGACTCACTCCACTGTGTTCACCAGCATCAGCTGGATTTAACACGATAGTCCTGCTCATACAGCCTCCGCAGACATGTGAGAGCCTCGCACACGTTTAATTATTCATATTTTCTACCGACATCCTATACAGCAGGGTCGGCGGCTGTAAAGCAGCATACACACACCTCCCCATTCAAACATTACATCACTAGATCTCATCTATCTACATCTGCTTTGGTTTGCTTTCAGCAAACATGACACAAAGTATGGCAGCAGCCACAGCTTGGTGGTTTTAATTCACTTCCGCCTGCAAACAACCTCTGCGAGCGCTAGAAATAAGCAAACAAACAACATAATTTACTCACATAGTGCTCGTAGAATTTAGAGAGCCGTGGTTTCCCGTGGTTGTTGAATATTAAAATGGCTCTTATCATGATTGTAGCTGAGCGGAGGGAGGCGGGGAGCAGAAAGGGGTCAGTCTCAGAGACTGTGGTCCGTCGCCTCCCCTGAAGCCAGATCCGAGTGCGATTCACGACTAAATCCCGTCTCGATTTAAGGGTAATACCGGATAGCTTCGAGGTACACGCTGCTGCTACTCCTCCATCGTCTCTTCACGGAAATATCCACGTCAAAGGACCAGTCATGCTCTCCTCCTCCTCCTCTTCCTCCTCCTCCTCCTCCTCCCGCTACAGCAGCCGCGATGGGTCAAACCTCGGCCGTACAGCACGAAGGAGAGGAACAATCTGTCCATCTGTCTAAATATTTAGTGTTTATAATATATATATAATATAAATATTTATGTCTTGCACTCCCCTTGATTGAGTCTTTTACCACACCAAAAATTTAAAAAATTAAATTGTAATTGGAAACTAGTTTTGACCCCTAAAATGTCAATTCAGTTTGTTATTTAATAACAAAAATAAACGAATAATATCAAATTGTTTTACCCATTGATATACTTGTTTATTTATTCATTACTAATGGTTACTGGCAGCCTGCTATTGTTTATTTCGGATCTTTACACTGTTATTGATTGAAATGAATGATACCAGACAGTGTTTCATAAAATAAATAAATATATAAACAAACAAATAAATCCCTCACAAAACATCCTGGGACTTTCAAGTAGCCTGTATCATGTAAAGTGATAGATTTTATTCTTTATTTTACTTTATTAATCATAAAGTCATTCTTATTATTCTCTCATTTTCAGTATAATGTAATGTTCTGTTTGGCACCATTTGTCTATTTCACAAAATCAACTTTTTATGTTTTTAACGTGTTTTATGTATGTAAATTACTCGTGCAGTCACTTATTACACTATCAACTGATCCTGGTCCTATTCTGTAATGTTTATTACAACAGAAGTTGTTTTCAGAGAAAATTCAAATGTTTTTCATACAGTTTAATTTACAGTTTAATGTGAACACAATAATAATAAGAAGAAGAAGAAGAAGAATCAAACATTGCTAAATGGTGGAATAAGTAGACAAAAGTCTACATTCACAGTAAACACAAATACTATCTCTAGTATTGTACTTAGTATTCCCTTCAAAGTAATGACTCGTGACAGCTATTTTGTGCTATTTTGCTAGAGATGGTTTTAAAATGCATACAAATTGGCTCATAAATGGAGAAAAGTCTGCAGCTGAGAACATTTTTGTTGTTTTTGAGAAGTGACAAATATGTTTAACCACTCAATAACTGTTTTGTTGTTAGTATGAGAATATAAAAACAAAACCATGCATTTTGAAAAGTAAATTACTAAAAATGAACAAAGAAACATCTGTGTCAGATTTTTGAGCATTAAAACAAATGTCATATTACTTCTGTTTCCAATTTGCAAAGCCATTGTGTTTCCTGGATCTTACAGATGTGATATGTGACAGAATCAGTACAGTTTGAGATTGATCAGTTTACTTGAACTGCATAAAATGCTTCATAGCCAATGGAGATAATCTATCAACATCAGTACGAGTAACCCCACACTAAGGTCATATTAAAGCTACATAATCTTTTTTGAAAAGATTTACAAAACCAACCAGCCAGTTTAAATGTCATTTCCTGTTAAGCCAGTTAATAAATAACTGTCCTAAAAGTGAGTTTGATGAGTTTAATATCCTTCATCACTGGTAGCTGGATAAAGTAAGTTTTAGCCACCAGGTGGAGCCTCAGTATATGTGGCATTGATGATGTGGCAGCTCAGAAGGAAACCCACCACAACCTCTGATGCAAACAACACTCTCCACTTTTTATGCTACATGTAACCATGAAAGTCTAAATACCCTCTTCTTCAGCCAGAAAAGATTTTCCTCTGACAGACAGAGTTTTCCTGCCGGGACATCAGCTCAGCTGTGGTTTGGACCAACCTGTGGTCTCCATTTCTGAAAGAAAATGTGAAAAATGTGTTGTTCCTCCAAATTCTCCAACATTCCCAGCAGGAATATTGGAGAATGTCCAATGTCTTACTCAAGTATCCTTGAATAAGACATTGTACTCAAAGGTGCAACTGAGCTCTCTGACACGTGTGGTGATATTTGATATGTTGTATTCCAGAGCAACCACTGCTCACCAGTATGCAAGAACACTTTGTACATTTCATCTGCACAATATTTGACCCACAATAACCTGAACTACTTTATCTGTCATTTTGTTTTCCTTCATAGTGAGCCTTCTTCCTTCCTTTAAATGGGTGGAGCACCTTGAAGTGTTAATGAAGTGTGTTTTTATGTGAAGGAATGTGTTGTATTCACAACAAGATTTATGATCTAATGTGAGCTGAGAGACAGCTGGAGCAGCTGACATACGGCGCCAAGGTCACTCCGACGAAACTGCATGTTGGGTGTCATATCAAAAACACAGACAGGAGCATCGCTCCTTGTATCTGTCTGTCTGTCTTGTTTTGTACACAAGTCTATCTCAGAGTTATTTTTTTTTTAACTTAATCATGCACACGTACACAGATGCACACATGCATTTGCTCAATTTGCCTCCTGTTGCTTACGGATCTGAGCCTGAAATGTCACATTTCAGATGGAAACAGTGCACTTAGTTATACCTACCTAACCAGTTCCTCAGTGAGGACTTTTACTTTTGGCATTTAATGGACCATCCTTAAGACTCATGTGATTGAATAGTTTCCCATCAGGCTAAATTAGTTGAGTATTTTCCAACAACGTTTCACTCACACCCTGCACGTATGTCCTTATGAGATGATCCATCAGATTATCTTGTTTGGTCTGATAAGATGGAGGAAGTTAGGTGACAAGGACAGGCAGGTGAGTGCCTTACTGAATTAAGTAAACCGTTATCTGCAGTGTTAATGAATCACTTTCCCTTTTCCTGTTCTTCCCTTTAGTTATTCTAATAATCAGCATTTTCGCTTTCGTCCCATTTTTCAACACAACCTAAACAAGGCTGACTAAAATACATAAAAACATACCACATTAAATCACACAGGCTCCATCCCTTGGTACCATTCAACCTTAACTTTCCCACGTTTTTCTTTTCCATGCCCACTTCTCTGCACACACACCTTGGGCACTGAGTTTCTGAGGAGAGGGCCCACTAAACGAGGCTGCACATCTATTGTTAGAGAAAGAGAAAAGGGAGAAGGGAAAGGGGGAGGTTGTGGTTGTGGCAACGTGGTGGAATTGGAGTCAAAGAGGATTAGTCCAACTTCTTAATGTGTGAGATCAATGCAGAGTTTTGATGAAAACGTGCAAAATTAAAAAAAAAACACCATTTCTGTGAGTGAATGTGATGAAGCTGCAGCCACATACTTTTTTTGTTGTTGCAGTATTTCATTCTGTGCTCATAGCACAGTGTATTAAAATCAGACTGTGTGCTGTGGGCGTTCACCTTTTCCCATAATGGTACAGTCCAACACCAGCTCGCTCCCAAATTGCGGCTCTAGCCTATATAAAGTTCACGACTGCGCAAAGTTGGTAAGAGAAACCTGTTTTACCTGAAGAGACATATCTGGAAGAATAAGCTACTGCAGAGAGATGGAGCACACCGAGGTGGTGAAGCCAGAGACTCTGGATGAGCTGATAAAAATCCTGCATAAGATCTTCGAGAGTGACTGCATCAATGTGGAGGAGGTCCAAGATATAATGGAAGCATATGAGAGCAACCCCCAGGACTGGATGAAATATGCAAAGTTTGACCAGTACAGGTAAAAACAACCTGCTTCATAATGCTTCTGATATTACACAGTAATTTACTAAAGATATTTAACTTTTTTATCATGTTGATGCACTTTGCAGTTTTGCTCTGCAGCCTTGTTCGTCACTTTTGTCTTGTGGGTTTCCACTATGCGTTTTTTTCAATCATATTGCTTTATTCATATTGTGTCTGCACTGATTGCATAAAAACAAACATTTTATAGTTGCTCCAAAAAGTCAGCCTGCCCTTGAAAAAAATGTGGTGAATATAATGCATGTATAAAATTCAGATGTTTAAATGTCTATACTAAAAAATACTAATTTGAATGAAAACCGGCTGATGTTTCCACACACACACACACACACACACACACACACACACACACACACATAGACAGCGTTGTCATTTCATTCGAATAAAAGAGAAAAATTAATTTGAATGCAGCCTATTTATAAACGCCATTTATACACAAACTGATACGTTCATAGAAAACAGTTTATTCTGAATGTTTGTCTCTGCAGTGGAGGCTCCTCACTACAAAATATGGGAGCTGCTCTATTGAAACGGGTTGAATAGCTCCAGTGTTTTGATCAGAGAGGGCTGAGTGGAGGGAGGGTGGGCGGCCGATCCAATCAACACCGAGAACAGACACACACCCGACTGCTGCAGCTGCCTCCAAATATTTGGAGACTGACCGAAACACACGTAGTAGAAAAACGTGCAGACAGAACATCAACAATATTTACAGAGCGAGCGAGGACGCGTGTCCCATGACAAAATATAGAAATAATAAAAGCCTTTATTAAGTATTAGTAACTGTTTGTCCCTGTGGGGTCCAGCTGGATTTTAGAGCAGGTGATAGATTATAATTATGTTTTTAACCATAAGTGGTGCATTGCAGGTGCAGTAGGTTTACTTTGTGGAAACTGGATTTAGCCCCAGAAATGAAAAAAAATAAATCAGATAATCCTCATAATGCTTTAATATTAGAGCTCAAACTGAGATTTAGGTTGTACTTAGAATTATTCTGCATTAAACTATTGTTTTCTTATAAAGCAGCACATGTTTCTACTGGTTTGTTTCACGTCTCAGCTTTATCAAACCATTTACAGTACATTTAGTTCAAAGTTTGTCACAAAAGCTCTCCTTGTAATGTACACTGTGTTGTGCTCTGTATCCATGTGTTGCTCCCTGTTTGTTTAACAACTTGTCCTCTTTTGCAGGTACACAAGGAACTTGGTTGATGAGGGTAACGGGAAGTTCAATCTCATGATTCTGTGCTGGGGAGAGGGCCACGGCAGGTGAGATGCTTCCACATCATGCAAAAATCCTAATTAACTTTGACATGATTTTGGATTGTTTATTGCAAAATGTGATGTTATCAAATTGTGTTTCACTCATTTTTATTTTGTATTAACAAGGTTGTTGCATAAAGCTGCTCACTCTGTTGTATATTCAAGAGATTTTTTTCTGTGGCAATTATTGTATCAAGTAATAGAGATAAGAGAGTCCAATGTTCTAGACAGAAAGGTTGTGTAAATAGATGTTATTTGATGATATCTATTGCATGTCTCACTATGTCAGCAAAAGTCACCTTACATTAAACATTAAAAAAGTTTGTTATGGGTTGTTAATACCAGTGTCTTTATATGACTGATGGCATGACTGACATGTTATTTGCAGCTGGCACTACCATACAGTTAGAATCTGTTTTTCCACATCCCTACTGCAGAAGCACTGTGGTAAAACATGTATCTTTGCTCTTGTGAAACATAGGCATGTTCTCCCGAAACCACTGTTCTCGTATCAGAACAATCATGTTTAGTGCCACAACATTAGTACCCATATCTACTGCAGTAATATGGGAGTGATAAAACTAATGGTTGCAACAGGCTGTTGTAATGGTCAGGAAACTGAAACGTTCTGCAATTGTTATGGCTTATTACTTACAAGATTATAATGGCATTAAATCATATTGTGCATAAATGTAGTATCTGCCAATCTGTTGGGACACTTTGAATTTGAACACGAGAAGAAGAAAAGATTCCGAGTTTTTGAAAACTGTCTCATCTTGACATGACCAAATCCCAGAAATTCTTTCCAAGACCGATTTTTAATGTTGCTTTTGGCTCATGAACAGGACCTATTCTGACACTATATGCTTGTGTGTTTCATTACAACTTGCAGTAGCATCCACGACCACACAGACAGCCATTGTTTCATGAAGCTGCTGCAGGGTCAGCTGAAGGAGACGCTGTTCGAATGGCCGGACAGTAAATCACAAGGAGACATGGTCCAGAAGTCACAGAGGATTCTCCAGGAAAACAAGGTTGCTTACATAAATGGTGAGAAACCAGACCGCCATTCACTCTTCTTCAGTATTAATGCCTCTTAATTCTAGTAATACTTGTTTTGTTTGTGTGGGTGCAAGGTGTGAAACTGGTTCTTTGTACAATAAAAAAAACTCACATTAATATACGGTGTTCAGTACAATACAAAAAATATCCTCTACATGTTCTGTCCCTAATGAGATATATATTATCTCTGAAACAGTCTGGAGAACTGTGTAATAAGTGTGTCACCCTTTGCAACGCAGTTATACCAAAGTTTCCAACCTCTGCAGTTACACAACGTCAAACTGGTCTCACAGGAGTTAACAACACAGCCAGCTCTAACTTAGCAATGAGTAGTATTTAGGTCTCTCCCAAAATCTCTGCTGATTGAGTATTTCTCCAAAGCCAGCAGAGCTCTGGTGTGATGTTTGGTCTCACTGCCGGGAACCACCTGTGAGCCCCATTTCACAGCATTCCAGTGGCAAGCGCTGTTGAAATGTATGTGTCTCATTCATGTGTGTGTGTTTGTGCATATTTTAGACTCGCTCGGCCTGCATCGTGTGGAAAATGGCAGCCACACAGAGTGTGCAGCCAGTTTGCATCTGTACAGTCCCCCTTTCCAGACGTGCCAGACCTTTGACCAGCGGACGGGGCACAGGAACACTGTCAAGATGACCTTCTGGAGCAAATACGGAAAGAGGACTCCATTTGTAAGATACTTTTTATGACTTAAATACATATATATTCAATTACAATGTGCAGTAGCCAAGGAGTATTTCTTGGTCTTACTTTGCAAAGTAAAATTCGGTAGGTGTAAGTTTTGAGACTCTAAATGTGGGAAGTTAAATCCAGAGATATGTGATTTTATGACAATATTCACAGGGTTAACAGATTTAATTCATAAACATTTTATGAAAACCTCTAAGATGTGTATAAATGCAGAACTGCATTGTAGTCATTTTCAGATACTACTACATATTACCAACAGGATCAGAGCACCTCCGAGCCTTATGAGCAGGAAGTGGGGGGTTTTATAGAGCCTTGCTGCTCTCATTAAGCGCAGCTTATATAATATATAGAAGCAGTTAAAGCAGCACCCCTTAAAGATTCAGGTAGTTAACAGAAAGTTTCCATTTGTTCTCCATCACATGTGTTTTCACATGGTGCGGTTTCAACAAAAATGTGCTTTAACAGGCAAGAAATGTTATTTATTGAACATGTTAGAGCAGGTTTTAATGTTCAGGGAGAGAAGAATCAGATTGGCCTTTTTAGATATAATGTGTCCTTTAAAATTGTAATCCTGCATATGATAAAATAAATTATAGACAAATGATGTAAAACAAAGAGCACCTATAGACCCTCTGGCTGTTTTGGCCACCCTGCCAACAACAGTGGCCTTATCTGAAATCTACAAGTTGTATAAGCATACCTTGACCATAACACACTCAAGTTAGTGCATTAGATTGCAACACCAAACAGAGGAGATAAGATAGTAGAAATACGTAAGTGTGAGTACACAATGAACTTAACTCACTATATGGCCCCAGATCAGTTGTTGAGGTCTGAGGTTGTTTTTTTGTTTTGGATGGATGACCAATTAGGTGCTTTATTACAAAGGAAAACTATAAATTAGAAACCTGACGTTGCATAGGTTTTAAGTAAGACAAAAGGAAGAGCGATATGTGTAATTCAGTGACTAATGGCCTGACCCCATGGTCTAAATTGTTCTGTTTTCCACTCTTTTCTTAGGAGACCACAGTTTCACACGAGAACAACTAACGGTTACCAAAGGAGGCTCCGGATGATGTTGCATTTAAAATGACAATGTTGTGAAAATTGATTCAGGGGAAACTGCTGGGGAGGCGAAATGTGGACCTGCTATGACTAAGCAACCCATTTAAAAATCTGGAGCGGGCCGGTTCAAAAGGACAACCCAGTAATTAGAATGGCTTTATCGCTGCCCAGTGTGAGCTTGGCAAATACTGATGAGCGCAGGACGAATGCATGAATAGGCTTGGACATGGATTGAATCTGCCTTTTGTTTGCTGGGCCTGAGGAGACCCTTTCCCAATAACAACATTCCTGTCTATCCACGACCTGTGTAACCACACTTTTGTCAAGTTATGGCCCATAGTCAGAGAATAGAGCTTTAGCATTTAAAAAAAGGGGGAAATATTGCTATTGTAGTGTTTAAATTTTATGTCTCTAGAAAAGGAAAACAGTTCTGCAATCAACAGTTTGTTGTTATCGATGGAGCACTTTTATAGCTGTATTTACTGTCCATTTATACCACTCAAAACTGTCTTAACACCTGTTGAAATTTGTGAAGTGTAACATTGTATAATCTATAGTACATAAAAGTTTATTCCATATACATTTGGGAGAAAAAGATGTAAAGCTTTAGAGTTGTGTTGTTTTTAAAAGTGCGATGGTTGTAATTTATTTGCAGGGAAGAGAGCGTTTTTAAATCAGCAAGCTTCCTAAATATATTCAAGTTGTGACCAAGAGAGTCTTTTGTATTATTAGCAGATGACAAGTTTAGATAAAACTCAAACCTTTTCTCAGGATTCTGGCATATTTTAATTGTAGCTGTATTTATAAAGTGTGTAGTTTTTACAGAATAGCACCTCTCAGCATTGTCAAATGCATGGATGATTTCCGTGATGCAGTAAATGATGAATTATCTGGCCATAACTGTAGACCATTAAACACCATTTCCCTTTCACAGTACTTCATTTTGTATTGTCTTTATTTTTTGTGCTTTTCTAAATAATTATATATCTCATACTGTCAGCAACAACCACATAAAACGCACCAAACCAAAGATACATGTGTCCCTTTGGTGTGGGATGGTGGGTGGCTTACGCTTCATTACTTTGTACTGATAGCAACTCCTAATGGTTCATTAATAGTAGCATAAAAGTACATTACAATAATTGTGCAGCAATTTATCCACAGGGCCCTGTCTGGTATCATCCTGGCAAACAAACTAATGCATGCATTGCCCTCTGTACTTTGATACAAGGGGAATATTGATCGGCCATTAACTTGACCAATAAAGAGATTACTGATTAAAGTACCAGATATTCAGTCTGATGTCTGTGCACAATTGGCATCTCTTTGACGAGCAAACTGTGTTTGTATTAGTGAATGAATTTGATAGAGGTGGAGGGCAATTGAAGCAGGCGAGTGTACGTGCAAAAGCTCCTATTCCCTGTGTAATTAACACAGATATAATGATTGCAGCTACAGTGACTGCAAGTACTGATACTTCACCTTGTCCTCTGTATCAGTTGCACATATCCAGCCAGACTATTGCACACTTAGTCAACAACCCCATAAGAGAGTAGGCAATAGTTTATGAGGTAAAATGCAAATTGCATGCTGTTTGCATATTTGAAAAATAGGGTAAAATGCATGGTAGAGGTCTGTTTTTTCTTGTAAAAGTAGCTGTATGTGGACAGGAAAATCAGTAAAAATGGTTGCTCATCAGATCTCCTCGTTTCCAGCAAAAGAAAATCATGTCCAGTGAAATTGAGCCAGTCCAGCTAAACGCAGACAACAGGAATATCATTCAAAATTAACTGTACACATGGATTTATGTGGCATTTAAAATGTGTGTTCAGTTCTGTACAACCCTGTGTTTCACTGTCATTATTCGTATCCCTTCTTCATGACAGTCTCTCTAACATCTAGCTGCTTGTTCACTCGGGCCAAAAAATGGACAGTTTGGTCAAACAACTAACATCATGTCACGTCATTGGTCACATTTCATCATTATTTGCCTTTGCTGAAAGCACACAGTGTGTCGGGGAGGTGAGTTTGATGAATAAATCACCTCAGGTTTTCTCTGTACCAGGTCAACCATGGGATGGCCTACAGCCAGTGTTGTGTAACAGCCCTGATTGCCCCACAGATGCACCTGTTTTATAAGAGGACGTGACTGCCATGCGCCATGCTTGACGGAGGCTCATCCAGAAGACCGTTATCTTTATCTGATGTGAAATTATGGTATTTAGCTTGTTTAGTGATAATGATGCATCCTGTGGCAAGATTAATCCTTCAATAAAACAAGAACATTACTGGGTGTTGGCCCCATGGTGTCGACTCATCGACCTGAATAACAATATAAGACGATGAGCCTCCTGTACTGAAAAAAGGCCCAATTTGACAAAATCTGCAGATTTTCAAAGGGGTCTCCTGACCTCTAACCTCAAGATGTATAAATGAAAATGGGTTCTGTGGGTACCCACGAGTCTCCCCTTTACAGACATGCCCACTTTATGATAATCACATGCAGTTTTTTATGCAGTATAAATGTGTTATTTTTCCTATTCTAAAATAGTGTATTTGAATATTTCTGCATACAGGGGTCCAAAAACTGGACTGTAAAGCTGAGAATCTTGTGGATCCAATGAGCCGTACTGTATTCATGTGATGATGTTAGTCCCCATAGGAGCTATTTCATTGTTGTCAGACAGTTTTTTAAAAACTGGACCTCGCTGTATAAAATGACCTCTAGGATAATCACAGCCTCATGAAACTTTACAGCTGCAAACTAGAGACCTGGAGCATTCAGAGAACATAGGTGCTTGCCATCCAATTGCCGAAAAATACATATCTTGCAGAAATCTCAAACTGTCTAAAGTTTTTGATCCCTAATCACAGCATGACTTTTTCTATGGTGTTCCTCAAGGCCTTGGTGTCTTAATGTGGTATTTTGGGGGGATTATTGATCATTTTTGTGAATTCTCGAATGGAAAAAAATGGTTAAACTTTGCATCAAATCTTTGTAACAAATGGTATTAATCCCAAAATTATTGTAACAATTTATGAGACATACTAAAGCATAAGGATGGTAATCATACCCTTCTATCATAATGGTCCAAGGCTGTATAATTCATTTAAAATGCCTAATTAATGTTTGTTTATGACTGAGTTATGACTACATCAATTTGACACACAATAATGCACTGCATCTCAAATTAATCTTCAGGTTCCCAGCTTTCAGATGATGTACATCACTTCAGTGTGACATCTGATGTTGACCTGCTACCTCCCCCTATCGCAATCCTTGTACCCCCCTAAAAAGACAAAAACTTGATTCATTGATGCTCTTCTTTATATAATATATATAGAGAGAAAACAACAAATTAAATCTAATTTTAATCTTTATATTTCACAGGGTAATGTGACCTGATAAATTTCAGCTGCGGATTCCAACAGTAAATACTGTACCTACCTACCTACTTGCATGTTGGTGATTAGATACACTCTACTGACTCTGGTGAACTTTAGAAAAGCAATTTAAGCGCTTGAATATGTGTATATGCACATGTTTTAGTAATGATGGTGATTGTGGTTGGTACTTTAAAACTCCTGTGTTTTGCTGCACAACCTACCGAAATTTTAATTTCATTGCCTAAACCTCAAGAAGTAGTAGTTATATTGCCTAAACGTAAAGTTTTTTTCCTAACCTAAAAGTATTTTTTTCCTAAACCTAAAAAAGTGTAGTTTCATTGCCTAAACCTAAAGAAGTAGTAGTTATATCACCTGAATGCAAAGTAGTAGTTTTGTTGCCTAAACCTAAGGAAGTAGTACTTTTATTGCTTAAACCTAAAGAAGTAGTTTTACTACCTTAACTTTAAGAAGTAGAAGTTTCATTCCCTAAATGTAAAAAAGTAATAGTTTTATTGCCTAAACGTAAGGTAGCAATTTCATTGCCTAAGCCTAAACCACAATTTCCCAACTTTGGATCAATAAAGTATCTATCTATCTATCTATCTATCTAAAAAGGTGTAGTTTTATTGTCTAAACCTAAAGTAGTAATTGTGTTGCCTAAACCTAAAAAGTCGTAGTTTTATTGCCTAAACCAAAAGAAGTTGTAGTTTTATTGCCTAAACTTATTCGTAGTTTTAATTCCTAAACCTGAAGAAGTTATACTTGCTTTCTAAACCTAAAGCAGTAGTTTTATTGCCTAAACCTAAAAAAGTAAAAGTTTTATTGCCTAAACTTAAAGAAGCTGTAGTTTTACTGCCTAAATGTAAAGTAGTTTTATTACCTAAAAGTTTAACATGTTCGAATTTGTAACTTTAAAGTTTCATTTTCACTTTTACAACATACAGTAGAAGATTGATATGTAGATCGATAATAGCCCTGTGGACCTCCTATTAGTTTAGTAGGCCCCTACTAGCCCACAAACATGGGAAAGATGTGTGTTATTAACACCTATTCAATAGCCTGGTAACAGTCAGTTTGGCTTTTTTTTAGGCGGCAGTAGCTCGGTCTGTAGGGAGTTGGCTTGGGAACCGGAGGGTCACCGGTTCAAGTCCCGACATGGACCAAAAACTGAGTGTGAACTGGTAGCTGGAGAGGTTCCAGTTTACCTCTTGGGCACTGCCGAGGTGCCCCTGAGCAAGGCACCAAACCCCCAACTGCTCGGGGCGCTTGTCAGGAGCAGCCCCCTCACTCTGACATCTCTCCATTTTAATGCATGTATATGGGTCCTGCATGTACTGTGTATAAGTTACAACAGAGTGTAAAAATTGAATTTCCCCTAGTGGGACTAATAAAGGTTGATGTTCTTCTTCTTCTTCTTCTTTTGCTCAATCTAATGTGTTTTCAGTGTTTGAGCTGAAATGTGCAAATACAATTTCCATGTGTGAGTGCCCTTTTCCTTTTAACTATTTGCTGTTATTTGAACAATATCCATGCAGTTCAATGCACTGATCCTTCAGCCCACTGGAGATCAGTAGCCTCACCTGTGTATGTTGCATCACAAGCTGCATTTTTGTGTTATTTTTTAAGTGGTGGTTCCTTCATATTTTCCATCTACGTGTTTGATTGTATGGAGTTTGAATGCACTTCGTGAAAGTCACTTTGAACAGCAAGAACGCAGAATGCATGTAATTTTCTCAGTGCAGATGCTGACCTCAGATGATACCTCTTGCTGGCCCAGCTAGAAGAAAGCTATTGGCGACAATGCTCTACTGAGTTTGCCTTTTGTGATGTTGGGTTATGTAAATATAATTGCTTGTTAGCGCTGCTACAGTAGTCACCTTATCTGTGGAGCAGCTATAGTTATGGTAGAGATCATAAATCATGATTTCATACAGTTTCTCTAACCCCTCACTTTGTTCTGGCGGTGCTGAGATTGAAAGTGCAAAGTAGAATCTGGGACTGTGTCCTGTGATGATAACAATAAGCCAATGTTGTAGAATCTTCTAGGACACCGAAACAAGCGGAAGAGCTTTGATAATTTACTTATCGTCTCGGCCTCAGCACATTGATAGTGAAAACACTCACTGATACAGCAAACGGTACATATGCTGTACTATCAATATGGTGTGGCATGACAGCCCATTGTTTTATTACAGAAGAGAGATAAAGGCCTCGCTCTGCACCTTCAGGGCCTTTTCAGTTCTTTTAACTGTCATACATATTCACATACTTCAACATTTAAAGTATGAGCTGTTTGTTTTCAAATATTTAAATATATTTGTGGCTTTTCCAAAATGGTGGATCAATCTAACTTTAAGGTTAAAGCTGAAGTGGGTAGAAATGGAGCAAATCTGATTAAAAAATATCTTTATAGAAGATGCAGCTATTGCAAGAAAAGGATTTGCAGCTAAATATTAAGATTCATCTGTTCCTATACTTTTGTTCACCTAAAACTTTGGTGCTCTGTTACAAACGGTGCTATCTTCTAAGTTGTGTAACAGATAAAGATGTAAATAGCTGGAAATGAAATCTGAAATATTGATCTCTCATCTCATATTCTTCTTTTGAAGTCAACCCCAAATGTTTTCAGTGTACAGCAAAAATAAAGGTATTGGTCTCAGTGTTCCAATAGTTTAGGATGGGACTGTACACACTGACTCGGAGCGCCAGACCTCAGGTTTGTAAACCAGTTTCCATAAACCTGCCCAGATCTAGCCCCTTTCCTGCAACTCTAGTTCTGTTTTCACGTTACTTTTATAATGTTGACTTCACTTTCATCTTCTTTTCTTGTTCCTTTCAGTATTAACTTTTCGTAATAGCAAATGCAGAAACTCTGTGTAATTGTAACACAAGTAGAGAAATGTCATCAAACCAAAAAATAGCAATGTCTATCTTAAGTTTGCTAACATTACCACAATAGGCTAGTGGTCAAGTCGGACCAAACAAGGCTGTAGAAGTGAATCCCTGAGTGAAGTGAAATGAGCCGTGGGGCATTTGTTTGTTTGTTTATGAATTCAATTTTACGCTTTTTTTTAGTGCTATTTTTTTCTTTCAAATGTAACATAATCCTGCTTTAAACTGAATCCATATTTTTTTAAAAAGCATTATGACTTATTGCACAGTGTTATCTAATTTTACTTGAGGGAAACTGTTTCCGTATTAAGTAAAGGTCAGACCTAGCCACAGTGACTTAGCTTGCAACTGTGAAATAACAGTGAAGTTGTTTCTTATCATGCCTTCAAACATTGTCCACGGACAACACAGTCCAACCCTGGCTGATGAACACTCACATACAACTAACCGAGAAACTGTTCGCACCTCTTGATCTTTGTTCTTTCCCATAACGTTACTGGCAGTTGTACATAAAGAAACGAAAATCAAAGGAGATGTGACAAAACTAAAAACTATCTTTGTACTACAAATCTCTCCTTCAGTCTCTAAAATATCAGAACATTATTGCAAAACAGGTGTCTGAGGAAAAAGTACCACAAAGAATAACAGATTAGGTAACAGAACACATGACAAATGAACCACTTTATCCACCCTTCGCCACCTTTGCAGAGAGCTGTGTTTTTTAGCTTTTACTGGTGTTTGGTGCACACGTGTTTTGGAAAACGTGCATACTCCAAGAGAACAACGTGTCCTACTCCAACCCACAAAAATCATGTTTTGGTCCCATTTCTTCATCTCTCAGGACGCAGCACCAAAAGAGACTGTAAACAATTAAATGAAGTGAACAGATTTTGATCTTGTAAAAGGTAGCTGATGTATGTTCTCCATAAAAGAAAACAGAAAATGAAGACACAGGGACCAAATGTTTCCTGGCACAATTTCACCCACTGACACGGTGCAAGTAACAGTGGGAATGGGGAACTTCTAGCAACACATGTAGGACTGAGAATAATGTGTCACAACACATTGATTTCATCTGTGAAAATTTACTTCAGTATTAATTCTCAGTATTGCATGTTTTAATGGCATAAACAGGGTATATTAGGAGATATTAAAAAATGGTCCCCATTCCCACTGTTACTTGTCCGTCCCATGAAATTCACAGGTAAACTAGAAAAATACATGTTTCATGATGCACTATGATGGTGCATTTCTCATACATTTCCGACTCTGGAGTGGCAGTTGACACCGTTTTGAATTTATTAACATAGAAACACATTTTGAAACTCCTATGTTTATTTAAAACATACACATTTTAGGGAAAGATAGAATATCCTAACAAGAAGTAATGATGTGACAAAATCACACTGGGAAGAAACTAATTTGCATATTTGAATTGGGACTTGATTGAGGTGGGGTTAGCTTGGAAATCCAAATATCTGCTATTACGTCTTACCGAATTAAAGTGTTTCACTGTACATATCACCAAGTGCAAAATGTGTCTGTAAAAAAAGGTAAAATGTAAAAAATGTAAATACAAAATATACATTGCATTGATTGTTGGACACATTTGTCTCAGTCTATAGCAACTATTTCAATCTAGTAGGAAATGCTTTGGCTTCAATGCAAAAAGATGTTTACCTGACTTCTCATGTGCTCTCCCTTAAATGCACTAAGATTGAACTAAGATAAATGAGACTGGAGATGCACAACTTCTAGTTTTGCTTGATTTAAAAATCAATAACAAATTAAAAGAGAAGTATAAATCTACATCACATATGCAGTAAAGAGTAAAAGTAGGTAGTAGGTAGTAGAAGAGGGAGAAGGCATTGAGAGGAGACAGAGGTAGGCAGAGCATTTCATGTTTCTTGGGTCAGAGTCAGAAGGATTCATCATCTGACTGCCCTCCAAAACCACCCAGAGACCTGATCTTCCTCCTAGGAGAAGCGCTCCCCTCTGACCCTGACTGACCTACTGTCACTAGCCTTCCCCTTGCCCTGTTCCTTGACCCTTCTGATCCCACAGAGTCTGCCCTGTCACTGATAACTTCACTAACACTTGATCTAACTGACAATCCATCATGAGACCCGTTGCTATGGGAAGAACGACTGTGAGCGTAGCTGTATCCATGGGAGTCGTTGCTTCTGTGAGAGTTGCTGTTGTTGCTCTTGGGCTGGCTTGACTGAGTCTGAAAAGTTTTACTGAAGGAAACTTTATCCAAGGATTTTTGGCTACGGAAACTGTGCTCAGAGCCTGAGTCATGCTGGGTGTCAGGCTTTGAATATTTATCTGGTTCCTCTTCTCCACCTACACCAGGGTCGGCTGCAGGGCCAGAGCCCTGATGGACGAGCACATCTCGTAGCTGGTCTTCATTCAAAACCTCCCTGACAGAAGATGAAGATCTGGAAGCGGTGGTCTCAGCTGGCAGGATATGGCCTACCTAAAGACAAAAATTGGAGGTTTGATGAGAAAAAACATGTAACTAATTATTACATGAATCTTTTCAAGTAGTTACTGGGAATTTAATGCTACTACCAAAGACAGAGAGACACCTAATAGGATCTATAACAAATCAGCAGAAGACAGGATAACACTGTATAAAATATGGACTAGTCTCTATGACGTCACCCTTTTTTAGAGCTGTTGTGGAGCTCAAAGTGGGTGGCTCTGGCTGTCGCCAGCGATGACACAGCTAATCCATAAATGGACAAAAAGGTGGATCGTCAATGGACTGAGGTCGGCCCGAGTGATGCAGCAGAGAAGAACTGCATCAAAGTATCTAAAGCCTTAATATAATTTAAATGGTTGTTTAAAAATTCACATCATGTACAGTTGGCTTAAATGGGTAAATTAGCTATCAATACCAAAACTGTTTTTTGTACCAAGCTGTAAACATGTTTATTTCTGATGTAACATTGGGCATTTTAACATGGGGGTCTGTTGACTCGCTGTTGGAGCCAGCCTCAAGTGGCCATTTGAAGAACTGCAGTTTTTGGCCCTTAATGTCATTTCTTAGGTTATTTGTCATGAGTAACATGAGTGACATGCACTTGTGGAATGCTATGAAAGAGAATTTAGTTTTATGGCAAACTTGCCATACAAGCTGTTCAGCAGTGTTACAGCTGAGACCTCTGCAGAGGGTAAGTTTGTGGTGTTTAAACAATTCATCTTTCAACCAAAACACAGTACTTACGTAGATGTTGCCTAGACTTGGTCAATTAGACTCACTGCTCCATTGTTTTAAAACTACACGCTACAAACTACATGCCAGCATGAAACTGAAACAGTCAGCGCAGTTTCCAAAACACTGCTTTGCATTCCCTTACCAAAGACGAAGCATCAGCCTTTGCCTGAACATCCTGATACTCCACTCTACTCAGCGATGCTGCACCATCCCAATATGGTCCTACTGTAGAGGAGAGCTGAGGTCTTCCCAGAGGGTGGAAATCTGACTTGTCAATTCCAGCCATTGAAGCTAGCTGACCGAGGCTACAAAAAAAAGAGACGAAGTCAATCAAAGTTAAAATACAGGGTGCATGCATTTCATTAATGCTCAACTGAAGCGTATTCTGAAATAATTCAATGCCACATTCATTAACATTAATTACCTGAGGAGCGTTTTTGCACATACTGTATGGCTTGCTTATACTGTAATATTCAAGTACTCATACAAGGACTTTCTGTTGTGTGGACTCTTTTAACAGAAAATAGCCAGAACACAGCAATGATGTAGTAAGTAAGGCAGAGTAAGGATGGTAGCAAATTAAGACGTAGCCCAACACTGAGGAAATTGTCACTCAACAACAACTCAGCAACCTTTAACGGCCACTGAGGATGAATCAAAGTAATCAATCAGAGATACATTTAAATCAATAGTAGATAAGGAATTTATGACAAAAAAAAAAAAATCAAGGCTCAAATAAATCAAAGAAACCTGGTGGTTCACTCACAGTGAAACTCTCTTCTGAACTGGGCTCAGTACCAGGTTTGTAAACAGAGGAAGCCAACAGGACCAGAACAAATGGACCTGTGTTATTAAAGGACATCTCAAAACGAAAGAGAAATCCAACACCACATCTACGGTAAAAGTGACACAGCTTTTTGCCATTTATCATCAGTCACATGAGAGGAGAATGTACTTTTCATCTTTGTGAATACACAAAAGGTCTTAAATACTCAGTGGTTCCACTTTGACTTCTGATTGTCACCTAGTCCAGTATGATGGACTACTACACAACTTGATGCAGTTTTCATAATGTATCAATATCAGAATATCTTCTTTTTCTGCAGTATATCACTCAGCACATCCAACTCCATCCCAACATACATTTATTGTTGCACCATCAGAAACATTTGAACTAAAACACTAAGTTTATTAAAGTAGTTGATCAACAAATGTTAAAGCTGCGCGACACAACGTTCATCTTGCAACAAAGCCTTCATAGACAACATGATCGGCTGGCATGTTAGCCAACATAGAAAACTGGCAGACACGGAGCAAAGTGAGGGTATCCCACTGGAGCTGTGTAAAATGTCCACTAGAAAAAGTCCATTAATCCCTAGTCTTGTAGCTTAAGGGGGTACAGGGGGTCTTAAGGTGGAGATAGAAGGTCTATAGTACATGCTCCATAGAAGTGATGTACATCTGAAAGCTGGGAAGCTGAAGATTAATTTCTGCGCACTACTGTGTGTCAAGTTGTTCTAGTCATAAATAAACATGACTTAATTATTTCAAATGAACTGTAAAAGTGTATAACGGTTTAGAACATTATAATTTAAGTATATGATGGTCATTCCCCACCTCTATTATGTGTATTAAGTTGCAGCAATTTTTGGGTTGACGCCATTTGTTACACAGATTTGGTGCTAGACGTAACCATTTTTTACCACTCAAGAACTGATAAAATGATCAATAATCCCTCCAAAATATCACATTAAGACACCAAGACTTTAAGGAACCCTATAGAAAAACCCATGCTGTGATTTGGGATCAAAAACTGCAAACTGCAAAAAAAGTGCATTTTTTGGTGAAGATGTAAATGCTATAATTTTCAATCTACCTAGGAAAGCTATCCATCCTCTGAATGCTCTCGGTCTCTAGTTTGTGGCTGTAAAGTTTCATGAGGCTGCAATTATCCTAGACGTCACCATAGGTCATCTTACCTAGTGAGGTCAAATTTAATAAAATTCACTACAATGAAATGACTACTATAGGGACTAACATCATCACACATTAATACAATTAAGCTCACTGGATCCACAAGAGTCTCAGCTTTACAGTGATACCCAATTTATGTAATTCAAAATTAAAACTGTTTATGGACCCCACTATACAGAAATATTCAAACACATTATTTTAGAATAGGTAAAAAAAAATAACACATTTCTGCTGCATGAAAAAACTGCATGTTCTTTGTCCAAAACTGAACCTGATTATGATAAAGCGGGCATGTCTATAAAGGGGAGACTCGTGGGTACCCATAGAACACATTTCCATTCACATATCTTGAGGTGAGAGGTCACGGGACCCCTTTGAAAATGGCCATGCCAGTTTTTCCTCGCCTTCATGAACGCATGACATTGTTGGTACCAATGGATTCCTTAGTTTTTCTACCTTCATATGATATATCTATATGTTTTTACTCTAGCCCTAAAACTGAACCTGCTAGAGCCTCTGAAAGACAGTAAAGTCAGTCAGGATAGTGGGTCTCAGGGGGTTAACTGAAAAAATAATGAATTGATTGATTGATAATAAATAATGTGGACCAAAAAGAAACACGCTCAAAACAAAATTACATAAAGGAACATATAATGAGGGGAAACATTAATAGTTAAATGAAATCAAAACAACTTTCTATGAGGATAATGTCAGAAGGAAACTGTTTTGACCAGGGGTGTGTTACAGGCCGCCTGGTGAGAAACATCAACATGACCCAAACAAATGACGGAAAACCTTCACTGCATAAGGATGCATAAGGAAACTGAAAGTTGCTCAGTTAAATAGAGACACTGTTTAAACCACCTAGAACCAGAACCAAACTGGCACAGTCCAAGTCAAAAGAGAAATGTTGTACTGGCCAGTTTCAAGAAAACCCACCCAGCATCCTTGAGGAGATCCAGGAAGGCATGGAACTTGGTAAATGAGCTCTCGATGCTCTCGAGGACAGCTTCATCTTCAAGAGCACTGAAAGCAGCTGGTGCTGATGCAGAGCCAGTGGCTGCAAGGGCCTCTGACAGGGAGAGGTTGGTGTCACGAAGACGGGCATTCTCCAACTCACACTGAACAGAAATGAGAAAAAGACATCTTGAAGCCAGTCCCTTATTTGTTCATTTTCCAATCCATTTATACGAACATAACACAGTACTGTAACCTTGGTTTTGAGACATGACAACATTTCAGACTGAACAATAAACACTGACAGACTGACCCTCAAGCAATATAATGTAATCATTTAAAAAAAATCCTGTTGTGTCTTAACATAAAGTTTGGCACTGACAAAATCTCTAAAACTATGTCTATAACAATGTCCACAAACTGCAAGACAGTGCAAACTGTTGACTGTTTCCCAGAACAGCCACAGTAGAGGAAAACAGAAGAAAATTTATTAACAAGCAAACTGATATGCTAGTATTTTTGAGATTATCACTACCTCCATGAGCCTTGACTCAGCTTTCAGTCTGGCTCTACGCTCCTCTGCCAGCCTCAGACGACACTCTTTTAGCTCCATCTGCAGGACATGCATAAGAACACGAACACACGCACAAACGCACGAACGCACAATGCTCAAATTGCTCCAAAGTAAACTGATCAAGTCCAAAAGCTTTGCCGTTGTGCTGTCGACAAACATTGAAAAGTTGCGGCCTTATGTCACTAACCTGCATATGGTCTAACTTGCGTCCAGTGATCCTGTCCTGGAGACGAGGAGAAGATGGTTTCTGCTCCACTTCCACCACCACTTCTTCCTCTTCCTCATCCTCCCCTTCTTCTGAATCCGACTCAACAGTAACCTTCACTGTAGCTGCACCCTAATGAAAACCACACATTTCAACACATGATGAAAATACAGTTTGACTACACTTGACAGGGTTCTGATTCATTTTCAATTTTCAGTCGTGTCTTCAGTAATACTCTGCATATAATCAAAAGGAAACTCACCTGAAAGCTTTGATCTATCACACAAACTCCAGGAGGCATACCTCTGCAACAAATGCATCCATCAACATTATATTAGCCTTTGATTCACTGAGTACCATCACAGCCAGGTGTGTGACATAAAACTGTGACATGCTGAGGAGACACATTTTAAAAATAATAAACAGGATGTCTTTAATTTATAAACAGAATACAGTGCTTTTATTTTTTAACTAAAAGCAAATTGGTTTGCCAATATCTCCTCACCTCTGGCGTCCAGCTCGTGCAGCAGCACGCCAAGGCACAAAACGGGACCTGGAATAGGGCTTCTGTGTCTGAGCAGCATCTGAACTTCGTCCTGCAGGAGATGTTCCTTTACGAGGGGCTGCACCAGAAACAGAACCATGTAAAGAACTGGAAATTTACAGACAGAGAGCTTTTAGCTTCACAGGGATTTATTCTGGGAGCACTGACTATTGGGTCCACAGACTCTGGTTGTAAGGGAGTGATATACTGTGCAGATCCATGAGGTGCTTTACATCTAAAAAAGGGGGTTTTAAACATCACAAGTAAAAGATAACAAAGGCCGATGAGTCCAGCTGAAATTAAATTTAGTATAGGTTATTAAAGAGCATGGCACTCTTCATCTTTTGCTTTTGATATTTATAATACTACACAGTATCCAAACCAAATGCATTTCAAATTGTTGACTTTGGTGCCAGGTAGCAACTACAGAATGTTGCCATATAAATAAAAGGGAGACTTGTTGTTAAAAACATGTTCACCTTCTATTAAATACATCTAAACCATATCAAACACTTTATTGCACCGGTCAGCAGCGCTGTCTGGAGAAACAAAGTGAGAATAAGGTGACGTTCTTACCATGCCTCCAGATGACTTAAAAGCCAAAAGGTGAGAAGTCAGAAAGAGACTATATGAGTATGACATAACAGATGTTGTCTCACACAGATTCAAAAAGACCCAACACTGAAGGCCGTGTTTGCTTTTGCACAGGATAAAGACTTGGAGATGTGCATTTCAACTATGTCTAAATGCCAAATTGGCAGCTTGGGGATCTGAAAATCTGAAGTTATTTCAAGTTAGCAACTAGACAGTTCAGGTCAGCAAGGGAAAAATAAACTTACAGACACAATACTACCTATTTTTCCGAGCCTGGTGAAGAGCCCAGGTAAAACCTTTCCCAATGTTAACAAAAGAAAAAATATATAAATATACAAACTCTACAAATACAGCATGTTTTGTCTGAGTAGGAACATAATGACCTCAATGGTTTGAAATCATGGACAGGTGCCTATAATTAATGGTGCACTGTGAGAAACAAGAAAAAAAAAGTTATACAGTTCATATACCTATCCTAAATGTAGATTTTCCTCTGACTGTGCTGGGTAGTGCTCGTCTCTTTGAACCAGAAGCTCTCTGTGGCTCTGAGGCTGCAGGCTTGATCCAGCAGTACTGCAGTACAACATAAGGAAGATACAAGATGCAATGGGCACAACTTTGTAACAAATATGAAATAGGGATGCAAATACACCTAACGTATTTAGACTTTGAATGACAACATTAGCTCCAGACACTCACCTCTGGTGACTGTCCATCAGCATTCATCAGGACTTTCTCTAGTATAGTTTTAATTAGGACTTTGTCTGTAAAGAAAAAATAAAAAAAATCATTCACCTAGGAAAAATATTATATAAAGGTTTATATTTTACAGTAAGTGAGGTCAAGTAAGTATTACAGAGCTATTATGGCATTTTCCTGGAGTGAAAACAATACATGCTCAAAACTTGGTTAGAATTTGTATGAAATGACACAAATAAAAAAAAATCTGAAAAAACAGTGCGCTAGCTGCACCTAGAGGCTTCACTGCTTATTACACCCACAATACAAAAGTGCTGTGTGGAACAAACAACATAGCAATAACTGATCAAATTGGCCAAAGTTCTGTGCAGTGTGAAAAAAATCTAGAAGATGTTACAAGTTTGACTGAGGGAGCTTCTTACCAATTAAAGGGTTACTACGAATATCCAGTACACAAAGAGCAGAATTAGTTTTCAAAGCTTCCAACAAACGACGAGCTCCTTCGTTGGACAGACCGCACCTCTGTAGGTCCACAGCTGTTCAACAATCACAAAACAGAAAACCTGAACAAAATTCCTTCAAAAAGGAAAACAACAACAAATAATAAAAAAAAACTTCACTTTGTCTCATTGTATTTCTTTTTCAATACTCACACACCTACTAACCTTTAACCCAGAGGTCCTCTGCCAGCTCATGTGCAAGAGCAGCGGCACCCCGGTCCCCAATCAAAGTGTTACAGTTCAGGGTGACACGACGGAGACCTCCCATTCCCTCAAACTGTGGCTGCCGATACCTTAGAGACTCTGCCCATGCCGTACCGTGCCTCTGCATTCCCTGATGCTGAGGAAAAAAATAAATGCATCTTATATAAATATGTATTTTTTTTTTCAAATATGTCATTTTGAAGTTCTCAGTTTAAAATTACTGATTAATTAATCACCACAGTAGACAGCCCATAACTCATACAAAATAGTATGGTAGGTAAAGTCTTAAAAATTACATATTGCACCTTGATGATGTTGGCCATATGCTCCGCCCCTCTCCAGGTAAGATTGCATCCTGTAAAATCTACTGTCCTGATGCTTGTAGAATACTTCACACTTTGGCAAATGACTGAAACATATGAAAATGGAGGTTACAAAAACAACAAGCTGCACATACAGCACACTCCTGTGTGGGCTTTCTGTACAACAATAAAAGGATATATTACTGTGAGTGTACATACCCTCTAAGCCCTCATCAGAGATAGGACAGTTTGCCAGAGATAGGTTTTCCAAGGAAACACTTTTTGACAAACCCTGGAATAAAAACAAAATATATGTTTTAATTTTTAGCAAATTTCATTCCTGAACAGAGCATCGGTTTGAATATTCATCCAGGTTTTATCCAGGACAGTTTACAGTGAAGAGGGCTATTTTTCAACATTCACAGCTCAGACATTGCCCCAGGTATTAGAGTGGGGAGTAAATGCTAATGAGCTTATGATTCTGTGCCAATCTCTCTAAATAAGTAAGCAAACAACAATAAAATGGTTTAAAGTTCACTGTTCACACTGCAAATCTTATTCTACCGCTACCTTAGTCAAGGTGATGAGGTCCCTCTCTCTCAGTGGAAGTCCATTAAGCTGCAGAGTCTTGAGGTTGGAGGAGACAGTCAGACACTCTCTCAGGGCCTTGCACAACTTAAATGTCATGTCCTTAGAGCGAATGGCTGGGATCCTCTTCCTGAAGCTAGACTTATAGTACCTTCTATCTGAAATTGGTGGTGATATGATTCATGTTTTTATGCAAAATTGGTTATTATTCAAGTTTCAAGGCTGCAGCTTTGAATT
The DNA here is from genome assembly GCA_947000775.1 of Pterois miles. Classification (NCBI taxonomy): domain Eukaryota; kingdom Metazoa; phylum Chordata; class Actinopteri; order Perciformes; family Scorpaenidae; genus Pterois; species Pterois miles. The sequence goes on along the minus strand of CAMQGK010000058.1, from coordinate 10,061,147 downwards.
GAGCATATCCTATACTTGTTTCAATAGCATAAGTAATTAAGAGGGTATATATTTTTTGTTTAAACTTTTCCCCCACTGTTACAGGTTTATTTTTGGTCTTACCTGCATCTCCAGCAGCCAGACTAGCTTGGTATGTGCTACTTATTGCAATGTGGTGCAGGTGTTTGTTGATGCAGACAGAGTTGAGAATGGGTGGCCAGTCTGCGAGTTTGACCCTGTCTCCATTAAAATCCAGCATCCCTTTGTTGAGGTTCATCTTCACAGCAGGGAGAGGGACAGATTCCTGTCTGGCACAGGCAAAGTCATAGTATGCCATAAAGTCGTGGGCACCCCGCTGCCGGAAGTGAGCACTGTCTTGAACCATCTTTGACCTATGAACAAAAATATATGTAAAAAAAGATATTAAGCAACTTTTTCACTAGTCAGACTTATTCAGGGATAATAATGCCAGTAGATGTTATCAACTCCTCTGGTGCTGATGGAAAAAAATAGAAAATTTCAGCTAGTGTTCTGCCAATTTCAGTTTTTTTCTGGTCGTATAATATTTTGATATCTCTGCTGTCCCATATGGAGGTAGAGTACCACATACCTAAATTGCTGGAATAAATAGGATGCATATTGCTTGTTATCAGAAACAGGTCAACTTACTTGGTCAACTTATCCCTCCATAGCTGACCACCGATTAAAGATAACGGGTCACATATTTCAATGTAACACCCCGTCAACGTTAAACCTTACAGTGACTTAAAAGATAGTTTGGTATGTACAGTGTAGTGGCTAGCGCTAGCATAGCCAGTGGCGTTAGCAAGCTAAGCTCCTAGCAACCGTTGGCAGTGAGGGAGAGTGGCAGACTACAGCGCTGCTAACGAGCCCTTAACCGTCATGTGTTTAGCTGTACTTTCATACATTATTAAATAACATTTAGTCAAAGTAAGACAATATAATATACCTTCCACGTATAGCCGAAGGCTCCCTATCGTCCTGGTGCCGTTCTTTCGATTGTCCTAGCCTCTGTTTGTAGTGAACTTCTGTTATTGTTGACGATGCGGACGACCGCTCAAAAGTGGCGCTGTTGTGTCAGTGAAGCCCTGCCTGCTCCTCTTCCTCACAGAGTCCACTGTGAGTCCATTCAGAAGACTGCTGCCACCTACCGGAAGGGACACACAAGTGCAGGCAGAGGGGAGGCTCCATATACTGTTTAAAACGTATAGAAATGTATTTCAGGATGACAAGTGTGCAGTATGCCAAATACAAACCATATTTTATTCAAACAGTACAGTTGGAATAACACTTTGACGGAGATATTGTGGTGTTATTATTCTTATTCTAAAGTGGAACATGATAGGCTACGTTAGTTTTAACTTCTGTATTAATATGTGATAATGATTTAATTGAACCTCATCCACAATTCTTTGGCTGAGACAAATTCGTCTCCGTTGTGTAATTCATAAAACATCACAAAAAACTGAGAACAGTTCGCATACATACCGAATATGTTGAGGTTTCAACAAATTAATATAATAGTAATTTCCTTTTTCCAAATGTCTTCATTATCGTTCAATCACAATAAAGTGCTGAAAACTGTGTCTGTGTAATATTATGGCATTCAAATGTGTACATCATTTATTGAAAAACATTGCAATTGTTCATTCAGTCTTCGCTCTGACATGAGCACCCCTTCGTTTATTTTTCATAACACTCTAGCTGCCGAATCCGGTATTGGAATCCAAAAATCGGCACTAGCAGAGCCCTGGCAGAGGTCTGGACGGTCCGCACGGGTGTCGTGACCGTGTTCATGGCGTGTATCCTCCCATTTTTCCTGTATGACTTTAACGCAGCACAGCAACGCCCTCTCCCCTGTGAAAAACAGTTTACTGGAAGCCCATTGGACAGTGAAAGTGTCAATCAAATGCCTGGTTCGCTTTATTCCAGTAATCCCATCCTCCTACAGAATTCATTGGGAATGGTCTGAGTACGCAGCACGGGAGACCAGCACGGGGCAGGGTTTTTAAGAAACTGGAGTATTGGATATGTTTAGCCGATATTTTTAACAGCACTGTAAAGGATTTCTTGCTACGTCAAAGGTAACGTTGGTGTTATATATTAACTTATAATAACCGTTTAACGTTAGTTCGTAGATGGCAGCTAACGTTACTGTAGCTAACGTTAGCAGTGTTTTTTCCAAACACTAGTGGCCTCCTCTGCGTGTGTGTGGTCTGGTACTGGCTGCCAAGTGAATATAGAATGACATTAAACTCGTCCAATTAAAGTACACTGTCTCACTAAATGCTCTTAGAATCACAGTTAACGAAATTAATAAAGTGTAATCGCTGTATGTTTGTTGTTTACGATAAGACTTGTGCGTTTCGTTAACGGTACCCATCATGCTGCTCCGTTGCTAATGCTAATGATGCAAACCGTCCTGTGATGATGCAGCGTGGGATACCTGCTGTATTAGCCACTTTTTTTCTGGTGGAGCCGAATCGGAAAATAGATATTAAACATGGACACCTACGAAGAGTTGAGTGAGCATATGGTTTTTATTATTTTTGTGTATTTCTGACCCCAAATGTGCGATATGACAGTATGATCAAGTGTATCATGGTACATCATGGTTGTTTTGTTCACAGATCGAAGATAAGACAGTCGTATCAATTAATCTTTTATGATAATTTATTAATGTATTGACTACCACCAAATATGCTACAGTATGGATCATAGGCTGTATGCTCTTTCTCCCTTGCTCTCCAAAAGATAAGGACTATGCCACACTGTATTGTGAACCAATATATAAGCATGGTCTGCACTGTATGCACATAAGACTTGTTTTTCTCGCTTTAAACAAACAAGACAAACTGGGTGGGGAAATTATCCCTTATAAATTGATTACAACATGTAGTAACACCTTACTCAGAAGATAGCTACATTTACAGGCAACAGTAACAGTTACTATAATATTTTTTCATGATACCTTTTTTCAAACTGTAAAACTTTTTTTTTGAAAAATAGAAATGGAAAATGAATCAAAAGGAGACAGGTACGGTGTTCCAGCAATTATTCCTTCACAAGTGTTACAGTGAAATTGTCTGAACCTAACCAGGGGAGACAAATGATGTCTGTTACAGTTACATGCATTTACATAGATGTCTAACAGATCTATATTAGCCCTGATGCTTTTACACTCCTCTTCCCCTTTGTAAAGTCATCCCTTTCAGTTTTCCATCAGTAGGCAAGAAGAGTTGTTTGTACTGTACTGTGTTCATAAATCTGCCGTAGTCCAATATGAGATTGAATTGTAAAAACAACTCTGTCCGTCCAGTATTTCTCAACACTGAAAAACTGAACATTAGTCACCATAACAAACAGATTAAAAGCCGCCTACTTGTACCTGGCAGGACAATAGCTGCCCTGTCTATGTGTTTTCTTTGTTACCAGTCACACGCTTGTGTCTGTGCTAAAACAGATCAAACTATTTTGTATATTTATCTCAGAATTTGACTGGCATGCTTTTAACTCTCAATGTGAGAGTTCAGTTATTTTAAGAGAGTAATTTAGAAGCAACAATCTAGTGATCAAGTGACTTTTTTACTCTCATCCTGTTGCATCCAAGATTTACATTCACATTCATAATGGATGAGGGAAAGCGGAAGGAAGGAAATGTTGTTTGGTCGACGTCCAAAAGCTGCACACACAGGACTGAATGTCCCTTTCCACTGGGGTCAGCGCACCAACACTTCACACAAAAACACTCATCTGTTAACTCCCCTCGTTTCTCACTTAATCTCACTTGCATCCGGTCTTCCTCTCGTCCAGCTCTGAGGTCAAACATAATTAGCAGCAACTTTAGCTCATGTTTCAAAATGTCACCACACTTATATAGTACACTAGAGGCACTGTGTGCTTATTTCTTTGGTCCTGGTGGTCATCGTATGACAGCGTAATGACTGCATTGCTGTGTGCAGGCCGAGAACAGACACAGAGTTTGGCTTCAGCTGCCATCTCACACAGTTTTAGTAAAAAAAATAGTATTCAAGGTTTTGTTCTTTGTTTTAAAATGTGGTTGTAATAGTAAGGCGCTTTGAGGTTGGTGGCAGTGCACTGTACAAATGGATAAAGATAATTTAAAAAAAAACCCACTAAAACCATATCTGCTATGGCTTGTGGCACAATACACATGGAAAACTCTACAGCTCCCACATGAAATGTTTCATCACAATCTGATTTCTATTTATATAGTGATGAAACCTGTCTAAGCGTGTTATAGTGTTTTCCATGAGTAGTTTCTCTCTCTCCAAGCTGTGGTAGTTTGAAGTAATTTTGGCTGTGGCTCCAATTCATTTTTATTTTTGTCCCAGTTTTGGCCCCAGTAGGGATAACAGTCCACTTTATACTTAACTTTAAGATTTCTTGTAGACTGACACTAGTGTTGAAATAGTTGATAGGTTGACTAAGTGTTTATAACTGACTTTTTTTTTTCCAAAGAATAAATAGATAAATTGATAATCAACAATTAATTCTAGGACAACATTCGCTGAAATGCAAAATAGGCCAGTTCTTATGGGAAGAAAAGTGACCCCTGCCAACACACACAAACACTTGCGCACAAACTCAATCAAAGCAAACCTGCATAATTTTTTCACATGCCAGTAACTTGCACAACCCCTGAATTAATATTGGTATGGTGTGGGTCCTGACTGAGTTTGTTCAGTATTTTACCACAATCTTGTGTTTATAGCTACCGTGGACATAGTGGGGACAAGTGGGGCCTTTTGCACTGAGCAAATGAGGGTTCCGAGAAAGGGTTGCATCACAGGGTGGTCACTCCTGCACAGTACATTGTGTGTGAGTATACTTGGACATTTTCCATGGCTTTCTCTAAAAGGCTGCGTTACACCGTTGAATCGTCAAACAGAACAGTGGCAAAGTCCAGTGTGGAGAGAGGACGTGTTTTTTTAGGTGAGTTTTTCCTTTCCTAAAATAGGACTGCTGCAGGCGTACGGATGGGGTTTAGGCTTTGTTTTTAAGTAATGGCAGTATCTTTGTGGTTTTTGTACTTTGCGGTCACATTTATTACTGTTGCAAGGACATGGACCGGAGTTCAGCAGAGAAGTATTGATTAGTGTACTGCTGTGCATTTGTAGCTATCAGTTTCTTAGTTAGATTTCCCAGAATCTATGGGTCGCTTCCCGCTTCCCATCAGTGTGCTTCTTTTTTTTTTTTTTAGATAGTCTTATTATATATTGGAGGCTGTAGAATGTTTCAGCCTGGTGGCAAAGTAGGAACAATCTTTAGGACTCTTAACATATGAGTGCTTTTTTCATGGCAGGACCCACTAGACCTGCAACAGGCTCAGAAGACATTTTGGTTCAGGCACAGATGTGTGAAACATTGACTCCACACAGCTGTATTTATGTTGAGCCATGCCACTGAATTTCATCTGGAGATGTTGTTTTTAAAGCCAGGAACACACTGGAAGACTTTTAACATCCCAGCCAACTGTGGAAAAACTCAACAGCACATTTCGGTTAGCCTCAAGCACAAGTGTTCAGATTTCTTTACTAACCAAGTCAGACTAACTTTACAGATATAGGCTAGTTGCTGCAGTATTTGTTTACTATTAGTATTGATAGCAGCAGCAGACCTCCAGCTGTTACACTGCTGTAAAAATGCATAGTAAAATCAATTGTTGTGCATTTAAAACAAACAACTGGATGGATGTGACCTTAAAGTTCATCCCTGTCTGAATAGATGTTCTTTTAAAACAATATGTGAAACCGCTTTAGGCGACAGCAGTAAAATCACATTCCAGATTTGAAATTCTTCTCTTATTCCCGCTGCGGCTACATCATCTAAAAGGAAAGAAAACGTCCTAGCGTACCACATAAATGATTGTCAAGATGTTCTGTATAGATTCCTCTAGACTCCAGACAGTAAACAGGCTGGGTTCTGTCTTTTAACAGCTGTTACTCAATCTACTGGTGTTTTTTTGTGTCTTTTTTTGTGTACTTGTTTATATTACTGATCTTCCTATAATGTTTTCAAAAGCCCCTTTGAACATTTTTATCTGACCTACACACATTTTTTTATTATTTCCAGTAACCTTTTGTTTGTGTTATTGCATTTTAGCTCTGTATTTGCATTCTACTGGTCACCATCAGAGTCTAGATAAAAACGAAACTAAACTACTGATGTGGAATGAAACGTTGAGCAGTTGGCTAGATAAACAGGTTAAAAAGTTTCTGTCCTGTAGCAGCTTGTCTTGCTCGCTGTATTGTGAAAGGAAAACAACTGTGTATAGTGCACCATGTTTTCGGAAAAAAGGTTGTAAGGCTGTCAGGATTTGAGACTAGGGTTGAATTTTATTCTTGCAACATAATTAGTTTCCACGTTTAGGTGATGAATGGATAGCTTTTGGCAAGATATTTATGTATGTATGTTTTTTTTTTTTTTAAATTAAACTCTTATCACTGTTTTTTCAAGTTGCCCATTAGCAGACACTGATGAGTTATAACACCAGATGCAGAAAAAAGTGTCCTCATTTGTTGCATAAGATTTGCACTGGTCGCATTATAAATCAAATGAAATACCCTGCTGAGATTTTATAAGGGTCACACTGCTGTCTGACGGTTTCAATGTATACTCTATGGTTGTCCTGCTTTTTTCAGGTTAGGGTGAGACTCTTTGGTTCAGTTAACCAGAACTGGCTTTGCTTGTGTGTCTTGTGTCTGTGTATTTTGCATTCAGGTCATGTTGTTGCAGCAATGGGCTTGGCAGTACTTGAGAGCATTGTTTTACCATGCTACCAAGCTGTTTGAGGCCTGTCCCAGCCTGTCTTAAAGGAAACCAGACAAACTGCACTGCAGCATCTTGGTGACAATTAATCACAAAATAACAGAGCATTACACAAACAAACATGCACATACAGGCTCATCAAGGCAAAGGCTCATATCGCAATTATTGCAACATCTCCGTCTGTGCAGTTTGATCCTGACTTTCTATTTGTAGAGAGAACAAAAGTCACATAAATTACAGGCTAGGCCTTGACTTTTTGCAGTTAAAGTGGCAGTAGGCAGAATATTTTTGGCATTATTGGGCAAAAATTGCATAATAACTGTTCAGCATATGGTAATTCAAGACTCCTACATCTCGTCATGGCTCTGTTTTCAGGCTTTAAAATATCTAGCCCATGATGGAAGACTTTGGCTCATCACAGGTCATTTCAGAGAGAAAGCTTTCCTACTGGCTATTAATTCATCTAAGGCAGCACTCAGTCACTCGTGAACTCTGATCAAATGTTCAAACTAGGAAACACTGATCAAATATGAATTAATGTTGTGTTACTGTAATGACTATTTCTTTTTATATTTCGTTACTGTTTAGCTGTAAAATGAGAAAGTTTGCTCTGGCTGGTGGGCGGTGCTTGGTATTTCTTCAGCTGATCTCAACATGGCTGCCGGGTCTCAAACTTTCTCATTTTACATCTAAGCAGTAACTACAAGATGTTTCTGAAAACATTTGAGGTGAGAAATAGGCACTACATTAACAGCATATTGACTTATATTTAAGCAGTGATGCCTAGTTTGGCCGGAGTTCGCAATAGATTTGGTTAGGAGCACCAGAGGACACAGAGGATATAGTGATAGATTTATAAAAATAACTTGTTAACATCTTATTTGCTTGTGTCCCCTTTATTACATTAGTGTTGCAGTATTACTGTATTTAATTCCCACAAAGTGGCTTCTAAATCATACAATTATTAATGTGGTCTTGTTGACTCTATCCTTACGCAGTTACTGCATTGCAAGTATTTGATCATATTCTTAAATAGGCCTGAGACAAATTATTATTTTCATTGTAGATTAATCTGCTAATTATTTTTATGAATCCGTTGGTCTAAAAAACATCAGAAAATAGTGAAAATGCTAAACGTCATAAAGCCCAAGGTAATGTCTTTAAATTGCCTTTTTTTTGTTAAGATATTCAATTAATTGATGACAAATAAGAAAAAAAAAAGAAGCAAGTCCTCACCATCGAGACGCTGGAACCAACTGATTTTAGCTAGGAGAAAAAAAAGTATGTTGTTAGTAGTGAACAGCCAGCCACAGCTGGTGAGCAGGTTCTGGCACCGCTACTGGTGTGTTGACAGTAGACATGAATACACTGTGACCTTAACTTCAGTGTTTTACCAGGTTATTAACCGTGGTTGTACACATATCTTCATTGCTTTCAGCTGCCTTTAGATAGGTATGTTTGTATCTGTTGGTCTGGCATGCATGTAGCACATATAAAAGCTCCTATGTATTTGGAGCGAAGCTGCTGGTGATAGTTTTCTTTGGAGAGTTGCGATTCAATCCTGTAGTAACTTTTCTCCTGCTTTGAGGTGCACTGTGTACTTTTAATTTTACACATTTGGCTGCATATGTCTGACTGAGTGTAAATGTGCTGGAATGTGTGAAGCAATTTTATTTGTATAGCACCTGTTAATCACAGAGGCAATTCCAAGTGCTTTACATAAGGCATCATTTATGATCGGTGACGAGAGCAAACTGGCCAAACCTCGAGACATTTTGTGAGATTACTGTGTGCATTCAGACAGAATATTCAATGAATAAGGACATTATGTTTGCTTGTGCTGCCCTCATCTCAACACCACTTTCATATATTAAAAAAAGCACAGAGTGTTCACAGTCTTCAGGAGGACAGGAGTTTTATTGAAACAAAATGGGTTTCCACTCACCATGAATTAGGTTGAATGTCCTTGCATCTTAGGTGTCACAATTATGTTTTACCAGATCTCTATTGTATTCATTGTGCATTTACCACTTTTTTCTCTCTTCTGCTGTCTTTTCTCATAGGGCACCCTATGTCTTTGTATTGCCTCTTAAATGTCTAGCATGGTGTTGCTGTAGTGGACAGGACCACCACCGTACGATCTGCAAACAGTGACTCGGCCAGTTGATCACCATGATCAGTCCCAGCTCAAAGCCTACCTGTAGCCCTGTCTGGCTCATCTGTGTTGTCCTGGGCTTCTCGGCTGTACACACTCATGCCAAAGATGGTAAGAAGCAAACTATATAAATATAAAATATTTATAGGCATTCTGATATATCAATAACTTGCACTTGTCAAAGCACATGATGCTGAAAGTGTTGAATATTGATGTAATATAGCATATCCATTTGGAAAGGTTTGCTCTTTGGTTCTGTGGGGCTGATACTAAAACCCTGTTTGCTGATTTAAGCTTATGTTGAGTCTGTATACTTTGCTATTGAAATCACTTCATTTTTATGATCTTTTTTTTTTCTTCCAGTCCTTACTGTACCCCAGCAGGTGAGCCTGTCAGCTGACATGTATACACAGCAACTATCCATATCCTGGCTGGGAGGAGCAGCCGCAACCTTTGACCTCATGATTTTAAGAACTGAACTCAACGAAACCGTCTTCTACGTAAGAGCATTTATTTTTTCTTAATTTGTTCTCATGTTTCTCTCATTGCACAGCTATGCTATGTTGGTCACATTCTCATGTGAAAGAAGCTATAGCCCGACCGATGCATTTTTTGAGGCTGATGCAGATGTTGGTGATATTTGAGAGTTTAAAAAATCTGATAATAATATAAGCCACCTATAACATAAATAAACATTTTTGATAATGTTCCATTATATTTGTTTTTTTAAACAATTGTGAATGGAATGTAGTGGGCAGAACTTTTTGCAGTTGGAAAAGACATTTAAGAAACTATAGATGCTGTTCAAAACATATCTTAACAGTACTTCAGTATCTTGTAATTTATTGGCTGACATATGTGTCTGCAAGGAGCTAGTCTAAGGAAATATTAATGATCAGGTTCTAAAAGGAGCTTTCAAAACCATATTTAGTTTAGTTGCCTCTGCAACACATTTATAGCTTATTTGATGTCAGTATAATAATTGTTTCTTTTCCTGCTTGAACTGTGACTGTTATCCAACAGTCATGTACTAGCTTCATGTTCTTCCCCTCACTGCGTTTTCTGGGTGTTATCTGTAGGAGACGGTGTCTGTGATGGTGAATCAGGTGAGCGGCCGGCACCAGTGGAAGTGGACCTCAGTTGAACCTCTGGAGTGTACCTCACTGTCCATCAAAATCCGTTCAAGAGATGGACAGGCAACAAGTGAATGGAGTAACACTCAGATACTTCAAGGTCAGAGGGGCAGTTAAGGACATTTATAATTCAAATTCTTTTTCACTCTGAAATCTCTTTCATAAGCCAAACAAATGACTTTGATTTGTACCTAAATGTAGATCTCTATTCATATCCCTCTCTCCCATTTTGTGTCATTTGAAAATTTTAAACACTCCACTCTCTTCTTCCTTCCTCACTTCTTCTTTTCAGGAAACGATTTACCCAGCAAAGAGAAATCCTCTATGTTCCCCCAGGACAGAATTGTAGCCGTGGGGGCCAACACCACCTTCTGTTGCATTGTGGCAGAGGGGAAGCAGTTTGGTAGCATCCGCTACGGCAAAACAGTCATGAACACAACGCGACTAAGTAGGCGAAGTTATGCCGCTACAGCGATTAATCAGGGACTATCTGGCAAGACGGGAACCAACGTCCTCTGTTACGGCAAACCGAAGTCAATACTGGCTGGAGCGGTGGTGTTTGTCGGATGTAAGATGAATAACTGTCTGGATAACAACTGACGTGTGAATGGTTGTCATATGTAAGATGGGTGAATGTGCTTGGAGTGGCAGAGAGAGGGAGTCAGCACAAAGTAAATAATTCATTGAGACTCAGAATTTTTGTATATGATAAAGAAAGTAAGTTTCTTTGTGTTGTCCCCTTCCCCAGATCCACCACTGCCTACTGATTTTGTGTGTGACACTCGTGACTTAACCTCAGCTGTGTGCCGGTGGAATGAAGGACGAGACACAAACTTGTATCTCAAACGAGGAACAAGCTACTTGTTGAACAAGAGGTACCGCAGCCACACTCAATATATTACTTTAAAAAATAGTCAGAACTTACCTGGGCTCACAGATGTACCCAGCGAAAGACTGTTACCTGACCTGAAACCTTACACTGTGTCGGAAATCGTAGGATTTGGGTGGGGAAGAAGAACTGTATACACTATTATTCACAAAAAGCAAGCTACAGATTCTAAAATACATGGAGTAGGACACAAGTTTGACACATCTCTGATTTGACTTAGCAGTTCGCAATCAACCAAAGGGTTTAATAAGAGTGTAGCTTTTAATATTCATACTAAAATCACATATCTGGAATCACAAATACCTGTGGTTGGTCTGCTTTGCTTTCACTCCATGAACCGACCATCTCAGCATTGATTGGAACCAGAGACACCTTTTCAGGCAGTGTATGGCAGCGTATGGTTATGCAGTCCACACCAGACTGATCACCTACTGTATATCACCACTTAAACGAACCAAGAAATGGGCAAACGCCAACCAAACAGTTTATGTGTGAAAGCACTTTAAGATATTATCACTGTTGTGGACACATTAAAAAAATCACATCTAACTGAGATCCAATACACTATAAACCAGGAAAAAGTATAGTATAAACTCAGTACAAACTAAACAGTATATTGTAAACTCATAATGGTCCAGGACAGAGGTGGCAATGATAGAATGATATTTATTTTTTTTTTTGGCCAGATTCACATTTCACGGGCAAGCCAGGATGTGGTCTAAAGTCTCTGTGTTTCTGAGAAATTATCCATGCATTATTTATGATTGCCTTTCTCTAAAAAGTGTTTTCTGCCTAGAAAAATATCAACTGAGAGAAGACAGAGAAAGGATGACAAGAAATATAAGGCACTTAGTCTAAGTAACCACTTGCTGCTTCTGTCCACTTAACATTGATAGTGTATTGGCTGTCTGCCAGACCTTTTACAGGAATTGACTGAGGGCTGGCTTGAAGAGAAGTTACATTATCAATGTGTTTGGGCCTGTGTCTGCATCTGTGGGTTAGATTGAGGATCTGAAGTGGTTATATTTTGTTTTGATTTCATTTGATTGTTTTGATTTTCTTAGCAAAGTTATTAATTTTTGCTTTGTAGGAACTGTACTCTGAGCAGACCACAGCAGAAGCAGATAGAGTGTACTGTGGCCCAGTGGGAGGGTAACTGGACACTGGTAGCTGTGAATCCTCTCGGCCAGTACAGCCTCACTGACTCGGCTGAGCTGAGTCACAGAGGTGGGTGTGTCACCGTTTTACCTTATCAAAATCAACAGATGGATTTATACCAATATTGTAGCTGTAAACATAGACATGAAATACGCCCATAATAGTTATTTATGTTGTTGTGTCACTGTTTCTCCTTTAGTGCGTCCAGTAGCACCAGACAATCTGACCTCTGTTGTCAATGCCTGGAATGCCACTGTGCTGTGGAAGTGGAGGTATGACCGCTATTCCTCTCTGGCTCTTGTCTGCCAGATAGAGCTTGCCTCCCAAGGGCACAAGACAAAGGTGAGTTGTTAGTGTGCATGCTAATATACAGTATGTGTGTGTGTTGCAGGGAAGAGCACTAGTCCATTTGATTGTATTTGTTCACTCTGTTTCAGTGTTGTGTTTTTTTTGGTCCATCTTGTGTTGATGAAGTATGTCAGACAGGTCACTTCCATTGTTCTACCACATTATTTTCAACAAATGCAAGCTTGTATTGGCACATTCTCTCCATTTGTATGACCGTCCATGTAGGAGATAGTAATGAAGTCTTATACATGTGTGTCCAGCGTACCGTCTCTGGTGAGGGTCTGCGGTCGGTATTTCTACCAGACCTGTATCCTGATGAGGATTACAGTGTTCAAGTCCGCTGCGGTGCTCAGCAGAATTTCTGGAAGTGGGGAAGCTGGAGTGAACCATATTTCTTCAAAACCAAGACTTATGGTAATAAAGTGTTTATTTGTGGCATCTCTTTATTTTAGCTGAGGCTTAAGTTTTTGATTAATTGTTTAGTGTATAAAATGTTTACAAATGAAATGAAAATGGAAAAAATGCAAATCACAAGTTGTCAGAGCCCAAAGTGACATTTTCACATAGCTTGTTTTGTCTGACCAACAGTCCAAAACTTCAAATTGATTAAAAAAAAAACAAAAGAAAAGCAGTAAATTCCCATATTTTACAAGCTGGAACCAGTGAAATGGAAAAAAAATTGAAATGATTAATTGATTATCAATTTTTGACAACAATTGCAATCGAAATTGTAATTTTCTGACCCTCTACCATTAATGGGCATCTGTGAAGTGTGTTTGCAAGTAATTCATGTTGCTACGTGCTGAATCCTAAATAACTATTACTAATTGCTCTGAAGTATAGCTATATTTTTTTCAAGCTCAAAAGATTTCCTATTTAGTCATGTTTTTATTGCTTTGTGTTTTCAATAACAGTATTGTCACTTACTTGCAATTACGAAACAGCAGCAGTAGTGCAATTTTCCTTTTTTCAGTTGTAATTTTGTTTGTCCTTTCTCAGTTCCAGATGCTCCTGATGTGTGGATGTGGATGAACAAAGACTTCACTGGGCAGGTCATTTGGAAGGTATGTTTTGTTTTTTTTTGTCTTTGAATTGAATTGTTTTTGATTTACAATTGGCAGTTTGCTATTTCTACTACAGAGAACGCAGATTTACAGCATGTTCACACAAGTCATGGTCAGATGATGGAAGTGCCTGTCAGGGTTCTTCTGTTTTAGTCTTCATGCTTTGTCTCTGGCTTTCGTCCTCTTCCCTTCGTATAGTCTCTTTCTCCATCTTGACATGAAGAGGCTTGTTCTGAATATACTGTATATCATGAAATTGTAAGTAAAAGGGGATCTATAATTGTCTTTCTCTCTCCCCCTTCCTTCCCTTTCATGTGACTTCATCTAGCCTCTGACACGAAGACAGAGCCATGGTGTGATCACAGGTTACGAAGTTACTCTGTGGAGCCCTGAAGAAAATTTACAGCACACACAAAACATTTCACCAGATGCTTCTTCTGTACCAGTCAACCTCACACAGCTCATGACCCTCAGCAGTGACAACAAGGTTGTAGCAACTGTCATTGCAAAGAACACTGATGGGGCGTCTCAACCTGCAAGTGTACTTATACCTCTACGTTTGACAGGTATGTGGAAATGGAGTGTGTTTGGGATGTTTCTATTATATAAGAAGCAAGTAAGAAGGCAAAAAGTGATTAGTTTATTTAGTATACTGTATATATAGTTTATTCTCAGATGCATGCACCAAGTTTAAGTTCACGTGACATAGAGTAGATATATTAAAAGTCTAATTTTTTAAAGTACTCGGAGCAACTGTCTGTTTGTTTCCACAGCCATGAAACACTTGTCTCATTTGGAAACAGCAGTCACTTAAAGTATATCACTTATCAATGTGTGGGGGGTCCCGAGCCACACTAGGGGTCATCAGAGCTTCAGGGAGGGTCGGGACGCAATACAACATTTTTAAAAATTTAAAAGTTTAAAAGTTTAGAGAATTTCTGTGAAGACAACTAAAATTTGGATTATAATTTATGGTATAAAGTTAAAAATTAGAAAAATATGCAGTTAAAACAGTCAATGAGCTTATAAAACAATGGCCAAGTGTTAGGGAGAAGAAGAAGTCTATTAAGTAGGCATGATTTTCAAAAATAAAAAATACATAATGCAGACAAAGAATTGTATTAAAATTTCCTAAAAAAATCCTCTCATTCAATATTCACAGAAAATAATCTGCTCAAAATTCATCCAAATCACTCGTTTTACACAAACTTCCTGCAGTTATTGTGTTCACTATTTGGGTCAGTTGTACACTTTATCAGTTGTTTTGTACCATTATATTTATGCATTTAATTTAATAAGAAATATCCATGAATGTCACCGCAGAGGTCAGGGGTCATCACTTTACTCGATAGAAAAGGGGAAAAAGGTTGACTTGCATGAATATGAAGACATGGTTTCTACTTTACTAGATACATATTTTTCTTCTTTCCAGATGTGGAACCCCATGATGTGTCCAGGGCAGTTTATACAGACAGAGGTTTCCCTCTGTTTTGGCAGGGCGATGCCAATGTCACCTGTGCTTATGTGGTAGAATGGTATGATGCCACCTGCAAGCAGGACTGCCCTGTGGAGTGGATCAAGGTGGCTGCTGGAAACACCAATATCTCCATTGAGTCAGGTATGCCAGCCTCAGTGCCTCCTTTTAAAAGGACTAAAAATAGTTTTCAGCATATTTGAAATGTGCTGTGTGTTACCATAGTCAGTACAGGCTAAAAACCTGCTATTCTTTGCTATGGACAGTGTTTTTTATTTCAAAAAGTAAACAACTTTCTTTGTCCTCAGCTGACTTCCAGCCGGGTGTGAGGTACAACATTTCCCTGTACAGTAGCTCCTCAGAGGCCCCAGAGCTGCTGCAGCGCTGGCAGGGATACATGCAGGAGCTGGGTAAGGATAGCATACTGCATATTTACTGCATATCAAGCAGTTACTTCAGGAATCACACTCTGCATTTTAATTGCTGACTCTTTGTTGTCATTGTGTTTTCTGTCCTCCCTCCTTTGTGGCTTCCACAGTCCCTTCCAGTTCTGTCTCTCTGTCAACCACTCAGCAGGACTCTGATATTCTCCTTACCTGGGGAGAGATCCCACTGGTCAACAGAAGAGGCTTCCTCCTGGGCTACAACATTTACATCAGTAGTGGCTCCCAGCTCACACTTCTGGGTACATGTATACAAATGCATGCATAATTCATTTACCACATTCATCAAAATATGGTGTAGAAAGTGCATATTGTTAAACTCTTCTTCCTCGTTTCTTTCTCTCCTTCTTGCATTTCACCCTTTCCTCTGAGCAGTCAATCTGTCAGACATAGAAAGCAGGAGCTACACAGTAAAAGGTCTCTCTGAAGGTTCCTATAAATTCACTGTCAAGGCCTACACCTCAGCAGGCGAGGACACTGGTGCAACTGCCTCCATAACACTGGAGCCATACAGTACGTGAATCTATAATTTAATGTGTATCACTACCATTATTTGAGTCTACAAAATATGTATGTAAAATAGATGTTTTCTAAATACATTTTAACAGGTAACTACACAGTAATTTATACTCAAAGTAGGAAAAATCTTGCTTCAAGTCTAACATAATATTTCTGCTGTCTTGTCCTGCCAGCTGATTGGCTGATCCTGGAAATCTTGGCTGCTCTGGGAATCACAGCCTTATTCCTGGTCATTGTCACCTTCGTTTGCTACAAGAAAAGGAAATGGTGAGACTGTTATGCTCCTATCCTGTGTCTCCTGTTTGTGTGTTCTATGAATAATGTAACAAGTATACAGAAAGTAAAATTTGTTTATCTACCATTTTAGTGAAAGCCCAGTACAAACAGCAGCTTATTCCATACACTGTATCAAAGACAAGCCATTAGGAGGTATTATTGTCATTTGTTTAGGCTTTTTATGATAATGTATTTTAAAGTGACATTTTGCTTTGTGACCAGGGTGAAAAAGGCTTTCTATCCAGACATACCTGAGCCCAAGCTGCCTGGTGATTGGTCCAGGCCACAGGTACAGTATCAGTCTATTTTAATCTGATCCTCATAACTAAACTCATCAGTGCTAATTCTAGATATAGAACTTACAATTGACCATTTATTGTTTTTGTATTTTTTTTTTTATCATCCCTTGATAGAAGACTATGAGGCGGTTGTCTGCCTTTTAAACTGAGTTTAAACACTGTGTGTCTTACAGGGGCCGTTGGATGTGAAGCCATCTCCCCACAGTCTGGTCCATATGGTAGAAAGGCCTGAGTGGGATTCTAGTAAAGAAGTGCTTGTCGTCATTCCTGAAGAAGACGAGGATGAAGAAGGCCAGGGGATGGGAGATGAGCCAGTTGACACGGATGAGCCAACATCATTACGCTACTACAATCAAGTGGTGGATGAGCGACCCATAAGACCACGTTTCCCAGACTCTTCGGATTCTTCTGCATCCTCTTTGGATTCAGCACGCACCGATGTGACGTACACAGGGATCCAGACCTCAGGATCTTCTTTGGTCTTCCAGCTGGATCCACCGGGATCTTCTGAGGGTCACCAACTCCAAGCTGATCCGTCCATCTGTGGAAGTGGAGGAGGAGGTTACCGGCCCCAGATGCAGTCTAGAGCCCCAAGTGATGACATGGGCCTAGCTTCACCTGAGCCTTTCCTAGAGCCCCAGGCTGCCAGTGCTGGGGGCTATAAACCCCAGAACTCCTGGCATTTGGACTCCCCTGTGGAGGCCGGGGAGAGTGGCGGCCTGGCACCCTCTCTTGGATCCCCCACCTCAGTTGCTTCCACTCAGTTCCTCCTCCCTGATGGAGAGGAACATGCAGAGGAGAAACGACAGTCATCATCTGCAGCAACTTGGTTCACCAACCTGCTGTCATCCACAAAACCATGATATCCTCTCTCACTACTAGCAGCCAGGCCGGGGGTGGGGGTGTTCACATAAAACTTTCAGATTCATTAGGGTTACCAGTGTCATGCATCGAACAAGCCTAAACCATATGGTCTTCTTCGTAAATATTCCCACTGATGTAGTACTACATTTTTAGGGTTGCACTTTGACAGCAGGTTAATAATGCTATTTAAGAAGTTTACTCCAAACATACAGAAATACATATATAGATAGTTTTCTCTGTCATGCAATTATCATAAATCAAAAGCTGTATATTTATACATCAAAACATTTATATTCTAACAAAAAATCTCAAAAGATTTTCACACATATTTATTGCACCCCCTGGCAACCTGGTGGCTGTTACGTCCCCTCACTACCTTTTCTGTGACTCCCATTAATGGGCATTTAGCGACGGCATGTCCTGTATTTCAGTTGAGTGCATTCAGTTTTTAGCTTGCATTTAAGACATTTTTATTTTGAGTGATGTGAACTTTACTACACTACAGAAGAAAACTGAAAGCAAGAAGGTTTCAAACCAAATGATGGAACAATATAAGTAAAGGCCATTTTTGGAAGAACACTACAAAAGAACAGTTTCAATAGAAGAGGATAGAAAAGCTCTGTTTACACTATCCACGTCTTCTGCTGGTGCACCATTGGGATAATCTTGCCTGTTTTATGACAGCTGATGAGCTACTGATAGGAAGAGAGGCATTTGGCTGTAAATACAAATGCTTTTAAAGGGTATGTAAAGATGGCACTCTCCTGGATCAATACCAAGGTAGCTTCTATCCTTACAGTCATCTATTTTCACAAATTACTGTCTGAACAATGAGATGTTAATTGAATTGATGCACTTGTGAATGAGAACAGTGATTATTTTACACAGATACAGGAGTGGTGCTGTCTGTTATGGTCTGGAATTGTGTGGGTGATGAACCCGGTCGATATACACACTGATATAAGCTACAACATGAATACAAACTGATGTAATTTAATGAACAAACACTATTCTGTTACTTCTTGATGCTTTTGTTGTTTTGTCTTCTGAAACCAGTAGAGGTTTTTCTGTAGTATTTTTTTTTTTCTTGTTAAGAAATGCATCACACAGTCAGGCCAGTGTCCTTGGATGGGTAATTGCAGTGTTCAAATTGCATTGATAAATCTAAAGCTTCCAGTCATTTGCACCATATCACATTTCACACACACATTTCACAGAATATCGTACAATAGTGCATCTCAGCACTAATCAGAAATGTATTTTAATGGACATCCAGATTCTGCTAGCACTGAGCATAACGTTCAAAGGACGTCCAATGTAATGTAATTTAGTAACATTTCTTTGGCTACATTATAATTGCCCTCTCAGTATATTTGTGTGGTTGTGAAGAATTATTTTTCCTCTGGTCACTTTATCTTCAAGCTCAGACAGATGGCCGATAATACATTTGATATACATTTGCGGTGCTAGAAAGGTTGTTTATTTTTAGGGAGATCCAAATCTACAATACATTTGAAGTTTTGTTTTTTTTGTTTTTTTCAAATGTGACCATCTTTTCATTGCAAATTTTTCCTGAAGCCTCCAAGTACATTTTGTGACTGGAAAAAGGGACCATGGGTAAAGTTGTGAATATTGGTTGCTTGATAGCACTTTGGTATCTCCATTATGGTGTCAAACACAGGCCGCTAATTGCCCAAATAGTCTCCACATACTCCATTTGCTCTCTTCTCGTGTACATTGTGGATGTCACGTATGCACCATTGGCAAGGCTTCCCAAAAGCATCATTATGAAAAAATTATCCTCTGATATTCTAATCCAGTGGTAACCAGGATGTTTTTGTTTTTTTTTTTTCAGAGCCAGGCCCTTACTCGCCTGTGTGGCAGCCTTTGGTCTATTGTTTCTCAGTGCCTCCAGCCAACAAGCTTTAAGTAAAACTACTGTGACATAAATTATGACTTGGACTATAATGGATGGCTTCACTGATGAACTGATGACAGGCAGGCAGTCCTCTTTGACTACTGAGAAAACTGTATCACCTCTTTCTCTTTGTCTTGCAACACTGATCTGAATTTTAACTTGATTAATGGGAGAAATGGTTGAAAGAATTGGTCAAAATATTCAAATTAAGTTGCATTGTGAGATGGATGATCACTTCAAGGCAGAGGTAAAGGGTGGGTATAGTTTTGAGTATTTAAACATGGCTGCCAGTTATTTTGCTTTGAAGCCTGCTTTCTCAAACAAGCACGGTTTTGGAGACTAACCTATGAACGCTATGTGTTACATGCTTTTATGTTGATTTGGATCAACAAACTGGCACCTTTTTATTTTTCTCTAAATCTTTGTTTTTATACAACTAACTGTACATAATTTTCTTAAATTTGTTTCCTTCTTACAATAAAAACTATATTCCCTATATGAAGCAAACAATACAAGCGTTAGTGTTGACTAACCCAATTTCTTGAGAGATTAAAGGCAAATTTTGTGTTGTAATGTAATTTCATATTTATATAGAGTCCTATGAAATGTAGATGCATCACACTTTGACTGTATTGATTGTGTGCTGCTTTAAGTGGAAGCCTTTTAAAGCGTAAACTGAATTAAAATTGTGACTTGTCTTCTTGTAATAGTTTAGCCTGCTTTGCATTCCTACCTTATCACTGCAGTGTAGTTTTGCCAGACGCATTGTAAGTAAGACGAGAGTACTCACCATGCAGGCTCCATACATGGCAACTGCTGACATTCAGTTTTCAAAACCTTGTTCCACATGTTTAATTGGAGTCTGGTTTTACTATGTAGAACATTATGAGTTTGATACAGCAAGGTACACTTGATGCCTTACACATCTTCATCTCTGGCCTTGGATGCTCTTGCAAATAAATGCATGTTGTATGAACTATTACTATGAAAACTGACTCGTAAATCTGTTAAACTCCATGTTTATGTTACCCTATAGCTTTAAACACTGACTAATGTTGTGCACAACAACATGGCTGAAGTATTTGTGCACATGTCTGAAAATGCTTTAAAGTTCAAAATATTTTACTATTAATTGAATGACAGTGAAGTGCTTCTGAGTGAATACATGAATGTTAACACTAATAACAAATTAAAATGCTACTTGTTTAAATGCAATAAAATAATTTGTCTGGCCAAATGTCAGTTTGTTAGTGTTTTCTTTTCCACTGCTGCACAGACATTTGAATAACTGTCTATTGCTGCTATTGGCCACAATCAAATGTGTTCATCATTAATTCATAATTTTTCAGTCCAATAAATATGTTGTTCTTTTCTTTTGTTCCTTAATTAGTGACTGGTGTATGAGGGGTGGAAGTAACAAAAATTACATGACGAAAATACATTTGACTTGAATTGTATTACAGTTTAGCTTCTAGCTATTCTGGCAATTTATTTCAGCTCTTAGCTTCTTTAGGTAATCAGCTAAGCTTCTAACTCTGTCAGTTGTTCATTCCAGCTTCAAGGTTTTTCAACAGTGCAGTGCAATGAATTTGAGCTTTAACATTTTTAGGAAAGTCATTTCACCTTTCTGCATTTTCAGCAATGCTTAGCAATTGATTTCAGCTATCAGCATTCACACGCATTTTCAGCAGGAAATGCATTTTGGAGTTCAATAATTCAAACACTGTTTTACTAACCATTCTTTATATCTTACTCCACCACCTCAGCTGCTGCGGTTCACAAAGGACGAAGAAGGTGAATGATCTGACATGTAAACATTCATTCATTCATTCATCGTCAACCGCTTATCCCGTTAGGGGTCGCGGGGGGCTGGACACAGCCGATCCCAGCTAGCATTGGGCGAAGGCAGGGGACACCCTGGACAGGTCGCCAGTCCATCGCAGAGCACATAGAGACAGACAACATATAGACAGACAACCATTCACACTCACATCCACACCTACGGGCAATTTAGAGTAATCAATTAACCTAAACAGCATGTCTTTGGCGGTGGGAGGAAGCCGGAGTACCCGGAGAGAACCCACGCTTACACAGGGAGAACATGCAAACTCCACACAGAAGAGCCGCAAGCTGGAATCGAACTTGCGACCCTCTTGCTGTGAGGCGACAGCGCTAACCACTACACCACCGTGCAGCCTGACATGTAAACAAAGTGACTTAAAATAGTCTACAATGTAAAGAAATAGTAAGAATACTGTGCTATTGTATGGTAAATCTGCTTATTCATTAACGTGGTTTTACTAACAAATTCTCTTTATCTTACTCCACTGGCTGAGCTGCTGTTCACTCAGGATGAAGACGGTAACCTAAAATAGTCTCTACTAACAGTGAAATTAATGTGATGTAACTCATCTACAAACTTCATGTTTTACATCTATTTGTTCATATAATATCACTTATTTAGTAATTCATAGATAATTTCTCTGACTTACTAACCATTATTTATTGCTCTCTCTCTTACTCCACCACCTGAGCTGCTGTTATTATTCACAGTGGATGAAAAAAGTAAGTATGAGCTTCTGTTTTGTGAGAAAGGAACTTAATTAGAACTTAACAGAATAATCTATAATGTAAAGACAATGTAAGAAATGTGTGTTATTGTAAATCTGCTTAATCATAATTACTCGATAATTCAAATATTGTTTTTGTAACCATTCTCTATATCTTATTCCAAAACTTGAGCTGCTGCTTGGTTTTGCAAAACACTGGCTTCAGCTTGCCCTATTGCACGGGCCTTATCCAGATTAGACAAACATGGCATGCCAATGCTTGGAGCAGACACCAAATGATCACTTAGTAGGGCGCAGCACCCAGCAGGCCCCATACACATAGGTGCACATACCTGGAGCTCAAAACAAGAGTCAGTACCAACTGGAGAATACACTGTTTAGCACTGGCAGAGCATTTTGGCAAATCTTACTTGGGTGCTACTCATATAATCAGCTGTGCTGCTCATCCCACAAATGCATGATCTTTTCAAGTGGGACATGATTGTGAAGGTAAATTAAAAGGCTTAACAATCAAAATACAATGCCAATTAACATTTTAACAACAGAGAAACAATCAACCAAACACAAATTCCCAAAGTTTTTTTTATTTAGGGAAGATATTCAAAGCCACGCCTGCAAGTGGAGGGCGAAAACTCGACCAGTTAGTCAATGGGTGTGGTTTTTGACGTTTTGGGTGGAGGTAACAGAAATTGCATTGCTGTAAACCTAGATGATAAATGTCAGTTGGGTGTTGTGAATGATGAATGGTCAACAGTTGATTAGACCATTGATTATCAAATCAGCTGAAAAAAATTTCACTATTCAAATTCATTTTTTCACTTTCATTTTTAATTCATAAACGTTTGTGTCACTTCCCTTTTCTTCCAATAACAATTGCAACTTTCACCCTTAAGGCCACTTTCCTCAAATGATAAATGGCAGTTTTGTGTTGTGAATGATGAATGCAAGACGGTGAAATGATGAGACGTGGTTGTCTGTATCATATGACTGTTTTAATCAAATTTGCAATCACTTAATAATTTAGCCATTTATTCCTCGTTTTTCATCACCTACATTTTTTATAATTTCGATTACTTTCCCCTCATACAGGTGGCCACAATGAAGTGCTGCTAAAAATATAATCATCGCTGCTGATCATCTGAAGTGCGGAATTGCACAGGTTCTGGATCAGTTTTCAGGCAGAACATCCCTGTTTTAATATGAGCGAAGAAAAGATAACTGATCCAGCGTCAGCTGGCCCGCCCGCTCCCATGAGTGCCCTCCTGAAGCACACTGGGTAACCCCGTTGACGTGATGCCATGGCGACGGCGCACCTCCGGGATTTCCTCCTGTTGGTTGTTCAGTCGTGATTAGCGAGCTAAAGAGTCGTAGTGTTTACCACTAACATGTCAATTACTATTATTTAGGGACGTTTTATTGTCTGAGTTGAACTTAAAAGAAAGAAGATGTCGGATATATTGTGCAGGTGGCTGAACGAGGAGCTCCGGCTGTCAAAAGCTGTTGGTGAGACTGAAGTTACAGCTAGTAACCTGCTAGCTTAATTATACTAACTCGGTGGTTTAGTCTCCATTAACTGTCACTACTTAGGCACATTAAAAGGTATGTGAATTTACGAAGCTGAATAACAGCTTGCTTATCAACACAGGCATGGGATATTGATTGGTAGGGTAACGTTAAGTGATGAACTTCGGTAGAAAATGTCATGAGCAACGTTATTTTTATAAAAAACCTGAAATGGTTTGTGTAACATTTGCAATCTGAAAATGTCCAAACAGGTGCTCAAACTAGTCGTTTTAAATATTTTGACAGTTTGTCTAAGCTGTAAGCTACAGTAACGTTAACAAACGCTGAAGCGTTATTCATGTAGTACATTTCAGCAACAAGGCAGTTCCTTAAAACATGTGCTTTCCATAAAATAGCATGCATTTCCATCCTTCACAGATCCAAAGACATTTGCCAAGGATTTCTCCAGTGGTTACCTAATTGGGGAAGTTCTGCATAAATATCAGTTGCAGAATGATTTCAGTATGTTTATGAAGAAAGAGTAAGTTACCCTCTCTCTTTGTCTCTCTACCCATGATCCTTTGTTTTTTGTTGCTGGAAAATACCTAACTGGTGGTTAAAGTGCTTATAATTATCAAAGTTAATAACACCTTTTTTTCATAGTACCTCCATCTCCAGACTGAATAACTTTACCCGCATTGAGCCGACTCTCCAGATACTGGGGATCTCTTTCAACACAAACACAGCCCAGGATCTGATGCAGGAGAAGCAGGGTGTTGCTACACGCCTCCTTTACCAGCTCTATGTCTCACTTGAAAAGAAGAAGAAAGAAATCAGCGGCACATTGATGGAAATCATGCAGCCTCCAGCCAATGCTTGCCTGCACAAAAAAGAGCATGAGATCTACTCTGATGTAAGTACGGCTGTACTGTATGTGTGCAATTGGTTAGAAGCCATTTTTTGGGCAACAGTACGTTTTGCCCTGTGGAAACATCGAGATAAGTAGTCTTGCTCTGTGCTAATACTGAAAAAACTGTAAGTGAAATAATCTTGTTTTTTAAGTTCACATTATTAGTGTGACATAACACCAATATCTAAAAAAGCATGTATTCTTCAGCACCATACTATCTTTCTTTTGACATAGCGACTGCATAAAGTGGTAAAACGTGATGCAGAGCTGAAGCTACAGAAAATTCCTCAGCACTATGAGGAGAAATGCCAGCAACTGAACGACAAGCTTGTGATGATCCATCCCATCCATCAAAAGACTCAACTCAGAGTCCAGGTTGAGAAGAGAATGAAGAATATTGAGAAGGTATTGGAGATCATGGAAAGTATTATGATACATTTTCCCTGTATTCATTTAAGTTGCATTAAAACATTATGAACAGACTTTAAGGCAGTATACAGTAGACAACTTTATCAACTTTTTAAACAAAGTTTCTCAGTCTCAAAGTTACACTTCTTTGCCGCATTTTGGTGTTTTGAACGTTACTATAATCCTACTTATATTACTATAGGCTAACAGTGCTGAATGAAAAACCTTAACTTGAACTTGAATAAAGCTAAACTCATGCTGATGAGTGAGGAAGTGTTTGTGTTACAGCAACGGGTGTCTCGTCAGAAGCACAATGACCTCTTGGCTTGCAACCAGACCACCACTGTCCAGGTGCTCAAGCCACCTTCCTACACTTCCCGGCTCAACATAAAGAGGAGACAACAGCAGCTGCAACGCAGAGAACAACAAGTGCAGGTGTGATTAAATAATGATGTGATAATTGACCAACACACAGAGGGAATTTCATTTCTGGCTTGCTCACACAGGGTCAGCTCTAGAGTGGTGTCCACAGAGTTTGCAGAGGCTGATGCTTGTTGTCTGTGAGTTTATATAGACGTTGTTTCAAAAACATCCTATACACAATTTTAGAAATCCAGGCCCAAGAACTTTGTTTGTTCTTGTTCGCCAGATGTTCCCAGGTCTTCTCAAAACCAATAACTTGCTGTTTAACACCTGTCATTGTTTACAGGGTGGTGGGGGTTGGAGCAAAATTATTTCTGATTCAATTTCTTTGTCAAGTTTTTCCCAGCGATTTTCGAGATTTACTTGGAATTTCAACTGATGGTGACCCTCTGTATAAAATACTGTTTCTAAGGCAATTGTCATGCCACAAGCTCAACAACAATTAATTGAATTTGTCAAAGCATACGCAAACAACAAAGTAGTAACATGGGTTTGTTTGTCTCTGTGGTGTTATTGCAATTTCTCTTAATTTTGTCTTTAGACAGTCCAGACTGAAATAGCCCAGTTTGAGATGAGGAAGAAACTGGTCACTTCTAGTTTTGCTTCCTCTGCAAGGTGAGAGAAAAATCAATATTGTATTGTATTAATGGCGTTTTACAGCAATCTGACAAGGACAATGACTTCAAATGTGATTTGAACCTTTTCACTCTTAGTGGTCAGCCCTCCCCTGGAGATTTTCTCAGTGGTGGCAGCAGCCAGGGCTGTGAGGTCCCTGGAAGTGGAACTAAGCTGATATTACAATCTAATAGCAAGTATATACAGGATATCCGACAGAGGCTGGAGGAGAATGCTGTAGCTCGCGTGCAGAGAGAGAAAAGACGAGACCGATTTCTGGTGGAGCAGCTCAAAGCCCATGAAGCTCAAGAGGTGAAACGTGTTTTTTTTTTTTTTTTTTTCAAACCATATGGAAAACATGTTTAGCTAAATCTTACACAGCCTATTCTCTTTGACCTCACAATTTATTTGACATTCATCATTTTAACCCCAAATCACTCGACTGATCTGCCACCTCTGCCTCCCCCTGCAGGAAGCACAGCGAGAGGAGCAGCTGGTGAAGCGTCTGTCACGTCAGACTCAGCAGGAGCAGCGCTTGGCGACTCAGCTCCTCCAGATACGTGTGCAGAAGGATGTGATCCGGCAGAACCGCTTGTTCAGAGAGCAGCAGTACCAGCAGCGGAGAGAGAGGGACTTCCAGGAAGCTCTGGAGAGGGAGGCGGTGAGATAGGATGAATAAGGAAGAAGATTAATCCTTTCTATTGTCCCTTTGTATTAGGCTGCAGTGTAGTGTTTAATGTGGGAGAGAGAGGAAAGGGTGGATTTTGGTAGTTTGTATAAACAGGGTATTTGTATTATGAAGATAGAGAGAAGGGGGCTCAGAGAGATAAATAGTAAAGTAAAAATACATGAATCATGACATAAATAACCCTGTTTATCTGTCATGTCCTTCAAGTGATCACACCTGTACTGTAGACGGATTTGAAGGCAGATGCAGCCATGGTCCACTATGGATTCAGTGTTAAATATTCAGTATGTTGTAGTGAAATATGGTCATGGTGTTTGTCAGACAATCCCGGAGTAGATTGGTGCGCTATTAAGTCTCAGATTCTGTGGTTATTATCATGCAGTAGGTAAAAAGATTAAATGATCCTTTCTTTTTTCCTGCAACCTCCAATATCAGTAATGTACTGTTTCCAAAAATTGATGTCTTAGTTTGTGTCTCTATTAGGCTATTTCCTACAAAAACACCTAGTCATGTGTTCACAATAAATGACCTATGTGACATCTTTCATCTTCCTTTATTACTTACAACTGTGGTGATTAGCAGGAACATGTATGTTATGCCTTCTCCACTCACTCCATCTTTCTGACCGGGGTCTGGTGTAGGCGTTGGCTCAGCAGGCTAAGTTGGATCGTGCCGAAGAGATCAGAAAGGAGCTTGAATTCTGTAACAGGATCGCTGCTGAGCGAGCTCAGAGCAGATACAAGAAGCACGTAAAGAGCTGCAGGGACATTTTGGAGCAGATGGTGGACTTGGCCACCAAGGTTGGAGAATATCGACTGCTCACTGGGAAGTACGTAACACAATTACTTTTAATGATGCAGTAGAGACATGCACACAGCATTTGGGCTACAAAGCTCCAAACTGACTTTTGATGAGTTAATTCATGAATGTGGAAAATCCAAAATTTCATGTACAATTGCATCTTTTGGTAGTTAGCAAATATTGTCAGGAATTATTGTAAAAGTTAGTTAAGCAGGTACTTTAGTTATGACATTTGGAGACTTTGGCCACTTCAGGATCTGAGGGAGCAATAGGACAAGTC
Source organism: Pterois miles (assembly GCA_947000775.1). NCBI lineage: Eukaryota > Metazoa > Chordata > Actinopteri > Perciformes > Scorpaenidae > Pterois > Pterois miles. Next base: position 10,033,617 of record CAMQGK010000058.1, on the reverse strand, counting down.
CTCTGCTAATCTGCAAATTTTATTTATTTATGCTTGAACAAAGTTCATATTCAAGCACAACATAAGCATATTTTCTGTTTCAATAAACATTTTTCTTTTTTAAAAGGCATAGACATAGAGACAAGCAAATAAAGTTCAACAACAGAAGGAAATATGGGAAAATATGTAATATCACTGGGTGAGTGGCACACTAGAACCCAAAAGCGTGACACAGAAGTACTCAATGTAACATGAAAGTTCAGCTTAAATTAGTTCAAGGCAGGCAAGGATCAAAACCATGCAAACGAGGGACAGACGGGAAAAGGTTCAGACAGGCAGGTCAGGCAAAACAGGAATCAAAAGTGCTGGAAGGCTAAGTACTTAACTCAAACTTAGAAACTCGACTGGCATATATGTACTGAAGGACTGATGAGGGAGTGAGCTGCAGGTGAGGAGGTGGTAAAACCAGGTGAAGGGAATGATTGCAGGGCAGGAGAAAATCTAAAATGACATGAGTGTTAGTTATATGGCATAAGAACACAACAGGTGAAGAAATAAGAGACTTGAGCGGGAGTGGTGACAAAACATGGCCTTTAAGTCTTGGTTTCTTGCTATGTTTCATCACTGTTTCATTACTGGTCTTTCTTTCAATGGGAAAACAATATTTTTTGTATTTTATGAAAGTATTGAGAAACTGAAATCTGACTGAAGACTGAAATTTTGTATTTGATATTGTATAAAAACTGAAGCATTGTGGTGCAGTGCTAATTCAGAGTCAAGTCAAAACCTGTGAAAGCATTACCAATATTGCATTACAATTGATGAGTGGTCAAATAAAATCAGGAGATGTCAACATCCTGTCTGCTTCTTCTCATGATCAAATACATAATTTCCACAAATGTACACTGCCCACACAACCCTACTCAATATTCACTTTGTATGTATCCTGCTGCCTGGGTTTTACATATATGTTACATGAGCTCTTCTACTCATGCTTAGATTTATAATTTTCAGGCTGAAAGAGAAAACATTTTGATTTGTTTTTAATACATTTGCAGTCATTAAATCTAACTTTACCATGTGTTATTTCTTGTGTTATTATGTCCAGTCTGATTCCAGAGAAGCTGATGAGAGAGTGGAAGGCATTGCTGCTCAGTGGTCTGCCTCTCTATGAGTCGATACAGTGCCAGCAGCCAGGGTTTGAGTTCTCTGCCCCACTAGACCCTGTTGAGCTGGAGAAGCAAGAGATACTCAAAAACCAGGACTATGATGAATACAATGTGAGTCTGAAACACAAATGTGGTGTGCTTTTAAGTCATATTTGTATGTGTGTTTGCCCTCACCCTGAACCGAAGACCTGAACTGTCTGATTGCTGATGATGCTCTTTGTCTTAGCCATATGTCATGTTTGTCAGAACATGGTAGGTGAGTGGGCATGGCCAGAAGAAGCAGGGGAGACCAAACTACCTCTGACCAACAACAACATTCTTGGACATGTTGTCCTACGACTGAGGGACATTATTCACCAGCACATCTTGGAACCCTCCCCACCTTCATTTCCTCACTTTACCTTCAAGGCCTGTGTTCTGGGCAAGTTTTGCTCTGGCAAGACAACCTGCCTGACCAAGCTGGCTGAAGGTACACAGCATGTAATCTAAACACAAATACAAGCATATACACAAGCACAGTTTCTTACCACTTAACTACTGAAATGATACACCCTATTTGTTGCTGAGTATGTCTGTTGTTTGCTGCTTTAGCCCATGGCATCCATGTCTTATCAGCTGACACACTGATTGAGGAGGCGCTGAATGCTTACCAGAATGGAGAGAAGGTTAGACAGATTCAGAATAACAGTATTGTAACCTCACTAGTATCCCTTTTTATTTCATCTTGTCACATAATTTAGCTTGAAAATCATTTTCAGGACCATAAAATCTCACTAGTTTTTCCTGCCATTGCCAGAAATATATAAATCTGAAAACGCTTGGCTTTTAAAGGTCCTCTATGATCTTAAACATTTCAGCTTTTAAAAGAAGACCAGCAGGAAGAGAAAAGCAATGAGCGACTGTTCACATCCTCCACATCACTGAAGTTTGGTGGGTTACTGAGGCTAGCATGAGTCTATGCTGTTTTATGCTATACATAATTATAGTGTGCTTTTTTTTGTTACGTGTCACTCGTAATTTCATTGTTTTTCAGATCTTGACACTCAAGATGAAGATAGAGACGGCAATGTAAGAGTAAGTGTTTATGATATTCTCACCCTATTTTAATATTTATGTATACATAATGTTGCCTGTATTCAATTTGTGTCACTAACCAGCCTGATTAAAATTAGCTTTCCTTGCTGATGCGAATGTAATTTGAAATGTTGAGAAATAAACATTTTTTTCCAGAAATTATGTGTACCTATTTGGAATGAAATAATGAAGTCCTTACACGTGTTCGTTATCCAGCTGTCTATACGGGCCATGCAGGGAGCAGCTGCAGATAAAGAGCTGAGGGAAGGCAACGCCATCCCTAATGAGCTGTTAGTGGACATCATAGTAGCGGCTATGAGGTAAGTACATAACCTGTATATGGGATTCAGTCAGTTGTATTATCTTCATTTTGCCATATGCAATTAATTTCACATGGTCAATACATAGTAGAAATCTCAATTAGACAATCTTACTTTTATATAGTGTGGAAAATAAACAACAACAACCCCACAATCACTCTCTTGACAGTGAAATATTGTTTGTGCCCTTACTAGGCATCTTCCAGCTCAGTCAGGTTGGATCCTGGATGGCTTTCCAGTGGACATCACCCAGGCTCACTTGCTAGAGAAAGCCCTGGGTGGGTCTGTAGATGAAGGGAATAGTGCTGTAAGCAGCAGGACAGACCTCGCTGCTGATCCTAACCCTCCCAGACCTCCACCACCCCCACTTCCTGTACTGGATCTGGCTCTGCTGCTGGATATCCCTGATGAGTGTGTGATCAGACGTCCATACAGTCAGAGGGGTATGTTATACCAGTGGGAGTTTACTGCCATGTATCTGTGTCTGTGTGCACCCACACATTACACAAATAACCAGTAAAATGTAAATAGTATGTTTATGTTCTCTGGTGCAGATACAGATAGTGCTGCTGCTGCTGCTGCTAAAGCCTCCCATCCCACAGACAAGAACTTGTATCTGGCACAGATTCCACACAGGTAAAAAAAGAGGAATCAAATGAGAAACTAAACTGAAATTAATACATTACAGCTACTGCTGCTACTGTGTCTAATATCGAACATCATCTCGCCCCCACGCCTCAAGAATTACAGCGTTTCATGACACCTGGCCAGAACTAGAGAAATGGTTCGGTGAAAAGCAAAACATTTTGGTCCGTGTTGATGCAGATGTAGATGAGGAGGAACTTTACAAAAGGGTGGAGTCTGTCCTGCAGCAAGTTATGATGCAAACACAGGAAGGTAACTGGTTTTCATTTTAGTATTAAGTGAATGTTAGTAGACCCAAAGTCTTTATGCTCAGGATCAATTTTTGTCATAGTTCCATAAGATTAAGCAATAAAGTTATTTGCTCTTCAGACACTAACGTTGAGGCTGTCTCTACACTAAATAATGTATAGTCTTTCCTGAAAGAAACTACATACTCATTCCGATATATTCCCTCAGCAGCTCCCGCCACTCCTTCTGGTGAAGATGTAGCTTTGGACAGTGGGAAAGCTCCGGACTCCTCTTTTTCAGCTACAAATCCACCTGTAGACCAACCTGAGGGCCTCACAGACAAAGCCCCTGACCCCACAGAGTCCAGTTCCAGCTTTAACGAGGAAAAAGCCCAAAGTGTGAAGTCATTTTCCAAATCCAACACACACTCCCCTAGAGGTGATTTGATCAGTAGGATGTGAATTACACATTTTAATTGTTCTTGTAAAGTTAGTTCTGGTCACAAATAAATTATGCTTAAAGGAGGGGATTTATATACAGTATTATTATCTACTGACAATGAGCATGATGTGTTTTAGACATGCTTTCCAACTGATAATGAGTTACTGGATAGTAGATATGTTTTCTGTACATACAGAATATAGAGTAGACACACTTTGTTGGAAATGTACCAAACTGATATTGTAAATAACTGATATCGTAAATATTTGGATACAAACATCACCTGTGAGGCCACTAAGTCTGTTTGAATATAATGTAAAAAGTAGAACCCAAAGAATAGGGTCATATATGCCATTTATGGCTTTAATAGCATTCCACTGACAACTGCTGGTTGACTTGTTTAGGGTAATTTAGATTTCATTAAATAATGTATTATTACTACTAATGAATTAACACTCAATAAATATGAATCATTTGACTTTATTATAGTGATTATTTATTTACCTTTCTTATAGGTCACTCTAGGAAGGTGTCAGCTGCCTCAGTGACCAGTGAGGGCTCTCAGGAAGTCCCCAAGAACCCACCTGAGTCTGCCTCTCCCTGCCCAGGTTCATCCAGCTGGGTCTATGTGGATGAACCTCTTCCTCCAGTAAGATAAAACTTCTATTTATGTTTGATTTGTTTATCAGAGTTGTAAGTATACTCTCCTCATCTCTTTCTTCACTGAAAAGTCTTGTCAGTGACAGATGCCATGACATTCAGATGCACTCACTGGGGGTTGCCACAGGGTGGCCCTTTAACATGATTTAGCCAATGGGCCTGTGGTTTCCTGCCTGTGCTGCCTCTCAGAATCTATTTCAGTTAAATGAAAATACATGTCATGTGATGTGTTGCATTGTACTATGTTTTGTTTTGTTTCACCATCCACTCTCCTGCATGTTCCCTGCTTTGTTCATCTTTTCCCCTCCCCATCTCCATCTCTAGGAGATCCCAGAGTACCTGTGCCCCCATTGGGACACAGTCTGTGATTCTTATGTGAACAACATAAAGACAGTGATGCAGCAGCTGCGCTCACAACGCACTGTTATTAACCATCACCTATTCAACATCAGGTATTCTGCCAGGCCTTTGAAGTAGTGGGTACATGCATTTGCATAATGGGCACATTTCTGTGGCTGGCTTTTCTCCGTTTTTGTAGATCTATAGCTGAAGATGCATAATTTTCTGTTTGAACATGTGTGTACATGCATTCTTACATCTGTATACTTGATAGCATGAAAAGCTAACAATACATTTATGCCCTGTAAATCTAAGTTGGTAACCAAACAAGAGTCACTAATATCTTGTTAGTGCCAATCAATAGAATTTATCCTTTTAATACTAAGATTTGTCATTTAAGCTTATAGCTGCAGATGCAGTATGAAAGTTGAATATCTATAATTAGCCTCTGAATAGAGTTATTTTTGGATACGATTGGATGTGACCCAAATAGTAATACTATTAGCTCCTTTGTCAGAAATACTTAAAAAATATGAAAATTAAAACAAAATGATCTTTGATAAATAATACATGGATTACTATGCATGCCTCTCCTGCTTCCCTGTATCTGTAGAGAGAAGTACAAACAATACCTGGGACGTCCAGACTTGAAGCAGGTGTTAGTGTCTCATTGGCAGAAGGACTTCAACAGCATACCTGATGATATGAGAGAAGACAAGGACACCAAAGCAGAGCTATATCAGAGACTAGATGTGAGAACAATGTAGAATATAATAGAATACAAATATCCTTAAACTGATGGTGGGATTTTTTTAAAGACCTGCTTAAAAATGAAAATATCAAATATATAGAGATGTTGTGATATGTGTTCAGGAGCTGTGTGAACGTTTGTGGGACATCAGTGACAAGCGAAAGGAGGAGGCTGAGAAAGAAAAGTCTGCTCTCATGGATGACGGCTGGTTGGAGGAGCACACCGCCGTCCTCGTCAACCGCCACTCTGTACTCATACAGGTAACTTTTCTGTTTCTGTCACCATTTTACTAAACAAACTTTTTATTCAATTCTGTAGTTTATAAGCTCATTTTATAGACTATTTCCTTTTATTCTGTGTGTTTTGTACCTGTTCCATTGCGTCTTTTCTGGCCCTGTTGTTTTTATGGTGTTCAGACACACATATCTTCCATGTTTCTCTTCAGCTGAACTGGCAAAAGCATCATGTTGGGTTGTTTGTGTTGTCCAGGTAGAGCTGGACCGATTCCAGGACACACACTGTATTCTCAGGGTCTACTATTTGAGCATGTACAGACCGGTGCTGCCTGAGCTACCCTCCACATTGGTTTGTATCCCCCTACTGGACACCCTTGAAATTAAGGATCAGGATGAGAGGCAAGAAACACTTTTAATAGCAACCTATCTATGTTACTATAAGATAATAGAACTAAATCACAAAATTGAGAATAGTTTAAAGATAATGAGTGCATAAAGTGAATGATTTATTGTGTTCCACCAGCACTGAGCCAGTGGGCCCAAGTGTGTCTAGTCAGATGGATGACGGAGAGGACAAGAGGAAAACTAAATTGTAAGGGATTGGCACTTTTGCACACAGAATTTCCTTTAAGTTTTCTGCAGTCAGTTTTCATGTCTTTACAGTCCAAATGCTCTCCAACACAAGCACATAAACAATTTCCTCCTCTCTTTCCATTTCTGCCTCCTCCGCAGACGTCCTGACTCCAAGACGAAAAGCCAGGTTCAGACAGAACCTGTCAAGGTCCAAATCCTTTTTTTTTTTTTTTTGCCTCTCTTTATGTACTTTTCATTCACTTCCATTATTTTTGTCTTTCTCACGGTAACTGATTTTGTTAAAAGAATCTAGTCATATCTGCTCATAAAGGATTGCCATAGAGGTTATATACATATCTATCTCTGTTATGTTTCAGGTTGTACCACTGTCAGACATCTGACGAAATGAAGTTCTGGCATTCTTAATTAATTTAAATATAGTTAAATGTGAAATTTTACCTCAAAACAATTCAAAACACTGTCCCTTACGTACTTTTTTGTAGTGATATACAGTTAAATAGTTAGAGATATTGACCCTTTTCATTGTTAATCCCAGGCACTCCATGAGAAACTGATCTCCGACTATGAGGGGGCACTCGCAGCCATCAGCAAATTGGTAATGTTTTGTGTTTAAGAGTTTGCATGAACATGTTATTGAGGAGTATGCTGTGTATATGCAGTATATGCAGTATACAAAAGTGTATGGGTTATATTGTGTGTAGGTGTCAGCAGAAGCCCACCAGGGGGAGATGAAAGAGCAGAAGGAGAAACAACAAGAGAAGGACAGGGCGAAGGCCTCCGCAAGTGCAAACAAAATGGAAAAAAGGAAACAGTCATCAAAAAAACAGAGAGGTATGACTTTGGTAGAGTATTAAGAAAACAATGGAGAGTATGCCCTCTAACATGCACTGCATGTTTCGGTAGGTCTTCTGTGTACATCATCATTATCCTCCCTCCTCCAGGTCCACCATCCTCACCTCTGGCACCCAGCCCTGCACCAGCTGATGACAAAAACTCAGAGAAGACTCATAATCATGAAGTCAGAAACAAAATACTTAAAGAATATGCAGCAGCACTGGATCACGAGGGTATACACACACACAGATTCTTTATATCACAATATATTTGTCATACTAACATATTGCCAATTTTGTAAGTGGTTCTATTTTTGAAACACTGTGTAATGAGAGATATACATGTAGGCTGTTACGTGCATCCATGTTTGTATTTTCATATGTGCAAAAACATGAATGTAAAAATGTGTGTGTGTGTGTGTGTTTTCCAGAGAATACAGCAAAGGTGCACATTGCACTGGTGAAAAGTCATGGTCTGGAGATGGTACAATCCCTGCAAAGCAGAGCAGAACAGACATTAAGCAGCATGGAGAAGTGGTTAGAAGGCCGCTATCTTGCAGAAATGAAAAGGTTGTTGCAGTATGAGTGTGGGTTCAGTTGTGTATATAGAGGGACTTAAATGTGAATGAAACAGCAATAGTGTAGCACTGCACTGCTGTCCCTGTTTTATTAGTGCTGTTGCTTTTGATTAGTGTGTGATAAATGCTATCTGTATTTTATCTCCATGTCATGTCATAATACTATATAGGTGCATGTGTTTAAATCCCCAGAATTGAATTGTTGGACAAGTGTGTTACTGTTTGTGGGTTGCTGGTATTTATTTGGTATAAAATCACAGAACATGAAGATATCCAGAATTAATGTAAGCCCTGTAAGAGCTCTAGAAGTTATTCAGAAACTGTTACTTGAGAATATAAAAACACATAATGCTTGTGAAAACTTGTAGGTTTTAGTCTTCACTAAGAATGAGCCATTTCTAACATGTAAACTTGGTCAGAGACAGTTTTGCTCACTAATTATACATAGGAGACATGTTTGACATTTTGTCTGTGTCATGTCTCCTTTTCTCTAGTGTTGACCAACTGTCAGAAGTAGTTCGCTACCACATAGAGGCTGGTGCTAAGTTGCAGAATGAGCTGGTGTTGGTACGTAATGACTTTGTAATCGTATTTCTACTGCAGGATGACATCTCAATAGCTCTTCCAGCATGTGACCACAGTCTCCTTTAACTCGCTCCACAAATTTAAAGATTCTCTGTTTTCTTCTCCAGGAATGTACTGACTTATACCTGAATGGAGACTGCCTCATGGTGGCTCCCGCTGCTCCCTCTCCCCATCCACCTCCTCTGAGGAAACCCACACGGACCACCCTGACCACCACTCAGCTAGAGTCTTTCCACCAACAGCTGTGCAGTGTTGCTCCATCAGGTTAATACAGGGGAGACAACTTGTATTGTTATTGGGTTTATTACTCTTGTTATCCATCCATCCATTGATTGTTTTCTATCCTTTCTGACTTTTAGGCTTCATGTCCAGTTCTGAGTTCTCCAGTTTGCTCAGGAATATCACCTCTGTTAACAAGGACAAAAACACCTTGCCTGAGCCCTGGATTAACAAGAATGAAATACAGGTACTCTTCAAGTAATCCAGACACTCAAAACACAAAGTTGGGTAATTATTTCTTTTCTCTTCACCTCATGGCACCAAATTCCACTAGAAGACAGTTTATGATCAATTTTAGTCAACTGACAAAACCAAAGAAACACAATCAGATACCACTCTGCAAGACACACATTATTAGATTAGATTAGATTCAAATTTATTGTTACTGCACATAATACAAATACAATGAAATGCAGTTTTGCATCTAACCAGAGTGCAGGCACGTAAATTGCTGATTCAGACAGTGTGTACAAATGAGGATATATGTGGTGTATAAATACTTATACATATGTACGGATTGCAGTTAAGGTGCAAAGGATAGACAACCTATATGTTATATTCTGATAAGTAAGTGTAAATATAAGTTGCATTCTGATGAAATATTGTATAAAAATGTTGTACAAGAGTATTATAAAGAATAAATTATGTATACAGATGGAGTTATATCTATACACAGAAGGGGTATGTACATAGAGTTTATATGCACAGGGGATTAAGTGAATATAATGTATATAAGATGAATATTAGAGAATAGATTTTATATATAGAGGTTGAGCCTTAAGTCATGTAGTAAATACACAGGAGAGTCTGGTTACTATAAAAGACGCATCACATGGCTTACAGGAGCATTTTCTTTTTCTCTTCTCTTCACAGTTGATGGAGATTGTGTCCCTCCTAACAGACGACTACGAGCTGATAGATTGGCGTCGGTTTCTGCTCAGTGCTGCCCTCCCTTGGCCAGCTCCCTCCTTATCACAGCTGCTGGTCATCCTACAACGTTTCAAGGCAGCAGATACTGACCACACAGGCTCTATAAACGAGGAACAGTACCAACAGGTCTCTACACAAACAAACCTAGACGTACACTATCAATTTTGATTCTGATCCTCTGGTCAGACTGTGTTTTAAATCACAAAAAATCCCTCTGCTCTGGATAATTCTTCATTTTCAAGTTATGTATCCACTCACACCCCCTGGCCCCTCTTTTCTCTTATGGTCCCTCTTTGCCTCATTATGCGCGTAGACTAGGCAGGCCTGGGTTGTAGTCAATGTGAAAACACATTTAGTATACAGTATATTTTTTACCTTATATTGTATAGTGTAAAGTGAAAACTTGCTCCCTGAAATATAAAAACAAATACTTGCTGCTCTTGCCTCCTTACCTCACCAGACAGAGTTGTGGTTTTCCAATGAGAGCGTCCCAGAGGACCCCTTCGAGCCTCCTTATGAACGTCTGGCTAACCTACGCAAGGTAACTACCTGCAAAGCCTACATAATTCCAATGCAAACTTTTATTACTCCTGAAATGGGAAATCCAAGTGGTCATGGTACACAAACAACCCAAAAGACATATAAAGAAACAAAGAAAGAAGAGTAACGAAAGAATATAAAGGTATAATAGAGCATTATCCAGTTCTTTAAACTATTACAATAAGAGGACTTTTAAATTATTTTCAATTATGTCTTTTTGTAAACAGAAATTAGTCTAAAACACAAATAAATACAGGATACAGCCCTCACAATGCTTTACACTTTAATCTACACTGTAAAGGGATCAAATAATAAAATCTTGTGTTTACTGGTACTGTTTGTCCCATTGAACTGCACTATAAAATAAATGTGCCTCTGTTCTTTCCTCTTAGTTCTTTTTCCAGTTGTTTGCAGACCACTCTTTCACTCCCCCTCAACTGGACTATGTGTCCATGCTGCAGTACTTTGCGGCCGACCCAAACCCCAGACAGGGCTTCATCAGAGCACTTAGCGTCATGCTGGGACGACATCTCAAGCACTCCTCAACGGCCCATCTTGTCAAGGTGAGTAAATTAATATACAAAGAAAAGTAAATTCAGTTTCTTGAAAGTCATTGCAAAAGCACTTCTTCATCTTTTGTCATCAAAAACATTATTGTTTTCTGTCACCATGCTCTTCAGATTATAATAGAAATCAGTTATATTATTTTCAATAATGTCAACACTGATTTTGTAACAGCACACGTCAGGTTTTTCTCGTGGTTGGTAATTTGTTTTGGAATGAAACAGCGTTAATATTTATCCTTGGTACAAACTATTACACATCAGCAGGGCAATACCATTTTGTGTGTGTGTGTGTGTGTGTGTGTGTGTGTGTGTGTGTGTGTGTGTGTGTGTGTGTGTGTGTGTGTGTGTGTGTGTGTGTGTGTGTGTGTGTGTGTGTGTGTGTGTACAGTCTATGCCCAGTATCGACGAGGCGACAGAGCTCAGCTCCTCTGAACTGGATGGAAACTACAAGGAAGATGAGACCCCTTGTGCATCAAGCAGTTCGTTGGAGGAGCAGGAAGTGTTCCTCCCTGCTCTCCTTGCTGTCATCTGTCACAAAGCCAATCCCCTTCCTTCAGGCTGCTTGAGTCAGGAGGAGCACACTGAGGTAGCACCCTATGATACATAAATGAATGGTTGAATTCATTAAGGAAAGAAAATATGTAGTGAATATGTCAGTTGTTAATTTTCAATTGAGCAGAATCTATTTTCCCTCAGAAAGGTTTTGTTTTCTATTATCATTTTACCATAATTGTGCTTATAGAGACGTGGCCTTTTTTCATTTAAGCTTCAAAATGCAACTAATTAGGATGACTAGCAATCGTTGTATTAGATTCATTTACATAATTTACAGAAAATAAATTAGGCTACACCTATTTTTCATGATGGAGGGTGACATATATCAGGCTAAGCCCCTGTTCCTCCCTCACTATACTAAAGCTGTTAATAGCTTTAAATTACTGATTCTTCCCACATGGTAACACCTTTTTATCTCTTTTAGCAACTGGTGCAGATATTCGGAGAGCTGGGCTACAAGCCGGAGGACCATGTCCCCTTCTCTGTACTCTCTCAGCATCCTTTCATCCAGGTTCTGATGGAGACTTCAACACACCACCAGCTTGTAGTAAGTCTCTGCAATTGACTCATCTATTTGTTATGTGTCTGTTAGATGAGAATCCAATTATAGCTTACCACTTGTCCTCTGCTGCGATCGGTCACACATATTTATCATCCAGATGGTCCACCATTATGTGCATTCTCAAATCTACATGAGGATTCATTTTTATCTTTCATCTGTTTCTCCCTCCCTAACTTTTCTCTCTCTCTCTCTTTGTCTCTCAGAACATTCATAATGTGCTACTGGCCCATCAGGATGAAGGAGAGGCTAACACCTTGGCAGTTTCCTAAAGGATAAGACGTACTATACATATATACACTGCTGTCTGCATCACAAAGAACTCTTTCACTTATGAAATGCAGAAGATGTTGCTTTGGCCAGTTTGAAGTATTCTCATCACTTTTACATTTGAAATGTTTGCTGACATGTATTGCTCACTTCAGTATTGAATAAATATGTTTGCTTCCATAACTTATGTCAGTACATCGAAAAGTCTATTACTGATGACGGTTGAAATGATAACGTAACTGAATTGACAACAATAACATCAACGATGGCAGGATTGACCCCTCGTATCAGCTTTTTTTCCCCTTGATACACTCCAGCAGTTTTTCTGACTGACTTGTTTTTCTAATGACCTCTCTGACACAGAAAAGCATTGGTTGTGGCTACAATGAGTGCATTGTCCAGGATAACCTACATGTCAAGCCTGACTTGCCAGCAACTGCCTGCCAGGGCACCCAGAGCCCTATCACAGTCCATTCAGCAGTGATGTGTTACGGTAGCTTTTCTATTTAGCAGCCACTGCTGCCTGTCTACCAATCAAGTTAATGCACAGGCTGTTTAGAAAAAGTCAATGAATGAATACTTTAAGTTAGGAGCACTTTTAGGTAAAATAATCAGTGTTGTTGGCTACCTTTTCTTGTTACTAACGACAAAGCAACTTATTAACACATCTGTAATTTAAATTCGGTCTGGGTGTCACTATATATATCATTAATTAATGAATCATTAATTATCATTAATAAATACCTTCCTTTACTTATTGGTGGACTGGGTCACAATCTGTCAGCAGCTTCCAGAGGCTGTCACTCCTGTTAACATTTCCATTTAATTTGATACAAGGCGGGTTTGAGGATCCACCCCTCTGACCCACCTCCCAGTCTGTCTGTCCCTCCCTTTCATTATCACTGCAGGTCCAAGGCTCGCAGGCCGGGACTTTTAGGAAAAAACATTTGTTGCAAGACAAAGCACACTCGATACTCTAAATAAGGAGTAGGGATTTCCCCAGGATAGACTAGTCGCTGCAGACTGTATAAAAGAATCTTTGTGACTCAAGTGGACCTGAAATCATAAAGAAGACCTTCAGGATTTAACGTAGTGCACTGAAAAGATGATTTTTATGTTGGTCGTCGTGCGTTTTGTCTTGCCAATTTCTTGTGGAAACTTCTTGTGGAAAATTTTCCATTTGTCCGGAGCACAACTCAGCTCTGTCAGGACTGTTTGCCCCAGTTACTCACTGGATCTAACTGTGTGGCTGTATTACAGGTAAAAGGGCAAACTTTCTCATGAGGAATTCAGTTCTCGCAGCACTGTTTTCATGACAGTTTATTTTTTGATTTGGAAGACTATTTTAGGAGGACTTTGGCTGCAGGTCAGTGCGTGGTACTCTAATAACAATATGGGGATTGTATTTTGGATGTTTTCTCTTCTGGCTCTTCCATTTATTCAGTCTGCCAAGATCCTGACTGTCTGTCTAATCGGTGAGTAATGGAGCAGCGATTTTTAAAAATAAGTGTTAAAGTGCCCTTTACTAGTAGTAATAGAAATATTCGTTGTAAATATGTGTTCAGAAATATGACAACACACACTTCCTTGCTGGATTGTTGAGTGAAGAAAAGGTACAGGTTGCTCAAAGAGTAAAAGAGTTGCTCCAGTATGTTTATAATATGCACATTCATATAATATGATGCAAACAGCAAGACATATGTTCAAACAGCATAGTGATGTGCCACATGTTGAGTCTTTTACTGCGTTAGTTGAAGAGCTGAATAACTTTTCAGTCATTTCCAGACTAAAATCTATGATACAGTAAATGTACTGTGTTTGAAAGGTACACATTTTAACCTCTAACCTGCAGTAATATGCCACTAAAACGGCCAGATGGCCCAATAGATGTCCTTGATGTACTTATCCCTAAAAACATGGAACATATCACAAAGGAACATTTTGATAGAAAGCTACATACAGTCGACAGAGAATTAAAAGGTTGGGGAATGACTAGTTTAACTTCATATGGAAAATTACACTGATAAATTCCTTAGTGAAAATGATAAGAGCTTGTTTATGTATTGATTATTAACACTGTGGACTTACATTGTTAATTAAAAGCATCCCTTATACCTAAACTTAAATTAAATCCGCAGTGGTTCTCAGCAAACTTGTTGATGTCTGCTCATCTTCTGTTCCACAAAGAGCTCTATCCTTCCGTCAGTTAACTGCTTTTCAGTTCACAGTATTAAAAAGAAGGTCATTTCCATACAAATCCGGCTTTTTGGAAGAGGCCATGGCCATCATGTCTTATGATGCCCCTGAAATAGTAAACGATAATGTTTGTGATCTTTTTTTTTTTTTTTTTTTTTTTTTTTACATATAATCAACTCTGCAGCTGTACCTCCGATCTGGAAAAGGAAGCTATCATTACATAAAAAACAAATGGCATGCTGCCCCAACGTTAAGGATACAGCATGGATGAGCGAGAGAAAAATAAACAAGAAAATATTTCAGCTGCACATGCATCTCCAAAACATATCTGCCAGTCAAATTGGGAAGATTTGTTAGACAAATGTATTCCATGGGGGAAAGTATTTGCATGTATTTACAAAATTACTTTTGATGTCTCCATTAGAATTTTACAAGGAAAACTAATCTACAAATACTTGCTTTAAAGAACAGGGACATCCAGCAATGGGATTTATGTAGATTCTGTAAGGAGGAAGAGGAGTCAGACATTCATTAATTTTGGTATTGTAAGGAAGTTGCATTATTTTGGATTTAAGTTGAAAAGTGGATCTCAGTTTACAAATAAAATTTCTATAGGTGTCATTTATCCATAATGTGAAGAGACCTGAACAACATCATCATGTATATCGTGTGTGTGTGTGTGTGTGTGTGTGTGTGTGTGTGTGTGCATATATATATATATATATATATATATATATATATATATATATATATATATATATATATATATATATATATATATATATATATACTGTATATAAAGATACAAAAATACACCAATTAAATACTGAATGTTGTTAAACAAAAATTCATACAAAAATAAGGTGGATAAAGGTCTTTTTTGTCTGTATAATTAAAAGGATAATTGTGTAAGCGAATCGATATATGAGGTCAGTTGTATGGATATGAATGTGAACTTCCGTCTTGACACTGCGCTATTACAACAGGTAGCACTTCTTTCCCATTGTTTTTATATGTTGCTGCTGCTGTCTTTATGTCTCTTTACACGTGTGTATGTATTCCTATAACCTTAAATAAAAAAAAAACGTTCTATGTTCAAACAGCAGAGTGATTTTAGTTTACTCTTCTCTCCTCCAGGAGGAAGCCACTACTTGTTATTAGATGAAATTTCTCATAACTTACACCAGCATGGCCATGAGGTCCGCATGCTCTTGCAGCTGGGCAACCCTGTTATTACAGGTAAACTGTACATCACAAACATACATATACAAAAAATATTTTACACAGCTTTCTCTCGTCATTTTCTGCTAAGCCTGCACCTTTTTGATCTGCATAAACTAGCTTTGGTTTGTAACTATTTCAGCAGTAATGACTTATTATTGTTTGTTATTTTTTATTGTGTATTTGTGTAGCATAAGCCAAAAATGACCAAAAACCAAACTAAACTAATAGGATATGACTAGGATAATAGGAAATGACTGCAAATTTCTGTTGGATTTCTGCCAGGATTTTCCTATGCAGGCCGTGCAGACAGTTACCAGACGAGTACCTGGTCCTTAGGAGAGAAATACGTCAAAGAATACAACAGCTGGTTCCTGGAGCAACAAACGCAGTTTTTACTGGGGAGGTATCACACTGGTTTTTAGACTCATTAGATTACATTTAGATTCTCATTAGGTTAGGTTATGTTAGAAGAAACAGACAAGATCTAAGCTTGCTTTCAGCCTTGAGTCTGGTTTGCCATCAGCATTTTGATGCTCTTGATGCCCAGTTTGTCTCAGTTTTAGATTTCTGAACCTTCTTTGATTCAAGTGAATATTTGCCTCTTTTTTTTTTGTCTTTCTCTTCACTCACCGTGTCACTTTTCCTTCACCTCTCTTTCTCTCAGGGATAACTTTCATAACTTTCTAAACTTCATGGGACACCTGTCCTATCAGTGTGATGGGCTGTTAGGGGACAAAGAGATGATAACGTTCCTCCAGAGGGAACGCTACGACATCGCTATCCTTGATGCTTTTAACCCCTGCTCCTTCATCCTGGCACACAAACTTGGTAAATCGGCTGTTCATTTAGCACTTTGACTCAGATTTACTATCATCCTTTAACTCTTAAGATTACCAGATATATATTAATTATCAATACCGTTCCATATCTATTATATGCAGATGTTGGATGTTTTTAAATGTGCTAATTCAAAATAATTAGTCAACAGCACTTCCATGCACTTTACTGTTGATTTCCTCCAGGTGTCCACTACATAGCTTTCTATCCTGGCACTCTGAACGGTCCTCTGTCCATTGCTCTCCCCAGCCCTGTCTCCTACGTCCCAGTCTTCAGCTCCCAGCTGTCGGACCACATGAACCTCTGGGGTCGTACAAAGAACCTCTTTTATTCTTTTTTGTCTCCTGTAGGTAAGAATGGTATTACTGTACATAGGAGATCATGCATTGTAAAGGGTATTTATCAGGCTTGCTTAATGACACATCTTCAGTGTACACTGTAAATGAGCACAGTTCTGGATATCATGAATACAGGTTTTTAGTTTTACCTTCTATTTCTTGTCATAGCTCATTTTTCTCTCATTTGTAATATACTGATGCTATACGAGTACTTTTAAATCCCTGCTGATCTCACTTTTCACACAGATTTCTCTTTCAGCTGCTATTAGCACATCATCTAAATACAGAAGGGTATTCCATACTGTTTTTTCTTCAATCAGCTAAAATTCAGTTTTTATTGATTGTACATGCGGTGAGAGTATTTATATTTGTTCTTATTCCATTTGAATCTGTTGTTTGCTCTATTCACACATTGTTTACATCTGCAGTAGCCTGCTGTTTCTGGAATTAGGGGTGTCACAATATACTACTGTACTAGTACTGATGATAACCGTGATATCTAAAAACAAAATATTGACATTGATTGATAAATAATCCAACACCTCTTAAATCATTTTATATATACAGTTATGGTTACAGACTCTTTCTCCAAGTCCCTACATATTTGTATGTATTTTGAGTATAAAACTTTTGCCAAAAAGAGACAAAACAAAACAAAATTGACTGATAACCTTTTTTTTCATTATAGATATCACCATAATATTATCGATCATTTTTTTCTAACAATAATCGTGTGTTTGCAGCTAGCAAGTAAGTGATTTAGCTAATACCCACTGACAAGAAACTAATTCTAATAATTACATTTGAATGGCTTTTAACAACAACGAGTATAAAGTGTTGTTTTTTGATTGTGTCTTGTATCAAAGGTCAGGAACTTGTATGGTCAACATTTAGGGAAGTAGCTGAGCGCCACCTTGAGTCAGGCTCACCCCCCGGAGGTCTGGAGGAGTTACATCGAGGAGCTGAACTCTGGGCCTTCAACACTGACTTTTCACTGGAGTTCCCCCAGCCTCTAATGCCCTACACTGTGCTGGTGGGAGGTCTGCTGAATAAACCTGCGAAGCCTCTGGAGCAGGTCTCTTCTCTTGATACACATATCCAAATACACCAGTGAGACTAAGGTTTCCAAATTAACTTACCTTCGTGCCCTCCCTTTACCTTTCTCACTCCCACTTCCCTCTGGACTTTTACTCCTCTCTCTCATCCTGCTTTACTCACTGCAACACTGCAAATTTCCCTTCCTGTATTGGCCATACCCCAACCCTTTTGATCCCACAGGATATTGAGTTGTGGATCTCCAGTTTTGGAGATGCCGGTTTCATCGTTGTGACTCTGGGATCGATGGTGTCTTCAGTCTCTGTGGACCCTCTGCTGGTGGAGCTGGTGGCTGGCTTCTCTAGGATCCCTCAGGGGGTGCTCTGGAGGTAGAAGCATGACACGAGCCATACAGGCATAAAAAAATATCACTCTTAACCTTTTGTGTCACAGATCTTAAGTAAAAAAAAAAATACAGGGGGGGAAAAAAGCATAATGTATGTTTTTTTACAGTCATGTAAAGATTAAATCAACCCCAACAACAAACAAACTTATATTTACAAACTTGTATTTTCAATTCATGTCAGGATGTTCCTAATGCTGCAGTGTTTGGTTTGCAGGTATGACCAAAAGCGATGGCCATCTCACCTGGACAGATGTCCTAATGTCAGGCTAGTGGACTGGCTGCCTCTTAATGACCTCCTGGGTAGGAACAGTCTGGCTCTCTTATTCTAACTCTGTTACACACAAAAAGGCAAGTTACAGTATAGTACACTGTATGGTAGACTGTCAAAAGGCTTGTGTGTTGTTAATAGAAGACTAAAACAATGAATTGATAGATTCCTGTCAGACCGAAACTGCAGCAGATGGAGACAGGGTCTGTGCTGCCTCTCCTTCTGGTTAAAGAAATACCACAACATTCAAGTGCTTATTTAAAACATAACCTGAGTACGATACAAAACCCATCCCAATAATGCTGGCAGTGCTTTGGAGCATTGTTTAAACTCCAACCTATAAGATGGTTTCATCTGTAGGTTTTATCAGTTTGTGCTGCATCCAAACACTCATACTTCCTTCACTTAATAATGAAGTTTTCTCTATTTTTGTGATTACCACAGGCCATAAAAACGTACGTCTGTTTATCACCCATGGTGGACAAAACAGCCTGTTCCAGGCAGTGTACCATGCTGTTCCTGTGCTGGGAATCCCCCTGTTTGGAGACCAATTTGATAATGTGGTGAGGGCTGAAACAAAGGGCCTTGGCCTCACCATCAACCCCACACATATCACCAGGGAACTGCTCAGCTCTACTATTCAAACACTCATACAGGACATCAGGTATGTGGATGTATGGCTGGGCAACGTGTGAAGCCAGAAAGAGTACTCTTCCCTGCTCTATAGTTTTCCAAATCCTTTCTCCTTTTCTAGGTTCAAGTCGTCGGCTTTGTCCCTCAGCAGGATCCACAGATCCCATCCGGTCCCTCCAGCTCTTCGACTCATCCAGTGGGTGGAGCACATTCTGCACAGTGGAGGTGGAGCTCATTTAAGGCCGACTTCACTGACACAACCATGGTACCAGAGGTACCTGTTGGACCTGGTGCTTGTTCTCTTCCTGGGGCTTCTTGGACCTGTAGTTCTCTGCTGGACTTTCTGCAGGAACAAGAATAGCAAAGACAAACACAAAAAAATACAATAAGTGTTTCCTCGGGGAAACTTCAGATTCACACCTCAGGTCTGTGTTTATCTTGGACTTGGAAACTGTACCAATATGAGAACTTAAATAAAAAAATTATCCTAAAATACTGCAGATGTTCAATAATTAAACCATGCTGGTTGTAACTGATTCATTCAATTAAAAAACAATGAGATAAATAAGTGATAGCAGGCTGTCATGTGGATGTAGGAGACCTTTGCTTTGACACAAGCATTGAACTCAGACTTCCCTTATCCTAGTAGCGCCACCAGGCCAAAAAAAGATATCCCTTAAGGACAGAAATATTACACCATTAGTGTGCAAAAACATGAATGCATGCCTTTGTGATGCCATTAATACTGTTCCTCAGCTTTGCTTTTTATTTTGAGCACTTGACTGAAAAGAATTTCACTTTCTGTATTCACCTCAGAGGAATAACTCTAATGCCCAGTGCCCTGCCCTCTCCCCTCCCAGCGCCATCATGTCTACCATCATGTCTATCTCATTTGTACTGCAGCGCCACATTGTCTAACACCTCTGTGCTGCTTTGACCTGGCTGTGCTGCGAGCAGGGGTGGCTGACAGAACGCACGCAAACACACACATACACCCTGACCGAGCAATGCTTTTGTGTTGTTGCATGTTTACAAATGACAGCAAGCCATGTTAGGTTAAATGGATGAAATGTTGAGTGTTTGTGTGTACTGCCTTTCAAGTTTGGGGACATACTGTATGTTGAGTCAGAGAACTGAACTGAATTTTCAAATATATGCTTTACCAGCAAAGTAGTGTATGCACGTGTATATGTGAGTGTGCATGTTCAGGGCAGCGTTATGGTCTACTGGCTCTTCAATTACTAACCACCTGCAAGTCTCAACTCTGACCCCCACACCCTCCTCTGCTGGTTTCCACTGAGTCTCCTTCCCCTTTCTAAACGAGACACAAAAGCGAACAGCAATGTTCACGGTCAGCGCTCAAGCCACTGTTGAGAACAGACCAAGCTTCGGAGTACCCCCCCTCTGCTCTGGCCTCCCTCCCACTCCTCACATCTGTGTTGGGGGTTAGCAGGGAGGAAAATATAGATTAGCAAGGAAATAATGACCAATTAGGATGGCTTGTTCTCTGTCCATTCAGCTGTCCATTCTTTCATTACTTCCCTGCATTTCATTTGTCTGTTTGGCTGGCCGTTGCAGGTGCCAGTGAGTCTTCCTCTGTTGTGCACGCAATCCAAAACAGGCAGGGCGAAGCAGCCAAAGCATGACAGGACAGGACCAGTGGGAGAAAATAAAAGAAAGCGGCAAAAAAGAGACACAACTTTAATGAAGCAGAAGGACACAACAATGCAACAGGAAAATCATAGAGCAGAGAGGAAACAGAGAAACAAAGCAGAAAGAAAAAAAGGTAGAAGAAATGGTCAAAATACCACTGAATAAAACACAGTGGTCCAAAAAGTAATAAACTGTCACTTTTGGCAATTTTAATACTGTAATTGAATTTATTTTGCAGTTTTGTTATTCATTTTTGGCTTCAGTTGGAATTACAATCATCTATTTTATTTTATTTTATTTCATTTCATTTACAAAAATGAGTTCAACACAGGTTTACTATATAAATGACAAGGAAGATGAAATAAATAAAACTAAAATGGCATAATGATAATTGCATCACAATATCATATAAGTGGAAGTTGATTATTGCTTGATAGGTTGTGTCCTTGAATCCAACTCAAGATCTGTGCACTATTAAAAGCAATTTTAATTGCAGTCAGGCAAGCGTTATCAAACCACCATCATAAGGGAGAACAAGTGATATGTAGACAAACACATTTATCCTCACTCAGCTGAATGATGCAGCCTGTATGAAAAAGGAACTAGAAACATCCAGAGTAATATAATCAGTACATTTCCCTATATAGCAGTTTCTGGATAATTTATATGATTTATGATATATTTGATTCAATTTTTTCCCACCTTATTAGTTTTCACATAAAAAACATTGTACCTGAAACTATGTTCAGCTTTTTTCAGTATAAAGAGATAATAATAAAAAGTTGAATGTTTTCCATAAGCTGCTGAAATGATCCTTGTCCTGTTCCTTAGCAAATCTTATCATATCTAGCTTCAAAAATCGTGGTTTGTCTCTGATCCATTGTTGAAAGGAGGGAGGGGTAGCCTGCTTCCAACTGATTAAGAGGAGTCTTCTGGCTAGAAGAGTAACGTAGGCGATGCAATTTGACTGTGCCCTAGGAAGATGATCATCCTCACACTGTGTACTAAAAATGTCTGTGAGAGGATCGGATTGGATTTGGATCTGCTGATTTTTCAAATATTTTGGATAGAGCATCAGAAATGGAGCTAAATATGTTGTCTTTCATTGATCTGGATGTTTCTAGTTCCTTTTTCATAGAGGCATCTCTGTTCCTTATGTGGGTTGTATCAGACAGTGTTGTTCTGCTCTGATTGGCCATCTTGAGAGTCAATTGACTCTCAGTCGTGCAGATCGTGATCACCTGAGTGATGATAAATGTATTTGCGTCCATAATGTATATCACTTGCTGTTCTCTGTAATGGTGATTTGAAAATTCCTGATTGAGATCTCTGTTACATCGAAATGTCGCACAATTAAAATTGTTGTGGGCTTCTAATACAGTGTGAGGATCTTTTGTTTGATTCTTGCCCTAGGTTGACTTTTTGATGCAGCAACTGTTTGTTTTTTGTATGCGTACCCGACGCCCTGATTAAGTTGTGTCCTTGAAACATAAATGGTTTAATGTGCTAGAGAAATATTTAATGGCTCTGATGTGAAGTTTGTTTAAAAAAAGGATGTTTGATCATACTTGTAGCTGGCATTATAGTGCACTTCTCAGTTGGCTCTAGATGTTCCTGTCTTGATAGGTTTCTTGGTAATAATGCGTGGCAGACTGAAGGAAGAACCTGGTTGTTTTGGAGCTGAGAGCAAAGCTTTGTAATAAGTTTTAAGTTCTGTAATAGACCTTTTTCACAGCAGACATTTGACTTGTCATAGCAGGAATAGCACAGGTGAAAGGGAACATTGTCAGTAAGCTCTTCCAGTGGGCCAGCATGCACAATACTAGGACCTACCTTGAGTGGAACGCAGCCATCTAATGTTATAAAATACGCTGCTTTTCATGCAAAGTATATGCTGTGAAAACAGTTGTCGTGAGTAGAGTGGCAAATTCAAAGAGGAAGTGAGCTCAGTGAGTTAGTAACAGGTCAGATGGGGAGACAGAAGGAGGCTGTAGAGTGTGTGTGACTGCACGAATGTACTGTATGAGTTAAAGTTGCTGGTACATTAACCAGTTTGAGTTCTGAAGGTCACATCTGTGTCGTTCGTGGGTTAGAGCCCCATCTAGTGACCTGAGAGTGAGACTCATCCCTAAAGAAAAAAACATGGCTTCCTGGACATGCATCAAACCCAATTCTAGAAATAGTCATAAGTAGAAAAAAATCAACCAAGGAAATATATTCAAATTTCGCTTTCAGGATCTGGTATAATACTACTGTTAACATTTTTGTGCAACTTTACACAGCTGCTTGAATAGATTATTCAGGTTCACACAGGTGCAAGTTTATCAACTCACCTCAGTCTAATACAACAGCCCAGATAGATAGATAGATAAATAGATAGATAGATAAACACTACAGATAATATCCATAGTATACACAATTTAAAGAATATATTAGAATGCACTATAAATATACTAGACTACAAATAACTACTATATATATTCCTTATTTCTATAAATTAGAGGTAGGGTTTATTGAAGGGCTTTGTATTAGACTGCATTTGTTTTATTATTATTATTATTATTACTATTATTATTATTTTAATAATAATAAACAGGCAACTGGGAGTATGATGAAGTAAAAAAATATAATTCATTGCTATAGATTACATATCTATGAAATACAGATCTTACATATTTGTTTGGAGTAACTTTGTTTGAGTATTATTTTCTGCTACTTTCAGGGGGAAATATTGTACATTTTACTCCAGTTATCTCACAGATGCACAGTCGTTATATTACAGATAGGATTTTACGTACAAAATATGATCACCTAATAAAACATGATACATTTTTACAGACTACATTAAGCTATAACATTATATAATTGATTGAAATTAGCTCCACCAGAACCAGCTACAAGATTAAAATGCTGTTTACACACTATTGCAATAATATATTTAATAATGAAATATAAAACTCTAAGCGGGGCCATTGTGCATCATGACTACTTCTACATTTGACTTTTTTGTATTTTGAATGCAAAAGTTTAAGTTTTGATAGAGTAGTTTTAGTCTGGGCGCTTATTCCATTGTTTATTTTTATTTTATAGATTATATTCATCTAAAATAATGATAAAAAATGTCATATTTAACCGTATCCGTCAGCTGCCAGGAGGGCGCAGTGTATTTTTTTAGAGGCTGCTGCTCATGAATGTGTTGTGATTCAGACGAACCTGATTGGTTGAAAATGCTATAGTTTGATTGGTCAGTGGCGGCACTGTGGGCGTGGTTAGACGTCAATGTTTATGTAGCCTGCTGTCCGTGTATGTAACCGCTGCAAGGACTCTGCAATGTGATTTCCTGACATCGGTTTGTTTTCCTCTCGTTTTACCTGCCGTCTTTACCACATTATGCACCAGCCGCTGACATGGGAGACCACTAGCAGGTGAAACACGGAAGAAATTGAGGAAAAAGCCGGAATGGCAGGCGCCTTTGGGTTCAAAGGCTGCCAGAAAATCCGAGGTCCGCAGATAAGAAATCTGCTCGAGGCGAAGGACTTTATTCTCTTCGACTGCGACGGGGTCATATGGCACGGAGAGAATGCGATAACGGGCGCGGCGAAGGTGGTGAGTTCGCTGATACGGCACGGCAAAAACGTAGTGTTCGTCACCAACAACTGCACCAGGCCGCGGGAGAATTATGTGCACAAGTTCTACCGGCTGGGCTTCACCGACGTGATGCTGGAGCAGATCTTCAGCTCGTCGTACTGCTCGGCTCTCTACCTGAGAGACGTCGTCAAGATCCGCGGCCAGGTGTTCGTCATGGGCTGCGACGCACTGCGCAGGGAGCTGCTGGAGGCGGGCATCCCCTGCGTGGAGGAGGCGGACGACCCGGACGCCACCATCTACGACTGCGCTCTGGCTCCGGACGTTAAGGCAGTGCTGGTGGGACATGACGATAAACTGACTTTCCTCAAACTGGCCAAAGCTTCGTGCTACCTGAGGGATCCGGACTGTCTGTTCCTGGCCACCGACAACGACCCCTGGCACCCTCTGTCAGGTGGAAGGATACTGCCAGGTACGGTGGTGATGAAGCTGTGGTTGTTGAAGGCCTCTCCACTGGTTTTAACTGTGTTGTACCATCCATGTATAAGGTCAGCTGTTGCTCACTTTAAAGTGACTAGCATTTCAGTGATCAGTGATTTTTTTTAATTAGATTTTTGCACATTGCAGGTTTAAACTGCAGCACAAGCTTCCTTTAATGGTTTCCTATAATATTTGTATGATGTTGTATTATATCTGTTGGGAGAGTGTCTGTGTGAATCTGCTGTGACATGAAGGCCTCTGTTCATCTCCAGCATAGTTTCAACCCACAATAGAGTTAAATTTTAACCTGCACATTCTAGCTGTATCTCTGCCGAGTTATGCACTTATTTTGTCTAAAATACAAAAAGACATGATGATGGATTACCGATGGCTGAACAGGGAGGTCCCCATTGAAGTCTTCTCAATCTCTGGGCCCCCCATGTAAAGTGTACAGTACAGACATGCCAGCTTCAAAATATGAAATTATTTAAGCCTAGTAGGTAAGCCTTATTGATTAAACACACATTTATTTTGGAATGAATATGCTTCATATAAGTGCAACAGGAAATGTCAGTGTTATGATATATCAAAAGGTATTAAAACAATTTGGCAGGGCCCTAATTTATAAACGTGTGTAAATCGATCTATTCCTCTCATCCTCACTCTCCCGCTTCCTCTTACTGCAACGTTGCCGTTCATTTTTGTTGAAGACAGGTACAGTCACCTGCTGCCTCTTTATAGTGTTTACGCCTGACTGGTGACGGCTGTGTTTGATCAGTTGGTTAATAGGAAAGTGGTTTTAAAGGCAGTGCCTTGAAAGGAGTGACTTCAAGTTAGATTTTTATCTGTTTAGCATTTTGCAAAAATTGAGGCTGATTATGTGCTTATAGTTGTGTAGGTCTGGGCTGAGGTTTTGATCTTGAGTCTCAGTTTCAATAATTGTACTTTATGTGTTATTTTAATGTGTTAGCAATTGGAAAAAAAGCTGTAATTGCAATGACCCTAGTTATCCGGACCTCCTTCCTTTGTCTCCCCTCATTTTCTGTCACCTCTTTACTGTCACTATCAAGACAAATGCTCCTAAAAACAATAAAAAGGTTAGGCCCTCGGTAGGCTATACTGTATATAATTAGTAGTAGGCTGGCACATGAAAACCACAGTCACAATACTGAGACCACTGATCAACATTGCAGAATACATCTCCCTCCATCTGTCTCTTGGGTTCCTGAGGCCACATACCACATACTTGAATGAGTCGAGTTTGTGGGTGGATGGAGAGGATGTGTTTCACTTTAGTCTAACCTTTTGTCTCATCTTGACCCTCGGCAGGTTCTGGGTCCCTCATTGCAGCCCTGGAGGTGTCCTCAGGTCGCAAGGCCACTGTTATCGGCAAGCCCAGCCGCTTCATGTTCGAGTGCATCTCTAGTCAGTTCAGGGGGGTGGACCCCGCCCAGTGCCTGATGATCGGGGACCGCCTAGAGGTAGATATGCTGTTCGGGTCCAACTGCGGCCTTGACACCATGCTCACTCTCACCGGCGTGTCTCAGATCGAGGAGGCCCAGGAGTACAGGAATAGTGAGGTGACCACCAACCACAGCTTGGTGCCCAACTATGTGGTGGACACCATCGCTGATTTCTTACCTGCTTTTGAGGAACTGGATGAACAGACCAATTGATGAGTCCTTTCACCTCCAGTGCGGAGTACAGATTGCTTCTACTGCATTTTAAGTGCAATGTTAAAGTCTGGCATTTGCAAAAAACATACCTCTCCACAGTTATCCAAAACTAGAAATGTTCCTCAGTAACAAGGTGCCATTAATGTTGTGACCAAGACATGCATAAGACAGAATATTCTCCCCAAAGTAATCAGAATAATCCAGTGCATACCTCAGTGTTTCTTCTAGTGTTGTGCCCATTTGTGACGTGACAGTTCCTTGTTGCTGTTAGTGTTTATATTAATATATGAATATACTGCACTTTATTCTTCATAAAGTTCACAGGTCTGTGTTTGATATTGGGTTTTGAACATCCAGAGGTATTTTTGTAAAGTCATGAATTGTTCCGCAACGGCATTCACGTGTTTAGGAGCTGGTTGTTTCATTTCTGTTCAGACATTTATTTGATAACGCAGAACTGTTTTCTCATATGTGTTTGCCTGGGTGTGACTTCTCCTTCATTAATTCATAGCAAGAGGAGATAATTAAAACTGTGTGAGCTTTTCTCAGCTCTGGTGGAGACTAAGACGACAATCTGCCAGTCAGACAGGTGAAGTGTGAATTCACCTTTCTATCACGTCTGTACTACTTGTGCCGATATTCATGAAACAGCTTACATAGCTAGAGAAGCAGTTACGCATTAGTGGTGGCGGGTCATAGTGCACTGTTGTGAAATTTCAATGTTGTTAATGTTTACCATATAGAGCATGCCAGCAACGGTTTAACAACAATAAATAATACCTAAAATTAATCCTTAATATGATGTCATCTGTTGAAGACAATATGACATGTTATTACAAAAGTCCTTATCTTCTGCTTGTTGTGTGTCTATGTATTAAGCATGATAAGAACACCACAATCAAAATACAATATTCTTTTAATCACTTAAATCCAGCAGTAATTCACATGAACACCATTTCACTCAGTTCTGTATCAACTTGATATATCCAGCATCTTTTCAGCCTTGTTTAGTTCCAACAAACAGATCACTTAGTGTATTATATGAAAAGCGAAGAAACCTTCCCATCATTTTCTTCTATGTAGCAGAGCCTCGTGCTTGGATTTAGGTGTGGTGGCATTTCCAAGTGAAGCTCAAAAAATATATATGACAAAATTAAATATCTGGAAATGTTAAGCTGAGGCGGTATGTTAAGACCAAACAAGGAACCTGTAAGGAATAGTTGCAGTGCCAGCACAGTAAATAAGCAAAGTCTAGATGCTATTGTAGGTTTGTTGTGTCACAATGACTATATCCCTTTAGTATGAACTTAAAATACAATTATAGATGCATCTAAAAAATTCAATATTCTTTGTCAGTTATTTAAGAACGTGAAAATGTTATATTCTACTCACGCACACTAAATATTTCAAGCATTTTTTCATTTTAATTTAAAAAAGGATTTACAAAACTGAAATGTCCAACTTGTGAAAAGTATGGGCATTTATTCACTCAGTACTTGGTTTGGGCTCCTTTAGCATTAATTACTGCATCAGTGTAGTGTGGCATGAAGGCGATCAGCCTGTGGCTCTGCTGAGGACTTATTGAAGCCCAGGCTGCTTTGATAGCGGCCTTCAGGTCATCTGCATTGTGGGTCGCGTGTTTCTCGTCTTTCTCTTGACGATACCCCATAGATTCTCTGTGGGCTTCAGGTTCAGGCCAGTTGGCTGGCAAAGCAAGCACAGTAATATGGTCAGCAAACCAGTTAGTCATAACGTTGGCACTGTGGGCAGATACAAAGTCCTGCTGGAAATCAGCATCTCCATAAAGCTTTTCAGCATGGAGTGCTCTAAAATTTCCTGGCTGATTTTGGACTTGATAAAACACAGTGGACCAGCACCAGCAGGTGACATGGGACCCCCCAAATCATCACCAACTGTGGAAACTTCACACTGGACTTCAAGCACCTTGGATTCTGTGCCTCCAGACTCTGGGACCTTGATTTACAAATGAAATGCAAAAATTTCTTAATTTAAAAGAGGACTTTGGACCAGTGACCAGTGGTCCAGTTCTTCTCCTTAGTCCAGGTAAGAGGTTTCTGACATTGTCCCTGGTTCAGGAGTGGCTTGATACCAGGAATGTGACAGCTGTAGACTGTTTCCTGAAGACGTCTGAGTGCTGGCTCTTGATGCACTGACTCCAGACTCAGTCCACTCCTTGTGAAGCTCTCCCAACTTCTTGAATCGGCTTTGCTTGACAGTCTTCTCAAGGCTGCTGTCATCCATGTTGCTTGTGCACCTTTTCCAGCCACTCTTTTCTCTTCTGGTCAACTCTCTGCAGATATGCTCTGATTCAGCACTCTGCGAACAGCCAGCCCTTTCAGCGATGACCTTCTGTGGCTTCGCCTCCTTGTGGAGGGTTTCGATGATCGTCTTCTGGACAGCTGTCAAGTCAGCAGCCTTCCCCATGATTGTGGTTGTGTGTACTGAACTAGATCGAGAGATACGCAGTATTTGTACTGTACGAACAGTAATTTTTTTTTTCATGAAATGAAATATTCTAATATTGTGAGATACCATTTCTGTCTCTTTTGAGCTTTAGGCTGTAATTACCAAAATTACAACAAAAAAATACTTGAAACATTTTAGTTTATACATAGTGAGTCTAGAATATATTAAATTGTCACTTTCTTAAAAAACTGACAAACAATATTGAACCTTTTCACGCTATTCTAATTTTTTGAGATGCACCTGTACATCTTAAAAATAAGCATATGTACATTTTAACAGGCTTTATGCAATACTTTATTCTATATCATGTCTCATGTGGCATTAGGTTTTCTTGTGCTGAGGAACAGAGTTAAATACACAAACTGATCTCCAACAGATAAGGACTTTGGTTGCAGTGACTGAGTCGCTTCTTGTCATTCTGGTCCACCACGCTGGGAAGAAAGAAAATAGAAAACAAATCTGTAAAAAAACACGTTACATGTACCAACAGGGACTCTGAGGGAAGGGGAACCCTTTTGAAAACCCCTTTGAAAATGGCCATTCCATTTCTTTGTCAAAATTTAGCACAAGTATGGACTGTTTTTTCATATGATGCCAGTATCTTCACTCTAGCTTTAAAACTGAGCCCGCTACAACCTAAAAATTACAAATTGCGTTATTGCATAAGAAATAAGTTACGTTAAAACAAATTTGCATTAACATGTTCTTATTGCATTAACTCTGACAGCCCTAGTTTTATCACGTTTTAGTTTTGAAGTTCACTGAAACATAACAGTTCCAATGCGGACAATAATATCTATAGGAGTTTTAAGGTCAAAGGTTACAATGCAGGTTTATCTTAAATGAAGGTTATGTTCGAACTGATACCAAAGTTAAATGGTCAAATTGTCAGAGAAGTGTTCTGGTTATAGTCGAAAATGACCCCTCACCTGGATGTAGTCCATTTCATCCACTGCCATCGGTCTCCTGCGGTACCGTGCAGGTAGTAGCTGAATAGAGGCCAAGGTGTCTGGCGTGCCAGAAATTGGAGTCAAAGGTACATGAGGTCTTGATAACGGAGGTGGTGCTGGAGGACTGTGTGGTGAGAAATTAACTGCTAATGTCTTCAGTGCCTCTTGAGCTAGAAGGGAAAAAGTCAGTATAGATAACGGGCAGCTCAAAAAATCTGAAATCTTCTATGGTGAAAACATAAAAGCTCATTTTCTGGAGCAAAATTCATTCCATCCTCACTAAATGTATTGTAAAAACAACAACAACAAAAAATAGTTTATTTATAGGCTAAAGTGTAGGTTCAAATTATAGTTGTTAAAGTAAAATGTGCTGTTGGATACACTTCAAATATGGCGGCAGTAGCTCAGTCTGTAGGGAGTTGGCTTGGGAACCGGAGGGTCACCGGTTCAAGTCCCGACATGGACCAAGAACTGAGTGTGAACTGGTAGCTGGAGAGGTGCCAGTTTACCTCTTGGGTACTGCCGAGGTGCCCCTGAGCAAGGCACCAAACCCCCAACTGCTCGGGGCGCTTGTCAGGAGCAGCCCCATCACTCTGACGTCTCTCCATTAATGCATGTATGTGTGTTTCAGGTCTGCATGTACCATGTATGAGTTTAACAGAGTGTAAATTGAATTTCCCCATTGTGGGACTAATAAAGGTAGATCTTCTTCTTCTTAAAATGCAGCTGTACTGTAAATACAGTACCTCACATGTTATGTTGACATCTGGCATAGAAAGAAAATACACTATGAAACAATAGAGGTCACAGGGAAGAATCAGTTACATCACCAAAAACTATTGTTAGGGCAGGCTCCTGCATTTCGATCATCATGTAACATCACTATTATTCACTTTCCTCATACTCACCATTGGGCCTTGGGATGTTTTGTCTATTGGGGAACTTGATCAGAGGAGCATGAGGTCGAACAGCCTGCAAACACACATATATTAAATCAAACGGCTGTGTGAATTAAGAACTATCCCAAAATCAAAAACATATTTTCATATTTCCCTCACTATTGTTTTTTTGCTGATTTTTTTTTTTTAGGTATCCACCACTGAGACTGATGAACCATACACAGTGGAGGTGAAAAGAAAAAACACTGAAAATGACAAAAGCAACTTGTCCACAGGAAGTGCAAAGAGCCACATCAGCGGGTTCTGTGACATGCTGTTGATCATTTCCTACAGTTTGCTGCACCAGAGTATTTCAGAGGTAGATACCTAAAAGCACTGCAGAAAAATATAAAATCAGAAGTTTTTGTGTGATTTAAGTGTAACTCTTCAGTGATGATCATAGTGTGACTGTGACAGGACACTGTCTAAGATGAACTTTGATCCGAACTGTTACTGAGACAAACGATCAGTGACAGAAAACAACTGACTACAATTAATAATAATAAATAAATGCGTGGAGGGAAGTCTCGTTCTAAAATCTCGCGACACATTGTAGAAGACATCCATGGTGGAAACAGAACCAGCCCTGCAGATCTTGTTGTGCTGGAGTACAGAAAACTTAGTGTTATCTACAAGATTTTCAATGTCATGGCTGAATATTTAGCTAGCTAATTTCGACAATGTGCATGGGGCCTTTGAATGCGATGGTCGCAGGTCAGGAAGCGAAAGGTAAGAAAAAGGTTTAATTTCTCTGTAGGGTCCTTTCCTTAACATTGTCAGACACTTATAAGAAATATCTCAGTCTGTCAAAAACAAGCATTTTAACTTGACGCTGCTCCAGGCTGCTTGTTACAGCGGTATCTCCCCAAAAAGTGTTATCCCCATTAGTCACTTTGACACGAAAACATGGATAAACAGGGTCCAAGTAGAAAAATACCTAAGTTATCCTTTAAGAGGCAGTCGTATACAACCATTTTTTTTACGATCAGCTAACCAAAAAGTGAACAAAAGATTAAGCTCTTATGAAAATAATAATTAGCTGTATGCAGTCCTAAGCCACAAACATTGTTTACATGTTTGCTGGACTTCTGGGGTACGGATGTACTAAGTAAAAAACGGCTCTCAGACGCAGTGTCTTTGACTGTACCCTGAGTGATGGAGTAACAAGTTTCTATCCTCACTTACAGTATTTCTTTTAACTAAACTTCATATCTGGACAAATGTATCTAACGTTAGCAAGCGGCTACACCCTGCAGCAAACAGCCGGGACAGACAGAGCTAACGGCATTAATTTGTGTAAATGACAGTAAGCAGTAATATAGATTTAGTCAGTAAAAGGCTATTTTCTGCTGCTGTCTAATCACGATGACGTTTCTGTGTTTTGCGGTTAAACAAGGACATCAACAAGGGTACGACGGTATTTATCATCCAAAAAAGGCCTCACTGAAATAAGTCATGAACTGTTTAGAACGACAGAAAAGCGACAGTTTTACTTGACAATATTAAAGTGACCTCAACACACCGGTGTGTGCAGTAATTAAAATGTCAGGAGCAACATTACCTGGATAACTCGGGTGGCGGGCGCTGCCATTTTGGAGCTGACTTTGCCTCCCATGACGACCTCAGAGGTTCACTTCCGGTATAAAAAAAAAACTCCTTGTAGCTGCCGAAACACACCGCAAGATGGCGCTGCTGTCATTACTCACAGTGCAGTCTATACCATAACACACAGAGTGGTCCAGAGGATGCGGTTCATGGGAATGATGCTGATGCCTCTCATATTGTATATACATGAATGGCATCAATAAGAGATCTTTAGATGATCCATAAATAATATGAATATATTAATGCGAGCAATAAAGGCTAGAAGACTACTAATAAAGCAACGAGTAATTTATTCTATAGGCAACCTTACGTCTAGCTATGTCTTTACCTCTCTTGTGATTATGGCAACCGACAGATATGTTGTCCCAGTGGTTGTCCTGCGAGGTCAAATCCTCAGGCCATGCTGCAGCCTAATCATTCCGGGTTGTTAGCTAGCCTCCTGTAAAAAAAAGACATACCAAAATAGACAAACAGACCTTAATCCGTATTAAAACACAACCAGTCGAGGTAAATGAGGCTCCAATGGCTTTTAGTCCTCATAAGGCTACAAAAACGCAATAAAATTGTCTGTGCGATACCTTAAAATGTCAATACAACACTGCTGTGCTAGGGCAAAGACATATATCATACCCTTCTTTAATTTCACTCCGCCTTGGAAAAAAAACCCCGGATAAACCAGGTCAAGTGGTCAAGGCGTGTCCAATCAGCGACGAGGAAAGTAGCAGAGATCGTTTATATGAGAAGATGGGTCATCTGCAGAAAATTCAGTCACGCACAAGCAAGTCAAAGCACGAAGCTCTCACACAGCATTACAAATACACAGTAATTACATGATGATAGAATAGAGGTATATTTCTAATCATCCCACTATATGATTACAACATAAAAAAGATAGTCTGATTAAATACAGCTTGTCATTGCCCTTCCAAAATATTCAGCACTAAGCTATCGTATTTATTTATTTTAAAAAAAGAAAATCAAACTGTAGAGGCTGTATATGCTGGATTTTGTCAGAATTATGGGTCAAAATGCTGTATCCTACAATTTACATAATGTAACTTCATAGCATCTGTCATTAAGCCCCTCTTGACTGGTAAATGCGAATGTCTTCTTTACTCTTAAAACTTCTTAAGTCCAAGCCCAAGATGAGATAGCCCCGCTGACACCGCCAGGGCCATAAACCACTTGTTTTCAAGTGTTTTTAAAATATTTTTCATGAAGAGAAAAAAAATAGTTTAGTTTCTAGATTTGATTTTGTGTACAAAACTGTGGTGAGACCAGTGATGTTTAGAGACAGTGTCACTGAGGAAAAGACAGGAGGCAGAGCCGGAGGTAGCACAGATGAAGATGCTGAGGTTCTCTTTGGGAGTGACCAGGATGGATAGGATCAGGAATGAGTCCATCAGAGGGACAGCACATGTTAGAGGCTTTGGAGATAAAGTCAGAAAGGCCAGACTGAGATGGTTTGGACGTGTCCAGAGGAGAGATAGTGAATATATTGGTAGAAGGATGCTGAGTTTTGAACTGCCAGGCAGGAGGCATAGAGGAAGACCAAAGAGGAGGTTTATGGATGTAGTGAAAGAGGACATGAAGGTAGTTGGTGTGAGAGAAGAGGATACAAGAGACAGGATTAGATGGAGGCAACTGATTCGCTGTGGTGACCCCTGAAGAGAAAAGCCAAAAGGAGAAGAAGAAGAAGTTTCTAGATTTGATTTTAACTTGCAGTATTTTATATCTTGATTCTCATTTTGGTTTTTACTTGTGTGATTTTCCTTATCTATACACACTACATTTTTAATGAGCATTGTTTAATGAGACCCTAGATTTTCATTGCCTTCATTGCATAAAGAAACATGAATTATTATAATATACTATAATAGATAAAACCTTAGAAGAGATACTAGTTGGAAAAATTCAGATAACAGCTGGAATAATAAAGGATGGCTTTAAAAAACAAGGAACACAGTCCCAAGGTGTTACCACTACTGCCTACTTCAGGCATATGGACCATGATCATATCACAACACCGTCATCTACTGGATCCCTCATTCATTGCACAATTCTCTAAAGCCTTGTAATGTTAAGTGTCTGTCTTTAATGATGTGTAAATCCACATTCATAAACCACATTGTGAGATTAGACAATTTCCAATGCCATGCTTATTATATGACATCACATTGTGCAGACTGCAAAGAGACACTTGAGTGTTTTTCATGTGTACTGTATGTTGGTAAATGTTGCCTCTCTAATATTGGCCTAATCATTAAATTATACTTATCAATGCACTGAAGCTTTGCTATATTTTAACATGTTTAAGTCTGTACTGTATTTGCCCATCCACAATAGTTATTTCCAGTGATCTTTGGTTGCATAGTGTCCTGAACAGATGATGGAACTGATAAACATCCATCCACCCATTCACAGCAAAAAACTACATTTCAAAAGTCAAGTGGCCAATTCACATTTTATTAAATCTTATTTTATTAAACAAACTGGTCCAGACTCATGGAAAAAAGGTCCCAATCTTAACACGGGCCGACTCCTAACTTGAGACACCACTATGGCTACCCATAGCCTACAGTATTACAATCAACAGACTGTACAGAACAATGACCATCTCAAGTGAAGATTCGGCTCCTGACATTACGTTTGTTAGGTGCAGAACTGTTTACAGATGGTGCACACCACGTCAGTAGTTGCATGGCACGGCTGTTTGACTCAGGTCTGAAGGAGACTCAGTGGCATTTTGACCTGTCGAACAGCTGTTTGAGTTGGTCCTGAGAGGTTGCCTCTTTCTGCTGCATGAGATCAGTGTGGCCCTTGGTGACACCCCAGCCATCGGGGACAGACATGGAAGGACACTGTGGACGACCAGAGGCTGGCTTCAGGTTCTCCCAATAGTCACGGCGGGCTCTAGAAGAGACAAATGTCATACCAGTTAGTATTCACTGCTGCTGAAGAGCCAATATTTCACATTTGACTGCATTTAGATGCATAAATTATGGTATTCAGTGACACATTAAAAGATTCTTCTGACCTGGCTCTGACCCAGGGCTTGGTGTGCATCTCCAGACCAGCACCCCAGTTGCCGTGCTTCTCTGACGCAGCAGGGAGGAAGCCTCTCTCAGGGGCCAGCTCCTCTGCAACAGCCCTGATGTGATAAGGCTCAAATCCACAGCAGCCACCAATGAAGTGGATGCCGGCATTGAAGGCCTCTCTGGCGTACTTGTGCATGTCCCAGCGGGACAGGATCCTGGGCTCCAGACCTGACAGAAGATTTATACACATTTGATTGAAGTGGGGTTGCATTTGGTAAAATTGTGTATTTCTATGTTGATTGGTTGACCTTGTTTAAATTGGCTGCAGTACACCATCAGAGGATGTTTGTACTTATTTTTAAGGTGTAGCTTTATCCATGATTACATTGATTGAGTGGTAAAATTTAAATGCAACACAGTCTATTATTACCAAAGGGGAATTCTGGCAGATCGATGAATCCCTGACAGCTGCAGTCGGGGGTGTGGTATGCCAGGGGCTGCACCATGTAGTGAGCCTTCAGCCCAGCCTTCTCCACTCCCTCCTTCATCATCTTGACAGCTTTCACGCAGGTCATGGGGTCAAAGTGGCAGTTGACTCCCACAATCTGGGCACCTGCAGACACACATGCATTGGTGTGAGCTGACTGTTGCAGATAAGCAAAGAAATAACACAAATCGAAGAGAGGGCACCAGCTGTGGTTTAGAGTTGTAGATGCAAGCTTTGGGTTTCAGATTTGGCTGATTCCTTGAACACTGGCATGCAGATTGGTCCCAGTTATTAATCCATAATGCCAGAGGACTACAAACAAATGTCTTATCTTGGGAATACTGCCTAGTCATACTACAGAGAGGTCATGTGAGGAGACGATGAGTTCACATGAACAAGTTTAAAGTGAAGTCTCCCATTTCATGCTTCTCTTTTCATTTACTTTCAGTATCCAATAACAAGTTATGCTCAAAGGTATATTAAAGATCACTGTACCCACCGGCTTTGACCAGCCTGACAGCACACTCTGCAGGGGAGACGCCGTGCATGTCTCCGTCTGGTCCGATACACATGGAGGCAGCCACAGGCTTCCCTGTCTCCTTCAGCACCTCCACAGCCCACACGGCCTCTTCAACATGCTCAAAGTACTGCAGGACATAGACATCAGCACTTTCATACGTTAAAATGTCCATGAAAAGATATTAAAAAATGAGGAATAAATTCAGTTGCCCTGGTGATTAAGTGATGTTTATATCTCTACCTCAGCAATCAGGAAGTCCACATTTTTCTTGATGAACACATCCAGCTGTTTCTTGAAGATGGCCTTCACCTCTGTCTCACTCTTGCAGCTCAGGTAGGATGGAGTCTGACACACTCCTCCGGCAACCAGGGCATCGCCCTCGTTGGCGACCTCACGGGCCAAATCGCAGGCGGCCTCGTTGATCTGAGCTCCCTGCAGAACAAAAGCCACATTATGGTGAAACACTGCTGAAGGAAACGCTGGTTTAAGTCATTTTAGCCAGGTTGAAATGTACAGATGACCAGCCACCTGCAGGATATTCTGCCTATTCCTCTAAAAGCAGTGTGATGTCCCAGTTAACTTACAGTGAAAGTGAGCTTGTTGCCCCTGTTCTCCAGTTTGTCATCACTGGCGTAGAAGGTGAAGGTCTGCATAACATTGGCCCCGGCCCTCAGGAACTCCCTGTGCAGCTGTCGCACTGAAACCATCAAGCAGGTTTGCATGATAAGGCAGCTTTACTAGCAAATCCAAATCTAAACTGCCACACATATTAAGTAAGGAAAGGTAATATGTAAGGAACACCTGCAGAGGATAATGAAGTTGAAATGCAGTATTGAAGTTGGTATAATAGCTTGTTCCTACCTGCTTCAGGGTACTCTGCGGCAGCTTCAGGGGTCCAGGGACCGGCCTTCACATAGCCTCTCTTCTCCAGGGCAAACACAAAGCCTCCATCGCCGATCACGATCTCCCCAGCGTCAAGACGCTCCAAGATTCCCTGTGATGATGGTCAGTGTAAGCTCAGAATAACGTAGAGTGAACATGACTATTAGGCTGGAGATGAGCCACCGAGGCCAAAGAGTCTGCAGGCTCTGTACAGCATTATGATCTACTCTGCCCACAGACGCTGTTTAATTAGACCAGAGGGATTTGAATAAATGTGAATGTATAGCTATGCATTAGGCCTTGTGCATAGTGGTTTCTCAAATCCAGTACTACATCCCCATCCCCCCTCTATCAGTGACCCAGAGACAGCTGCACATGTCTGAGAACAGCTGCACTGAACCTTTTTTACTCCAACATGCTAGGCTGTCCATGCAAAATTCAGACTTTGTGTGACCATTTAGGTCACCTCAGTCCAAATAGACTATTTTCTATTTATATATTATACTTCAGACTGTCTGCAAAATGCATTTGCATCCAAATCTACTCATTAAGTGAATTAAATTGTTGAACAGCAATCACTGTAATGAGTTTGAATTCAGTGCCCCAGCCCTAGATATTTATAATTGTTTATTTATGTCTATTTATTGTTATATTGCTTATTATTTATTCACTTATTTGACTCTAAGAAAAGCTGCACCTGGTGTGCACTCATGAACCCTCCTTGGGGTTATGAAAATCCTAAAAAACTCTACTATAATACAATGGTTATTAAAAGTAATCCATCTATTATTATGTTATTTACTAATTTTAAGAATAAGTACGATACTATATTACTTCCATGTATATTATTTTTGCTTTTTTTTGTTCATTCCAGCTCAAGAGAGACAACTCCAGTGGAGTTTTCATCATGTCATTTGTTTTTAGAACTACATATAGTGGTTTTACTGGCCTTATTTCTCTGTGAACAGCTTGAAGGTTCATTGGTCAGACATGTGACCTGATATGCCAGTTGTGCAGAGGATGCATTAGAAAGACTATATCCCTCTGCTCAGAATACACACCACTCAAAAACTCAACCGGAAATATGCAGCATGTCCCCCATCCTCCGCTCCCACCACAACCAGTGTCTCTAAATCTGGACAAACCTATTATCAGTTTGGAGCCAAGAGTCTTTGCAATTACACTAATTCTTTTCATTCCACAAAACTACCAGTATTAATTCCCCGCAGGACAGTCCTGATCGCATACCAACTTTTTGGTAAAAGCTCACACATACCTTGTTCCCTGGTGCCATAGTCCTCAAGCTGTGTGGACCCCTGACTGCTCAGACTTTGAGTGGCTGAAGCAACATTGGAGTAGAGCAGAAGGCCTCTATAAATCTCTCGGGAGCAGGGGAGGAGTCTTGGTAGGAGCTGCTCTGATTGGCAGCAGGCGAGTTACACAACTGCAGTGTTTACCCGCTTCCCTCCCCTATTTAGCTGAATGAGAGTATTGTGAGTGTCCTTAATTATGGGGGTCAGGGTGTTAGTCCATCCTCATGTTATGTCATGTTAGTTTGTGGATTTTTGTTTTTTTGGACTCTGAATAGACAAAACCATAAATTTCAACTTGATTGGTTGGAAGCCACCTTTATCAAACCAGTAAGAATTGAGGCACTTCTAAATGAGTGCACACGTGAAATGTGTGACATATTTATAGTTTCTTTGAATGGTTTGTATGTAGCAGCAGTCCAATATTCCACAGTGACATCACATTGCCATAAAATTAAGTGACAAACTCAGGTTTATTTTTTGGGGTTTACATAGTAATACTCCACAAATGGAGCGTCGCTGTTACAAGTGCTTTTTGTCTCCAAACTGAATCCGGAAAGACTTCTCCCCTTCCCCCCTCGTCCCAACTGAAGGGACGGGTGCCTCGGTTCCCTTCACTCTTTCTAGCTCATGTAGACGACTTGGCCTTCTTCTGCATCTCCAGCACATGCTTCATCTCCTGGCTGGTTGTGGCCTCTTTGTGCTGCAGCAGGTCAGCGTGGCCCTTGGTCACACCCCATCCCTCTGGTGTGGACATGGATGGGCATTTAGGACGACCAGATGCTGGAGTGAGATGCTCCCAGTACTCCCGACGGGCTCTAGAAGAGGTAAAGGGATGGGTTATACACAGAAGAAAAGATGCACCAGATACTATTACTCATAAAACTTGTGTTGCATTTCAGTATACTGAATATTTTGGATGGTTTACCTGGCTCTGACCCAGGGTTTGGTGTGCATCTCCAGACCAGCACCCCACATTCCATGTTTCTCTGAGCCAGGGACCACTACCCCCCTCTCAGGGGCCAGCTCCTCTGCTATCGCCCTGATGTGGTAAGGTTCAAACCCACAGCAGCCACCGATGAAGTGGATTCCAGCCTTGTAGGCCTCTCTGGCATACTTGTGCATATCCCAACGGGTCAGGATCCTGGGCTCCAGGGCTGAGAATGGAAAAAGGAGACAATATGTGAAAAGCTGCTAGCTAACACAACTGGTGTTTTTCTTTTAACGTCCAGCAAAGCATATTACCAAAGGGGAATTCTGGCAGATCAATGAATCCCTGACAGCTGCAGTCGGGGGTGTGGTATGCCACAGGTTGCACCATGTAGTGAGCCTTGAGTCTGGCCTTTTCCACTCCCTCCTTCATCATCTTAACAGTCTTCACACAGGTCATGGGGTCAAAGTGGCAGTTGATTCCCACAATCTGGGCACCTGCAGATACACAGGGAAATGTTTATTGCCATATCAGATAACACAGCTGGCTTTCAAATGAAGATTCAAAAGGATAAAGCATGAGATCATGTGGGGTAGATTGAATACGTACCAGCCTTCACCAGCCTGACGGCACACTCTCCAGGTGAGATGCCGTGCATGTCTCCCTCTGGCCCGATGCACAGAGAAGCAGCCACAGGCTTCCCGGTGGTCTTCAGTACCTGCACGGCCCACTCCGCCTCCTCGACATGCTCAAAGTACTGCAGTGACAGAAACAACACAGAGTGCTTGTTAGCTTCGCTAGTCATATTTCGAATTGAAGTGGCTTTGACTTGAAATCAGACATGAATCCACCTCAGCGATCAGGAAGTCCACATTTTTCTTCATGAACACATCCAGCTGTTTCTTGAAGATGGCCTTCACTTCTGTCTCATTCTTGCAGCTCAGGTACGATGGAGTCTGAGACACTCCACCAGCCACCATTGCATCTCCTTCATTGGCTACTTCCCTCGCCAGGTCACAGGCTGCCTCGTTGATTTGTGCCCCCTGAAAGATCGAGGCAGTTGATGAATTTATTGATGATCGTACTTATTAATGAATCCACAATCAGTATGGGATGAAGTGGAATTGCTGTAAACTTTGGCTGAAAGTGCTATAGTTGGGTACTCACAGTGGCTCTCACATTCTGACCCCTGTTCTCCAGTTTGTCATCGCTGGCGTAGAACGTGAATGTCTGCATGACATTAGAGCCTGCCCTCAGGAACTCCCTGTGCAGCTGCCGCACTGATGGAGACATATACATTTGTCATTTTTAAGGTAAAACATTGTGCTTTTAGGTTGGTGTACCTTTCCTCCCTGTGATTTTGGCTGCAATATGCATGTATACTGTCTGTCTTACCGGCCTCAGGGTGTGTGACCGTTGCCTCAGGAGTCCATGGCCCAGCCTTCACATAGCCTCTTTTCTCCAGAGCAAACACAAAGCCTCCATCGCCGATCACCACCTCCCCAGCATTCAGACGTTCAAGGATGGTCTGTATGAAGACACTTATCACTTGAGGTCTGTACTGAATAGTTTATAAGCTTACTGATATTTTGTAGATTATTCAGTACCTCTACAAAT
Organism: Pterois miles; assembly: GCA_947000775.1. Taxonomy (NCBI): domain Eukaryota; kingdom Metazoa; phylum Chordata; class Actinopteri; order Perciformes; family Scorpaenidae; genus Pterois; species Pterois miles. Next base: position 9,992,390 of record CAMQGK010000058.1, on the reverse strand, counting down.
ACAACAGGGAAGAAGTTGGGCAGGAAAAATTAATATCATTTAAAGACAATATAAGAGCACAGACATGATGTCATACATGTACAGTTTTGCAGTATTTGGTGTAGTTTGCAATTGATGAATAGACAAATATCTATGTGTGCAATGGAAATGTAATGATTCGGGTTCAAAGGTGCAAAGATAAAGGGAGTTATTAGCCTGAGACCCTCTAGCAGTGACCGCTTTAGACTGGATATTTCACAGACTACATGCAAACATACATGACAACATTTTCCTCACAGCAGTACAGTCCATCGACCAATAGGACAACGATGACCTTCAGTAATTACATTACATGACATAATATTAAAGATAAGATAAGATAAGATAAGATAAGATAAGATGAACCTTTATTAATCCCCGGAGGGAAATTCGGGATTTGCATGATGAATCAACAAAATCCCTGCTCTCTGCAGAATAAGATAAAAGTACAACATTTTCTGCAGTATTGTCCGGTTATTTTACCTTCTTGACAGGTGCCATCTCTTCTTCCCAGTTTCAGTTGCAGCACTAAGCACTTGGTAACAGCGAACCCCTCGTTTTGGCCCGAAGAGTACAGCGAGGTGTTCCTCACCAGCTTTATACTGGTGGGTGAATATGGGAGGATTTCATTTCAGTGCCAAATTCATGTATAACTGCCACAAGTCTGTTTGGATATTGTGTAACAGTCTGGCTCGCAGATCAATGGGGATGGCATGGGCAGCAGTCGGCTCAGGTAAGACAGGGACATGTGGTCTGTTATAGAGAGAAATCTGCCTGTTTAATGATTGTATTAATATCTCTAGCTTAAATATTAACATACTCCCAAACCATTTGTGCTCTCTTGTACACTAAATTGTTGTAAATTGTGGGCCACAGTGGAGTGTAAACACGTAAAAGAAGGATTAGTTTTAGACCGTTAGCTTAACAGGTAAATGTTCATACATTGTTACTGGTGAACCAGCCTGGTTACATCAAACCAAATCCTTCAGGTGTCTCGTCTTCCTTGTGTGACCCTGAAATGTCTGATACAGTTTGGGACTTTGCAAACATACAGTGTTCTCACAGGTGGAACTGCAAAGGCCTGAAGAGATAAGCTTGCATTATGCACCTCTGTAGAATCCTGCTAGTCTTGAGACACAAGGCTGATAAGACTGGTAATGATTCCAGCTCAAGCCCCGTGCAATGTGAGGTGACTGACTGTACCGTCAATAGGTTCTGGTTTTATATGAAAATTGCAACCAACGATTGTTTTCATTGTTGATTAATCTGTTGATTATTTTCTTGATTAATTGTTTACTTGTTTGGTTTATAAAATGTCATAAAATGATGGAAATGTAGATGATTGTTTCCCAAAGCCCAAGATGACGTCCTTACATGTCTTGTTTTGTCCACAACTCAAAGTTACTGTCATAGAGGAGAAAAGAAAGAAGAAGAAGAAGAAGAAGATCAACCTTTATTAGTCCCGCGAGGGGAAATTCAACTTTTACACTCTGTTTGTTAACTTATACACGGTACGTGCAGACCCGAAACACACACATGCACATGCATCAATGGAGAGATGTCAGAGTGAGGGGGCTGCTCCTGACAAGCGCCCCGAGCAGTTGGGGGTTTGGTGCCTTGCTCAGGGGCACCTTGGCAGTGCCCAAGAGGTAAACTGGCACCTCTCCAGCTACCAGTTCACACTCAGTTCTTGGTCCATCGGGACTTGAACCGGTGACCCTCCGGTTCCCAAGCCAACTCCCTACAGACTGAGCTACTGCCGCCCCAAACCAGATAATGTTCACATTTAAGAAGCTGGAATCAGAATTGTGACTTTTTTTGCAGCTCTACTCATAACAGAAGGGTAATATTTGTAGTTTGTGTATTTTAAATTTAATGTATTTAAGATAGACAGTTACAGAGCTGCAACAATTAGTGAATTCACTGATTAGTTGACTGTTAATTATGTTGATAATGAGTCATTTTCACACAAAAATGCCCCAAATTAGATGCTTCTCCATTGTGAGAATGTTGTTTTCACTTACTCTACATTACAGTAATATGTCATTGGGCTTTGTAATGTTGGTTGGATAGACATATGGGAATCAGGACATTGTAATGGACATTTTCACATTTTTTAAAATGTCTTTCAGACCAGGATATTGATTAAGAAAATAATCATCCAATTCAATAATGAAAAGAATTGTTAGTTGCAGCTCTTAATAGCTTTTCTTGAACCAGAGCCCTGCTGGACCATTTAGTCTTTTATGAAGGACTCTGGAATAACCCTGGAGTTAACTCTGGAGTTAACTGCATGTAGATCATTGCATTCATCTGGGTTAACCAGTAACACCTCTATTCCTGCCCACAGTCTTCGCTGCTGTCCCTATTTTCTCCATGCGCCGCACACAGACACACATTAAAACACGTACAGATACACACACAGATACAGGGATATTGACCTTCGGCAGAGTGCTGGTGTGTAGTTTTGTCAGCTCTGGGTCGAACCAGTTTCAGGATGAACTGCAGAGATAGGCCTCCAAAAGGTGTTTATCAACAGAGTCAAAGTTCAGAAAAACACCTCTAATCTATAGTTCACCATAGGATTTCATCAGCTTGTATTGGAGTCGCACAGATCACATTACCCTCTGCTGATCCAGCGGGATGGTGTTCACTGCATTTCATTCAAGTGTTACATACAAAAATAGATTCTTGTGCTAGTTTGCAAAAATCTGCAAAACTCTTCTCACTGGTGTAAACTCATGCTGTAGCCAAGCATTGTTCAAACCCAAAAGGTTTTATTTAACATTCTTGTGGGGATACTTAAGTTTCCAAAGATTAATATGCCTTTGCTCCAAATAAACTGTTATGCTCTATATGATAGGCTTTCAGACAAATGAGAAAAATATGAGGGTAATGATTACCAAACAGGACAGTCTCCCAGAAAGATGTTACTAAAACACTTCCTGTAAGTGGTGAGAAGGTGGTTGTATACTTACTACTAGATCTCCCATCAAACAGAAAACGGTGTCTCCTCACAAGCAAGAGAGGAGTGGTCTGTTTACTAGAAGATGTAGTATTTTCACTTGCAAAAGCAGTACAGGGTTATGTCTAAAAGGTATCCTGCAAGTTGCAAAAACTCCCGACTGCCTGATAATCTATCCTAACCTTAACTACTCCAGGTCAGTGCCTAACCTTAAAAATCCCCGGGAGTTTCGCAATTTGCGTGTTACCTTCTAGCCATGACAGCATCAGCACAGCAGCATCAAAACGGCCCTTCCCTTCTGGACAGCCTCCCTCAACCATGAGCATTCAAGTGTAAGCGTGTTTTTTTTTTTTTGCAAGTGTGTGCACGTGTATTTATGAGAAGAGCAGAAATGGCTCTAATGGGTCAAGTGTCACTGAAGAGTCACACAGCCGATCTCCATGAAGGAAGAGGCCCCCAAATTCCACAGCGAGCACTACTCACCATGCTGACTGCCCACATGACATCATGCTGACTGACCCAGTGGCTTATATAACATACAATGAATGGACCAAAGAAGCTTGGAGTGATAAATTGACCACTTTCTTTTGGATATAACATTTATACTTTTGTCTCTTTGTTGTTTGTGCATCCTCCTTCTTTTATCTTATCCCAGAGTTATTACATGTGAGGTTGCACCATATGAAATCTGTTTACACGGTATGCTGAATATCTACCATATCCTATTTCGTCTGAGCTATTCCAGTTCGAGTATCAGGCCTTGACCAGCAGCTGTGCTGGTACATTTTCTCTTTGCAGCCACAACTAGTTCTCGCAGGCTGAAGCTGGAACTGAGGCTGTCTGTGCAGTTTCAAAGAGACCAAAGGCTGAAGCAGAGGGTGAAATGAGAGGGGCCGATGGTGACTGGGAGGGGGAGGAACTCTTCACAGTTGGGCTGGAGCTGCAATGGCTGAAGCGGTGAGGATTGGGAGTGAGGCTGGCTGGCAAAAAGGCCAGATTTGAGGCATGAGAGCGGAAGTTTTCAAAAATGTCTGCAAGAAGACACATTTGTCATGTGAATGACCTGGGCTGACACTGATAAAATTGAAGTTAACTATTAACTCCTAATGAACTGAGAAAAGTGTTGGACTTGTCAAATGTTCTTTTGGTCAGGTAGCAACATAAGTAGAGAAAAGTCAGTGTAACACTGCAAATTGTTGTGCTTGATTATGAATATGTTTTAGCATTGAAAACAGGAAGTTCTGGTAATGTTGCCGTGTGTTGCTTATTGATGACTGGACCCAATTTCTTCACTCTGCAACTAAATGTCACTGAGTTTCTGTGTGTGTAGATTACAGTTTGTGAAAGGTCACCATGTGTTGAACGCAGTGAACCCTAAGCCAGAATGATAATGATGTGTATAGGAGCATGTGAAGCCAGCATTATCCCACCTCTTTCTCCCTATATAATCTTCACACATGTTCTGCTTTCTGTGTTGCTTCACTCTCTCAATCTCTCCCGCTTATAGAGGGACTCCCTGTGCCACTGCAGCCCCCTGCTTACCTCCACCCCTTCCTCTGGGCCAATCACAGCTCAAGCCGAAGAAGACATTCTGCTGAAACCGTCCATTCTTTGTGGATTTGTGGGCCACAGAAAGACTGATAGGGAGAGACGCCGAATGAGTGAGAGCACTCTGATAAACTCGCTGTACTCTTTGTTTCTGATCTCTCTTATGTTTCATAAAGACACTGGTGTTAAAAAATAGCATCTGGTTGCACTGCACTCATCGTGACTTCTTAGGTTTTAGGGTAGTAAAGGTAGTAAAACGATAGATCGCACTACTACTTTCAGACACAAGAGGGCACAATAGTGCACTTCCCTCAGTAAGTGCAGCAGCTTTTCTCTCTTACATACAATACACGAGTTGGGAAACCTAATTATTTACCACTGACTGGTTTGATTAGTATTACAAACATGTGAATGACATGTTAAAGCCTTTGTAGTCACCAGATCTCAGTTCAGATGACATGGTAATTGTACAGTGTGGCAGCACTGTCCCAAACATGGTAATTAAACTCCAAAACGGTATTTGAATGCTCCTTTTTATTCTGTGTCCTTTAATCTGTCATCCACCTACAAAGTTGTATTTCTATTATAGCAACCATTAGCTGTAAGAAACATAAATTACATATTTTCAGCACTATTGTACAGAAAACCTGGATTAATTTGTTGGGCACAGCTACAGTAGCTGCTTCACAGCAACAGGTGAACATACTTGCATTTTGTGACACACATTAAGTTAAGTGGGGGATGGTTTGATCCAACCAACCTGTAGTTGACTGTAATAAAGCAGCTGTATGGCTTTTCATTACCTCCTCAATAGAAGTTTTACAGTAACTTATCTTTTAACTGCTTCTTCTAATCTCACGGTAAAGATTCACAGCATGACTATGCAGAAAGCTGAACAGCTGAGTATAAAAAAGATAGTCAGTGCAGCTGATATATCATCAAAAATAGCCAGATGAGTCCAAAACATCCTGGTCTTATGGTGATATTTGCCATTATTTACACATTATAATGCCTAATGATTACACTTACTATGATTACATCGCCGCTATAAACTTATCCAGTTGAATAAAGATCTCTTTCATAACCATGCATTACTCCAATAAAGATTTTAAACTAACTCCTGGTACGGTTATGGTGACGTGAAGGGTCACTGATAGGGCAGATGATGCCAATGAACGTCTGATAGAACAGAGAGCATGACATTATGAGCATGATAATCATTTTAAGTTTCAGGGCGAAGAATATAAGCAGATCACTGGCTGCAGGTTTATGAAAAGCATTCTTGAGGAATGACCCTCTTCGAATATCAGACTGAGTTAGCTGGTGCGTGTTGTTGCTCTTTTGTTTGTTAGCAACCACAGATGTGTCGTCCAAACACAATTCATGAAGTCACCTGCATCCATGAGTTGTGTTTATGTTGGCAAAAGAAATGGCAATGTAACACTGCTGCTGCTGGTTAGGTTTGAATGCTTCATGTCGGTTTACGGGAACAAGTCAGGAGAAGCTGCTGCATTATAGATCACCCCTCGTGTCTGCAGGTTGATTCATGTGTTGAGATTAGTAGAAGAGGGTTGGTCAGATAAATCAAATATGGATAAGCAGAGTCAAAATATTTGTGAAGCACATGGTGGGCCAAAGTACTCAGAATCACCATATAAGATAGTTGTGTCTCATGACTCAGACACACGTCGAATAGCCCTGATGTTTTTTTTTTTTTTTATATTTTACATCTTGATTATCCATCATGGTGAAAATGTGACAGCAGAGACATCAAAACATTTTCTCCTCTTTATTTCTAAACACTGTAATCATGCCTGGCTTGTCCCAACAGGGTCTGTTTGAGTGACCCAACTCCTCTGTCATGCTCTTCTTTGCTGTGTTTTTGTGGCCGTGTAGTCGTGTGTCACCTTCATGTCACACTTTATTTGTGTCTCATGTGTGTCATGTTGTGACCTCATTTCCAACATCAAATTGTATTCTGCTGGGAATTCCCCCCAAAACAAAAATGGAAATGATGGATTCTCCTTTTTTTGTAAATGCCAGGTTTCTAACCACACTGCTGCCTACTGTATGTTTATGTTTACCTCACTGGACCGAGACGTTTTAACCCCAAATTAACTGGATTCTTTCTTCAAGGACTGCCAGTAGGATCCATGTGTAACAACATGAGCCCAGAGCATTGAGAAGGAAAACAAAGATCTATTTAAAGTATGCCAAAACTGGATAAAAATGAATCTGTTTGGTCATTGTTTAAGTTTGGTGTTACTTTGTTAATATTCAAGATCTCATTTGTGGTATTGAGGCAAAGAATCAAGTGACTGAGGGAACCAATTGAACAGCTCAACTCAGCTTTATTTATATAGCACCTTTCATACAATCATGAAGCCCAAAGTGCTTCATGGAGCAAAATTAAAACAGCACAAGACAAGAAACACACAAAAATATAAACAACAAGATTAAGAATCACATCAATAATCAATAACATGTTAAAATACATAAATGTCACTAGAACTAATAGATGGATAGAAATAATGTGAAAACCAATGATTTAGACTTAAAAATCATTGGTAATAAATGACAAGGCACCTTGCAGTAAGTAAAAGCCAGGCTAAAAAGATATGTGTAAGGTTTCTATGAAAAGCGTCTCTCAGATCCTCAGGCAGACTGTTCAATAGGGCCAGAGAGGCTCATTGGGACGACCAGGAGGCTGCAGAGGCTCATATATCTTAAAAGCATGTCCGAGAGATAAGCTGGTGCCCGGCTATTCAGCATTTTAAAAACTAGAAACTCTTAAAATAAATTCAAAGCTGATAGGCAACCAACGCAGTGATTATAAAATAGCATTTATGTGTGCTCTCTGTCTGATCTTAAAGGTGCTATTGATAACCTTCTCCTTCCCCTGTTCCATTAGTTAACAACAAGTGTTTGCCAGGCACATAGTGTCCGTTTTTTCTGAGACACCAGAGACACCACTTAACTTGCTTTCTCACAAGCCTTGTTAGAAATGGGAACTAAACGTCAGCTATCTTCCACAGAAAATTCATTTTGGACCCCCAATTTTAGAAAAATGATTAATTCACCATCCGATTCTTTTTTTCTTTTTAAGGAAAAGCCATACTTTTAGTCTGTACCTTTCTAAAGGTTCTGTATATGCTTTTTTAAAAATATTCATCTACATAGAAATGTTATCAATAACAGGGTTCCAACAGGGTCTTAAAAAGTCCAAAAAAGTCCAAAATCTAATAAGACAAATCTAAGGCCTCAAAATGATGAAATGTCCAGTTTTAGAAGGTCTTAAAATTCATTAATGTTACTTTCATTTAAAAAGAAACGCATTGTATTCTTGCTTTTTAATGTTGTCTTTTTGAGCACACCATAATAAAACTATATCTAGACAGCATGTGGAGCTACACCTCCACTAAAAGCTGAGGTGCTCTGGACTTTACACTCAGTAACAAAGCATAAGTCATATAGCAGCAATGACGATATTGACGTTCCAGTTTTCTAATTGGGATTCTTCTGTGTGGAGTTTGCATGTTCTCCCCGTGTTAACGTGGGTTTTCTCCGGGTTCTCCGGCTTCCTCCCACAGTCCAAAGACATGCAGTTTACCGGTAGGTTAATTGATGACTCTAAATTGCCTGTAGGTGTGGATGTGAGCGTTGATAGTTGTCTGTCTCTATGTGCCCTGCGATGGACTGGCGACCTGTCCAGGGTGAACCCCGCCTTCGCCCAATGCCAGCTTAGATGGGCTCCAGCTTAGATGCCCCCTAACGGGGGATGGATGGATGGATGGATGGATCCATAGTACTTTCTTGCCAGTATGGACGTGAAGAAGGTCTGAAATAGCATTCATAGTAGTCTTAAATGGATGTGAAGTGGGCCTTAAATTGCATTCATAATGTTGAAAACAGTCTTAAAAATTCTTAAATGTGACTTATCGAAACCTGCCGATACCCTGACTAACACTTTTCACAGCATGTTAGCTGGAAAAAAAAAATCCTACAATGACATTTTCAAAACTGGAATCTCTGTTAGTGTGTAGTTGTTGTCTCTCCCGTGTATTTTGTCCTTCTCCATTTATAGTTCCCGACCTTTTTGGCTTGTGACCCTTTAAAATAAAGTAGTGTCTATTCGTGAGCCCTGGTTTCATATATCAACGATTTATAGTAGTTCAACCCAAGAATTTATTTTCAAAATATGTTATTTGAATAACTGGTCAAACTGGTCAACTAACACCAAATAACTTACAGAAAAGTCCAAATAAATGAACACACATTATGTAGCCACATGTCTTCTTCTGATCTTGTGACCCACTGGAGGTGAATACTGCTTTATACTACAGTATGTCACATATTTGTTTGTGGAAGTTTTTATGCATCTGCTAAAGTGTATGTGGGTCACAAAAACATATGAGTTAGGTTGGTTGTTGACTTATGTTCTAACTCAATAATCATATTCTTTGAATATATTAATAATACGATTGATAACTCACACATACCACAATTATTATATTCCAAAAATAAAACAGTTTAACAACATAGTGTGCCCCTACAATTGAAATACAAAGCCCTTGTTCAATCAAAAGCCACTTCTTCTGGAAGCACCACCACTCAGATGATTCTATGGTGGTTTTAGAAATAGCAATATATTCAAAGCCCAACTGCAATTAACACACATCACATCAGGCCTTATTTTCACACACACACGCCAGGAATGGCGTCATTTCTGCAAAGACAGTGTAACTTCCTCCCCACAGCCACTAACCATCAAACCCGATCATCTCTCCTGCTGTCTCTTCTCTGTGCTTCCCATGGTGCCGCCATACAGCTAAGAGCATCTTCCTGCCCATGAGACCAGAGCGCTGTGCTGACCACACTTCTCTATTTACAGACTGCTCTGCCTCCCACAGTGTTCTCACCAGGACGACTCACACACAGACAGAGCTGGTGTGGAAAGAGGAAGTCCAGAAGGCAGGGCCGACCAAATGACACAGTGGCTCAGGCCGTGGTGGAAAAGCGAGGCACCGTGTGAGCGGCAGGGAGACAAACTCTAGGGTATGAAGAATGTCAAGAGGGCGGCGTGAAGAGCTGCACTTAAACTCCCACTGCAGCATCCCAGAGAGGAAATGAGAGCTGGTGTTAACAGGCTGGGAGAGGAGTTGTCGGTTGCTTTTTTAGGGTTTTGAATATCCAAAATAACAAAAACAACATGCAGCGAGAATGCAGTAAATACCAATGTGGTGTTTGAGCTGCACAGTCACCAACCCTGCAAAATATGGTGCATAAAAAAAGTCACGATGACGCATGTCAAATACATAAAAAAGCGGTCACAAACAGACTCTCATCAATGTTGACACTTTATGGGATCTTTGCTTACCATCGTTACTGAAACAGCTGAGCCTCACCCAACAGTGATTTCTCAGCTCCTCCACTGGCTGAAGCATGTTTGTTGGATTTGGATGAATGTTCACCGTCAGAGTATCTAAACAAAAAGACTGAAGTCATGAAGCTGAACAAGAGCAAGACCTCAGAAAGACAAGGCTCGAGGAACGGTTGGATAAGAGACATCCAAAAACACACCAGAAGCCGATGCAGAGACTTGAGAAAAGATGGTTGTTTCCATCCTGCATAAAATAAAAGCATGAGCATGTTTTTTCCAAACCTGTGTGTAAATGGTAGCTCTGTTATTTACTATGTTGAGACAAGGCCTCCATCAATCCACATGGATTTCCTCCAGCAATTTATCACCGTTACCATTCAACATTGCTTACAAGCCACACAAATCCTTCCAAACATGCAGCTGGGGCCTCGTGTCATTCACTGCTCCCCGCTGCAGTGTATTTGCCCTGCCTGGAAATTTTCATATGGTCCCAGTGTGACAGTCAGTCCCTGAGTTGTCACAGTTCCACAGACCACAATGTAATAAGTGTGGTTTATGTCCCCAGCTCAGCTCCCTGAGTGAGAATAGAGGGAGGAACATGTTTGTTCTCTACAGGAGGAGACGCAGCCTGCAGGGGGAAGCTTATAATTTGAAATCTTTTCTGCATTTTTCTCATGAAGCCCGGTAAAACATCACAGAGATGGAGACACTATTGTCTATATCAGTGGTCAACAATCTTTACTATCAAAAGAACCATTTCTGCCCTGTATTTTAGCCTTATTTTAATGAAGGTAGCACAGCTTATCAAATCTAATGCAGTGAGGACACAAGTGCAAATGAGTGGGAGGACATGGAGAAATGTCTCTGAGGATTTAGCTGGAAACTGCTGGCTCTTCAGCAAATGCATGCTTCACTTTTTGTTGTTAAATCTGTCCAAGCACTCTCGAGTGGTTAAAAAAAATATCAAATTTAGCTCCAAATTTCTGTAACAAATGGATCACCAAATTGCTGCAACAACTTATATAACAGAGCATGGGGATGGAAATCATATACTTTGATCATAATGTTCAAAACCCTTATACACTATTAAGTAATAAATTATAATATAATAATATTTAGGGGGCAGCAGTAGCTCAGTCCGTAAGGACTTGGGTTAGGACGTGGAGGACGCCGGTTCAAGTCCCAAGACCACGACCAACTGGTTGCTGGAGAGGTGCCAGTTTACCTCTTGGGCACTGCCGAGGTGCCCCTGAGCAAGGCACCAAACCCCCAACTGCTCTGGGTGCTTGTCAGTAGCAGCCCCCTCACTCTGACATCTCTCCATTGACATGTATATGTACTGTGTGTATACTATAAGTTAAACAGAGTGTAAAACTGAATTTCCCCACTGTGGGACTAATAAAGGAATATCTTCTTCTTCTTCTTCTTATAGTAATATTTATTTAGTCATGATTATGTCTGATTTATGACTAGAACAATACGACACACTTAATCTTCAGGTTCAAAGCTTTCAGATGATGTACTGTTGACCTGCTATCTCCCCCTAAACACCTCCTGTACCCGCCTGAATGACATAAATGGGTCTATTGTAGGTCTCAGAGGGTTAAGGATAAATCCAAGTAAATAAAATGCAATCCAGGTGTTGGTCTTTCAGGCAGCATATCTGAATGCTGACCATTAAATTGACACATCTTGTGAACATTAAAATGCAAAAAAACAAAAAAACACACAGCTGGGACAAAGTCTTTTAAAAAATAAACTCATTAAATCATTAAATACTCAGCACTACCATTTTACCAAATTTTACCAGGTCAAACAAGGTCTTTGGGGAGTCATGTCCTCATTATTGTAACTGAGAGTAAATAATCAATCCAAGAGTCAATAATCAGCATCTGTTTAAACCAGTCAGTAAAATACAGGAAAATATTGACTCAGTTTGAACAGAAAAGCCTTCATTTAAAAATCATAGCCTAAAATAGGGTCCTAAATTATGCACATTAAAATTATTTGCAATAAAATTATGAACATTTTGACCCAGTCGAACTATTATAATTCTAGATATACTGTATATATTTTATTCCAGATTATACCTCAGTGTATCCTATTTATAAGACTGTGAGAAAATGCTTTCAGCCTCCTCCTTTATGTGAACTTAGATTTAAAACTTGTAACAGACAAAGAAAAAGCTGAGAAGAAAGCGCGAATAAATCAGACTGGACGCGTTTATTGGCGGAGTTTATGGGAAGAGAAGTCGCTGAATCCAGCAACTTGTCATCATGTTTCACAGCATCTCCGCAACTTTTCCTCCTTCTGTCTCTGTGACAGGCGGAGTGGGGGAAGGGAAAGAGGGAGGGAGGAGAGAAGAGGAGAAAGGCCGACGTCAGCTGGTGGTGGGATGGCTTTATGTGTGTGAGGGGAGGAGGAGAGACAAGAAAGGAGACTCCACTGAATGAGCTGTACCGGGAAGACATTCAAAACAAAGGAGGAGGTGGAGGAGGAGGAGGAGGACAGCTTCTTCACTTCTGCGTGCTGCTAAGTCTCTCCACGGTGACTTCCCGTAAGTACAAGACAATGCGACAAAGGGAGCAAAACGTATCTGTGCAGGCTCTGCTTTCATGCACCTCCTCTCTGGCTGGCAGATGTGGCTCATGTTGCTCACAGTGTCATTAATGAAACGGCTGTTTTTGTACTGACAAGCTCAATGCAAGAAGTCCTGCTCAGGTTGTGGTGACTGTCAGTAAAAGCTCCTTTAACCTCTTTTTCTCAGAGTCAACTTATTATTGCGGAAGTTTGCATGCTTCATTGAGTCATAAGCTGAAGCAGCCACATGAGGACAATTTGAATATTTGGGGATATTTTTAATATTTTCTGGAGAGATGGATGGGGATTGGGAGAAAGTGATTCGCAGCTTTGTGCTCAGGTCTTCTGGCAGCAGTTGGACATCACAACACAGTGCCTATTAGAGAAGCCCGACTACTTATTTTTTATTGTTTTGATTTCTTAATCTGTCTTTCACACTTGTCCATGCACGCAGCAGCCCTTTGCGCCCAGTTTCTCCTTCCACCAACACAACCTCATGTCCTTGAAGTGCAGGGAGGAGGTCCAGCCACCCATGGAGCGCTCTGCTTGACACACTGGCTGCACTGAGCGGGGAAATGCTGCTGCATCATAAACTAAACAAAACCAGGAAAACGTTGAGTGTTTATTCTAGCCCAGTTCAAGGACAAACTGTGGTGAAATGATGATGGGAGAGAATCCCCACCATCTTTCAGAAAGTGCTCAAAATATTTCTGAAATAGAAATCCACTTTTTTAAAAATGTCCAACAAATTCCAGTAGTTGGTTTATGCTGCGATTAAGCTGTAATTGACTTTAGTGCGATCGCCCTAACCTGCCTACTTTTCCTAGAATGAGTTTTGACAACCCCCAGATGACAAGTACTAACTTGTTACGTGTCACTGGATGGAGCAATGTTATAGTGATAGCAAAGGGAGAATTGTTTCAGTATACAAAAAGCAAGTTGTGCTTCCTAGTAAACGCTAAAAATGTCTTGTGGCTGCATGTCGAGTTGATCTATTGAGGTAGTAGAGAAGTGGGTGATTTAATCCTGTGCATATATGTTTTGAACATTGGCAGAAAGTTGTGAGTCTGTATGAAGAAGTTCAGTGATTTATGTTGGAGAATAACACTTATCCCATCCTGTTTACTATGTTATTGCCAGTTCTTTACATTGACGCTTACCATAGGTTTTTATGTTTAAATTAAGTTAATGTATTTGATGGATTCTCATCTTGGAGGAAACTGTTCTCCACTGAATTTACCAGTGCAAAAATCATCTCGAAAACTGTAAATTATCCCTCATAGATCCTAAAATTATGTTTTCACAGGCTATATAGTACTTTCCATGACAAGTAAACTTAAAGTAAAATCAGTGAAGTGCCCATTTAATGCAGGAAAGTTCCAGTTTTTCATACTGTTTCTTCTTGTAGTTAGTGTGTACTTGTGCTTGATTAGTGTGTTGATGCAGTGCTCTTGTCTCAGATAGGAAAACATCTGTGAATGCACCAACAACCAAATTTCACAACTACATTACCACTTTGTGGTAGCATTGAGTTGACAACATGTTTGTTGTGACAGATGACAGATTACCTCAAGCATGTTTCTGCAAGTTTCCATATAGATGGGAATAAATGGGAACCAGTAGCTGCCTGGAAAGTCAAAATCTAAACTGATCTAAAAAGTAGGACTGTCCTCGACCAAAGAAACTCAACTAACACTCAAACGATATCGTCGTCTAAACAATTAGTTGATTTAATTGACAGATTGGTGACATTAAGTTTCCATACAAAGAATCACACAAAAGCACCACTTTAAATCTTGTGTTTACCAGAGATGTGCTCATAACTTCCTTGCAAATAAGTTAATAAATGACTAATTGATTAAAGATACCATAGTTGACTAAGATCAAAACGACCTTTTTGTCGACTTTCAACTAAGAGAGGCAGTCCTACTAAAAACTGTTATGAAGTAATATGAAGTATAAGCAACTATTTGTGTTTAGCCAACATCCAAAAAACATCAGTGTAAAAGGGACAGTCCAGAGTCCTTAAGAAAAAGAAGAAGTGAGATGTTTGTGTGGGCATCCATCATCTTTGTAGAAACAACAGAAGAAGAGAGGAGGGATCAGAGCGAGGCCGTGTCATTCCTGTCTTTGTGTAAGTGAAATGTGAGGGTCACCGAGGGGCTTTGTGCGTCAGAAACTGTGGGGCCACTACGGAGTCAGCGCGGGAGTAAGGGGCCAGGGTGCTGCACAGATTGAATAGGTTAGGGGCCACAGCAGCCTGTCTTTGAGAATGAAGGAGTGCATTCTGGGCCATGTCTTTGAGAGCTGCAGAGTGAGTGAGGGGGTCGGTGTCGGCACGTCTTTGTGCTGCCTTTGTTTGAGTTGAGTGGCACCAGATGAAGTGGGCTTTTTTTATTTTTTTTTTATTCAGCCTTTTTGGCACATAGACTCACAAACACATGCACAAACGGTTTCGGCTGATTCTACCCTCTGGGGAAGTCGTGCATTTTGATGCAATTATACTCAGGACAAGTGAGCACAGGCTGGCACCTTTCATAGTTTATGGGTGTGTATTTGTTTTCGTGTTTGTGCATCAGTAAAGTGGGCTGTATTGTTTCAGTACACTGTTAGAGGGCTCTGTTGACTTGTTGTTTACATTTTTGGGGCCTCTTATTGTCACTGAAACCTCAGGCCCCCTGCTTGTATTTGAAACTGCTGGCATGTCTTTGCAATTTATGCAGTTGGGGAATGACGTTTAATGGCTTTTTACAGCTTGGATTGTTTTATAGTGTTTAATCTGAGTCTGTAAAATAAATCTAAGCTAACTCTGCAGCACTAAACATGTATTTGATGGCTGCCATCGCTCACTGGCTGAAGTTATGAGACACAAGTTGCAGTGCATGCCTATCCATGGGAAACATTTTCTCCTCTTGCAGTTCTTTCATTCGCAGTTTATGGAGAGCTACCAGAGCAGTTGCTCACATGGTTATGGTTAGCAGCGAAAAAGAGCTCTGGAAGAGAGCAGCGCTGCTTGTTTCATAATGTCTGGGTGGATTGAGAAAGCTTCATGTAAACCAAAGAAGGTGAACTCATCCTTGTGTCTCTTTGTGTGTTTGGCATGACTCATTCTGTTTGTAGCATGCTGTGAAAGCAGGTGGATATTTGCCTCCCCGAGGCTACAAGTTTAGGTGTGACTATCAAAGGGAGACATAATGTACAAGTCATTAGTTTTGTGTGCATGTTCTCCCTCTGATGGTTGTCAAGGTTCAGGTTTCACAGGTTCACAAATGTCCCTTTCAGACTGCTGGGGGCAAAGACGAGCTTGCTGTTGATCTGTTGTTGTTCAGTGGATGTAAATGAAAATTTACGAGGCTCCGCTGGAGGGCATGGGTGTTTCTATTCCGGCTAGTGTTATAGCTTGCCTGCTGTTTTTACATCATCCACTCTGCCATGCCAGAACAAACACTTGATGAAGACTGACAATGAAAAGGCAATTGATTGAAAAACTGAGAGTTGAGCTGGCGTCATATGTTCCTAGTGTGTGGGATGTTCAGTATTCAAGCCACATTGCTTCATTCTGCCTCACATCACCTGGAGCTCTACTGCATTCTTTGATGAAAGAGGGATATGTTTGGTCCTGCCCAACTCTGACTGGTTTCATACTAGTTTCTGTTGGATTTTTGTCTTTTCCTGATAGATACAGTGGGGAATTAGACCCTCATCAGTGGCCTGTGATTTCCTCACTGCGCACGTCTTGTTTGAGTAGCTGTGTGTGCGTAAGATGGCAAAGCAGCCTCTTATGTGGTTTTTGGTTAGAGGGCCTTCCTCCTGGCTAGTCCAGATGCATGACCAGACCAGGCGCAGCAGCTTAGGGAACATGCTTTGGTTTGAGGTTTCTGGTTTAGGATTGTGCGTTAAGAAAAAAAATGAGCTAATGGAGTCCTTGTAAGGGGGGTCATCTGATCTGGGTGGGTGATCCAACAGCTCAAATACTATGGAGCTACATTTGTGTCTCTGTTATGCAAGCAAATGGAATAAAACATGTTGTATGGCAAGTAAAATAAAACTGTGATTAAACAAGAGTTTTGCTTGGTGTTGAGCTGAATCTCATAGGTGGGACCTACGCTGAAAGATGCAAGACACTTTTGGACTCAAACAAAACTTGTGGATTTGTAAATAAAACTTTTGGATTTGCATTAATACATTTTTATTTTTATTTAACTTGCCATAAACATTTTTTGTCTTTAATCTATTTTTCATGACAGTGTGGAAAGTTTTGCTCTCAAATGTTTGACTGGGTAATAAAGACACAAAAGTAACAACATAAATTAGGCTCTCCTAAACAGGGACAAGCTCACGCCATCATAGAGAAACAAAACATTTGTGTCATCTCTCACAATTTTCATACTAACAATCTGTGCTGTGCTTTAGCTCTCTCAACCACCCACCGTCAGTCCTCATTCACTTTCACTCTCCATAAGAGACCACAGTGGCCAGCCCTCATTACCTCAGCACCTTGGCATGCTACCAGAGCCTTCACTGATATCTCAGACCAATTACTCTAGATTTACTACTCAGCGGGCTCCTTTAACTAACAGCCAACTGACTGACCCACATACTGTACGCCTCGTATCCACTGTTTGGGCCGGGGGCTTTGAAAGGGCTCAGCTCAAACTGACGCTTCATTAGTAGATATTTTATTGAGCACACAGGCTGTGTGGCCAACACGTTTTCACAGCCAAACTGCTGGCCCGTGGATTGTATATTTTGTAAATTCCACGAGAGAAAGTTTGTCTCATAGCAGCAAGGAGGCTGTTCATGTTGGCCAGCTGAATGACTGATTGGAAAACTGTGTGTGAGTTGGCTTCAGGTCTTCACTGCATGCGTATAATCCTGTGTGGCAGCAGGCTTGGTTTCTGTCAGGACCGGAGGGATCAGATGCAGAACCACATTACTGCTTTCATCTTGTACCATATCTACTGCATCATCAGTCATACTCAGCATCATGTAGGATTCATGAAAGAAGCATAAGTGTTGGTGATGATGCATATCTATGGCGGTGACTCCACGGGCACACAGAGAGCTGCAGTAACAAAGATCTGACAGTTTGAAGATACATATCTATCAAAAGCAACCGGGAGGCTGAGACCTCTCACCCACGGCGCCTTGATCGCCGCCAGGTTATGAATAAGTTATATTTCTGAGTGTCTGATGTGCCGTGAAGTGTAAAATGCTCCACCCTCAGCGCTCACATAAACACACAGAGAATCGTGACCTTGCTGAGGAAGTGCTTTTCAAGCACTTTCCCAGACGTCTGTTCAACAAGCAGCAAACAAGCGGAAAGTATTCATCAGTTTCAGGATGTAGTGACCTTTCTGCTCACGAAATGACACTGCAGCATGGACACGCACATACATACAAATGCATACATCACCAGATGTGCAGATTAGAATCTCATATTCAAATGGTTTGGATATTAATAATCTAAATACATTTTATGTGTTTAGATTATCAGACAGTCTGTAGCTTTTTTTAAATAAAGATGTTAATAGGGATTTTTGTGTGTGTTAGAATCATTAATGTTCAAACTCATAGTCAAAAATTACATACTTCAAAATGTCATCAAAATGCTCTGCTCTACCCCTTCTAAAAAAGTCCATTCAAGATGTCACCTCCCTCTGAGTGCAGTGCTTAGTAAGACCACAGAGAGCCATGATGAGGTAGGAGTGAAGAGCTTTCTGTAAGAACGGGGGGAATAACACAAAGTGCCTGCTGGCTGCCGCGACGAGGCATGTTTAGGCTCCATCCCTGTAGTTTAAAGAGGCAGAGCAGCTAATTTGAGGGCATTGTAGTCTCAACAGACAGCGCCATGCCTGGCCTGGATGGACTATATAATCAACTGTAAACAGAAGACTCAAACTCCACAGAGAAACCAAAACAGTAGCCGGGATGGCTGAAAACAAGCATGCACATTTCCGTACATTTACACACATGTTTATTCAGGAGGCACATGCTGAAAAAAAACCTAAATTTCTGTATTGTAATGGTTGCTATAAATAGTGCTAAAACACCATCTGTGTGGTGAGGCAGGCTGTTGTGTGAAACCATTGTAACTACTGCAGAATGGAAACTGTGATAGCAAACATGGTTTTGTGAGGCCTGGAATAAACTCAAGGACTGTAATAAAACAGGGCACACCCCAAACCATCCTCTAACACAGGGGTGTCAAACGTACGTCCCGCCAACGGGTTTTATCCGGCCCGCGAGATGATTTTGCAAAGTATAAAAATTACCTGCAATTTTTCAGTGAAAGAAACTGCTGTTCTAGATGTGTCCACTGGATGTCGCAATAGCAGTCCTGTTAAGCAACCAGGGCTGAGCCAGCAGACCTGACAGCTGGCCCGGAGCTGCCTTGTCGTTCTGCCTATTACGTCCTCTACTTTGAGCAGAGCAGAGCACTTGAATAACTTGAACAAAATGCTGCAAGGGTGCAACAAAGTTGTCACGCAGTATTATTACAGCATATGTGTGTTTAAGTTGAAGCTGTCATAGTGGGAGACACAACTCGCGGGTGGTGACGCTGCTCTCTTTCCTGGTCTGAAAGATGTGTGCGCAACCCAACATGCTGCAGACATGAAAGATAAAATAACGGGACTATTGCGGGAGTTTGAGCAACGCTGTCAGATTTTTGGTGAACTGGAGAAAGACTTCAAAGTTTTTTGCTCGCCATTCACCATGAATGCCTCTTCATTTTCAGAGTGTAATTGTACTATTTTGGACCAAACTAAATCAAAGGAAACAATCTGAAGTTGTCGGGTTTTTTTTAGTTATTATGCCATGATTTTTCCCACTTGGGAAAAGATTTTCCTCCATGTGGCCCCCGAGCTAAAATGAGTTTTACACCCTCGCTCTAACACATGAACATACTTCAAATATTGGATTATATATTTTTTTTTCTTGTTGCTGTAATTACCTGGAAGTGGAGTCACAAATGGAAACATGTTTCTTCAGACACCCCTTTTATGTTTTTTTGTAGAAACCTGTGTGACTGAGATCGTCCTCACAATGCATGACTGTTAAACAGACACTGATGCTTCCTCTTTGCTTCCTGTTTATTTCTGATGCTTCCTTTTTGGCTGATAATGAATAGTAACGTTACTGTAGCTTCCTTCTCCTGTTGGTATAACTTTCAGCTCAGTCGAAACTTAAACTCCCTCAGTTTATCTTCCAGCTGGGTAATTATAGATGGTGTATTTTGGCTGAGGGTTCATGAAATCTCTAATTAGGATGCAATGAGAATAAAGCAAATTTGAAGCAGCGATGTGCTTCTGAAATTCT
Organism: Pterois miles; assembly: GCA_947000775.1. NCBI lineage: Eukaryota > Metazoa > Chordata > Actinopteri > Perciformes > Scorpaenidae > Pterois > Pterois miles. The sequence goes on along the minus strand of CAMQGK010000058.1, from coordinate 9,972,579 downwards.
ACTAAAGCAAAGTAGATGGAATGAAATGAACTTGACTCGGAAATGCTAAAGATAGGCATCGCTATCAAACTGAAGACAAAGCAAACTTGAGCACAGCAAACCTGCTACAAATACAGCCGACTTGAACCGTGAACTGCAGACACGACTGAATCCTGAGCTGAATTACACCCGCATCTCAAGTGTTTCACATCTCATACCTCTGCTCTTCAGAAGTCGTCATGCCTGTGACTTTGTTATCGTGACCCAATTCTGCTGGTTTCTACTTGACCCCGACCTCAGATGAATCAGTCAGCCCTTTTAGCCGCATCAGATAATACTCTTATTCTGTGGCCAGGGGAATGTCTGAAGCGTTTTTTCGCCTTGAACCGACTCAGATCGTATCAGACGACATACAGCATCAGTGTTCATTCCCTACAGATGTGGTGGGATGATTTACCATCCTGAATGGAGGCTGTATAACCTAATAGCACATTTACTCCCCTCAGGGCGGCAGACTGACTCTTTATGAATGCTTTTATGCTGAACTTTTCATCACTAGCAAAATGGCACATTCAGCAAGAATGAGAGGGATTACATGATATGCAGTCCACTCTCGTCAGTATATCCACCCTTCACTTTTATGTGAAAGTTATGAGTATATTAGAGTGATGGCACATTTAAAGGGCTGCTTCATCCAAATTACAAAAAACAAAAAAAAACAACTACTTCTCACTTAACTCCAGTGGTATCAAACCCTGCAACAAATGTTCCCAGATTTTGAGATATCAGAGATGTATTCCCCCAGTACAACAGAGATTTTGTGCTCACAGAAGTGAAGAATAACATTAAGATAATTTAACAGCCACTTGTCTTTCTAGAAGAATCATCCTGGCTGTCAACAGTTGCAAGGGACAATTTTTTAGTAGAAAGTAGTTGAATTGAATATTTTAAGTATATCTTGTAGGCAGAGGAGTTTTTGGCATCATTGGGCAAAAATCCCATAATAACTTTCAGCATATTGTAATTCAAGTGTTCTGAGAAACTGGACTTCTGCACATCCTCTTGGTTCCTTTCAGGCTTTCAAAACTCTAGTTCATGACAAGAGACTTTGGCCCATCGCAGGTCATTTCAGAGAGAGTTGCTCTGATTGGTTGTTTTCCTCCAGTCTCTGAAATCTTACAGATGCCATTAGGCACAGAGGCACATGATTTTTCAGATTACCCTTGCCATGTTCTACTGTCAAGATGTAGTGAACGTTTTATAAAAAAAACTTTTTAAAGTCCATTTCTACACACTGCTGCTTTAACTCTAAATTGCTGCCCACACCTCTGATTTGCTCAGTGGTTTAAATATGGTGCTGTCCTCATTTGTTTACCCCTGTAGGAGAAACTATCAACCAAACAGAGCTTTGTAGGTGGGATGGAGAATGAGGACATCATCTTATGCCAGAGCCAGAATGATAGCTAAATCCATGAAAGAAATAGCAACAGAAATGGACACAAATTTGGCACTAAGAGCTGAATAAATCGATTAGTTAGAAATTACCTACCTACGGCATCATCTGTACTGACTATAAATGATGCCGGTGGGAGCATCACTTTGCTTTGTTACAAGACAAAACAATCCAAAATCAAAGCATACAAGCTGAATGAATGAAATGAAGCCAAATGGCATTTGACTCTGATTGTCGGGATAATATTTTAATGCTGTGAGCACCATGAATTAAATTCCGTTCACCTCCATTGTATTGGCTTGGAGGCCCAAAATATACAGAGGGCTGCAACTAATGGTTATTTTCATAGTTGATTAATCTTTTGATTATTTTCCTGATTAATATATTAGTTGTTTGCTATAAAATGTCAGAAATTGTGTGTTACCAGTGTTTCCCAAAACCCCAGAGGATGCCCTCAAAAGTCTTGTTTTGTTGTCTAGAGGAGTAAAGAAACCATAAAATATTACCATTTAAGAAGCTGGACTTTTTTCCTTAAAAAAAAAAAATTACTCAAACCGCTTTATGTCAAAACCTGGGCAAATAAAACTATAATATGTCCGTGGCGAGATACCACTAGAGATTGGTCAGAAATATTTTTTCTGTGATTTGTGTGACTAGATCCTTTGAACATCCTTTTTGGGGACTCCACCAGTGAGATCCACCGAGACATGCTGTGTTTAAACCAGATCCCACATATTTTCCTGTGTGTATCATAATGCTGGATCATGACATCAGAGGGCGTCTGAGAAAACCTCTGTGCTTCAACGAGACCACGGCTGCGTCGAGGCCAGTGTGGTCACGGCAACTAAATCATAACATAGCAACAGTATCGCAATCACTTTGATTGGGACCTACACACACACACACACACACACACACACACACACACACACACACACACACACACACACACACACACACACACACACACACAAACTTGAACACTGACTCACATGCACACAAGATTGAGAGCTCTGAGAGTGTCATCTGTTATAGATTACAGGTTATTTGTATTATTATGCAGACTGCAATTTCAATAATGAAGTGAGTGATGGTACTCCACTAGCAGTGAGGATCTGGCTGCATATTACACTGTTACTGTGAAATGCAACATGCTGTAACAGAGCTCTGCGCTGATTTGTGCTGACAGCTGCTCAGTGGCAAAACACACAAGGCTCCTGTCATTTTGCAGATAAAATCAATCACACAAAGGCCCGGTAGTCATGAGTAAAATGACGACAGTGTAAACTTGCAGTTGCGTGTGTGTGATTCATCCTGACTCTTTCAACAGACATCTGGAGTGTTGCTCATGGTGAAGTCACAGCTGGCTGATAGTGAATGTGAAGGAGCACTGCGTGGGAAGATCTGTTTAATGACAATGGTACAAATAAGACATCCTTGGGGCAAACATGAGGAGCATGATGATTCATAGTTGATGGGAAACCAGCCGCTGTTCATCCTTCTTACAGAATCCCTCTTTTCTCTCCTTTCCCCTTCATTACTACTCCCACTTCACATATATGTGTCTGACCCTCTTTGTCTGTGTGTTTGCCTTTCAGATGGTACCATGGCTGAGGGAAGCTGCTTCGGTGCGTTGTAGCTGTTTGGGATGACTGAAGCTGGACCTTACCTGAAAGAATTGTAAGAGCAGGGAAAGCATCTGCTCAGAGGACAAGCTCAAAGCTGGACCTTTGTCTTTGTAAGGAAAAGGATTTAACCCCCCCCCCCAGTATCAGTGCTCTGTCACTTTAAAGGGCTTTTATTTTTTACCATTGTTTTTTACTCTCAAAAAGCCGTAACACCATGTGCCATGTTATTGTAACATGCCGCTCCATGCTCTGGACGCTGCTCAGTATTGTAGTAGCCTTTGCTGAGCTCATTGCCTTCATGAGCCCTGACTGGCTGCTGGGATTCCCTCGGTCCGACTCCAGGTCAAGCGGGGCAGGCGTGGACTCCGGGGAGTACCGACCGTCTCTCGGCCTCTACAGCCGCTGCCTTCGCGTTGGGTCCCGGGGAGTCGGGGTTAGCTGCGGGCCCTATGCTGGGACGTTTGGAGAGGTGGCCAGCGGCTTCTGGAAGGCGGCCATGTTGTTTTTGGCAGCAGGGATGTTGGTGCTGGGAGGAGTGGCCTGTATCTCCATCTTTAGCCTGTGCTTCCAGAGCATCCTGAGGAAGAGCATATTCAACATCTGTGGACTGCTCCAGGCTATAGCAGGTGAGACATGGTGACAGGTGTTTTTAATTCAGTAGTGTAGCTGACATTAGAGAAAAACTAGAAGAGGGTGAGAGAGAGCAACAGGAACCCCAAAGCACAGTTGTACTAATCTTATATACTATACCTAATAAAACTCATAAAATTTGAACGCAAAATTCACATGATTTCCTTTTTAGTTTGTAATTTCTAATATATTTTAATATCAGACAGTGGGCCTCATAGAGCAACATCCTTTTCAATTTCTCTTAATTTTCTGTTAAGAAAGAAAATAAGGGAAGTGAACTCCAGATGCACCAAATGGTTTTAATCCAAATCTGCTCTTACCCAGGTGTGCTTAATGTTGAATCCCACTTGATCCTAAATTTGAGTCACGTGGCCAGTTGCTTATTATTAGTATAGGTAACACCCCCTAAACACTATATAAGGGCATGTCTTGGCATAGGTAATATCCGCAACACTAAGGGCAGGGCAGGTGTTGCGCCTTGCACAAATACTCTGACACATGCCAAGAACTTGAGAGAAAAATATGCTGCAAGAAGAAGAAGAACTTAGAACAGATATGGATAGATAGATAGATAGATAGATAGATAGAAAGATAGATAGATAGAAAGAAAAATGGGTAATAAGATAAGAAAATAAGATGGGTAATAACAAAATTAGAACAAATTAGAATAAATTGTGGATATGAACAAAAATAAGAGAATAAAAGTACAATAGAAACAAGTCCAGGACTTTTTTTGTTATCCTTGACAAAATATATTGTTTTTTTTATCAGCATATCATAATGTTGTCACTAAACCAAACCCAATGAAAAAATGTGCTTGCTAATAACAAACTTTGTAGCTGAGTAGGCAAAGAATATTTAGTATTGATCATGAAATATGTAATTATATTGCATACAAAGTATATATTGTATAATGATTTCATACTAAAAACAAACAAACAGACATATACACAATAAACCAAAATAATTCATCTGAAAGATCAGAAATCTGCTGGCATAGACATTATTTTATTACCACATTACATTAAAAACAAAGTGCAAGTGGCTTCAACAGATTCGCAGCATTACTGGAGAGAATAGAAGGAGGGTATCTTTCACTTTTTTTTTTAATCATATACACAAATTTACACACATTTCTTTCACTGCCATGTTTCCTCTGAGTTCATATGTTCAATGTTCCCAGTTACAAAGGAAGCTGGAAGTTCCCACAAAGTTAGCGTCCTAAGGGAAGAACCATGGTCAAACACAAGAAGCTGAACAGCTACACCTCATTTGCTACTGCAGCTAATGCTAATAATATGGGATCTGTGACTCAGAGTTTGTAGTGCTTACACGCCCATGCAAGCCCTATTACTGTATGTTTTATGATCAGGCCATAGCCTTTGGGGAATGTCAGTGTTGCTGTTGAGTTTACGAGTTTAAACATCTGAGTTTATAAGTTGGCAGCTTCTAGTGGCGTTGCATTGCACTTATCTTAGTTGGAGGTTGGCTATTCCAGCCAAAGCTTTTTTGCATGTTTCTGCAACAATGAGCCCACACAGGTGTGTTTGGTTGGAGAGGTCTGTCGAGTAGGTAATCTATCATTATGTGACATGAGTGTAGAAGCGGTCGAATGGCGTCTTTCCTCTCATCACAAATCAAATCCTTGTCAGCTGAAGAATACATGTATTCTTGAGTCACCACGTACCCAGCTGCACTGTGATCTGTTTGCGCTCTCAGCCCTGATGTTTACGTGACTAAACCCCTCGTCCTCTCTCTGTCTCTCTCTCTCTCTCTCTCTCTCTCTCTCTCTCTCTCTCTCTCTCCCCCTCCCCCCTCCGCCCTCGCTCTCTCCCTCTCCAGGCCTGTTGCTGATGGTTGGCCTCATGCTGTACCCTGCCGGTTGGGGTTCAGAGAAAGTGATCGGCTACTGCGGCCCCGAGGCCTCGCCCTTTAGGCCGGCTCTGTGCTCACTCGGCTGGGCGTTCTACGCAGCGATAGGAGGAACGCTGGGGTCCTTCATGTGCGCTGTTTTGTCCGCACAGGCTGAGATCGCCACCTCCAGCGATAAGGTTCAGGAGGAGATTGAAGAGGGGAAGAGTCTGATTTGTCTGCTCTGAGCCTTCAGAAACCTCCTTGATGTCATTTCTCTTTGGACACCTTTAGGTCTGAGTGGAGGGAGAACAGACATTCCTCTGGGTGGTTTTCTTCATAATAGCCTGGAAAAAAAAATCAGTGATTGTTGAAAAGATGGAAGCCCTCCCAAACGCGCTGAAGCCTACCTGATGACACCAAGACGAAGGAAGAATAATATTCTACAGCTTCAGGTTAAACTGCCATAAGGGCTCTGGTACAGCAGCAGGTTGAGGAGCATTTGTCGACCAAGATACTGCTTATTTTTGTAATAATTCTTGTCTTAAACAAACCAAAGCACTGTGCTAGAATAACAGATCAGTTAGACAAATTGGTAGTGGATGTGTCGTTAGTGTTGTTGTGGACACTGCCAGTCAAACAGTGTATAGGATCATTATAATGTTCATTCACACGGTTCACCTGCAAACCTCAACAAACCACTGAATACTTACAGATGTGTCCACTAAACTCCCAACAACAGCTTGCATATGTGGGGGAGTGTGTGTGTGTGTGTGTGTGTGTGTGTGTGTGTGTGTGTGGAACTGCTCTGATTGTATGTGTAGTTGCTACCTTGGTAGTGGCTAACGGGAATCCACATAAATAAATAAATGGCACAGCAGGACAGTAAGACTCTCTAGGTAACTTCACATGTGCCACTTAAAGGACTGTTCACTTTAAATGGAGTTTAGCCTGTTAAACGGATTGTTTGTGGGCCTCTCGCAACGTATTAACTGGCAGAGTGTGTGAACAGAACAGAAAGGGAACAGAGACTCGCCATATGTTTCACTGTGGTAAACTTTCATGAGGGGATGTTTGCTCACAGTGAGATAAATCAGACTGCACCAGAGCTTATCATAGGTTATTGACACACTATACACACAAGATCTGGCTTTGTAAAGATGTCCTAGACACAAAAGTAGGTAAAAATTCTTCTTCAAGCCTTTCTTGAGGCTTCTAAGCTTTTGCTAAATGAGTGCAAAATGTTTCATCAGTGTTGCCATGATTAAAGTGGCCCTCTTTGTTTGTTTGGTACTTTTGGAGATCACCTGATATTGTGTATTTTGCACTCATGTCACATTGCTTCATATTTTATTTTCATTAAGTTGCTGTAAATGTAACATCACATGATTTCTATAATTCATTCTAGATGAGATGTGCAATAATTCAGCTATAGTGTCTTTGCTATGAGAGTGAGCGGACCGAGAGGATTTCTAGGCTGTCTGACCATAAATTAATATGTTGACCGTCCGCTGTTTTTGTTACATTAACAAAAGAGTAACAGCATCCGTGGCACATTGTATGATGCTGCATGTATGAGGTCGATATGTGTGAGGAAAGATGTAGTCTGTACTAAAATAAACCAGGCCTTCTTTAGTAATCTATCTGTATGTAAGTATGCAAAACCTCTCTTTTACTCTGTTAACTTCCTTCTTTCATGTGTCTTTCCTATTAAAACCAAATTTCCTGAGGAAACAGTGACACCTAGAGATGGAAAGTAAATAACACAGAACAGTAGTGTGCTTTCTAACCAGGGCTGCAAGATACATTTGAAGGGTTTTATTAAATATTGCCATGTTTTACTTTGTCAGTCCTCTTTCACCTGTTTAAATTTAAAAGTTTGATCAGTGAACATCCAACTCCATCGAACTGTTTATACACAACCTGCGACATGGGGTCATGAGTAGACATTGGTTCATTTTACATCGTTACAAGGCTGGCAGCCACGGTCTTATACCACTGATCCTAAACAAATATTTGGTAAAAACTTTGGTTAAAGCACTTACAAATTATGTAACTTTCTGAAAATAAGTCAGCCAATATTTCTTTCAAATTTTATTTCATGTTAATACCATAAATATACAAAACTCAAACTATTTCACATGCAACAAAGGCCAGACAAGAGTGCATTACGTTTTCTTTTTACATGTGATTGATAATGGGGATCAAATTTTCAACTTTACAAAATATACAAGTGTCCCTTTTTGTGTTTCTTCTCTGATTCAGTGAAATAACATGGGCACAGGTCAAAAACACAACTTTGTATAAGCAAACTTCAAATACACCGTTCTGTTCTGCGGACCAGCTCGCCGAATACATCTATAAATGACCCACTGTGGCTTCATAAAACAACTGTTGAAAACAATAGATACATGGGAATCACATGGGTGTCTGTAGCAAAGAAAACATGATTAATATGTTAAAGTAAAACATGGCAAAGGGAGCACATCACAAACCATGATTTAAAAACAAATCTATATGGACATTTGGTAGATTTCTCACAGCTTTTCAGGACATAGAATAACACTTGAGGGAGATATTTTTTTTGCCTTTCATGCCAGTCCTGCACACACCCTCATCCATACAATCAAACCTCTTGCAGGGTCAAGCTGCAAAGCCGTTGAACACTTAAAATCAAGCTTATTCTATGATCATGTCATTACAAAACCACACAAACCTAATACATAATGTAAAATCAAACCAAACAAAATTGAAATGCAAACAACTTAAATTACACCATAAATAAAATCATGTTTGTCTTTTGCACTAAAAGTTCAATGTAAAACAAGAAATGTGCAATGAATTTAAAACAAAAATATCTCCAACAAAAACAATACTGTCAAGATGTAAGCATACTTCATGACAAACCTTTAACTTGGTAACACTCTCAGGAGTATTTAATCCACTATAGTGTTCAGTCCATACATGTGTAATAACAGCAGCACCAGTCATAAATCATCTATCACGCATATCTTCACACACTCACCACCACTATGAGAGGCGCTAAAGCACGACACAAATGTAACCCATGTCCATAGTTCACTTCAGTGACAGTAGTCTATACAGCTTAGTTCTGAATAACACTGTTATTATTGTATATAAATTAATGTTTCTTAGTGATATCAAGTCCAATCCTCTGTTATCTTAATGCTCAGTTTGGCTATGAAACCTCTGATGCCAGTAATTCAATACTGCCAGAGGAAAAACAAATGGACTATTTTGTCTGTAAAAATGCAAACGGACTGTTAGTTTATGTAGTATACATATACACAGTATCATAGCTATTGTATGTATGCAGGTTAATCTCTAGAAAAATCATAGCTTTACCACTGGCCAGGTCATCTTCTGTGAGAAAAGGCAGCTCACTTCTCTCCGTTCTCCCTATGAATGGATGAATGGTATATGTGTCCTTTTCAACAGGAAACACGGCAGCACCTGGTGGCTCTCAGGTTCATAGCAGCGTTAGTTTTTAACCAAGTGTGAAGGACTACAAAAACAACTGAGATACAGCCACACAGTAATGTGTTAATGCCATACATACATAAAGGAAATTTGCGATTATTTCTTGTTTTTTTTTTTCTTTTCCCTGTCTTTAGTGCACCAGGCCTTGAAAATATCTGACTGAACCTCTTTTAGTTTTGTGGTGAGAACTGGTGACCCTGCTGAGCTGGGTGTTCAGCGCGTCTTCACAAATAGATCCAAGCATCATCAATCAGTCAAACAGCCACTGGGACATGCAAAAACTTTACGGCTCACTTGTCACAGAAACCAACTGAGGGAAAATAAGTAGGCAGACTTTCCCCCCCAAAACCAGCTACCACCCGTAGCCAGAGAAAAGGCTAATAGTGGACTTTGCCAAAGAAACAGCTACCTTTAGTTTGCTTAACATGCATGTCATTGTCATGCTGTCAGATCTTCGTAAGATCCCACATTGCCAATCAAAATAGCACACAAAGTGGGAACAGTTGTTCAGCTGACAGGTGGAGTACTGCTGGGGACTGCAGGCAGCTCCTTAAATAAGAACATACCAACATATTTCTACTTACATGAGTCATCAGGATGTATCAGAATAGAAGCACAGATGTAGGTCAATTTGCCTGTCAGATCTAAATGACTAAAAAAAACCCAAAATCACAGCCATAATTCTCTTTAAATGAAGTACACATTCACACACGCAGGCCCAGCCATTCAAACATACACTGTACTTTCGGCATGTGACCAAGAAAACAGAAATATGTGCAAAACACCATGATCAGATTATCACTTTTCATAACTCTATGCTGTATTAACCAGGCAGGAAGCTGTTTGGAGGTCATCACCATGACAAAAATAAGGTATGCTAGAACCTCTGCCTGACCTAGGATCACCTCAAGGTGACAGAAGAAGAACAGGGAACGCAAAGGAGCGAGTGAGAGAGTGTGAGGTGAAACCCCACACACTCAGAGCACACCTTGAGCCACTTAGTGGATGTTTCAAGGGATGTGAGCAGACAGTCATCTGACTGAAAAGCAGACAGGAAGAATGTAGGAAAGTTTTTACTTGTTTTAAACGAAGGTGGACAACTCTGGTTGCTTATTTCTGGCCTCTGATTCTCCACTTTTTGTGCAGGGCAATCTGAGCATGACAGCATCCATAAATAGAATCAATTTGATCTGAGAGCCTGCAGGGCCAGAGTTATGCATCTCCAACTTCTGAGTGTGTGTGTCAATGCTTGTATGTGTGTGTGTGTGTCTGTGTGTGTGTATGTGTGTGTGTCAGTTTATGGCTGAGGTTTGAAGGCCCCACGAGCAGCATTGGTGGCAGCATTAGCTGCAGCGTTGGCAGCTGCAGTCTGAACGGTCTTGTTAGACATGACTCCAGTCGCGAACTCCTGCTGAGCCTTCTCAAAACTAGCACCGGTGGTACGATACAGTGCATGCACCTGGAAAGAGCAGGAAAGAAAATTAGTAGGAGTCAAGTCAAGTGATTGAAATCTACTGCAAGGCCTTCAGCACAGCATTGAATGATTGAGTTAGGCAGATGTTTAGTTTCCTTGCTAATCACAACACTGACGTTTGGCTCAACATTAGTAGTGAATAATGATGATGCACAGTTTCCTGTTTTTTCTTGCCACCTTGATATATCCAAGTCATGGTACATCTGTCTACTCTCCAGTATTTAAACAATATAAATTTTTTTTCAAATAATGTGTTCAAATAATTTGTATTATCAGTATGTTGTTAACCTTAGTATTGTGGGCTGTCTCCAATAATTTGGTTTGTGGCATCTCAGATAGAGATCCATTAAACATAGGAAGTGGTGCTGATATGTAGGAGTATTTAGTGGTTGTATTACCTTTTTAAACATAATGAGTGAGCCCACAGACAGTGCAGTGAAGAGGGCTGCAATCAGTAACATGATAATGCCCACTGGGATACTGGTGTTTAGACCAGTTAAAGCTGCAATCCAACCACTAGAAAAAAACAAAACAATGACAATGGGAGTTAATTTAAGATTGTGCACTCATAGTAGGTACAGAATCAGTAAAATCCTCACCATGTTCCCCAGCCAGTGATGCCAATAGTTTGAAGAACATGAACTCCAAACTGACAGATGTAGACGAAGAAGAAGACAAAGAAGCGGAATGAACTGTCACTCCTGTAGTGGAGACAGAGAACAAAGTAGTGAGAGAGCAACATGGGGGCAATAAAATAAAAAAAATGTCATTTTTTCCAACTCTGTCACTAATTCATCCTCCATTAAAGATGAATTCCTCTGTGAAAGTCTGCCTACTGCTGCAGAAGGTGGTGTAATTATCCATGTATCCGCTTACCTGAAAGCCCCATAAAGTGGTCTGTACCAGCAGACGAAAGAACAGGGGGTAAACAGCAGAAACCATAACATGGCCAGGCCGAAATCTACACCACGAGATGCATCCACACAGAACCAGGCCAGGCAGCCAAACATGTTCACAAAAAGCGTGCCTGCATGAACTGGTAGAAAAAAACAACAAAATGAAGACCTTAAGTGTCATTTCAGTCCAGAAACACAATAAATTATAATGTATGATCAGCAAAGTAAATAAAAATCTCTTTGTTTTATAATGTGATAAATAAGCAGACAGGTGTATCTGATGAAAACTGACTCAAAGTGTACATTTTTTTGATGATTCAGGTGGCCTCTCTTCTCTTATGAAATATGTGGGTTCGTCTTATAAACCCATGTGTTCTGACAGGAATGTGTGAGATTTAAAATTAAAGATGTAATATTCAATATAGGAGCAATACTGCCTGTTATGGAGTGTGTCAGATGATCCACTTACACATCCAAAGGTTGTACATGATCTTGACAGTCTTTTGGAACTCTACAGGAATATCCACGGCAATATCGTGGTAGAAACATGGGCCAACGGGGAACTTCTCTGGCAGAGGAGGCCAGTTGTTCTTACGCCCTGTGTGGACAAAGGGTGACAGCATTTAGATGATAACCCACGGACAATATCAGAATTTTTACTATAAAGCATAGTTGTATCAAGTGTGTGTGCAGGAATCAGAACAAAAGAATGAATTACAGTACACTGCCAGAAAAAAAACATGTTAATACCTTGTATACTAGCTTATGTGATTAAATCTAAAGCAATGTGATCACTATATCCTGAATTATTGTAAGTATATGTCAGTAGAGTATGAGTGAGAGTGAACTGAGATGATGAAGAGACAATGTTTTCCCATCGATTTATATATATATATATATATATATATATATATATATATATATATATATATATATATATATATATATATATATATATATATATAAATACATGGTGTCATAAATCATTGCACATTATGATACACAACATATGTGGCCATAGAATGCTTCAGAGTGAATACTGGTAAGTAAATGAACATTGTGTCATGTGTACTGTATGTCATATGTGAGTCAGAGCGTTATGGTGTTAATCACAAAAGGAACCAAATGCTTTTGTCATGGTAACACATCAGCTTTTGTCTTAACACTGTCATGAATCTAGCATTGATTAGGAATGACCGTTCGGTCACAGGGGTTGATGACTTAAGTGAGTGAATATATTGAGTTAACTGACTGACCTCCCGCGGCTCCGTGGGACTGTAACTCTCTCTCCCGACGATCTAGCTCTGCCGCTTTCTTCTCCAACTCCTCCTGCCTTCTCAACAACTCAGCCTGAGCACGTGCTTGGTCCTAAGATGGACACAGAAATGCACTTAAAATTCACAATCCGACATCTGACAGGAGTTATGATACCCAATCAGGTCAGTAGTGAAGGTATTTTTCCACTCAGGTAAGCTCAGAGGTGTGCCACTTTGGAGGGAAAATAAAGGGTTACGACTGGAAAAGCAACTGCTACTATTGTTAACTTACCTCTTCAGTTAGTACTAAACTAGCTCTAAATTAGTGCTGCAAGAGGAAAGCTACAAGCGGGGAACAAACGACACAAAGGGGTAAGGAAAACATCAGATGAAAGACAGTACCTCAGTACGACGCTGTTGGGCCATCAGAAAACAGATGAGTATATGAAGGACAAGAGGAAATGTGAACCAGAAACAAAGACAGAGAGTGTCTCTATATGTGCTATAAAACCCAAGGTGATTCAATATATAAATAAACATGTTTTGTGTGTTGTACCTGAGACTGTTGCTGTGAGTAAGCCGGCGGCTCTTCTGTGGGCTTCATGATGGCAGGCTGTGTGTTCTGCTGGGAGGGGGCAGGAGCAGCTTTGGGAGCATTCCCAGGGGCCGCCTGTAAACCGGCATAAACCTACTATATTAATATGAGTGCAATCAAAAGACAGACCCTGAATCAAAACTGTAATTAGGCCATAGTCATATTTTGTCAGTGAAATCCTTTGTGACAGAGAGGTGGAGGAAGAGAGAAAGAGGACACTGGATAAAATGAGGTCAGTGACTCAGAGGCACACAAACACATGGTTGCACACACTCATTGAAAAAAAGATGCTTTTTAAGCTGACCGTTCTGGCGTCTGTGAAGGGGTTATACTCCTCCAGACCACCAGGAGGGGCAGACCGGGTCACCTGCGTCACTGAAGGATCCTATGGGACAGACATGACCATAAAGGGTTTCAGGGGGTTAAAATCAAAAACTTATGTATTGATGTTGCTAGCCAAGCTATAGTTTGAATGAAAAAAAAAACACAGCTAACCAGACATTCACTGGGTCTGACCAGTTATTACTGTAGTCTCGACAAACAGAGGAAAGGAAGTACATGCAGCGCAGCAGAAATGTTAATCTTACTCTATGTGACATGGCCTTTCTTGATCTTGTGGCCATTTGAAACACTACAAATGGGATCAGGAGCCGGGGGGACTGGGAGATGACACTAATTGCATGCTTGCATGACAGGACAGTCTATGATGGCCCACCATGTGCCATAAGGAGCCAACAGTTTGCAGGTTTTCGTCCCAACCAAGACTCCATCCACTCATTAACTCACCTGTAAGTAAAGGGGAGGGACTTAACATTTAAATCAGCCCCTCAGGTGTCCTGGTAGGATGAAAACTAGCAAGACTGCTTGCACCCCTGGCCATGGTAAACGGTAAGCTAGTTTACAAGAGAGAATAAACTGTTTTATACACAGATGTAGCACACATAAACAGCTAGTTACCTGCATTTAGCCTAACATTATCTCATCGGTGTTCGGTGCTTCTCCACACTAAAATGAGTACGAAGTCAGTGTTTCAATATAATATTAAGTATCAGTAGAGTGCGACGTTTATGCGTACAGTGTGTTGGATTAATGCTAAATTAAGTTTGTGTTGGACTAAACAACTCCAGTAGCACGTTTAAATCCCCTAAACTTGCGTCCCAGTGAGATTTGGAGATGATTGTAGCAACATAATGGACCTAACTGATGCTAGCATCAGTCGGTAGGGTAACTTATTTAACGTTCCCAAGCTAGCCGGTGCCAGCAAATGTTTACTGGCGGTGGGCAGAGCTAGCCAGCTAACATCATGTGTCTTTGTTCTTAGTTGGCATAGCCGTTATCACAACATTGTTAGCAGACATCCTCTGCAGCAATGTGCTAGCTAATCCTCCAAAGCTTCTTTTACAAAGTGAACAACCATATAATGTGTCAGCGATACGATAAATGGCGTGAATGGTGATTAGCTCGCTCTGCTAAGTTACTTAGCCGTATACCAAGGAAAAGCTCTAGCTAGCTAGCTGTTACTAGCTGAGACAGTTAGCAGGGATGCTAAAGTAAGACTGGCCTCATTGGGCTCTGAAGCGTACGTTAGCAAGCTAGCTAGCTAAGTTAGCTACCTGAAAGGGATTGCTGAAGTCCGGGTCTGCGAACGGGTTGCTGTCAAAATCGGACATTGTACAGCCTTTCTAATAACGGTTTCCTGTGTGGAAGAGCTCCCCGATTCTCCAGGGAAGGTTCAGCCTCTTTATTTGACTGCCTCTTTCTGCTTGCCCGCAGCCTTCTCCGCCTCCTGCCGATGGAGACCCCTTGCTTAGCAAGCTAGCCTGTAGCACAAAAATGGCAGAAGAGGATGCGTGACGAGCGGCGCCTTCCCACGTCACTGTTTCAGCACCGCGGACAGCATAGCGCCTGGCCAGGTACTGTACATCATAATGCATATAATGTACCGGGATGAGGGATTTCTCTCTGATGATTACATTTTATTGACAAAAATAAGCTCTACCTCGACCACTCATTCGCTCATTTCCTTTGAGACGTGGCCAGGTTAACATGATGGGTCTGAAAAGTGATGCTGAGCCCCTATTTGACCTCCAACCCCCCATTTCCCACTTCATGCAATTGGTACCTATCTGCCTCCAGGTATCCATCAAATAGGCAAACAGTGCACATAGAGACACAAAAATCAAGCAGTACACCTGGCCATTGCCTGGCCCGACATTTTCAGTTTGTCAGTTTTTTTGATGAAATTACAGATCAGATCTGTATTTAAGGATATGTTTGATATGTGCACAACACAGGGCCCTCTGTGGGACAGCACAATATAATTTACAACACAGGATCCGCTTTAGATGGTATTGTACTTTAGTGGTGCAAACAAATATGTAGTTTTGCAAATTGCCGAAAACCAACTGCCTGATCGGCTTCACGGGACTCTGGGGGTCTGGGATCCCCTGGCAGATGCCCACTTTACCAAGTTGGTTCCAGTCTTTAGTACAGTTTTAAATGTTTTTTTTGAAGCTCAAATATATATTTTTTTTATTTAATACAGGCAAAATACACATAGCAAACATGACAATATGATGACATGACAGTATAAGAAGATGAAGTTAAGAAAACATACAAAAGAAAAATAATAAATAAATATCCAGAAACCAAAATCAAATTAATAAGATCTCTTCAGTAATTCAAATAATGAGGTTGTATAGTCCCACTTTTCACCGAGCAAATATTTTTCCATTTCATGTTGTGTTGTGCTACATTTTAGTGGTTTGTTGCAATTATGTCCAAAAGAAATAAGTAGCTCATTTCTTAGTTCTTATTTGTACCTACCCCAGAGGGAATATTGTATTATTATTATTTTTTTACTCTACTAGCTTTATATGACAGCTGCAGTAACTTAGAGGACTGAGAGTTTAGATCGGACATACATGATGATCTTACAAAATATGATGCATTTATTTAAATAAAAAGGTCATTAAATACTACTACTACTACTAATACTCCTACTAATAATAATAAACAAAGACAATTATTTGATGATTATTTTTTGGTCTGATTTTTACACCGGTACATGTACTGTATGCACACTACACAGCATTTGAGCTCCTGTAGGTCAAACACCACAGCAATCTCCTCCACTTGATGATTATGATGATTATGTTAATGATGATAATGATGACGAGGATGATGATATATGAAACTGTCTGCTGCTTAGTTGGTCTGTGAGAACGAGCTGGAGAGGCGTACCCAGACTGCTTATTTCATGATATGTAACACTGACCTCTTTCTCGGCAGCAGTTCCTGACTATTTGAGATCATTTTATTTCACTCGTCCCTACAAGAAGAATCAGACCCCCTGAGAGCTCCTGTGGTGTGTGCTTTTCCACATTGGCTTAGAGGTTCCTTTAGTTACCCAAAATGGCCACTTGGGGGAGCTATGATCCAATATGTCCCACCAACCCTTTCTGCAGAATCCTTCCTCATTTGCCATCAATTTATTTTCATTCAAACAAAGGGTGACCATGTGAAGAACATCACATCAGTTGACAGCCTGTAAATGTGATTTAAACATTTAAGCACCATTTACTCAGATTAAGTTTCAATTGAAGAACAAATGCTATTAGGTAGAAATCTTACAGTATGTGGTAAATGATGGAGGTTAAAATATTTCCTTTTATTGTTTGAATCCTATTGCTCATTTTTAAACAAAGGCACCATGTTACTTTGGTTTTATAGTAGCCTAACACCTAATACTCTGAACTTATACCAATGTGCTTTTGTTAATAAGTAACTAAACACACTCATACCCTACTAATGTGCTTCTTTTGCCTTTATGTACTGTACCTATATAATGTTTTGCATTGATAGACTCTAGATAAACACAAACTGTGGATTCATTACAATTCATCTCCTGTCCACACACACACACACACACACACACACACACACACACACACACACACACACACACACACACACACACACACACAAAATGAGCATCGGTTCCTTCCCTAATCTTGTATTAATGGACCCAATCACAGACTCTATGAATAATCAATGGCCAGTGGTCTGCAACCGCAGTGCTGAGACCTTGAGCGAAACTGAATTTTCTTAATAAGACACAAACACACACACACACACACACACACACACACACACACACACACACACACACACACACACACACACACCCTTGAGGCCCTAATAAGCACTAATGCACTGCGGGTTGAGGATATGCCACATGGTTTGTTTGCTGCAGAATGTGAAAGATAAACATGCTGTGCAATGTGTGTGTGTCTATGTATGTACTGTATATGTGTGTGTGAGAAGAACAGTGTGAAACCAGGGACCTGTCTGTCCTTGGCTTTCGTATGCTGCTTTCCATAGACGACACTGTGAGGAAACAACCGCTTTGGCTAATAGCTGCTGCATTAGTCTCTTAACCAGCTGGTCATGGCCATTTAGAAATGTTCATTAGGTCGCAGACCAGAGTGGATAGGTGTGATAGTTCACTCCCTGTTGACTGTAGAGAGACAGGAAAAGAGACGGAGAGCGGAGAGAGGCAGGCAGGCAGGCAGGCAGGCAGGCAGGCAGACAGGCAGGCAGACAGACAGACAGACAGACAGACAGACAGATGGAGAGGGAGAGGAAAGCAATTTACTGGCCAACATGATGACCAAGTGTTAAAAGCTGCCGATGCAATTATCCTCGTATTGCCCTGAATAAGAACCTTGTGCATAATGATCTCATTAAGGTCTATGAGTGTTATTTTAGGGCTCTGAAAAGGTTGGATAAGCAGGACTTGATATTATGGGTTATTAATGCTGCAACATCTGGTGCCATTCTGGCAGTAGTTTGATAGCAGTCTGAACGGGCTGCAAAATTCAGTATTGAACTGATGTTCCGATCATATATGTAGAATGTATTATTGTGATGTGGATGGAAATATAGAACTGTTTTAAAGCTGGGTATTATATTGATATTGTCATATGAGAGTAGATATCGTCTTAGATTTGGGTATCATAATATGGCATATGCATCCTTTCCTGGTTTTAAAGGCTACATTACAGTAAAATGATGTTTATCTGTTCTGTTATTTGCCTTTACACACTTACTCATTATATCCACATTGCAGATGATTATTTATCAAAAATCTCATTTGTAAATATTTTGTGAAAGCACCAATAGTCAATCCTACAATATTGTTGGAATAACGATATCGAGGTATTTGGTGAAAAAATATTGTGATATTTGTTTTTTTTCCTTATCGCTCAGCCCTAAAGTGTATACAGATATGTGGTAACATATAGCTTTATATATGGGCTGTGTGTGTATGCATGTGAATTTGTTTGTGCTGTTGACCAGTCAGAGCACATTACACACCGCAGAGGGGAAACGGCGCTCCGTTGCCGGAAAAGCGATTGATTCTCCATTTCCATATTAATGAGCAGATTTGTTAAGAGCCTGCAGGAGAGGGAGAAAATAACAGGGTCTTCATAGGGCACGACATTTATAAATAAAGCTGATGCAGAGAAAAATGGAAATTAAACCTTTTAGTTTAATAAATTTGAGGCGTCCGCAGCAAAGCGAACGATTTGCATTTCCATTTGTGGCCAAATAATGAGAGTGCGGGGTCCATGATGAGCTTGCTAGTGCTGCTTTTGGGTCTCAAACAGTCAGACAATCACTCCAGCGTGCAGCCCTCCACATCAATGTCATTAGCTCAGGCCTGTTAACTTCGCTACTTGGCTTTCTAAGATTATTTGGTGAACTAGAGATTCCTATTGTCACTTTGAATGAGGAATACACTCAAAGTAAAATGTATTCACTTCTGTATTTCCCAACCTGTATGTGTCTATATCTTTTCTCTTGAATATTCAACATCCTCTATACATTCAGGTGTCACTTTAAAATGATCCTTCATTGTTGTAAAACAATGCTGTCGGAGAGAGTCTCCGTCTTTCTCTCTGCCTCTCTCATAAACACTTGCACTTAAGCACACACACAACACACGACTCACACACGCGCTCACACAAAGCATCACTGATTGAATTTATTGGGGAATGGATGTTGACTAGACCACTCCAAGTAGGCTAGATTGTTGTTGTTCCCAGATTGACAGACAGACCCAGAGCGGCTGATTGAAAGTGCCTTTTAGCTTGCTCTCACTGTATATTTGATTTGGCAAAATGGAAGGGGAGTCCAGTCTTTTCCCAGGATGCAAACACAAGCCCCTGTGTTTGTGTGGGTGGGCGTGTTTGTGTATTTGTGCATGCCACATTGACTAGTGGATGCTTTAGTAAATGCTGCATAAAATATAACCCTTTCAGGTATTAATTGAATAATGCAAGCACTCCCCTTGTCAGCCATCAAGTGGGCCACTTTCTCAGTGGCCTGTGCTGCTCTCCTTGCCTGTGAATTGACTAGATTTATCTGTGTTGTTCCAGCCAATGGATGCCATTTGTTCCAAATGTTTGACATAAACATGCAAAGAGCAGAGGCGTGCACTCATAAAATAAGCTTCTAGACTGTTGTTTTACAGCCCAAAGGGACCGATGGCGGGGGGGCTCTGAGCCTATCAAATCATGTGGAGCTTTGCTGAGCCAACGGCGTGTTAAAGTTCACTTTCAACCAATGATGTGATGAAAAGGAACAATTGCTGCCATAAAGAAAGAAAGAGGAAAAGGAGCATGGAGGAGAGAGACAGAGTGCTCTGAGAGGAGGGAGATGTGCAGCGTTCTGCTAAATATGCACACTTATTTTCCATGCCTTTAATGGGACACATCTCATTGGGCGCCTTATGTCTGCTTCAAAACTATAAAAGATATTTAGCTTTACACCTGCAGGAAATTCCCCATAATAAAGACAATATTGGCATATGGAGGCTTTGCTGAATCTGCTCTATGCTTTCTAGCACTGTCAAGACACCTATGGTATTAATGCAGCTTGAAAATAATAAAACTGATTATTCTAGATTTATATATACTGTATTTGATCTTTATTTTTGTGTGGCAGTGATAATAGAATGAGACCAAACAGTAATGTAAGTGCTACAGTTTTTTTAGAGGTAGATGTTGTCTGTGTTATGTATATGGATTAGACTCAGGCGTGTGTGCATGTGTGTCTGTTGAGCACATTGAGGTTCGATTTGCTGATTTAGCACCTCTCTAATTTTCCACAGGGTAATATTTGCCTCACCTACTGCCATCTGTTTTTATTATCCGGGTGAATATGTTTGTCTAAGGATATCAATAATCATAAACAAAGCCATGACTCTTTCACCTCTCCCTCTGCATACCCCTCTCCACATCTCCGTCTGTCTCTCACACGAGGCTGCTCTCAGCTCTTGTATTCTTGATTGCACACAGTCTACATATTTCAACGTGTAATTGGTGAAAAGCAAACATTATCAACCCTAGTTTCAGTCAAACTACGCTCACACATGCAGCACATAACCGCACACACACATAGATTCACACACACACTGTGCGGTGGCTCATGCCTTGACTGAGTGTGTGCTCTCCTATTACAGACAGTAATTACCGTCAGTCACCCTGTGTGTCCATAACAAGCCAGCATAATGCCCTAATCAGGCCTGGATTAATCCAACCCTCTCTCTAATCACTCTAAAAGTGATTTATATTGTTTTTCCTGTTCGGAACAAATGAAATCTGTAGCCTAAATTAATACTGGCTTTTCATCACTGGGAAGTTAAAAAGCCAGTAACCATCACAATCTTGTCATTAAGGCTGCGTCGGAGGAGACATGTACATGCGCACACACACACACACACACACACACACACACACACACACACACACACACACACACACACACACACACACACATTTAAGTTGAAAGGAAAAAAATAATGTAATATTCCATTAACTTGGCAAACTAATAACATTAGTCTTCTGCTGAGAAAGGCTTTCAGACCAAGCAAATGGGGTCATCAGAGGAATAACTAAAATTTTATTGCTACTATTTCATATCCTTCTTTGGTTTAATAATTACCATCAGAAAATGGTTGCTGATAAATTACTTTTACATTGTACAATTGTATCTGAGAACTTTTTTGAGCTGTAACTTCAGTATACTGAGAGTTTATTGGCCAGCCTGATGTCTTTCAGCACGGGAATCTTTATAATGGACATGAAATCATTTATTTTATCCATCCACCAATTATTCTGATGAAAAATGCCCCATATTATTCTGTGGAAGTCAATTGTCAAATTATATCAGCCACAATCTTGCAATTTCTTGGTCCCGAGCTTTCATTTAAGAAAGCATGCCTCCTATTTTGGTCCATGCCTCCTACTTTGTTCATTTCCATTGTTAAACAAATCAATTCCAACCCTGACTCACTTCCCATTGTTTTTCATTATGAAGAACGAAGGCTGGACACGAATCATAACAGAACCCTGAAATTTCCTGCTCACTACTCGGTTTGTGCTCAGAATACAAACCAACTCACAAGACGCACATTTAACAAATGCAAATTGTGTGCCAATCTGGTCGAGCTATCTGGGGCTCCTGGTTCCATATTCATTTCCTCCACCCCACTGTTCACAAACTCCAAAAACAATCCTGGTGTTAACCTGAGAGGGAGAGGAAATGGAGGTCTGACAGTGTCCACTATCTCGCTCTCCTTTCTTCTCCTTTATCTCTTTCTCTTCCACACGGTCTCTCACCTTTGCTCCCCTCTCCTTCCTCCCCTCTTCTCCCCTCTCCCCTGTTCTCTTCATGCTGTGTAATTCTCATCTTACACACTCTGTTGCTCCGGACTATGAATAATGCATGGTGTGTGAGAAATCCTCAATCTCATGCTTGGCTCCCAGTGAGCATTACAGAGCTTGCATCTCTATTACGGAGATGAATAGGAGAGAGGGGAATATCGCATAGGATACGCTCTAACTTCATTGTTTGTTTTCAGCATTAAAGCTCCCAATCTGGGATTTCTGTAAGCACATATGAATTATGTATATAAATATACAGGGAGAGGCTTGCTGATGAAAAATAAGATTGTCAAAACTTTTATAATCTACCACATCGTTGCCATTCTTTCTTGTGTCACAATATAAATAGATATGAACAACAAGAGCAGACCATTAACAAGTTCAGACTAGATTAAAATTCATGCTCTTGTATCCTGCCAGCCCTTGAAACATAATTTATTTTCAGTTAATCAATTTTTTATAGAGAACTACTTTAAATTCAATCAAATAATGCTATAAAAAGCAATTCCATAATATTTCTTTGCTGCGGTGTGTTTCAATTCTCAAGGATTTTCATTTTTACCCTTTCTATGATTTGATTTTTATGGAAATGAGAAGATGGCAACTGCAGGTACAAAATGCATTTATAATATAAATACAGGAGTCTGACTGGGTGCATGTGTACATGAAGCTGTCTGTGTGGGTCCCACCATTGGTAATGAGTTTATGGCTGAAAAAGCAGACTTGAAAACAAAAACACTTAAAGAATAAGTCACATAAAAGTCCATTATGTTCAGTCCACAGTTTCATCATGCAGGGAACAAAATAGCATTGAGCCGTTCTGCAGATACTGTGGACAGTGTAAACATGTTTAAGGGATTGTGTATGTTGCCTGTGATGTGGAATAGTTACAATAGTTTTAAAAGCTTTTTTTTGACCCTGCCTATGTATACACGCACACTAATATTCACTATTATTCTGAATATTCCACATTTGATCCAGATTGCATAAACAGCATACTCTGTTTGGATGTCCTGTATAAGGCCTCAAATGGAGCATGTTCTGATCAAGACGTGGGATATGTTGATATTATTGTTGTGTTTGTCTAAGTTTTAGGAGCATTCTTTGAACATGCGGCACATTAGGAATATATGCATCTCAATTGGGATTTTTACGGCAGTTTGCTACACAAACCAACTAGCTGACAGTTTGCAGAGATGCATGCCCAAAAGAAAAGGCCACATTTCGTGTTGGAAGGAGAAACATGCCTACTTTTAAATATTATGAAAGACTTGGATATCAACAAGTTTTTGGATATGCACAAATAGTATTGCAACGCTGACCTTTTCAAGAAGGTGGCTGAAGGAATGAGAGAGAGAGGCTGTGTTCCGATGGTCGAACAAGTCCACCACTGGTCACATTAATCGGAGTATGCACGCTTGCATGTAAAGGGGAATATAGTGGGATATGCATTTTCATTAGCTATGCAAAAAGCGTAGTAAGAATATTGTCTTTTTTGGAATAAGGGCCAAAAAGTGAATATTTTGTGCATGTAACCATCAGCCTCTTCTTATTGATTGACATCAGGGGACATTCACGGTAACACTTCTGACAGCCTTGATGCTTTGAAAGCTAACGTTATGCATGTGTTATGTGTGTGTGTGTGTGTGTGTGTGTGTGTGTGTGTGTGTGTGTGTGTGTGTGTGTGTGTGTGTGTGTGTGTGTGTGTGTGTGTGTGTGTGTGTGTGGGGGGACTGTGTGTGCTATGCTCCGACATAGACCCATGTTTTATGGAGTGTATACACACGATAAAAGCACTGAAGAGTTAAAGTGCTTTTCTACCATGCTCAAAGCCATGTGTCAGCACTAGACCACTAAATCCACACAATTCCCTTGAACAGTTTCCCTTCCTCTGATAGTCTATCATTCCTTGGTTTCAGGTGGTTGGCCACCGCGGCTGACAGGGCCGAGTCCTTGAGGAGATCATGTGTCTGTGGAAAGTACAGGACAAACACTGATGTTTGAGCTTTCAAACCAATGTCCCTGCTGCGGGTGCCTCTTTTTCCCCTGTCTCTGCTGTGTTTCATTCAATGTCTCTATGACAGAGGTTCATGGCTTGGCACATGATTTTACATTGCTGGAGTGTTTTTATACAGTGTTGGGGGATAATATGCCATCACTAATAAGTTAATCATTCTGTGATTATGAGTCTAGTTTGTTCTCCTCTTCCTGATGCTCTGGAATATGTTCCTTATATTTCACCAATCTTTTTTTCTGTCTTTATGTTCTGCTTCAACCAGTATCTCACATCATTTGTGATATAAAGCAGGGATGAAGAGTATTATGGATAAAAACCTCCCCATTATTTCATGCTGCTGAAATCTTACAGAAATATGGCTCCCATTTTGGTAGACATGGTTTACTCTTTCTGTCTTTTTCATGCCCATCTTGGATGACGCCCAGATGAATCACACTAACGACCTGGGCCCTGTGCTGCGGCACTGCTCTGAAATTAATATCTAAGGAATGGAGATGTAGGGCAAATAGATGAGAATAGGAACCCGATATTCACTCTTGGGTACTACGTGCTCTGGCTCAGACACACACACATGCATGCGCTTGCATATACTGCACACAGAGCCTGACAGGCAGGCTATTATCCCCCAGCCCGGGCTGCTGTAATTGGCTATCGCTTTTTACAAATGTGGCTCCGTCTGACTCGCATATCAGCTCCCGTCTCATCAACCGTGTAGGGGTCACCATGTCCGTGCTTGTGTGTGTGATGGTGTATGTGTCTGAATATGTGCATGTATATATGTAGAGGTCACTGGTGTGCCCATCCCTCTCATGTCTCCATTTCACATGCTCATTTATGTCGGTGCTAAACGAGCCAACGGATGCGAAGTGTGTCAGTGGCTGGCTCCTCTGTAGCAGCGCCGGAGTATTTAGCCATTAGTCTGCTAATAGCATCAAGATCATTTCAACACTGGCTAGCTGATGATGAAATATTAGCTTAGCTCAGGCCGTCATTAGTTAGTCTGGGCTTGCATTGGAGGTCAGGGCCATCTTATTTCTCTCACACAGAGATCAAACCCAGTCATTAACTGAATGTGCGTTTCATTTCTGCATTTATAAGTTTATAGAAAAAGCACGATTTTTAGAGCTGACTAATAAAAGCAGCTGGTTTCATTATTAAAGCTTTCCTCTGCTCTCCAAAAGGAGCAGTTTTGTCATCTGTTACCTGCTTGGATTGTCCTGATGTACTGTTTTGCGTTTGTTTAACAGTTTAAGGTGTGGAGATAGAAACATGGTTAGAAGGAGGTGGACATGACATGCAACAAAGATCCCCAGCTGGAATCAAACCGAGAACATTGCAGTCATATGGTATGTGCCTTAAAAATTAGAGCCCTGTTCTGATGTGTGTTATACTAATTTTTAGCTTTAACAGTATTTACTTTAATGTAGCTATACCAGCATATTTTGTGCAGTGCATTTATCTTTACCAGATTGTTTTTCAGTGATGCGACCATAGACATGTCATGGTATACTAAATCACACTTCTCTTAATTACCAGAACTAAGAAGGTTTACACCGTATGACACTTCTGACATACATACAAATGCTCATTATATATAACTGTAAATCAGTTGCATTCATCTAAAACAAAACTGATACATGCTGGAAAAACACTTGAGGAAAGACCCTAGCTTGTCTCTGGTGTGAAAAAGATGCCTCTGAGTTTTTATCCATGTTGTATACTGTTTTATAGATTGTTTTGAATGCTGAATAAAATTCACTATTTGTTAAATCAAAATTGTCTGAATCCTACTTTATGTAAGTATGGATAGTTTCTAAATACTGTCTTAATTTAACTATGCAGTTGTTTTAGCTTTTTATTCACCTGTAAAATTAGGTCTAATTTAAAATAGGTCCCTTATCCTGTCAGAATACAGAGTCAGGCATCATACACTGAGATCGCCAACAGTCAAAAATACTGATATTGAGACTAATGATCTGTATCAATTACATTACCCATATATTACAATAAATAACAACTAACAAACTTCAACATTTAAAACACCCAATATTTAATTGTCTTTATATAACCATGATCTGAAAAAATACTATATTACTGATTGTTATGCTATATTACTGACGAACGAGGTTGTTGCTTCAGGCCTGTCATTTTCACGCCATGTAGTCTGTATTTACTGCAATGTAAATTCATCCGCATGGATATGCTATGCTTAGAGCTAGTGACATAGAATAAAAAGGGTGAAAGACTGCGTATGGTGGGAGGGGAGGTGGATGTGTCCAACAAACACAGGACTTTTAATCAGGAGACTGGTGTTTTGTAAGTTACATTAGTGACAGTTGTGATGCGTTTCTGTACGAATGTTATGTTGTTTCTGTACTTATTTTACTTAGAGAGGTTGAGGGAAAAATGTCATGGTTTGGCTTAAAATAAGTTTGGAAACGAAGTGTTTTTGCTGCCCCCTACTGGTATTGCAGCTTCACACACAAGTGTAATATTCATACATTTGCGAGACAAAGCATGCCACTGACATGCTATATTCTAGTGGACAGTGGCGTCTATTACATGCTTAGGTGTGATATCAGGTTTAAATAGCAGTCATTACTAAACCATACCCTGTCAAGCTGATTTGTAGCGGACAGCAGAAGCAATGTATTTATAATGCAGTCACAAAGGCGATGCTGGTAATATGTTTAGCCCTTGTATGTGGCACACATACATATAGAGCATTTAATATGTAAAGATGAATTCATCTAATACCTCTGAAAACTTCCCTGAAGACTTAATTGCACAATGTAAGATGTTGTGTGACGTATGAGGGGAGTGATTGTCCTGAAGAAGTACAATGAAAATAACTTCTGACTTATTAATGGACCACCTCTCATTTGTCAGTCCGCCACAGGTTTGTATTTTTACTTTAAGAAGAGTCCCTGAAGTCACAGCATAATTACTTTCCCACTAGGCGGGGCTCTGGAGCTGAAATTACATCACGCATAATGGAGTTGATTTAAACCTATATTCAAGAAGGCAACCGCTTGCCTATCATACTCTTGCACCTTGTTAATCCTTAACCAATGAATTAACCCTCATTACCAGTGTTGGAATATAGATGAGCGCTCCCTCTCCCTCTCTGGCTTTGAATCTTCTCCCCTCGATCGCGTTGTTACCCTCCATCTCTGTCTGTGATGGGGGACGTCTGGGGTCAGTGATTCTGTCCTGTGTCGCCCCTGATAGTTCCTCCTGCATTCAGATTATTCTGACCTTAGATCAGCCATATCAGCTGACCACTGAAGCACTTTAAATCCCAACCTATCCAACAGCCAGCTGCTCCCTTCAGAGTAAAGATTGCCTCATGTCTCTCAGCTTGTTTGTCTTCTGTCTCGTATGAACAGAGGGAACAGTGCGACTAAAAAGGAAACCATGAGCAAATGCTCTTCGGCAATGCTTCAATTTCAAATGACAAAGCGCTGAGCACTGGTGTGAGATGAGCTTTATCCTCAGGTGTCATTTACACCTGGCCTCCTCTAGTCTGTAAATAACATGCCTCAGCTCCACTTTGCGCACAGGAGTCAAGTGCTCTCAGCCAAGATTTGGGTAGAGGAGTGTGTGTGAGACATTTATATAAAGCACATGAATCAATCCAGCTCCTGCGGTGAATACACAAGTTTGATTTTCTTAGTCTCAAAATCCAATCCGTTTTCGAACACAATCTATTGGATCAGTTTTGTAGCCCCCAGTGTAACGGAGGTGTTTTCCAGTGATTGTATTTGATTGACAGCTGGCACTCAGTTACCCATCTCTGCAGCCAATCTTTCAGACCACTGACAAGAAGCTAAACACTAGAAAAAACATGTGGAGATCATTTGTCTCACACATTTACAGAAGATATGAAAAAATGAATTTATGAATTATATTTCCCACTATTGCAACATTTCCTAGTCTTTTTGTCTGGGCATCCTGTGCTTCTGCATCCAGATGAGCGTCCGGTCTTATTGTGTGTGACCTCCGTCTCTCTGGCTGTTTGCTGTCTCGGAAAACATTTTGACATTCCAGTCTCCTCTCTCAGACACCGCGATGCCTCGGACCCGGGGTGGATGGGGGGCCCAATGATAAGGCTTCACTCACAATTAGCAGGCAGGAGCAGGGAGGCGAGAGGGGGAAATTGAACTGTCAGAGAGAGAAGAGAAGAGAGGAGGAGTGGAGGAGAGAGGAGGGTGGGATGGGGGGGTGTGACCCCATCCTGCAAAATGGAGCCCGTCATAATTTGTTCATTTGGTGCCCATCAGGCTCTACCTTCCCTCTCTAACACTACTCTGCTGACCTCCCTCCCTCTCTTTCACCCTCTCCCATTCCTCCATCTCTCATCCTCCATTTCACCTTCCTGTTTACCTTCACTCATCTCAGCATCGCCTCCTTATTTCATACTGTGTTCATTGACAGTACAATTGTGCACACTCACACTGTAGCTATTAACATTATTTTTATTAAATGCGTCAATTGGTAATTTAAGAAAAAATGACCCAGAGGCTTCAAGAGCTGGGAGTCAGGAGAAAAGGAGCTAACAAGACTGAGGCCCATGCCTGCCCTGCCTCTCTGGAGGATGTGGTGGATGGTAATGTTGATATTAAATAAGCACAGAGGCTTTTAGCAGCTCTGTATTTAAATGTCAAATGCTGATGGGCCCTAATGAGATAATACTGCTGAGAGCAATTAGCCTGCTAGACACAGAGACAACTATTCACACCAACATATGTAGACTGGCACACATGCATATCCATGTATACTATTTGCTGAGTAGAGAAAACTGCCTCTTAAAGGGGAAGTAAAGATTATTTTAATATACAATATAACTGATGGTTTATTAAAGGGCTGTTTAAACAAAGCCAACCTGTTACAGTATGTTACTGCGTGACTGTTGGGTTAGTTTACTTCTGTACACTAGTAGCTGACTGACTTATCTGAAAATGTGATAATACTGTTAAACAGCTCAAAACATATGAGTATTTAAGCAGGTGACACCAAACCAACTCATTCCTGTTACATGTTGCTGTCACAGGTGCCACAACCACAGAAACTCACCAGTGTACCAGTCCGTTCTTATTCCCAGGGTGTCAAATACCATTTTTTTTTTCACACCACTCTG
Source organism: Pterois miles (assembly GCA_947000775.1). Lineage (NCBI taxonomy): Eukaryota > Metazoa > Chordata > Actinopteri > Perciformes > Scorpaenidae > Pterois > Pterois miles. The sequence continues at coordinate 9,943,427 of CAMQGK010000058.1, read as the reverse complement.
CATGTGATACTGACGCAGAAGGCCCTCTTTTGCATCTGTATGAGACAACACCAGGTTTTCAAGTGACTGCAGTCTAAACCCATCCACATCAGCATTAAACTCTCAGAGAAACTGGTTGGAGTGTGGGGAAGTGGTGCAAAAAAACCCCCACACTGGGCAGGTGGGAGATGCGATCGGTGGATCCAACAACACGTTCTAATCCCAACTCACATACCGCCCCGTGTCTCTGCGTCACGCCCCTCGGCATCACACCCCTTGGCCTCAGCTTCACTTTATTTTTTTTGCCTCAAAACCACTATAGTTACCCTTGGCGTCACTTTAGGATTAGGCAACAAAACCACTATAGTTAGGTAGAGGGGAAAGACTACATGGTTGGACTCAAAATTACTACGTTTGTAAAGTGAAAGTGACTCTGAATGTTGTGAACACAGGACACGAATACACAACTGATTGTAACGTGAGGATTGGGACATGACCAGCAGTCTCCTGAATGAAAGCCTTGTGTTTGTTTGACCCATTTGCCTAATCTCCCACTCGCCCTGTGGGTCTCTTTTGCTCGATAAAATCACCACACTGGGTCCACTTTCTTGGAGCGTTTACTGTTGGAGTGGATGGCTTTTGAGCTGTACTTAAGGGAACACCTGGTGCGTTTCATACCGGCGCTAAAGGGTGCGGTGTGCATCGGTACCGGGACTAACCCTTGATATTTGATACCCTGGGAATGAGAAAATGCGGGTCCAACAAACACAGCGCTCTCATCCAGGAGACCACTGTTCATGTCTCATGTCATACAAACTGTGTTGTTTGTCTTTGTGTTCTCAGTATTAAATTTTACTTTACAAACAGTAATTTTAAGCCAAACCACGAGTGGTTTTATTGCCTAAAGCAAAGTCTCATAGTTTGACGTAGTGGGCTATCCAATGCATTCAAAAGTGGTGCCAAGGGCTCCTGAGAAAGCATCGATTACACTAAGTTAGGCCCAAATAGATGACAGTGCAGTGTAACATAATCTTAGTAGTTTGGAGTCATGATAGATGGTTAAAGATTCTAACATTCAGTTTTATAGTTATTTATTAAGAGTTATTGTTGTATTTTAACAGGATTTTAATATTTTTCAGGTTATTCTGTAACTGTATTATGTTTTGATGAACTGGTTTAAGGTATTGTTGGAGGTATAGTATCTTTAGGGCACGGCCCTGTCATAAGTGTATTCCTTGTCAGTACTTCAGCTGGCCTTGACAAAAGACTGCATGTGTCACAGTGGACTCTACTGGACTTCTTGGTGTCTCTGTCTCTGAAATATTTTGTATGCCAGACTTCAAAGTTGGACAGGAAAAAATATGTCATGTTCAATTTTTTGACAAATTGTCTGAATGTTTTTTAATGATGAAATATGAAAATGGGACTTGTTTTACCTTCTTGAATTCAATGAAATTAAATAGTATTTTGGTTGTCATGTTGTAAAAGTTTTCCATCTGTCAGATATTTCTTAAATGGAAATCAGGCTCTGACTAAAGAGGTTTTGTTCTAAAGTAGCTCCTTTATTTTATTAGTTATTACTTTATTTTAATTTAAGTGTAGTTTTATCAGTTGTTAGTTTTGGCTACAGGTTGAACTGAGCAGCGAGTGTTGATAAGACCTGATAAATTTTCATCTGTCTCTCACACTTTATAGAGTACACAGTGTGTGAATTGTTATATGTCAGCAAAAGAGAGTGTGTGTGTGTGTGTGTGTGTGTGTGTGTGTGTGTGTGTGTGTGTGTGTGTGTGTGTGTGTGTGTGTGTGTGTGTGTGAGTGTGGTGTTAGGATACAGGTGTTGTTAGCAAGCTCTGAAGGTGACTGCTGGTCTCATCCATCAAACAGGCTTTCCTCAGGCTGATCCCTAATGGATCCCCTCAATCAGAGCCGCTCACTGTCAGTCGCAGTGCAACAAAATGAGAAATCAGGCAACTGGTCGCACAGCCAAGGTTGGGAGTCATATAAAGGGGACAAAGTGATAAAGACCAGCTCGTGTCCAGCCTGTTGATTAGTATTGAGTGATCCCAGCCTTTCAGCCGGTCATGACAAAAGCAGGACATCAATCTGGACAAAGCTACTTCTACAACAACTATAATTCAGCTGTATATTCACTATATCCAACCCTGCACACTTGGCTTGGGCTTGCTATGCATAGTGGCCACTACATATCAGTCTGTGCCTTTTAATTGCACTTACTGTCTCAAATTAACTAGTTTTAATGAATCAGTATAATTTGATAACAGGCTGTGGTGCCAGAGGTTTTGATTTCATTCTCTTGAATTTACAGCAGTAATGCAAATGGAAATGGTAAATGGGCTAAGCTCTCTCTGTGCTTTAAAAAATAGTCCCGGGCTAATGTAGTTATCAAGTGTTAACGCACTTCGCTTTACCATAGGCCATTAAAATCTATGAAAGGAGGACAGATTCAAACAGAGCATTCACTTTATTCTTCTGTGTCCAGGCCTCCTTGCTATGTTAAATGCTGCTTCTGTCTTCCCTTCATGGTGATTTGATTTGAGCAGCTAATATACTGAAAGCCCCTTCTTGCTGTTTGTCTCCAGCTACTCATTCTCTCAGCGTTAAAAGCCCAAAGCCTTTATTATTGAAAAGGCCTCTATTTGGTTTTAGGGTCTTACAATATTGGGCACCACATTTTCTTCAGCGAACACAGAATGAAAAGAGTTTGAGTGCCGTCAGCCAGTGCTTAAAATAGATTCATTATACAGTATGTCTGTGTTTTGCCTCTAAATAGACAGGAAAGATGATTCATAGAGATATGGAAGTACAGTGAAGTAATCACACTAAAAGCTGTCTCTCTTACTGCAGGTTGTACATCACTGTCGAACCCATCACTTCCTGTCTCAGTCGTCTTGTTATCTCAAATAGTAGTGTCGCTGCAGACCCTGTGGACTGTCTGCAAAATGTTTCAGTAGCTCAAGGATCAATTAGGCTCGATAGACGAAGCCGGCAACTGGCCCAGATGTCCTAGCCCCAGTGTTTACTGCATGTCGTTTGGTTTGTAGTAGTTTAGTAAATCACAAATTTGTATGCATATGTATCTCATCCTGAAGCTCTGAGCCAAAATTTTATTAAATCGATTTTGTTGTCCGATGTTGTCTTTATGTGGAACATATTCCTAAGGTGAGACACTACAGTTAAAAACATTGTTTTCATACACTGGTCAATGTTGAGATTTTGGGCCATTTTGCTCCTTTCAGGCTAGTGCAAATAAAACATCCAAAATACACATTTAGGTGTTTATTTTACTATACTTTGTCCATTTCTGTCAGTAGATTTCACCAATATTCACCAAGACTCTGTATTAGATATTGCCTCTTTTGCATTTTTAAACATAAAATTTGAGAAAAATTGTATACAGAATGTAAGTAATCAACTTGGGAAGTTTAATGATGAGATCTATTAGTTAAAACTGTTTACCCTATTTACCTGTAGAGTCTTCAAAATATTTGTAATTTTACAATCCATATCTGTAAAGGTTGTTTTCTCAAAATTAGGGTTTTCTCAGACTCTGAGCCAGAAATCTCTGTTTCAGTAGCACTTACACACTCCCGACTTTACAGTTTCATTCCTATCTATATTTTGAATGTTTTTACAGAGATTTGTTCATGCATCATTCATAGCCTGATTTTTATAGTATTTTATTCCTAAAACATGGTATAAATAGAGTTTTTTTTAATGGCTGTTGACAGTAGTTTCTGATTTGTGGAGTGATAAAAAGAGATATCCAAAATCCCCCTCTGTAAAAACCTTTTACTGAACCTGGCCTTATCCAATGTTCTGGAAATGTATGTAAATTAGCAGATATTTAATAAGTTGATAGATCATTTGCATATTTAAACATACATTTTCAAGAAAACTTTTAATACAAAAAGAAATAAATGTCTTAATATAAGTCACCAATGGGTGGCACGGTGGTACATTGGTTAGCACTGCCGCCTCACAGTAGGAGGGTCGCAGGTTCTCCCCATGTTAGCGAGGGTTTTCTACACTGTGCTCCCATGTACAGGCCAGTAGGTGTGAATGTGAGCGTGAATGGTTGTCTGACACTCTGTGTCATCCCTGTGATAGTCTGGCAACCTGTCCAGGTTGTACTCTGCTTTTGCCCAGTGTCAGCTGGGATTGGCTCCCTCCGACCCTGAATAGGATAAGCGGTTACAGATAATGGGGAGTAATTGTGTGTGTGTGTGTGTGTGTGTGTGTGTGTGTGTGTGTGTGTGTGTGTGTGTGTGTGTGTGTGTGTGTGTGTGTGTGTGTGTGTGTGTGTGTGTGTGTGTGTGTGTGTGTGTGTTTTTTTTTTTCCCTCATAGGGCCACATAGTGAGTTAACCCAGCCCTTCAGTAGCTGTAAGTGTCCAAGACATACTTAAATTATCGTCTATAAATCAAAAAGAAGATCTGTAATTTTTCTTTACTATTTAGATTTTTACGTTATTTAAGTTAAGTTATAACAGTTAAACGAGTTAACTGTTCAATACTGATGTCATTTCCAGAATGAGAAGAATGAGTTTTTATTTGCCAAGTACATACATACAAGTAATTTTACTTTGGTTCTATGTATCTCTCTCGATGCACTTACACAGAAATACAAATAACAGCTACAGACAAGGATAACAAAACTGGACAAATAAAATATAGACAGGACCGTTATGTACACAAGTAGTAAGAAAATACAGTAGGTGCACAGTATATATAAATTACTATGTAGATATATTTAAAAAAGCACCAATGACAAACAATACAAAGAGTAATAAAATAAGACGTCTACACACAAGTGGTGTTCTGTATGTTGTAAACGATAGAAATAGTGCAAAGAAATAAATACTGAATGGATATACGTGGATATGATGTACTGTATTTATACACGAGAGAGAGACATATTTTCTGGTCTTGTTGTGAATGAAGCAAACTGATAGTCTTAGTAAGTCATATCCTTTCCATTCATTCTGTGTCTGGCCTGTTGACGTATGTGGGTGGTGATATTAATATTGGTGGCCGTATTGATTTGGAGGCCTGAACCCAGTCATACATACAGCTGTCCGGTGGTGGGCTCACCACTCACCATAAGTCAGTGTCTGGCTGGGAACACCTAGGGTGGTGTGAGCGCCCAACAGAAATTAATCAGCAGCCTTCATAGCTACTACTTTAGGAGTTTGAACAGTTCTCACATTATTCATAAAGTGTCATTGTTGTTTTGGCAGACTGCAAGAGAAACTCAACAAATGAGAGAAGCATGGTGATCAGACTTGGTCATCTTCCTGTTACAATCTATGCAGCATTAATTCTGGAGCTCAGATCGTGCTCTAACTTTTGATCTACAAAAATAGTGAGGATCTCTCCACCAGCAATGACATAGACTAGATTTATTAAGAGGACATCTGTACTGCTCGCTCTATCTGTCTCTTTGTTGTACCCTCCACATCCCCTTCTCTCTCTGAAGCTAATGAAGGCTCCTCGGTTACAGTCCATGATTATCATACAGATAGGATCATATCCCATTGATTTTATGCAGATGATCACCTTTCTGTGTACGCAGGGCTGATGGTGGTAGTAATTTACAGAAGAAAATCAATTACCCTTCTCGTCTGCAGGAGTAATTGTTTATTATTTTCCTATTAGACAAACTGTGTTGATCAATGTTATGGAAAGATTGCCCATGAATACTATCAACATAAATAGATTTCTCTTCGACATTAGTACTAGTTTTCCTTTAATGACCTGTACAATGTCAAACCAATGCCACAGGCTGAGATTTAAGCACTAACTATACATGGTGTGTGTGTGTGTGTGTGTGTGTGTGTGTGTGTGTGTGTGTGTGTGTGTGTGTGTGTGTGTGTGTGTGTGTGTGTGTGTGTGTGTGTGTGTGTGTGTGTGTGTGTGTGTGTGTGTGTGTGTGTGTGGAATGGATATACTGTTTATTTGTGGAGAAAAGTCTCAACATTTTAACTTTTGCAAACCTAATGTAGGTCCTGACTTTCCGACAGATATGTACTCTGTTGAGGTTCGGCATGATGAAACTATCACATTCAAGATACCAAGCACAGAATCACTGTTGTTGTTTCACAAATATGCTGCTGATGTGAATAGTCAGTGGTTCCCCTGGCCCCATCCTCAGTCTCTCTGCCTGTATCAGTGTGGATTGATCTAGACACAAACTAATCACTATTACTCACTGAAGTAATTGGCCCGGCCCAGATCACAGAGTAGCAACCGATCGACTGGTCCGGGGATCGATACTCTGATCAGAAAGTGGGGATGCAGAGGAAGGAGGAGGGGTGTTTTGTAATGTGGCAGATCAATCTGGCTGAACAGCACCGTTCCTGGGTGTGTTCTCGTCCACCTATCACATTCACTGTGCTGCCCATTTTAACTTTACCTCTGAGCCGATTTCTTTGGCTGCCATATATTTGGATTTGGTTGTCTCACAGGTAACCCTAACCCAACCATGTCGTTTCTTCCTAAACCTAACTATAACCTAACCTAAGCGTATAAGTATAACTTAAGTGTTTTTGTTTAATTTTTCACAGAAGTTTTTAAGTTTTTATGCTGAGTGATTTATTTCTACAAAAATTATGAGCTTATGATTTGTGGTAATCACAAGATTTAATGTTTTGTTGATTCTTTCTCTGTTGATCTTCTGAGTCTATTTCTTTTTTTAGGGTGTAAGAATACAGAGTGATGTAAACATTGACTCAAATCAAATTTGAATTTATTAATTTGATTAATAATCCTTATAATTTTATGTAATAAAACCCAAACACTTGTGGTTTCCAGTTCCTCACTTGTGTGCGACTTTCTTCCTTTTGCACAGTGTATTTAGTCACAACTGTTGGTTGGACAAAACAAGTTATTTGAAGATGGGCTCTAGAGTTATGCACACTATTATTTGTCATTTTATCATCAAAAAAATAATCAAGGAAATAATTGAGAGATTAATCAGCAATGAAAATAATCATTACTTACAACCTTATTTCAGTGTAAGATGTCAGCTATGAAAACCCAGTAAAATCTTGTGTGTCATGTCATTTTGACCAAGTCACACATTTTCCTCCAAGTGCTGTACAACATTCAACACCCTGTCAACAGAGCAGGTGCAGCATTTTTCTCAAGTTAACATTATAGTTTCTCTACTTGGCGAACAGAAAGAGTTCTGTAAATTCACAGATTAAACGTAGCTGATGTGGATTATTTCTGAATTGTCAAAAGAAACCAAAGCACCCAGAAAGAACTAAAAAAACAACAACCATGTAAACATAAACAGAAATTTCTGTGTGCGATCCATCCGGCCTATTTTACTGCTAAGAGGTGACAGTGCGACTGAACCGCATGCCCGTACCCTCAGATTACACAAAACGGCGGGATCACTTCCCCAACATTCAGTCTCAGCCGTTGCATTTTCCTGCTCAACCTATTTCATGGAAAGAGCAGGTGGCACTAATATTTCATGCGTTCAGTGTGTCTGCCGCTCTTAGCCCCCCACTCCTGCCCCTGTCTATTCCTCATCCCAATACAACCCATTTCTCTTTCATCCACGCTGGTCGTCGTCGTCGTCCTGCTTTCAGGAGGTTCCTGCTCGGCCAGACAGAACGCTGAGCACAGTTTCGTTGCGCTGGCCCTCCTCTCAACATTCTCATCTCAGCATCTCCCCAGGTGCTGCTCCTGTCTCGCTTTCTCCTCTCCATCTCCCTCTGCTGCCCTTCTCCCCCCTTTGCTTTCCTCTTTCTTCCCCTTCTCTTTTCCTTTTCCCTTCCCTCTCTCTCTCTCTGTGGTTGTTGATTGGGTGTCTGAGTGCTTGTGGCAGCTGTGTGTTGTGTGTAATAGAGCAGAGAGGCTAGTCTGAATACAGCGATGGGAGAATTTGTTTATGTGAGAGATGCATAGATGGAGACAGGTCTCCAGACGCTGCGGTCTCTCTCTTGCTGTCATCCTGCATTCAGGCCCTGACAGGAGATCTGAGATGGCCAAATATGCCAGACGCTCGCCCCAAATCCCCAAGCTGCACCCCACAATCCAACCGATGTGTGTTTGTGTTTATTCAGATTTGACAGAATGATTTTGTGTGTGAATGCATGTGTGTGTGCGTGCGTGTGAAGTGCGTGCATGTGTCTCCAGGATGGCATACTTGATCAGACTCCCCTGCCACAGGCCTGGTCCAGGGTCCATTACCACCGAGCGATAGAGGGGAGAAACTCCACCAGCTATACCGCTTTTTATCCCATCCCAGTGATCTCTTTCTCTTTCTCTGATATGTTAAGTCTGTTCAGTGGGGCAAGGATTCAGCGTCCATCGCTTCCCCGAGATGCGTGTCCACCTCAAACAGCTCATTTAGCATTTTCATTCCCCTCCACTTGGTGCAGTTGTAGCTGCATTTGTGTCTGAATGTTTGCGGCAGTTTGTCCAAGTTAGCCTTGTCACTTCAACCTTGCATCTTCAGGGACTCTTTGCTTTGTCTTTGTGTCACCGTGATGTACGACGATGTGTTATTTAAATCAAGTTTTTCAATTGAATAACCTCTGCTTTTTGGTTCATGCAGAGCTTTCTTGACTCTTCCAAATAGTAGTACACTGTCTCACTTGGTGCAGTACGGAGCTTGGCACTCTTTTCCCTAAATGAAAACAAACTAATGTATTGGAATAATATGCTTAGAGGAGAAGACACTAAAGCACAATTAATGAAGACTGAATCTGGAGTGGCTTGTTGGCTCTACAGCTGTTGTTCCCATTAGAAGCCATGCTTCCACCATCAATGCAGCTTGGCTTAAAACGCGAAGGCTGCATTCTGAGAGCAACCACAGTCGGCATGTTGTGGCCGTTTAACTACCTTCGGCAATCACATTTGATGCTCCTTAATTATCCAACACTTTCCCCTCCTTCTACCTTTGCTGCCTTCTTTCCGCTTCAGCCGCAGAGACGATGCGTTTGCTTACCGCTCTGCCTCTGCCTAAGTGTTTGCCTGCATGTAAATTAATCTTGATTCACTTTCCCCTGCCCTGCTGAGTGCTACAAATTACCCTATAGCAACGGAACAGCACAAGTGAAAAAAGCCAAATTGCTGCACTTGATAGGCTGTTGCTCCTGCGTGCTTTATGCCATTACATTAGGGCTACATAATGAATGCTCTCTTTTGAAAAGTAGTGTGTTGTTGGTTTTTAATTCATCCTGAATGGGGAATGTTTGTGCATCTTTCTCTCACTGTGTCTGTGTTTCTCTAGAAGAAGCCTTAATGAAGGAGGCCTTGCTGGGTAACCACGAGGCGTACATTCACTAACACTGCCCCCCCACCCACACACACACACACACACACACACACACACACACACACACACACACACACACACACAAACGTCAGCATCCATCATTCCATTTACAGGAGCTGCACAAAATTAGCTGCCTTTTGTGACATAGTCACTCTAATTGGCCGAGGAAGAAAAAACAGGCTTTTGACACAAACACAGGCAACACATTCACTTACCGCAGCACTTGTCTCTCTGTGGATGTTAATGTGAAAGAGTTTTAGGTTTTAATTCACCAGAACAGAATTGGCTCTGGCTTGAGTGCTCCGTTTTCTACCCTGACTGCTCTTCACAAATTTCCCTGCCGTCTTTTATTGCTTTTAAACCACAGTTTTATGTTCTTTCTTTGCTGATGGATGTTCACTCAGTGGTTACTTGCTTGTCTGCTGAGAATATGTCCCTTAAGAAGTCAGTCTTTGTTCTGCCGTTATAGCCAAAAGTATTTTTTATTTGCTGCGTTTGATATCATCATATTAGTCAAATATTGTCATGCATATGAAATAACCTTGACTATTGACAAAGCAAGGACGCTCACTGTGGGTATGTTCTTGTGTGTGTGTGTGTGTGTGTGTGTGTGTGTGTAAATCAATGACAGTGAATGGGAGGAACCCCTCTACAAACCCTCATCTTTCATCTTGAATAACCGATATCATAAACAGACGCTACTCATCAATCTCACCTGTGTTCCCAATACAAAGATGGGAGGCAGGCCTATTTCCCTCTCTTTCTGCAGACCTGATGACATTTACTAAATTGCCCTATGCGTTGCATGTGTGTGTGTGTGTATACAGTATATACACACAGAGAGAGCAATGTGTTTGTGAGTGTGTGTTTCTGTGTAATGTTTGTGCTCAGCAACATTTGTGCAGACTTGATGCTGTCTGTTTGTATTTCAGTTATATTGTAGATCAATTTGTTTTGAGTGGACAGTTTCAGTGATCTTTGCCTTTTTTTTTCTTTTTTGTTTGTTTTGCAGTTATGTGTCGGCAACCCTGCAGCTCCTCAACCATCCACAGAGGGGCAGTGCAGCAGTTTGCAGCTGCTGTGGACCAGGAGAGAAAATGAAATAAAAGTGGGGATAAATCAGGAAAACCAGCACACATGAAGAAGAGGTAAAGATTGAATTATGTTTAATGATGTCATTTGGAGAGGAGTGTGCTATATTATAACAAATGATAAAAGTGTGTTTTAATGAGTAGTCATAAAGACTCGGTAGACAATCTTATTCAATAGGCCTCAGAATTGTCTTGCAACGGTCCTCGGAGTTGGAAAAGAACAAAGTGACTTTGGGGCAATTATTGCATGCCTGTTTATTATCACTCACCAATTCCACATCAAATTGAGTGTGCTGGAAATGTGTGTGTGAACACAAAAGTGTGTGTCACCCAAGGTCATGGTAAACATTGTACATCACTACCTTCAGGCAACAGTGATAATCCCTAGATAAATAATAGATGGAGTATATAAATCTATTATCCCCAACAAGCCTGATAAAGACATTTATCCCTCTGAAAGGGGGATTACCAAACTAAGACCCTTGTGTGTGTGTGTGTGTGTGTGTGTGTGTGTGTGTGTGTGTGTGTGTGTGTGTGTGTGTGTGTGTGTGTGTGTGTGTGTGTGTGTGTGTGTGTGTGTGTGTGTGTGTGTGTGTGTGTGTGTGCATGCATGAATGCCTGTCTGTGCTTTATCTCAGCTGTCACCTTTATAGTGAAAGCAAAGACACTATGAAGCCAAGAAATCAAAGCATGTTTATTAACACATTTCCATCCCCCCCAAACATGCTTTCCAACCTTACATCTTTAATATCACTTACCTCACATGAAACATTACACGCTCATTTTTCATGAAAGAAAAAGAAAGCATGATTGTGATTAAAAAGCTCTTTTTTACTGAAATATTTAAACTCAATGAAGTGTTCTCCAGCCAACTGTTCCTTTCTGAACTAAAACCAAACAAAGTTCCCGGCAACTGCAAAACAAAGAGTGCCAAAACAATTAGATGGTAACAATTAAATATCATTATGTTGTAATTAATCTGTGCACAATTCATTAAATACTAATTCCATATGAAAATCGGGGGAGAGAAGAATGCCATCAATACTCTGCTTTAATTAGCATGTGATTGACAGCGGGCTGAAATGGAGAGTTTTTGTATAGGAAAACTCGGCCTGTGTGTGTGTGTGTGTGTGTGTGTGTGTGTGTGTGTGTGTGTGTGTGGCAAAGTGGATCATCTTAAGTGTGTAAAGATAAACTCCCCTCTGTCTGTTGATGGTAATTGAGTTTGCTCCCTGTGGGGTTGCTGGTATGGCCAGGGTGGGGGGAGACGGGTGGGGGGGGCATGATCTGTGCTAATTGTTGTACATGAGAGCCTGTTTTGGCTCCTGATGAGCACTGCGGGGCCCCTGTGTGTGTGCGTGTGTTCAAGAGGTATGAAACTGAATGGAGCCATATGACTACGGGTCACACCCAGAGTGCCGTTGCTAGGATACAGCATCTGAAGCATCATGGAGGGGTGGTACCGGGGTACTCCATCTTCAGGCCCCCCACCACCACCACCCTGGTCCCGCATCCTCCCCTCTGTCCCCTCTCGGCCACTTCCCCCTGGGGTTTGGCTGAATGGCCTGGGCTGACAGGGGCTGAATGCTCTGGGGGTGACAGGGGGGTGGTGTCCTATTTGTCCCTAAATGCTTCTCTATAGACCCCTGATAATAGACTGGCTGCCTGTTCCCCTTCCCCACCCGCGCCACCAACCCTCCGCCGCCACCTTCACCCACTCTGTCTCTGTCTCCTTGTCTCATTGTCTTCCTCCTCATCCCCTCTGTCTCGCTTTCCTCCTTATCATGTCTCCTTCTCTTCCTATCTCTTTCTCTGTCTGTTTTTTTTTTCTTTTCTCTCTCTGCTGCTGCACTTCTTCGGGTATAGCAGTCCTCTGATGTATAAGCATTCTTTGCTGCTTGTTAGATTGTGTGTGCTGCGTTCAAGTATCGGAGGCGTGCATGTAAAAGCAGAAGGTCACTGCTTATTACTCACCTCTCCAGCTCCTTGGCATTGTCCAGCTCTGCTAGTTGCTTTTGATGTTGAGTCTTTCATGCTTTGCTCGGAGACAACGTTAGCTGAGGAAACCTTTGATGACTGCAGGCCTGTTAGTCAGGCTGTGTGATAAATGAGAGGTATAAGGAAAAGTCTTTTTAATGACAGATCTGTGATCAAATAAAAAAATAAAAAAAAGCGATGAAACCATTTTGAGCACAAGCTTTGAAAAGAATACAAAGATGGAGCCTCTCTCTGTATTCACTGCACACAGAGAGGTCACCGACCTGCATCTGGATCGCCCTCTGCTTAGTGGATTCACTGCAGCAGATGTTTATGTGCGCTTTTGCAGTGGAAAAAAAAGTCTGTTTACTAACTGGAATGTGCATGAGTGCATGCTTGATTTTCTGTACGTCTGTGTCTATGTCTGAGCAGTGCACGCCGGTGTTAGGGGTCAGGAGTGAAGATGTTACCCTGTGGTCATTCATCACAAGCGTGACACACTCTTCCCTGCGCTCCGGTACGCAGAGGCAATGTTTTATAAAAGAATAACACGTCAGCGGGCACCCGCCGGCCATCCATTACCACCCTGTGCAACCTGCAAGGATGTACAATACACTCACAGATCTCATGCACTCGCTGTGCACCATACTTGTCGTCTGCATATACAATAGTACTCATTTTCCTCCTCATTTTTTTTTTCGTTTTGGAAGACTTTGTCAAATTTTCATTGACCTATAAAATCCTGCTTCCTCCTGTGTGATCTTTATTGTCTTACAAAGATAGAATTAGTGAGAGGATGGAGGGAGTGGGTAGGTTGAGGTCCAGGATCCAGAAGCAGAGTTGGTCTATGGGAGCTGAGCAGACCTTGAAAGTGTTGGGGTGCTGGAGGGAAAATGTCTTTATCTTCTCTCTCTTACCACCCACACACACACACACACACACACACACACACACACACACACACACACACACACACACACACACACACACACACACACAGTTAAGGCTGCCCTTACATGGCTCATCACTCATCTAGCTGACAGCAGCTGCGACCGCTACTAATGCTACACACACATTCACACACATATCAAGTTGTTATTAGAAAAATCATATTGTATGTATGCAAATATAAAATGTGTCTCCACATTATGGTGAAACATATTTGTATAATGTATTAATGGGTGATACAATGTGATACAATGTGAATGCAAACATATCACATAAAAAGCTACTGCATGAAAGGCCCAAGCAGAGGTTTCTAAGCAATTTGTCAAAATTAAAGTGTCTGAAATCTACTCATGGCACAAAAATGTATATTGCCAATAGTGGACGTAATTTCTGTCTTACTTTTATCATTCGTTACTAACGTTTCAGCCACTGTCTATTACATTCCCACCATAGGCAAAGGGCTTTCTAAGCCTCTGTTGCTGCGTCAGCCTTTTAGTGTTGTTTTCAGCTCCTTCTCTATTCATAGACTGCTACCAGTTGGAAAGATTAGATTGATAGTTAAACAGGTTTACAGAGTGATTTTGTGTTATCAAATTTATGTACATATTATTTGAACCTTTAGCAAGCCACTCTGAAACGGGTAGCTACTTGCTGGAGAACCCTGATGTAAAGTAGTAGTTCCACATCTTGGGAAAAGAGCTTATTCTCTTTCTTAGTTAGATGAGAAGATTGATCCTGCCCTCTGTCTGTCTGTCATATACAAAGCTGAAGCCAGCAACCGGTTAGGTTAGCTTAGCTTAGCACAAATATTGAAAATAGAGGGAAACAGTTACCCTGACTCTCTCCAAAGTAACAAAAAATGAAGTGTGAAACAAATATTTGCCAGTTTATGGGCTACTGCAAGCTGGACTATGTCTTGGCTGGGAGCAGCTGCCAGTCAGTCAGCAGAGGCTAAATTACTGCTGCCATGCTAGAAATAGTCGTTTGTGTGAAACAAAAAGTCAGTGTTAATTTATTTGACTAAGGCCACCTCCAGCATTATTTTAACCCAATCCACGATCTTTTCCGAAACATACTATGTAGTTTTGTTTCCTAAACCTAAGGAAATAGTTTTAATAGACAGAAGTTTATTCTGAAAAGACTAACTGACACTTGCTGCTGGACATTTGTTGGAAAATAAACGCAAACGGAGGAATAACTTTTTCGTAAGATATCATACCAACCATTGTAGGAGGGTACGTTGGACTGGAACAAACAATTATCATCATCACAAGTGTTAAAGACTTACATTTAATTATTGTCTAGTGTTGGTTTGTATATTTAAACAGCAGTCAACAGATTTTGGAGGAATTGCAGGTGTTGTGTTTTTCTCATTCATGGTTTCCCTTGTGTTTGCATTTGCATTGCAGTTTGTGCCTTTGGGCGCATCAGTATTTTGGATGTGACAGCTTGTGCTGTGTAAGACGGAACAAGTTGAGGACGTTGTGAGTTATAGAGCTCTTAGACCAGTTTACGAGGACTATTATCTCTCAGTTAGTCTCAGTTTTATGTGCATTTTCTCTGGGCTGGTCTGGAACCATCAATTTAATGCTTTCATAAAGCAAGGTTAGATAGCACTGAATCAAACAGAACACTCGCTGACACTCTCCTCTGCTTTAGAGCTAAAGTCACAAAGAGGAGACGGGAGAAGACGCCGAGGAGAGGCGATGAAAGATGGAGAGACAGTTTTATGATGTCTTTTTAAAGCCAATTTAGTGCAAAAGTTTAGTTTCCAGCTGCAATAACAATCGGAAATGTAGTCACACAGTGAAGCCCAAACAAATATATTTCCCCCTGTCCATTTGAGTGTCTGTTGCATGGACACTTTATTGTCTGACATGACTCCGCGTTCATGTATCAAACAGCCTTATGTGCTTTGTGAGGCACCCATTTTCAAGGTACTCATTGCCTGTTTTATAGCGGGTCGTTCCTTTCACGATGTTGCTCTATCACCTGCTGTTTCCTGTCAGCACTCCACAGCCAGACAAAGACTCTGTCGTTAGTCCAAACATGTACGTACTATTCACCTCAAAACAAATAACAAGTAGAGATCGATACGGGTTGAAATGGAGTGTAGTGCTTATGGACAAAACACAGTTTTTCAAGCAGTCTTGATTCCATTTCACCTCATTTATGAGTTGTGTGACTCTGTGTAATCCATCTGCTCTAGTGTGACACCTTAATTTTGAATGCTGGTGGAGACACAGCAGGCCGGGAGAGCAAATGGATGAGGGTGGTGAGGAAAGAAGGAAAGGAGGAATAAGAAGAGAGTAAAGAAAGAAAAGTGACCCAAGTAGAGATTTGTTTGTGTGTAAGGATGCAGTGGCAGTGCTCTCTGACAAGGAAGAGGAGATTTATCACCTTTCAGCGGTACCTTACACCCTGACACAACGGCTGTGTGTGAATCCCCCTAACACACACACACAGACACTGATGTACCCTGGTGTGTTGACTGTGTGTGTGTGTGTGTGTGTGTGTGTGTGTGTGTGTGTGTGTGTGTGTGTTTATTGTGACAGACTGCAGGTTCTTTTGTCTGGCTTTCACAAGTACGTCATTAACAGAGACGAGGAGAGACAGAGGGCCTCATCAGTATTTAAATAGTCTAATATCTCTGCCATCACATTGCTGCTCTCCATTGCAACTTTTCCCACTTGTCTCCCATCTTTCCTTCTGTCTTATCCATCTTTCTTCTTCCAGCAGGCCACTCTTGTGCTCTGTCATTTTATTTTTCTGCTTTTTATGTCAGTGAAATTTATTCGCTGTCTTTCTTTTGTTTTGTCTCAGTGTGTGTTGTAATTTGTCACACAGTGTTACCTGCTGTGCCAGACTACCTGGTGAAAAGTATTAGATTCTCTTTACTTTGGCTACGCTGAGTGACTTTTTGGCTCCCGTGAAATTCAGCATGGCAACAGGCCAAAGGCTAAATCTGAGTTTAAAATGATCCACAATCTTTCTGGCAATATTCCACAGAAGTGATAACAGCTATATCTCCATAAGCTTTACTCTCGTTTGTCCAGAAAGAGGCCGCTCTTGTTGCAGCAGCCTCACATTTGTCTTGCTCATGCATAAGCTACTCATCGCAGCAGCAGTGAGTCACTTTGTGAAAAGAAGTACTCAAATCTAAAGTAAAAAAAAAAAAAAAAAAAAAAAACACAAGTCAGGACGGGCTTAATTGTGATTCTGATTTGAATGAGAAAGCACCTTAACAAAAGGGCCATCCGAGGCAGAGAGGTAAAAGGCTTTACCTTTAACAAGCACTGCGCTAAAACAACTCTGAGTCTGAAGAGGTGCGCTCTGAAAGGCATGTATAAAGCTCTTTGTAAGTGTCTGCTTATGAGTGTGTGTGTGTATATAGCAGTTGTACATGTGTTTGTATGTGTGCATACCACATACACACACACACAAACAGGGGTGATTTATTCCAAGCACAGGGCAGGTAAATTGAAGCAGGCCTTTCAGGTTGGTTTTCAGCTCCAGGTCTAATGAGAGCAGCGTTTCCCGTCCCTCCAAACAATGCCTCCTGTCTCTTAAGAGCCCTTCCACCCGCCTGCACCCGAGCCACTCTACATTAGATCTGTGGCCTGCAGCAGCCACTACAGTGAAAGGCCTCAGGCTCTGAAATGGCTGTTTGATTCTCTCCCTGCTTTGCCTCTAAATGAATGATTTATTGGCTGTCAATGAGGAGGCCAAGCGTAATGGACAAAAGCAGCACTGCAGAGCCCCAGTCAAGAGGATGTTGTTGTGGATGTTCTCTTTGAGGATCTCCCTGCCTCTGTCTGAAACTGTAATGAAGAGTAAACATCCCTGCTAGTGCCAGACCAAAGATAGCTGGGCTGCATTAGGAATTGTAAGACTTCAAGTTGAATGTTGACATCTTGCCCCTTTTAGCCACTAATAGAAACATTTTTATTTTTTTTAAATCCAATTCACAGTTTTTTGAGAAATTGTTGAGGAAATGATGCACATTGTTACAATCTTATGGTAGTGTTGCTTTTAAATTGGTCATGTAAATTAAAATGGTGAAAATGAACTGGATTTTTGAGCCACAGATGCAGAACGATGTAGGCTATCAGACACACCAATTCCTTCTGCTAGCACATGGCTTCAATCAATTAACGCTGCTGAGTAACCTACCACACTCACACTGCGACTGGAGTGGACGCAGGCGGCAACCGAGACGTGTTATTTAAAATCCCCACTGCTTTTGTTCCCGTAAAAGGGGACATTAACACCCGCACGTCCTTTGGCCTCTGCTTGTCATCCAAACGGCTAATTTCTCCAGATCCCTCTAATCCCCCAGGAGGGACAGCAGGGCTCGGGGCCAGCAGGGACGAGGGCCTCCGAGGCCGCACGCCACAATAGAGAGTCGATGGGTGCTTTTAGAATTGACGTTCTAAAACGTGCCTTTGTTTGCATCATGCTCCCTGGTGTCCCGCCTTTCACCGGCTCTAATGATAAGTGACAGGCCATTAATTGAAGCTCTTTAGGAAGCCATCATCAGACACACGTCTGATCCTTCTCCACTGAGACCAGTAGAACAGTGTTGCAGGATGGGAGATGAGAAAATCGTGGGGTTAGGTTGCTTATCGGATTGATTTTATTGGTGCTTGTAAATTGCTGGTATCTCAAAAAACAAAGGATGAGGATGTTATTAGCTGGAAAAGTATTTTTTTTTCTCTTTAGCATAATTACCAACTCCCACTCATGCTTCTTTTGAGTGGACAAATGTGGATCAATTAAAATTTCTTGCGAGCTATGTGCGAGCTGCATGTTGAATGATGGAAAATGAAGGTTTTTCCATAATGCTACACTACAGTTTTCATTTGTTTCTCTGCTTTTATGCTAATTTATTTTTCTTTAGCTAAAGAAAATACAATGCAAATAGAAAAAGAAAAAAGTCTTGTGTTATTACTAGCTCATGTGTTGCTCCAGTGTATTTTACAAACCTTACAAGAGACAAAAGGAAAGGGAAATGGTAAATATAGATGTACATAGCAGGCCAGAGTCTACATAATAGTTATTCTGAAACACAACATATCACATTCATAAAGCACAGTGTGGCACCATCAACTGTTTTTTAT